>OY757313.1:42335776-43560110 GCA_963583905.1 Stenurella melanura | reverse complement strand
ATAGAGTCGCATTATAAAATTTTCTCCACTGTAATTAATTTATCTGCATCCTCATCACGTCTGTTAAATATTTTAATATGCTCAATCAAATTCTCATTCCTTTGGACAAGTTTCGTAGCAGCGTTTTTACCTTTTTTTATAAAAGGAGGATGTTATATCACAACCAGATATGGCATGTAGAAATAGTAAAACTTCCTTTATTGGGTCTAGCAAACTTTGGACATTCGAAATATTTGTGAATCGATCTGATTTAGATGCTGATCCTGGTCTTAGCATATGAAGGTTTTTATTAGAATGGTGTATTAAAAGGATCATCAAATCAGTGTCATCACCTACTACAATGACATTTTTATTAGTTTCTGCTAGTGTTATAGCAGTAGATAGAATTACTGCATTAGCATCATCTGGGATGGAGATTCCAGATTTTCTTAAAATCATTGTCAGGGCTTCAATAAACTTTTTCTTATTTTTTCTATTCGAGAGGAAATCAGCTTGATTAACTGAAGACATTGTCTCATCAGTTACAGCAATTTTGATGTTACGTTTTGCTTTAACAGATCTCTTCGCTGTTCTTGGTTCTTAATATTTAATGTGCCACTATTTTCGTAACCATCAAAGACCACAACACTATTCTAACCGTAATGATGTAAAACATAATTTTTGTACTGGTCATATATATTTTGAAATGATGATGGTCTACCCCACACAACTTTATGAAGCAAATGTCCTCCATCTACAACATATTTCGCTGTCTCAGTCATATTGGAAATCGGTGGACTAATTTGATCAATTGCTTTTAGCTTTATTTGCTTTTCTCAACAAGCCATTATCAAATATACTAAGCGGATATGGAGCCAAGTCATGTTGAAAGCGAGTTTTGAGTTCCTTTTTCCGTTTAGTAGGTACAAGATACACGTATTAGCTTCCATATTGTCTTAAAAATATTTACCGGGAACAACAACAAATAATAAATTTTATAAACGATCACAAATAAAATCCAATGCACTTATTATAACTTAAGTATAATACTAATAAATACTCATTATTTAGCAAACAACTACGGGCCACAAAAACAAGCAGCAACAAGTAGTAATCTGTTATAAAGGTCGGTCGCAGTACGCAGTGCGCGAGTCTACATAAATCTTGCTCCTCTCATTAAACGATTGCGTTTTTTTAGGGTTTCGGCACTTCTACATATGAGGACTTTTAGTATAATATTAAGTACATATACCTATACCTATTTATGGTGAAAACAGCTTTATGTAAATTTGTCCGAATTTTCAGTGGTTTTCAAACTAATTTCTCTGCACTGTTATATGGCATTTAAGTTAACAAACCCGAATAACTTGAAAATAAGGGAATTTTGGGGAAAAATGTTTCAGACAGAGTTTGATCATTTAAAAAGTAGGATTGAACGGCTATATTTGTTTTAAGTTTGGTGGGAGCCTTCAAGGTCATCCGAAGGTTAACTTTGGTTTTTTACCCTATTACCCCTATTTTTTTACAGATTCATAGGCTACTCTAAAAAAAAACAATTTTGTTTTTTTTTTATTTGGCCTCATTGTTTGCGAGTAACTAAGCATTGAACGTGGAAGTAGCACATACTGCGCTCTATCGTTGGCATGTACGAAAGTTGGTGGGATCAACTAGATCCCAAGTTGATAGGTTGGAGGAGGAGAGCCGATACCAAGACCTGCAACGATACCGGATCTAACTAACGCCCTTAGATTTGTATGTATGATGGCACATGAAGTAAATTGTATATTAAACAGGAACAAATACTAGAGAAGAGTTCATTAGCAGTACGAGAAGGAACAGCAATTACATTTTTCTGATAGAATTACAAAAAAATGAATAATATAGTGGGGCCGCATAAGAAGTAGAGGTAATAATTTTGGAAATAAATTTTAAACCTTAATAAACAAATTGTAATAAATTTATTGACTTTTAATTACTCATATTATTTTTCAAACAAATTAAAGTTTGCCTTATTATACGAGTACTATTCGTAAATACAATAACGAAGAGTGTATTATATTTGATGGGAATATTTCTAAATATAGGCCGTAGAAAAAAAATATTGTATTAGCGATTTAATTCTGAACAACTTACAAAACATCCGTTAGTCCGTTACACTTCTTGTGGGACCGAAAACTGAAGAGAATTTGTTGAAATTCGGACGGCAAGTTAGTACTAGCTGAGATTAAAATTTAGAAAAGAGGAGTTTGCTGATTGACCTTGACCATTGCGGTCCTTGAGGATCTATTGTAGCGCTCCTGTTTGTTTTCCTTACAGCTCCTTAAACAGCTCATCCATTATATCAGACTCCACAGTCTTGATAAGGGCTTGATAGTGTAGCTATCGGCTAGCTATCTATCAACAATGGCACAGTATATGAACTAAGGTTTCCTCTGCCTCTTGGCTGAATCTGCAAGTTTCATAATCTTCCAGACCCATTAGACTCAAATGTCCGGTTTTAATGCCCACTATAATCCTATTGGTCATTCTATTTTGGCATAATAGGTTCGTAAACATCGCCGATCGTTTTTTAATGAACTCTTTGGCCTGTATCTGTCATGGGAAATTTTTCTGTCGTTCGGGATATTTAGGTTGTATCCATTTATTAATAAATGCTCGTATGTGTGGCTTAACCATACCGCAAAAGGGTACGGGTCCTATTACGGCCTTAGAAACGCCTTCTCTGGCCAGCTCATCAACATTTTCATTTCCTCTCCCTTAATCTCCCACTTTATTCTGACTTCCATACGGATATTTATGCAGTCCCGTGCCAGTCTCGATTCGACCTACATGGAATCGATTGCTTTTCGTGCAGCTATGGGAAAAATAGCAATCGACTGGTTAACAGTTCCTTCGCACACCACTGTTTTGTAGCCACTTCTGCCTGAAATACCGTGGCGTATCTTCCTAGGCTTGTCGGGTTTTTCGTTTTTGGTCTTGTCCCATAAGTCCCAGGTCCTACTCCCTGTTCTGTCTTGGAACTGTCTGTATTCCACACTGTTTGTGTCGATTTTGGGGAACCGGCTTTCCCGGTCTGGTACTTTCATTTGGAAATTCTTATTGAAGTTATACTTTGGGACTATAGTATCCGTGAGCATTCCCAAAATGGAATCCACCTTCAGCTCTAAGTATAACTTATGTATCTCAAAAATTACTAGGTTAAATGTGTAGGTACGTGTTTAATGATGCAGTTGGAGACCAATTAATTAATGCAAAATAATCTGTTTATATATGAGAATGAACAGCGGACTACACGTCCAAGAGTGTATAAGCATTCTAGAAGTTAAAAGCAAAAAATCATGGTCAGCCTTATGGACAGAATAAGATATAACAAATCCTGTTCGCTATACATCGATTCAACCAGATATTCCAACTAGGTATTGGTACAAAGATTTTATATATTCTAGAAAAGACATAATGACACTGAGCAGACTAAAGTTTGGCCATGGGTGTTACCCGGTGCATTTCAAGAAGATAGGTGTAGTAGATTAGAACGTTTGCGATACATGTAATGTCACTGCAGATTTAGATCATGTATTTTTTTAATGTATAAAGTACAAGGCAGAAAACGATCTCTTTTACAAAAAATTAACTGATCAAAATATTTACCATCCAAATAATATTTGTCATCTATCAGCGCTAAATAAAAAACACATCTATGACGTGATTCTGGAATTTCTTAAAGACATCAAACTCAACATTTAGAGTAGGTTAAGTTCTGTATCTGATCCTTTGTTTTATCCTATCGTATATATTCCTTCCTTTCCGTGGTCTGACTCTGTGTGTGTCCTTACAGAATGCCCTGACAGCGCTGGGCGAGAAGAGAGTGTCCTTGTTTTATTCCAGAGTCTATAGTGATCGGTGGTATGGATTAGGTTAGAATTAGGGCATAATTAGCGAATTAATAAGTACATATTAACTTCGAATCTGACTGTATGAAAGTAAATTGCAATGCCAAAAAAAATCTATGAGAATGACGTGCTTATATGCAGTGATTAAATTATTCGTGCTAAGGGAACGCCGATTATCGTCATTAAACATTAAATTATAGAATACGTCACTAATTTTTTTGCAAACTTGTATGCATCCGCGCATCCTGTAGAATACAATAAACTCTAACTTTTGTATAGTTCTGTTCTAAATTTAAAACGGATGTACGTACAGTTGTGAAATGCTTTCAAGTATGAAACTACCAGACACGTACAAGAGATGCATTTTAATATATAAAATAATTAATTATATTTGTAGGTTTCCAGTTCCAACATAACACCTGGCACATGTTGCATAATTTGTTAAAATGAGGAAGTTTGTTTTGAACTTAATTAATTGTCTAGCATTTCGAGATTTCTGCAGCAATTTGCAACTGTTGCTCATTATTTCCAGCCATGAAGATTATTACAGCTTCATCTTGTTCTACTTGCTTTTCTCAGTCAGTCCGTCACAATGATTGTGTTAATTACTACATCATTAAAATCGCGTACGTCTTATTTAACTGTTTTCGTGGAGGATTTAGAGCTTGGATAACAATAAACATGAATCAATTAATTATGCTGTTTTACCAAGAAAATAAGTGTGTCAGTTCTCTGTTAAAATTCTGATTTATTTACTAACCTGAAAATGTTAACAGTAATAGTACAGTCCTCAAGAGATTTTAGCTAGGAAAAAATAATTCTTATAAGAACGTCTGTTTTTTTTTGTAAGTTATTAGTAGCAGAAAAGTCTACAGGGTGTTTGGTACATCGATAGAAAGTTTTCACTGGGTGATAGTTGAGGTCGATTGGAACCTATATGACCATATTTACCCTTGTGCAAAGTCTCACCGTTTTTGAGATATCGGCTCTTTTAGATATTTTTGCGAAATAGTTGAGTTGTTACTCATACATGTTACTTTTAAGGTACTAAATGCTTTCAGCTTTCTTAAATATCTTTATAGATAGGTATTCTTAATATACATTTGTCGAAACATTACAAAAAGAGATGCCGGAGTATTAGTATAAAAATTATGTAGAACAATTTATGCGTTAAGATACATTGGCTCGAATTTTTTCCTCTATTTTAAGTAATGGCGCTACTTCAAGATGTTCATTAAACTAACAAGAAAACATATTTGTAGACATTACAATTTTAATAAGGAAAGAAAATTGAATAAAATCATAATAAATTCTTTCAGTTGCAAATCGGTGATTTGCTCTTTACTAATATTTGAATACAATTTTGTTTATTAAAAAATCCCAACCAGTATATTTTAACATATAAATTGTCCTACATAATTTTTATACCAATACTTCGGCATTTCTTTTTGTGCTCTTTCGACAAAGTGCATATTAAGAATATCTAAAAAAAAAATATGTAAGAAAGCCGAAAGTATTTAGTATCATAAAAAATAACATGTATTAGTAACAAGTCTATTATTTCGCAAAAATATCTAAAAATGCCGATATCTCAGGAAGGCTGAGACTTCGTATAAGGGTTAAATATGGTTATATAGGTTCCAGACGACCCCAACTATCACCCAGTGGAAACTTTCTATCGATGTACCAAACACCCTGTATGTAACCGCTTTCGCATAAATAAAAATCGTAGTTGTAGGGTTGCCAGCCAACGCGTGAACGTTAAAATTAGTGTCGTCTGTGTGTATCGGCACAGAAATGTTAATAACCCTTGAAAAATGATCGGATTGTAAAATAATTAAATCATTTACTGTACAATAACTAACAAACGTTGATGCTCTTGTGTATCTCGACCACTACAAACATTTTCACTATATGCAACTGAGACAACTGATCTTTACGTTTCGTACTGATCTTTATCCTTCGTTAACCGCAAATAGGAAATTGGAAAAATGTGAGTATTCAATATTGAGAATATATTTATAAAAAATTACCTATTTTAAGATACATGCAGTTTATAACACATATCTGTTGAATCTTAATTATTATGAAAACATGGATATGGTTTTAATTTATATTTTTATTCATATGTCAAAGTTAATTCTCTGTCTTTTGCGAGCAATTTGAAATAAAAATTTTATAAATGATAAAAGAAGCGAAAATTATAGAAAATGTAAAGTCCACTCATTTTATGTGCAGAACATTTTTGACTACAGGGCACTCCATATTTATGAGGCACATAAAAGATTCAAAGCTGCTCCCCTTAGACCGGGGCATGCTTCATTTCTTACACTTTATTAAATAATAAATATAATGTATTACTTAATAGATAAAACACCATTACTCTTATAAAGTAAATTTTGGCCTGGCTAAGATGAAATAAATGGAAGCGCTCCTCGTTTAATTAAGGTTTCTAACTCTTGTGATATAGTTACGCAAACCACCCCTAACTAGAGCGTCATACCCAGGGAACAGATAAACAGAGCCGTACTTTGAATTTGTCTGTCAATATCGCAAGGGACGGGCAGTGCGTTCACCAATGCGTAAGATATTCCTATCTTGACGCAAAACAGAGTAAAATTTTTCAATTTACTGTAGAGGTCATTAAGTTTCTGCCGAAAACACGATTTTTAAATCTTTAATATTATTTTGTAGTACTCTTGTCAGCAGTAAATGTAACGATTTAATATTTTCATGGTTTTTATAGCCTTTTTTTATATGCACTAAACAAATGGACACAAGAATACCATGATATCGAAATGTGACATATGAAGATTCCGGAATCGAGATCTGTTACATTAACGAGTATATTTGAAGATATAGATAATATAATGGAATAGATTCTCAAACAGGGGAAAAAATACATTTTCCTTCCGCTATAAGAAACAAATATTATAATTAAAATATATATTTTGGTATAGTAATGACAACTGCCCTTTAAAATGTCTTTTTCTTTATTACGATCCCAATATTTCTTCAAGTTATCAAATCTTCTTTACCGAAGCGCAAGGAAAAAGTCGTTCGTGCGGTGGCTCATCTCGCCATAAGTTTGATTCTTATTTTACGCTATAACTATTGTATGTATGAAATATTTTTTTTATGTAAAATTGTCGGCTCTCCAATTTTCATCTCCACGATGGTTTTTGTATTTTTCGTATTTTAAAAGTTATATCCAAAAAAAATATTTCTTTTAAGTTTTACGCCATTTTGTTTCCTGTTCCCACTGTAGCCTTGATAACTTTTTAAAATACTTTTCTACTAAGTTATCATAACGATTTTCTCTAACACCATTTCAGAAATTACAAATTCCACAACTAAAAGTTGTGTCGGAACAAGTATCATTCCAACACACTGTTATGGTATAATACCGCACGGCTTTCGACGAATCAGAAGCTGTTAGTGGTTCGATTGCTATGGTTACGTCGAACAAAAGGTAGCTTCGCATTTGACGTTTTCAACGGTTTTAAAGTTTTTTTGTATAATTTCTAAAATCTTGTTAGAGAAAGTATGGTCTACAACACGTTTGGAATGGCATATTCCACACTCGCGAACCGTAGTCCTCGCCTTCGGCTCGGCCTACAAACTTTTCGCTCGTGTGGAATATGGGCCATTCCATAACTTGTTATAGAATATACTATTCTTTTCCGAGCTTTTGCCACTATTTTCTTCCTGGAAACTGGGCTATAAGGAAATGAAACGTAATGTGCATGTTTTTTTTCTTGTAATCCAATGCACCCGACCAAATAGTTGTTGAGAAAAATGTATGTTTTCTACACTTTTTATGATAACTGTTGAAACAATTACTTGCATTTTTGCTCATAATATAATTATTTTCTCTGTTTCTACTTAGAATGTAACTATATAATTTCAAGTTTTTATGACTTTATAGTCAGCTATTAAGACGAAATAAAGTAATTGTCGACCCATGAGCCTGAGAATCCATAGAAAACTATAATAAAATGGGTCGTATGTATAACTATCTGAACGGTATCCTTAAGGTGGCCATTTCCTAAAAAGTGATATACCGGGTGAGTCACGAATTGCGCTCGCCCCGATATTTCCTAAAATATTTGGAATAGAAAATTGAAATTTGGAGGCCTTATTACACGACTAAAATGCCATCTTTTCAATTAAAAATCAAGTTTGGTGCACATCCGGTTTGACCGGAAATGCCCACAACTTTCGATTTTTAAATGGAACACCCTATATATTTTTACATTTTTTGAATCTAGAGGAAATTTTGAATACAATACATCCATTTTGGTCACTTTTTGATAAACATTAAAAATTTTATTAAAAAATCTATTTCTGAATCCAGAGTGCTGTGGTGCCCAAAATATATTTTAGTTTGTGTGCTACGTTACTATAAAAATAAAAAGATAAATATGATTGCATTACTTAATTCTCTAGAGGCGTTTAAAATTTTTAAATGTGATTTTTACCCACTAACTCGGTTTTTTTAAATGGGAATTTAATCGTTCACCAACATTTTTAAATACCTCATTTTCATACGAATCTAATGATACCAAAATTTTGAAAATCCACTCAGAAATATTTGAGATTTCAGCCAAAATACAATGCAACCAAGCTTTTAGAAACATGCGGCTAATAGATAGGTAATAGATTAGTGGGCTTTGGAAACTAAAGTGGCACATTTCTGTGTAAGTCTGGTAACCTAATAACATTGGAAAAATCATAGTAGCCATTGAATGTAATAAAACAATATCAGCTGTCAGACAGATACAAAATAAAGCGTTGCGGAAATCTCTTTGAGTAAAAATTAAAGAAAATGAATAATTTTAGTAGAAATGAAAAGGTCGATATGTTACTGATATATGGAGAGCGTCTCAAAAATTCAACTGCAGCTGCAGAACTGTATCAGCAACGATATCCCAACAGACGTCATCCAAGCAGACACTTGTTTGCCAGAGTGGAACAAGAATTAAGAAACGAACCCAATTAACAAGATGACCATCAAACATTTATTGTAAGTGAGGACAAAGAAATTGATGTATTAGGATTTGTGATGGTACCCCCCAACAACATCAACAAGGGAATTGTCAATGGAATGCGACATTAGTCAGTCTTCGGTTTGCAGAATTTTAAAGAAACATAAGTTTCGGTCTTATAAATACCAAATACACCAACTTCTTTATGGATATGATAACGACACGAGGCTAGTATATTGCAACTGGTTCTTAAATGCAGTACAACAAAACGCAGGTTTTCCTTTTTCATATTTTATATTCAGATGAAAGTAGATTTACGAACCAAGGTATGTTTAACAGAAATAATACTAGGTACTGGGCTTAAGAAAATCCGAGGTTGGTAGGGCGGGGGAATATTCAGGAAAGATTTGGGTTTAACTGTTGGCTTGGAGTACTTGGAGATCGAATACTTGGACCCATATTTTTTGATCGAACACTTACTGGCGAACGATATTTATTCTTTTTACAAAACCAGACAGCAGAATTTCTTGACTTACTTCCTCTTGCCTATTTACAAAATCTGTTTTTCCAACAAGATGGTGCTCCCCCACATAATTCCAGAAGAGTGATGGAATATTTAAACAACTTGCATGGTGAACGCCTTATCAAAATCAAGGTCATATCAGGTATCCTCCTAGGTCACCTGACTTAACACCCCTCGACTATTATGTATGGGGCGCTCTCAAAAATAAAGTTTATAAAACTTCTTCAAATGCCCGTGAAGAGCTGCAAAATAAAGTTGTACGGGCTCTTAATGAAATAACGCCGGCTGAATTGCGTAGAGCCATTCAAGCAACTGTACGCAGAGCCGAATTGTGTATAGAAAAAAATGGTGGACATTTTGAACAATATCTATAAATGTCAATTTATGGTTTAATTATATTAATTATTTTAAAGATACCTACTGTTACCTAGTTTAAGTTTAATTGTTCAAACGGAATTGATTTTTATTTATTTATAGGCCCGATATTTATATTCATTTAAATAAAACTCTGAAAACCGAACTGATGTCACATTCTATTGCAAATGTCCTTGTGGATGTAATTGTGTTTACCTCCACATACCTATGCTAAACTTAATTGTAACGTTCTTTGCGCTCACAATTATTAAATGTTTGATAGCTCAAGATTGCCTATAACTACACGAGTCTGTCTGACAGCTTATATTGTTTTATTACATTCAATGGCTACTATGATTTTTCCAATGTTATTAGGTTACCAGATTTACACAGAAATGTGCCATTTTAGTTTCCAAAGCCCACTAATCTATTATCTATTAGCCGCATGTTTCTAAAAGCTTGGTTGCATTGTATTTTGGCTGAAATCTTAAATATTTCTGAGCGGATTTTCAAAATTTTGGTATCATTAGATTCGTATGAAAATGAGGTATTTAAAAATGTTGGTGAACGATTAAATTCCCATTTAAAAAAAACCGAGTTAGTGGGTAAAAATCACATTAAAAAATTTTAAACGCCTCTAGAGAACTAAGTAATGCAACCGTATTGCACTTTTTATTTTTATAGTAACGTAGCACACAAACTAAAATATATTTTGGGCACCACAGCACTCTGGATTCAGAAATAGATTTTTTAATAAAATTTTTAATGTTTATCAAAAAGTGACCAAAATGGATGTATTGTATTCAAAATTTCCTCTAGATTCCAAAAATGTAAAAATATATAGGGTATTCCATTTAAAAATCGAAAGTTGTGGGCATTTCCGGTCAAACCGGATGTGCACCAAACTTGATTTTTTATTGAAAAGATGTATTTTTAGTCGTGTAATAAGGCCTCCAAATTTCAATTTTCTATTCCAAATATTTTAGGAAATATCGGGGCGAGCGCAATTCGTGACTCACCCGGTATATTACACATTATATTTAAAAATTTTAGGACTACTTGTAGAACCATACAAGATTATTACTTTGAATTTTCACTCAATAATTTCAGTGATTTGCAAAATAGTTAGATTTAAATCTAAAGATTATGCTTATCTTCAAATTCGCTAGTTTTACATCTAATTATTTTGGGAACGATTGGCATTGTTGAGAGAAAATTCATAGTAATAGCCTTGTTATGGTTCTTATGGTTTTTTAAATATGCGTACTAAGAAAAAAAGTTATAGCCAAGAATAATAAATATTTCCCTACCGGATGCCTCTTTTTTGGAAATGGCCACCTTGGCAGTAATATTTTACTATTGTTATTGCTAATCGCAAGCAGATATAAGAACTTCATTATAATCCTCCTTAACTGGTATGAATTCGATAAGGTGAATTTATTTTGCCAGTTCTTATTATGCATTTAATACTTCATTTGCTGGCCTTTTATTTCTACCTAACAATATAAGTAACCATAAAAATTGTATTAGCTTTCAGTTTTATTTGAAATAAAAACCCAGTGTACCCATGGATGCTCAGCACGATTTCAGTTCTAGAAAAACTGAATAATTGCTGACTCACCAGGTTAAAGTTGGTATTAATGATGTTGCTATGACCTCCACGACTAGTTATATTTAATCATGCCAACAATATCGAAAGAACTATCCATGAACTTCCTAGTGTATAAAAATAGACAGAGACGTAACTTCTGTGATTTGTGAAATCGTGACTTTTAATGTTTAATAGTACGTCATAATTTTGTAATTATTTTAAACTCGATTGGAATATGCATTCACATGGTTGCATGAGAAATGATATATCGTGTATCTTTCACGATAATATTTTTAAATACAATTGAATCACTATAGAAGACAGAGAAATTCATGGTTTGTCATACCAGTTAAGTTTAACATAAGGCATGGATTTTCCTATTTATTATGGTCTAATCCATTTTTCAACCTGTGGACTTAAACTTATCTAATTTGTTCCTACTAACGTTACACACAGTAGTCGGTTTACATAAATTTGCTAGACTAATGCAATAAAAAATGTAATATTGCATATTAGTTCAAATATACTTTCATTCAGAGTCTCTTTATTTTATATAAAAAGAAATTAGAGATTCAGCACCTATTCTTGCGGCAAGTGGTGAAGCGTCACTTTAACACTCAACACTCAAAGCTGGTTCAGCAGGGCTTGCGTAGCTACAGTGAAGAAACGTTAAGTCCAGCGGGTCTAGGGATAGTTAGACTTCACACACACCACAGTAAAAAGCATGATTAATATTATATTACAAGATTTATTATCTTAGAACCTACTATTTACAATATTACTTAAAACTATGACTACCGTTACCAAACAGACAGCCATGAGCTTAAGCTAAAGTGAGAAAAGTGAGGCTATGGTAAACGAAAGCAAAGCTAATGTGTAAACGGTGATGATACGATGATAAACTCGGTCAGGCGGTTAATGAGACGATGATACGGTAAACAGTTGCAGTTGGTGAGTGGTGCCGACGGTCAAAATCGGTAGAGACGGACGGTAATGCAGGCAGTGCGGTGTTGCTTCCGGTTTCGGAGTCAACTGCTGCCTACAGACTGACGGTGTGTACTGAATGCTGGCTTGCGAAAACTGGAATAGACACAGAGCTGCTGAAGTGGGGAACGGCATAGTTGGAATGCACACCAGTTCTGGGACTTAGAAAATATAAGCGGTCTTACGTAGAAGTACCTCTACTTACTATTCCTTACACACGTCTGTCCTCGCGGTCGACCAACTAAGTTCTCCAACAAATGGTGCACTGCTTGACGAGAGGCAGACTGGTGCATAAACATGCACCTGCGCAGAACTAGTCATTCTCCTACCACCGCCTTCAAACGCAGACGGTGATAGAAGAATGAACTGCTCGCGGTGAGTCTCTGACAGTAATTGATTTGAAATAAGTACCATTAAATACTAGAACATTATACTGGTGAAATTACACCGCGCACGCCTTTATACTTTATACCGTATTCTATTGCATTCCTGAAAACAGGACCGTGGGTACATAATGTCTGTGAGCGAGAATACGTAGCTCCTGTGGATTACCTCGTCATATATATATTATATAAAATTTGGCAAATTCCGCAGACTCTTAAGTTTCTGCAGCTGCGGAGTGTTCAAGTTTAGGCGTACTGGTAATAATTAAATAATTAGTAAATAATGTCAACAACTAAGTTGATACAATATCTAAAATATATATGGTAATTAACAACTTCTCCATTATTGATCCCTGAGGTACTCCTTGTGACTGGTATGGTTTGATATATTATTAGATAATATTATGCTGTTGGTTTAATAGGTACAAACGAGATTTATAGCATTTTTATGAAATCCGTAGTAAACTTTGGCACAAAGTAGAGCATGGTGCAATGTATCATAGGCCTTACTGTAGTCAGGAAATGTTGTTGCGGTTGTTTTTCGTTCATCTACATATTAAACCCCATATGAGTGTTAATGTTTCCTTGAAATCAATAAATCAATTAAATGTTACTGTCCTCTTTTCGTTCACTTAAATTACGCAAATCGACCACTGTGTGACGCATTGGTACTAAATGAAACCCGTTGATTCCTTTTTAATAATTAATGATCGGTCGATTTCAACATAATTCAGGATCCTATATACTCATTCTGTAGTATTAAGAACCGCTTCTTGCAGTTCCAAACGTGACAAAGAAATATAATTTGAATTCAGTTACACTCGGTATACGTTCTGACCGACTTTAATTAAAATTGGTAGTTCACTAACACCTTAATACCGTTTAAAACTTCGTTTACTTAGATATTTATAAATAGTGATTCAGTGTACCTTGCAGTTGAAAAATCAATAAGTTGTATTTAATTTACAAGACTATTGATCTGTATCTTCCCATGGTTAATGGTCAGTAGGTACCTCTGTGTTGTTATTATGTAATTAATACCAATAGTCTCAATTCAGTTTAGAAAATAATAAGGCAATGAACTTATTACTTTTATTTTTATCAAGGTTATCCGATACAAGTTTTGAGATAACCTTGAATTAATAAAAACCCTAAGTAGTATATATACAAAGATAACATTTTTAAAGGCTTAAAACTGAAAGTGTATATTTTATATACCAAACGGTGCTGGATTGACAATCACATTTAAAGATAAAAAACTATATCAAGTCAGATTTTTAATGTTATATCTAATGACTTAATGAGTCATTGAAATAGGATATGAAGCTGCAGTTCTAGGTAATGATTTGTAAACTGTTTTCTTTTATTAATTCCGTATATTACTGTCACATATAAATCATGTCGACCAATTTTATTGCTCCAGACTTATAATAGTAGATTTTTCTCGAGCAGTTTAATCATTAATGGTACAAATAGTCTTACGAAATTTTATGTCAGTCGGTTTATGCATTCCTGTTATTGATATGTAGCTGGTAAATTATTGTAAATAACACAGGCCTGCATTTGATAACATTTTCAAAGTTGATTTAAAAATTTTAACTGTTTTTTGGTAATTGGTTAGCACTGATTTCAAATCTGCTTTCAGTTTTTTTGTATCACGTAAGGTTATTTTTCAAACCAGCAAAATCAAGAAATTTAGAAAAACACGATTTATTTCATTTATAAGCTAGTTTTATAACATATTAAAGAGAAAAATACAAAAACATACAAGATGCAGACATTGAAGCTATTTGGAATAGTTGTTTATTCTTTACGCTTCTTAAAAAACCGTTTTCTTTTTTCAGAAAAGCTTCTTTTTGTTGTTTTTCTGTCATATTCAGTTAAAGGAAGATCTCTCCTCAATGTACAACAGTAATCGGCCATCATTTTTCTGTCCCAGCGCCCCTGGTATCTTTTTTCCATCTCTTTAATATCTTGATGAAATCTTTCACCTTGCTCTTCACTCACGTCCTCAAGATTTTCCGGGAAATAGTCCAAATGGGAATGTAAAAAGTGAATTTTTATGCTCATATTGCAACCAAAAATCCTGAATTTTTCCAGCATATTTTCAACGATCTCAACAGAGTTTGTGTCTTTATAATTCCCTAGAAATTTATGTGCAACTTCATACATGTTTTTCCTTATCTTCCATTACATTTTCAAATTCTCTATCTTTCATCAAGCTCCTAATCTACGGCCCTACAAAGATTCCCTCCTTTAATTTTGCCTCTGACAGAGCCGTAAATGTGTTACACAAATATTTAAAACAATTTCCTTCTTTGTTTAATGCCTTAACAAATTGTTTCAAAAGTCCAAGTTTTATGTGAAGTGGTGGAAGTAAAACTTTTTTAGGGTCAATGAGACTTTCGCGAATTACATTTTTGGTTCCAGGTGTTAAAGTTTTTCTTTGTGGCCAGTCTTTTTTTATCCAATGCTGTTCTCGGTTCCTGCTATCCCACTCGCACAGGAAACATGGAAATTTAGTAAATCCAGACTGCTGGCCCAAGAAAAGTCCTAAAATTTTTAGATCTCCACACAGTTCCCAGTTGTGATCTTTATATTGTATTCTTAAAAGTAATTCCTCTAAATGTTTATAGTTTTCCTTTAAATGAACTGAATGGCCGACAGGAACAGAAGCAAAAACATTGCCATTACGTAAAAGAACAGCTTTAAGGCTCCTTTTTGAAGAGTCGATGAAAAGTCTCCAGTCAGAAGGTGTGTATTCAGGAGCTCCGAGGCAAGTAATTAGATCAGAAATTGCTTGGCAGTACACAAGTGGCCAGTTTTGTGCAAAATATTTTACAAATTCAGCCTCACGATTTCTATACCAAGAGAAGGTAGTTTCTGGGGCAAACGAATTTTTTTGTTTCAACCTAGACCCCAGTACTTCAGACATGCCTTTTGAAAGTCCCAAATCTCTTACCAAATCATTCAGTTCGGCTTGTGAAAATAGTTGAGGTTGGTTTTGACCTGAGGTTGATGGTTCAAAATCACGATCCTGTACGGAGCCGGAAGTTGAGGAGTTTTCACTATCATCTTTTAGTACTTCGGGGGGTATAGGTATAGGTACATCATCACCGTGAGGAACTGGTCTGGTAGCTGATTTAATATTGTTTGGGTACAAAATATGTTTCAAAGTTTTTCTATTATGCCCCATAATATCACAAAGACAAAAGTAGCAATCGTCATGATGATTTTGCGTGTCTTTCCAAACCATCGGTATTCCAAAAGGAAGGTTTTTTCTATTTCCTTTGGTCCAATGTCTTAAACCTTCTTCACATACCTTGCAAACAACGTGCGATGCCCAATCTTTATCTTGATCTCCTAATTTGATTTTGAAATAAGCATAATATGCATTTTTCACAAATTCACCAATTGGCCTCTTACACTTTTTCAAGACGAAATATCCACAAATATAACAAAAATCATCTGGTTTGTTTTTGCAACGCCGGCTAGACATATTTTTAAGCAATGTATATCAAATACACAATATCAAAACTTAGAGCAAGAATGAACCCAATGACATATTAATATAAATTTTGTTTGGAGTCATAAACCTAGAAGCCTTCTTTTTTCCAGTACTAATAAAGTTAAAGCATATTAAATAGGACTTAGCAGGTCAAAATTCCCGGAAATTTTGTTCAAATTACCATAAATATAGTAATTAATAGATTTAATAAAAGGATTTACCTCAGGTAATGAGAGCCTACTTTATAAATTTCTTGAAAAGTACCACATAAAATCATTTTTGGGTTAATAGAAGAATAGAATTTCAAGCACTTAATTTATTTTAAAATGTATTACGCCTATTATAAGATGTTTTTAATATTTTTTCTTTTTTTTGGGAAAAAAAATTTCTGTGGGTGATGGAGCCCAATGGTATTTAATTAGTTATTTCTATATAAAAACTGAGCTTAACAAACAAAAATCACGTCATCACAAATTTCATGCAGGCCTGTGTAATTTAATAGAAATGCACACATAAAACCCTTCAAGAAAATCACAAGTTGACTCTCAACGCTTCCAGCTTTTCGCGTTACCTTCGGCACCAATGATAGTTGACACAATAAAAATATTTTATTTTGAATTATTTAATCATTAATCGATCCGTTATCATCTACTAAACCTCTACATAGTGGAGCAAAGATCGGAATATCTGATCTGGCGTAAATGGCAAACTATCAACTTTTTAGAAGTTATTCAACGACAATATGCGCAAGGACCACGATGACGCCACGACACAGTGGGTCAATTTCAGGCATTTCTGGCCAAAACTCAAATCAACCGATTTTAACAGATT
This sequence comes from Stenurella melanura, assembly GCA_963583905.1. NCBI lineage: Eukaryota > Metazoa > Arthropoda > Insecta > Coleoptera > Cerambycidae > Stenurella > Stenurella melanura. The sequence goes on along the minus strand of OY757313.1, from coordinate 43,543,079 downwards.
TCCGAGAAGTGGGTAATAAACAGGCTTCTTGGTAAGGGTGATTGTTATACTAAGGGGAACAGATGACCTCGAACCCAATACCCGCTTCATTTGCGTTTTACGGCTCGAGAACGAAATATGCGTTTATGCGATAAATATTTAGTGTTTTTCGAACAGTGAATTTTTTGTTTCTTTGTCTTCAATTGAATGAATCGGCAATATCTGATACAGAACAAGGTAAGAGCTTTATTGTAAGCAGTTAGCTGATTTTGTTTGCCATTTGGTACCTAAATCATAACCTTTTATCGAGTAAGCGGTCTTTGCCCTAAATTTTGATGAAAGTGGAACTTTACGTTTCTGTTACGCTTTACTTCCCTAAGCTCCCGCATTGTAGTCTCTTTATGATATTGAATGTAGTGTACATTATATGTCCTGTGAATTGCAACTGCCTATAGCTGCTATGTTTTGAGTTAAGGCATTTTGAATACGTTGATACAGGCGAGACATATTAAATTTCAAGTGTAATAATAATTATTATTGATATTGCAATCACTGATTTCATTCAATTTGTTCACTAATCACTACTTCAAAGTGAAATTTACTCTCAAATCACAACATTTCTAATGTATACTATCCTATACTTTTCAACCCCTATATTAAATAAGTAGGCAGATGAAATTGGCAAACACTATAATACCTCCTCTTTTACGTTTCTTTCAGATCCTAGCGCTCATCTTATAAACCCAAGCGACTTAATTTTTGGACAGAAAATTTGAAAATTCCAAAAAGAAATATAGAATCAATAAAGAATTGTGTATACTTTTTTGGTTTCATCGGATCCTTTTATAAATATAGAAATGGAAATCTCAGCTGATTGTGAAGAGTCACATACATCTCAAAGCCAAAGTAGTTCGAGTGAACCGCAAAATGACTACGAAAGTAACTATTAATCAACGATTAAATTTATTTTTAACATTGTAATCCTTTAATTTTGTAAAATAATACTTTATTAAAAGTTTTTCTTTTTAGGTGAAATTCTATTAGTATCCTAAGTTTCCACATTTTATCAATGAGTTTCGATTTGCACAACCTGAAACCAAGCCCTATTTATCAGTGAAAGTTTTTTACAGTTTTTCCTTCAATTTGGAGGTAATATTCTATTCGAATCCTAAATTTCACAATTTCATACAATTGTTTCAATTTCCACCCCCCGAAACCCACCACCCCCATTTCGATGGATTCTTAAAAATTATTTATCCTGCAATTGCCAGTTGATATTGGGGCGATTCCATGAGTTTCAGAATTGTGGCCAACAATTTTTAAATCTAACCCTCTGTAGCTATGCAAAAGAGACGGCGAATCTATTTGTCACCAATTGCGGTTGGTATTAGATACCGGCATCTGTGCACAAAATCTTCATCTGAAATTGTTGAGCCTGCGATGTTACCAATCGGTCAACTCTCAGAAGAAGCTCGGGAGTTAAGGAATAAAGACCTTAAACAATACAGGCAAAGCCATACTACAAAATCATCTAGATAACTAACGAACGAGGATCCTCTTCATTGCCTGTTAATTTCGTCCGACCCGTTCATCACGGGATTTAGAAAATTGCCCCAAAAGAGGTCAATAACATTACCTTCCGAAGTACCTATTAAGTCTACTAGCAATACCAGAAGTACCCAAACCTTCAGCGTCTTCGATGACATAAACACCACAAGAAAGCACCTCCGAAACCAGTAGTGGACAGAACAGTAGTGATTAGGTAGACAAGTGTGTATTTTTGATAGGTCTTACTTTATTTATTATTTCTGTTCAAAAATCTATAATACATTTATCTTTTGAATGCCTATTGTCAATTAAACAATTTTTTGAACTCTTACATGGCGCTCCCAGGACAAGAAGGTATTTTAAAAATATTTTTCTCATAAATTAGGTATTCAACCAACACGCATGTTAGGATTAAAAATATCGTGCGTTATTTATATTTTCAATCCTTAGAACTCACCCCCAGGGGTTGTTAATTTTTTTCCCTTATTTTTCTCATAGAAATTTAGGTATCAAAAATACGTAAACTGAGTTTCAAAAATATTGAAGGTTGTTTATATTTTCAACACCTCCCATAGACAAAAAGATAATAGAAGCGGGGAAAGAAAAAAGAGACGCAGAGAGGAGGCACGAACAGAAAAAATGCAGGGAATTCTTCGAAAACATAGAATCCACTCCAGCAGGACAGAGATTAAACCAAACTTTTAGACACCTTAAAACATACAGGAGAAACAACAATACGCAGCCAAGAAAATACATACCACTGCAGCATTGGGTCAGGAAACTAGAAGAAGGAAACGCGGAGAGAAGTCAAATAGAACCAATACAAGAAATGGACCACTGGCCACTGGGAAAGCCACCGTCAAAAGACGAACTACTAGAAATAATGGCCAGAGCTAAAAGAAACACGGCCCCGGGAATAGATAAAATAAATAACGAACTAGTATACTATGGACCGGACAACATAAAACAGCTAACCCTAGAAATCATCACCAACGCGTGGACGGAAACCACACCCCTGCCTGAGGAGTGGAACACAACCATACAGATACCGCTCCCTAAAACCAAATCACCACAAAACGTGGACGATTACAGAAGAATAACACTCTGCAGTGTAGGGTACAAATACTACGCACAATTCCTCCTCAGAGAAATGGAAAAATACATCGGCGAACTACCAGATTTTCAAACGGCATTTATCAAGGGCAGATCAACAGACGACCATATGTACACCACCAGACGGATCCTGGAAGAAAAGTGGAAAGAAGGAACAAAACTATATATAGTCTCAGTTGACCTCCAAAAGGCATTTGATACCATCAGGCATGAGGCTATAGTCAACACTTTGCTCAACAGGGGAGTACCGCACTACTTAATAAACAGAATAATAAAAGCATGCCTACACGAAAACACTGCAATACAATGGTTTGGACAGACGACGGAATCAAAAATGAAGAATATAGGAGTCAAACAAGGATGTCCCCTATCCCCCCGACTATTCACCACAGTCCTGGACCAAGTGATAGAAAGCACAATAAAGGAGAATCAGAATTTCAATGGAAACGATGGAACGATAAAGCCCCCCATCGTACTTGCATACGCCGACGATATACTCATCATCACCGAGGAAGAACAAGACATCGTTAAATTTCTAAGAAACATGACACCACATCTGGATTCCTCTGGAATGAAAATAAACTTCAAGAAGAGCCTTATAATGGTCCGAGACCCATTGACAAAAACAAGTCCAACAAGTGGGGAAGAATACAAAATAGGAGACTACACCCTGAGAACCACGAATAGAATGAAATACCTAGGAACATACCTAACGAATCAACTAAAAAGGAGGGAAACAGTAAGGGAAAGAATCAAAACAGCCTACAGAGTCACAAGAGCTCTACTACCCTTAATTGAGGACAACAAACCACCATGGTGCCTAACCAAAAAGATATACACGACCATCATAATGCCTACGATGATATATGGAGTCAAAAACGCAGCAACGACAAAGGCCAACAGAAGAAGCCTGAGAAGAGCTGAAAGGGACATTATCCAACTGCTAGCAAAAACAGGAAAACCACAAAAACGACAGAAAACGTCAACATTACTAGAGGAAAGAACAATAATCAAAAGAATAGAATCATACGCAATGAAATACTGGGGACACGTCCAAAGACGGGACTCGACACACCTACTAAAGAAAGCGCTGCGAATGAACAGCAACAAACTGAAAATAGGGAGACCATGCTACACATGGATAACAACAATCGAGAGGATTATGAATAAGCTAGGAAAGGATTATACACACTGGGAAAAACTGGCACAACAAAAAATGGAATACAATAAAGAAATATCAAGGATATACACACTGCCAGACTCAGAAACAGAAAAAACAGAAAACTCAGAAGTAGAATAGGAGAGAAGATGATCACAGACAGAAACTAAGAAGAAGCATATCACAAAACCTGAAAGTAAAAAGAAGCACGGAAACCTAAAAGAAGCATCTCACAAACGACTACACTTTCCATCCGATGAAGACAGAAGGAAAACAAGAAGAAACATCTCACAAACACCTACACGCTCCATCCTATACTCCTACCCCATGCGTCATGCGGCTCTCGCTGCTGACAACAAGCATGTCCAATGTCCAATCCAGCGTATGCAGCTGGTCCGGAGGTATATAAAAGCACTGGGGGTTTGTTCTGGTACACGGTGGGATGATCGGTGGGCGATCGGGCTGCGTGGTGGAACAAATCTCCCTGCACCGGAATTGGCAGCAATGCCCACCTTACGCTGGCAAATCAATCAATCAATCAATCAATCATAGAAATTTAGGTATCAAAAATACGTAAACTGAGTTTCAAAAATATTGAAGGTTGTTTATATTTTCAACACCTCCAGACGGTGTAATTTTTTTTTTACTATTTTTCCCTTGATGACCTATGCACACTAAGTACATCTACAGAGTTTCAGAATTTTGGCCAGAAATTTTAGATTCTGACCCACTGTGCACATGCACGGGTGAAAAAAGAAATACGATGAGAAATAAACTTTGACACCTCACAGTAAAAGAGTATTTATAGGGATTTTTTAGGCCTAATTTGTCTTGTACAAATAGTCGGACTTGTTGATCTTAAGTGGATTACCATCGAGATATGGCGTTGAACCTTAATAAGTGAATTTCACAGTGTCTGAAGTGGTTTACTTATAAAACATTATTAACCAAATGAATTATAGGGTAAGTTGTTTTAGATCAACATTGTATTTTTATTTAATAATCGATGATGTTTAAACTGTTAAAATTGCATTTAAAAATATTTAATCGATGCTTGTAGAATAGAACAAGATAAAAGTCTGTCTTAGGTAGCAACCTTTAACCAAATAGAACCTGCCATCTTGATATAAATCGATTATTTAGAGAGTATAGTATTTGAACTGAAAAATCTACGTTAAAGTGTATACGAGCACAATTGAAATCGTATAAAAACTAAAAGCCGGCAAAAACAGTCGGCAACTCTTTATTGTACATGGGCGGAGGTAAATAGAAATGCTTGTCATAAGAAAAATTAATTTTTATTATCTTTTGTTTATTAGATATACTATTTTTGTTCATTTATCATATTTTTGAAGTTTTAGATATAAAGTCTAAATATTTAAATTTATTGGGTTTAGTTTTAAAGCTATCCCATACTATATTGAAATATATTATTGCTCAGCAAGGAACAACGAGAAGGTATGAACATATCCTTGCCGGGATGAGGGAATGGGATAGTTTAGATTGGCGAGGGGCAAGAATGATAAATAGTAAAAATAAAATTTAAGTTACTTCTAAAATAAAAATAAAAATGTAAGTTTGTTAACCAAAGCAAAGAATTAATACAACAAAAATAAATATTTGTATAGATAAAACATAAATAAAAACAAATTTAAAATATGTCTCTAGAATAAAGTAACTTAAATTAAAATTTCTTGTCAACTGAATAAAATATATTCCAAGAAATGTAACAATAAAAAAGTAAACTTCATGCCTAATATAATAGCTAAATATTTTGTTCTGAAAATATATATTAAGAAAGTTAAATGCTAAAAGTTGACGCGTCCGAATCTTCACTTTCTGAAGAGGAATCATTATCCGGTTGAATTATAATCGGCGCAATGGGGGGTAGTGTTGGATATTGATTTTCTTTTTTAATTACATGCTTAACGCAATTTTTCCATAAATCAGTATTGTCGAGGTCATTTATTACTTGTCTTATATGATTAAATATGCATACCTAGTACGGAGGTAACCGCAAAAGTGTATGACCGTGTATATTGGATAAATTATCAATAACACATTCCCTTTTGAAATTCTGTTATTTTATTCATTTCAGTAATTCGCGCTTTATTGGAACTTTTACAGGAATTTCCATATTTTTTTCTCTCATGAATTTTAAAATGTGTTCCTTGTACTGGTGTTTGGTATTTTATTTAATATTCGCGAGTGATAAGAAGCACTATCTAATACAATTACCGAATTAGGCGGAATATTTGGTATAAAGCTGTTCTGAAAACCATTTTTCGCACTGCACTGGAGAAATATCGAGTCCACGTTGACTAATTTATGATATAACTCAAACACCGACCGACCAATCGGACTGAGGAATACCCGGGTGCCAGCCAATCGTTGCCACCCGTCCTCAAACCCAGAACAATGACAGCACATCTCACAAGTCCACGTTGACTGCTGAGAAACGATTTACAAGTTTTTTTTATGCTAGTGGACCTGTCTGTTTTATTATCTTTGAACCAGTGCAGTCGTAGATGGTTCATTCAGGCTGACTACATTGTCAGTCTCGGACTCGCCTGCACAGTTTCAACTACTATTCGATTCTCGATACCATTGTTAAATACATAGGACAAAATATCAAGTTAAGTGCGCACGGTCCTGTGCTTCAACACTGACCAGTTTCAATTGACTTCGTAAACACTATACTTACTTTTGCATTTTTTGATGATTTCTTGTTTTTAAAACTGCTCACAGTAATTTTGAAAATATTGAGTTTTATGACATTCAGTGGTAGGTACATAAAAAATTATTTAGTTAATAGAGATTTATCTGGTGAGATGTTTCAGACAGACAACTTAGTTGACAGGAGAAAAAAGATGTTCGAAATTGATGGAAATTGTTCTGTTTAAGAATATTGAATTGAGAATATTGGGGTGTTAAAATTCAAGCAAAGTTTTCCCCTGGCGAACCCCTTCCATACACCACGGTATTGTGCGCTCACCATTAAAAAAGCATTTTCATGTTGCTGTTTACATTTTAAAGTAATTTGTTGTCACAATTTAAAATTTTGGCTGTATTTTTTTATTTTGGCCCACTGTACGTCACTGTGTTCAGCAAATTTCCAACTTTTATTTCATTGATTAACAGTAAACTATTGCTTCTTTACTTACATATAATTTATAATATACTCTTTTAGATTTATTTCAACGTAAAAAAAATAAATATCAATATATGAGTGAATTATTTAGTGACGATATGAAATATTATCGACTAGGTACGCTGGGTCATATTAACTCAATGACTTCAGAAGTCATTGTATTAACTACTATTGCTTATGTGTAACGAAAAATTGCATTATATAATTAAGTTACAGGTTTTATACAATTTGATTAAAAATATGCAGAATTTCTAATTCACCTTTAACCCTTTGCCACTTTGTTTTTATGTTCGTAAAATTTGCATATCAAAGTAAATTATACATAGTGATTTGTAAACTTCAGACATATTTTATATTCCCTAATTAATGTTTGGTAGTTTCAATTATTATCACAAGATACAATCGCTTTTATATATTTTTTATGTATGAATAATTTACCAATTCTTGAAATTGTTTGGCCACTTGTATTCACGCGTTGGATATGTCCGAAAAATAAAGAAGATCAATCCGAAACGAGGTCGAAACAGTCAATAACAGAACGAAAATATTATGATTGTAGATCGAACAAAATAAAACCACCTAGGTGGTTGTAAACGGTATAGAAACGTTTCATTATAACATTTTTATCTCGCGACAAGCTTTTAATATAAGAATAGTAATGATAATATTTACTTATTTACATCAAGAAGTTTCAAAAGTGCACTGGAAATAGTAGAAAACTGAAAAATAATAGTAAATAAATAATGTTACTCGATAAGTGTACTTGTTTCGAGAAGGCAATAGATTAATAAATAGGTGCATCGTAAAATTATATAATATGAAAACTATACATGATTTGTGATTTGTTTGTTTAAATAATATTGATCTTAGTTAACATTCTCCCATCCATATTAGGTCAGCAAGGACCTCTAGCTTGGTTTAATTAACTCAGGTGATATTTCATTTCCTTAGTTTTAGTGCATTTTAATAAAAGTTTGTTTTTAAACGTTCCTTTTATTTATTTGTTTTAGTGGTTTTGTCAGTTTCATCATCGTTAAAATACAAATAAATACAACTATCCAAACGGAAAACTAATTCAGTAATGTAAGTGAAATATTTATTTATATCGTTTATTTTAAAGTTCTGTAGCTCCCTGTAATGTTTTTAATCTATACCAGTGTCTTTTATTCTCAAAATAAATTACTGTGGCACGTGTTCAAATAAACTTGGATAAAATTCTGATTTACGTGTGGCACTGTAATATTTTTGTTGGGATAAATATATTTCAATAAAAAAATTGTCAATGAAATAAATTTTAAAACAATTTTGTCTTTTAATTACACAACCATCATGATTAATTATTACCTGTTATATTAACCAATCAAATTAGAAATCCTACTTAATATATACAAGAAAATTGCATAATAATATGCTTAATTATATTTAAAATTAGTTTCATGAAGTCAACAATACGTGGTATAATCTTTATTTAATTTGACTCCTACAGGTCTACACTAAGGTAGTGCTAACGACACGAACAGAGGGACAATCGTAAACTTATCTATTTCTAAAAATCAAACGTCGTGTAATGCTATGCAATTCATGTTATGTTTCATATAATCGGAAGATGATGAAATTGATAAATTTATAGATATTTGTCTTTAATGAATTGATTATAGGGGTCGTTTATTTGGTACTTTGGAATTCGGCGATAATTTATTGACTACTATGTAAAAACGTTGACAGATCGTGATAGAAAGGGAGAGCCAAAGAAATAATGAAAGTACCTTGATGCATCACTTATCAACATGACCTGCTAAAAAGAGGAAATACTTTGTGGTATTGATATCATGACAAGTGGAATTTACCCTCAACTGACTAACTTAATGGCGGCAAAGAACACCTTGTCTTCTGCTAGAATACAGATACGTGTAGGCCAAGGATAATCATCCTAACTCCTCCACATCATCTGTTCCTAATTTTCTCTAAATTGCTCACGGAAATTGGTAAATTATATGTTTAGTTCAGGCGTGTAATTATAATAATGGGTATGTGTTCATTTGACGTAAACAATTATGCCACACAAAGTTGCTTAAATTATTCTCTTGTGTGACATTTGTAATTAAAAATTTTCTCTAACCTTAACGTGAGTATACCGTTTTGTTATTTATAGAACGCACCTCGGAACGCACAAATCTTGTCTCGGCTACAATACCTTGACTTCGCACTTAAATAAAAAAAACAACGTTTGTTCTACAAAAAAAAATAGAAATACATTTTCGTCGAAAATTTCATCACAAACAATATCCACATCACAAAAATTGTCTCAGGCTCTAAAACCACGAAAAATTATAATAATATAGAAAAGTCCATTTTTTTGTTTATGTAGGGTGTAATTAGTTTTATCTCATTAAAAAATACTTTTAATGGGGTTCGACTAGACAAAAAAAAAAAACCTGTACGACTTTTCCTCTAGGAGCACATGGAAAAAACTAACCTGGGTCGAGATTTTGAATGTTATGGTAGGAGACATTTGAGAACCAGTACTTTTCTGGGTCTATGGACGTATATTTCCGAATCATAGAAGTCATAAAAAAATGTAGAGGTCTTGTGTCCTCGCCACCGCGCAGCCTCAAAGCAAGAAGGGCGACACTTTGCTTGAACTGAACTTTTTATACCTACCAATGATATAAAATGTAAAAACTTGTCATCTCTTTCTGTACAACGCAAGCACAGGATGTCCGCGGAGGTTTTCTAACTAAGGATTTGTTTACATGTTTTTTTTATTTTATAATTAAATTATAGGAGCTTTTGATTTATAAAATTTAAATGTGATTTATTTACGTTTGTAACATTAAATAAGTGTTCTGTGTGAAAAGTTTAAAAAATGAGTAATTATTTCACGAAATTATTGGAAAACAAACAGTTAGACGTCCGAGGTACGATAACAGAAAATGGTTATATGTATTTTAGGTTAGGAAAAGATCTGATTTTTTTTAACTAATTGCGCACATATTTTTTTCCAATCAGGTATCGAACACTAAAAATCGAGTCTTTGGTCTCTACGGATTACATTGATTTCCATAGTAATAGTAATAAATACATCAGAACAAAATAGCGAATAAGAATAATAATAACAATAATACCTTTATTGCCCAACCAAGAACACCAATAACCGAACAGTTCTTTTTAATTTGTCACAAAAATTGTTCAAAATGGCCTCCATCTCCATCAATACACATTTCAGCCCGACGAACTAAGGACATGCGCACTCCGTTTAATACATTCGGTAAATTACCACACAATATCAATAATGACAAAGAAAAATTTGGTACAAAATCCAAAAAGCAACACAAAAAGAACGAACAACTAAGTAGTGTCTGTACGTAACCAAGTACTTAATGACTTGAACGGTAAGTCCATAAAATAAATTTTAAGTGGCACAAAATTCAAAAAGACCAGTAGCAACATATAAAAACAACGAATGGGTAGGATGCGTGTACGGTCTTATCAAGTAGCGGCATAAACTAAAATATTGCTTGAGAATATCACTCGGGAGAGTACCTGTCTACATGAATGTCGTAGTATTGTTATTGAACCCAGTAAAACGATTCCTATGAAAAATATCCAATTTACTATAAAAGTAAAATCAGACAAAAATCCCATGAAAAAATTATCTTTGAAACATTAAAAGGACTTATAACCACCGTTGGCATCATCTTAAATCGAAATATGCGTAAAAAATTATTTCACTAAAAATGACCAAAATATTGACTTTGAAGAATTTTTCATCTCGAGGGCGACGGTCAATCTCCTTTGGGCTCCGTCGTTCGAATTTTCAACAGTACTCAAAAAATTTCAAGTTGCACGGACTGGAAAACCCCGTCCAACAGATTTTTCGAAAGTACAACGCATATGCATATGGCTTTACGCAGGTTATTAATGAACCGACTCGTGTTACTCGATTTTCACTTCTTGGTGTTCTGTAATGTGAAATATAACGTAACAAAGACAAAACAAAAATTTCACACGTATAGAGATTTCAAAAACTTTAATCAGGAATCGTTTGATGAGGATTTGTTTAAAATTCCTTGGCACAATATATTATACATCAATGATATAGACAGCAAAGTAGAGTTTTTAACCAACAATGTAATATCTCTTTTTGATACACATGCTCCAATTCGAATGGCAAGAATGAATAAACCTTTCGCACCCTGGCTTAATGATGGTTTAAGATTATTGAAATCCCTTAGAGACAAAGCATATGTTAAATTCAAAAATAATAAAACAGATCAAAATTGGCGTGACTATAAAGCATTACGTAATTTTCACCTGGCGTCAATTCGTAGGGAAAAAGCAGCTTATCTAAATTACATTAATAAAAATGATTCCGGTAATTTTTTAGAAAAGTTTAGAAAAAATGAATATTAAATCCAGTAAGAATGTAGTACTACCTGATGATATATTGGATTTCAATGAAATTAATAATCATTTCTTATCCGCTTTTAATAATAATACCGTAAATTATGATACTGTAGACTATTATAACAATACAACTTTCAATAACGATTTAAATTTCAAATTTGATACCGTTGAGCCTACATTAGTTCTAAAAATAATAGGTAATCACAAATCCAACTCATACGGATCTGATGAAGTCTCATTACAAATGCTTAAACTATGTTTACCGGCAGTATCTCTGTACGTTACTCATATAATAAACTGTTGTTTAGACTTAGGTATTTTTCCCACCAACTGGAAGACTGCAATTATTTCTCCGATACCGAAAGTAAATAATCCTACTGAGTATAATCAATTACGACCCATTAGTTTACTACCTGTACTTAGTAAAATTCTTGAAAAAATAGTATATCATCAAGTTGAAAATTATTTTTCTACAAATGACCTTTTCCCAAAAAATCAATCGGGTTTTATAACTGGACACAGTTGTACTACTGTGCTGGTAAACATATCAGATGACCTGGTGAAACATTTAGATAAAAATCGTGCAAGCACGCTCATCTTATTGGACTACTCGAAAGCATTCGACTGTGTAAGTCATGAATTAATGTGTGCTAAATTGAAATATTATGGTTTTAATGAAAATGCAGTGTTATTTTTTACGTCATATTTGTATAACAGACACCAAATAGTGCGTACTAAATTTGGTCAATCTGAAGCTAAGTTAATTAAGTCTGGAGTACCTCAAGGTCCTATATTGGGGCCAATCTTATTTTTAATTTACACGTCGGACATTTACCGTCATGTCACTCATTGCAATATGCAAACTTATGCTGACGATACACAACTGCTCTATACTTTTCATCCAGACAACTATAATCTTGCAGTTAGATGTATTAATGCTGATCTCATGTCAATTTATACCTATAGTGTAAATCACAATCTTGTTTTAAATCCATCTAAATCGGCCGTGATTTTATTTTGCTCCAAAAATTATTATTCACATTTAACTAGCAATATGACAATAAAGATCAATAACGAAAATATACCTTATAAAAAAGAAGTTAAAAATTTAGGAGTTATCTTTGATCATAAATTGGACTTTGAAAAGCATGTCAACAGTCTAGTTAAAAAATCTTACGTACGATTAAAATTATTATATTCTAATAAGCATATTTTAAATTATGATATTAAGAAAAAGCTTTGTGAAACAATTGTTTTGCCTATTCTGTACTATTGTCTTATCATGTATTATCCTTTTTTAAATACAGCTAACAAAAATAGAGTACAAAAAGTTCAAAATACTTGCTGTCGCTTTATTTTTAATTTACGTAAATATGATCATATAAGTACAAAAATCAGGGACTTGAAATGGTTAAAAATGGATGATACTTGGAAACATGATTTATTGGCTTTTGTGCATCGCTTGTCGCTTACTACTGAACCGGAGTATCTTAAGAATAAACTTATACCACGAAATCAATTTCATGCTGTCAATATAAGAAACATAGAAAATTATACAATGCCTTTACATAGATCTGCTCTTTTCCAAAATTGTTTCACTTACAATGCTATAAGATGCTATAACATTGTTGAAAAATCCGCAAAAACGTTTTCTATTAGCAAATTTCGTAACTATATAAAAAATAAATTACTAAATCCATAAAATCACTTTCAGTGAATGTCACCAGCTAATTTTCAATCTTTGTCGAGTTGTTTATTTCTGAATATATCTCTAATTTGTTGTTAATTTGTAACGTTGTGTTTTATATAAGTATATGTGTATATACATTGTGCATTCTACATACTTTATTCCTCTCTCATTTGTACATTACATACTATTATATGTTATTATTTACTATATATTATTATTATTTTTTTTTATTCTTAATATTTTGTATTATTTAGATATAAGGTTAAGTGTAAGAGTATAGCCTATGGCTAAACTTCGCCTTAATAAAGACGTTTTATTATTATTATTATTAAATTTCCTGAAAATATCAAAAATTTTGTTTTTCGAAAGTACAATAAAGAGACTTGCACAAAGCGGAAAACCGCTCCTCGAAGTGAATTTTTCCAAAGTGCCACGAATTTAGTAGTTCACAGGGCGAAATCCTCAGTCAGGATGTAGCGAGTAGCTATTTTAAACGTCAAAATTTAAGAAAAAATCAATGGGACGGTTTTTTCAATAAAAACCAAAATCCTCATTTAGTTATCCTCAAAGTGGGAGAGCATAATCCTTATCCAAACCACTAGAACGTACCAAAAATTAGTCAAAAAATTCAAAGTCAGAGGGTCGATTCCGACGAACCCAAAATACTTTTCATCGCTCGAAGGCGAGTCGACGGAAAAAAGTTATTCCGTGAGTCGGACAATTACTTACCGCAGGCCACGTTTGATCCCGTCACGTCTGTGTACTTGTCCGAGTACTCATAGATATAAACATTCATATTCCCATCTTCATGTTCACACCTATAATACTATTTTTTCTTAATTGTAAAAAAAATTGTTGTTTAAATTACCGTTACTTTATTGTCTTGTAATTTTAAATATCAACGTTTTCTGTTATATGGGCTTTTGTATCCTGCTTTCATAACAATTTGTTTACTCCATATTAATATTTGTTTTAGATAGCAAAACAGGCATATCTTTTAAATTAGTACTATAAAATAATAACATTTATTAATATCCAATCGGTATCTAACAAGGTAAGTTCGATAATTTACTTTGTTAGATAGGTATACAGATATACCTACGAGACTTATGGCAGCAAACCCCAATGCAATTACCCCATGCTGAAGTTATATTATTGTGGGCAGTATTGCGAAACAAAAGACATTTGTTAAATATAAGTTTGGCCAGATATAGACATGCAGATGTGCAGTGTTATTGTATAATAATTTATCTTCTCGTGGCTGGTCTTAGTGTGGTGTTTCATGTGTAAAGTGAGTGCGGGTGTTGGAAACACGTAACCAAATGAAGAAATTGTTGAGATTATTGGTAAATATATCTTTTACGTGTAGCTGCTTTTTGTAAGAAGATTAGCACGAGCTTAGGTCATTTAACTACCTTTTATAAAGTAATAGTAATAATAATAATAACAATCTTTATTGTCCATAATAAATGACCACAAAATGTGATATAAGACTAGTCAAAGTACAATTTTGCGAGAAACTACCTCACCACAAAGACATTTAAAAAACAAAATCTAAGCTACTAATACACATATTGATAAAATGTCTTAAAAAAGTGGGTCAGTTAAAAACTCGGTCACATTTTAATAACACTTCTGTAAAAGAAATTGACTAACTTTTTAAACAATTTTAAATTAACAACATATTTAAGTTTAGCTGGGAGGCGATTAAGTAATTTTATTTCCATGTATCTGGGGCACTCCTCACATTTTGTTAGGTAATGTAGTGGGATACACAAGTTTTGACCATTTCTGGTATTGTCATTATGATAAAAATCGTTGGTTTCAAAGGAAATCTTGATTAGATTTAACATAGTACACTATTTCTAGTATGTAGATGCATGCTAAGTGTAAAAGTTTAAATTTTTTAAATAAATTTCGACAAGACGTATTTCTTGCCTCTTCCATCATATTTCTAATAGTTCTTTTCTGAAGTTTAAAAATTCTTTTAAAATTATGAGATGCCCCCCAGAACATTATGCCATACTTAGCTGTAGACACAAAGTTCGCATGATAGTAAGACATATACAGACATATAAGACAGATGACATATTGAAAATGTTTTTTAACCTATACAACACAAAACAGATCGATGACAGCTTTCTTGATAATAAAGTTGTTATTTCCATTTAGCCCACAATCAGTGTGTATCCTAGGAATTTAGTACTTCTGACTTGCTCAATCTACTTACTATCTACTTTTATTAGATAATTATGATTGAAAGAGGTTAATCTAGGTGTGAAATATTTATAAATATATATAATTTATATTTACCTTCAACGCACCGCCGCCATAACTTCGACTATTCTCTAATAGAAAGTACCTGCACCTTCGCCATAACTTCGAATATTCTCTAATAAAAGTAAGTTAAGAAAGTCCTTCTTTCCACGTTTTGCTCGCGTTATACTAGACACAGTTTGATGAAACTAATGCGAGACCACCGCCGAGTCGTACTCTATAGTTTGCAAACAAATTTCGTTGAAATCGCTGAACTTACGTGAAAAAGAGACAGTGTCCGCCAAAAAGTCTGCACCATATAGAAACTTTTTTATTCAATTGCTTTTTTAAACGGGTTTCAGCATTAGTTTCAGCATGATTAATAACCACAAAATTGCCAGAACTAATCATGTCACAACTATGGCATCTCCAAAATGTCCTTGAAAATTTTAAAATGGCCTGAAATGCCCTTATTTATCAAAATATGGAAAAGTACCATAAGGAAAAGTTATTTGTAATTACGTCAAGAATCAAAATGTGGGTTTGAATATTTCAGTGTTTTAGTTTTTCATTTTTTTTCCAAAATTATGTAACATTTAATTTAATTTTAATATTTTGTTTACAGTTGAACTAGTTTGAAATATTTTGCAAAAGATACATAAGTGTTGCATTATTTTTTTTAAATATAATTAATAATGGCAGACATACATTTTTTACAAAAAACAACACGACAATCGTGGACTATTCTCAGTAATTCTGAACACTCACTGTGGAATTTTGTATGATAATCGGCTTAAATATTAAAGAAACGATTGTTCATTTAAATCTTTAGATTGCATAAATAAAACTGAAAATTCCTATTAAAATTTACCTCAAAAACCTTAAAAGTGAATAATACGGATTTATTTATTAACCCTCGCTAGGTAATCAAGTAGGTTTTGAAAACAAATTTTGACGTATCGATGCCTTATTATTATCTACAATAAAATAAAAATTTTCTGTTGGTGTTGATCGTTTAATAAATGCTTACTAATAAAGAAAGAAATGAAGCTATTTTAATATACGGCCAAAATAGAGCAAATAGGGGCACAGCTGATATTTTTAACCAAAAAATTTTGCCATAGGACAATAATATATATGGAAAGAGAAGGGAGACATACAGAAATATAGGATTAATTTACGAGACTATAGATGGACTATAGATGGCAAAGATGATTTAAAGTTTTTAAACAAATTTGTATTATTCACTTTTATGGATATAAATTAGATTTAAATGAACAATAATAATAATTGATATTTAAGCCGATTTTCACGCAAAATTCCACAGTAAGGTTTCAGAATTACTGAAAATAGTCCTGTTTTCCTGTTGTTTTCTGTAAAAAATGTTTCTTTTGCCATTATTAATTATATTTAAAAAAGAAATGCAACATTTATGTATTTCTTTGCATTGAAATATTTCAAATTGACTCAACTTTTAATATTTTAATTAATAAAGAAGTCTTCCATATGGTGCAGACTTTTTGGCGGACACTGTATAAGAGTCGAATTGACAACCTCCTCCTTTTTCAAAATTTTGAAGGTAAGCTAAAAAACTAAAAAAAGCTTTCAAAAGTCAACTGAAGCTTTTTAAAAAATGCAACAAAAAGAAGAAATTTATGTTAATACTAATGATAATTGTATTGAACATATTTGGCCGTTACTTGATGAAAATCCATATCAATTCCAAAGAAAACTATTTAAGTCTTGATTCTCACTTTATTTTGCCAACATGATCATTGTTTCGCTACAAATTGGCTTCTTCGGATGTTGAGGACTACTGTCCTAATGTTCCAATTACCGGTGCGTGCGAAACAATTGTCATGTTGACCAAATTAAGTGAAAATTAAGATCAAAGTAGTTTTTACCACTATACTAATTTTACAATAATTGTAAAATTAGTATAATGTAATCAGCAATATTATGTAAACGTTAGTTGTGGCATTCTCTTAATTCTTCTACTTTTCCTTTCGGGACTTCCACCTCATTTGTCTTCATTTTTAGCTGGTTAAAACCAGACAATTTACACCATTTGAAACGTTTAAGCGTTTTTTTCTAATACACTCATTTTTTGTGGAAAATGCAAGTACACAGTACGAAACCCAGGCGCGCGAGTCCCACACCCACTTGACCGATTCTTTATTCTTATATAAAATGAGCCTAAATCAAGTAGGCATCAGGTTTGTCCTTATTTTAGTTTATATAATCCATATTAGTTAAAAGCGCCATTTATAGTTTTATGTTGAATACCTGGAGAAAACGCCTGCTTAATTAGTTTTATTTAGCATTTTATAAAGGCTTCCCTTTGTAATGGAAATTGTAAAACTATATTTAGAATTAAACTGTAGAAAATAAATGTTAATTTTGATTGCTGTTGAATAATAAATAAATCGATCATTTAGGTATAGTTATATAATGATACGTTAATACAAATATGGATCGTATTAAAGAAGCAGTTTCAGAACATGACAGACAGTTTGGGCAGTTCCATGAGTCATGCATATTATCTTATGTAGCCGGCATACTACTTTCTTATACAAGAGAGTTCATAAACTACGATAAATGAGGAGCAAAAATTTATAATATGAAATTAACGTTTAAAAAAATTATACATAACAGTCAATATATACTTGCACTGAATGTGTGGTTATCAAACTGACTTTGTATATACTTTCGTAATTTTTTCTTAACAGTCTGAAGTAAACATCTGTTTTTGCTTAAAACTTTGCGTTAAAAATAGAAAATATATAACAGGATAAGAATGTGTAAACTACCCCCTCCGCACATGGCATTGCTGGTCGAAATTTTGAGTATAAGTTGATAGTGATAGTGTGAGATTAAAGGTTAATCCCAAAAATCGCCCGTTTCGAGGTTCTCAAATATGGACGCGAATTTGGTAATAAATGATAGATTATTATGAACAGTAATGAAAATTTTAAATTGAGCCTATCTTCAATTTCCGAGATATGAGAGGTTGATGTTGCCGTTATGCACCTATCGAAGGTAGGTTATTGCTCATTTTCCAAGCCAGTCATTCTGAGGTTATGGTTGATAGCGAAAATGTTTCAGACAAAAGTTATAGGGTGTTATAGGGCTACCTACTGGCGATCTTGACTTCAGCAATTTCTATTAAAAAAGCCACATCATCTTCTAAGTGATCTTGTCGGAATAAAGTCAAGGTCACCATTAGATAGTGACACTCCTACAATTTTTGCCTAAAACATTTTCAGAGGATTAGTGTCTCATAATAAACTATCATTTGTTAGTAAAAATTCGAGTCCATATTTTTTGAGGTCACTCTTAAAACATCTCTAATTTTCAAAACGATCGGAAGAGTAGAATGTATTGAAATTGAAATTGTGAAGCATATCTCGTATTTCTCGCCATGGTCACTAAGTGTCACTATACCCCTACCGTTCCAATCAGTATCAAACTTTAAGCAGTGCAGTATAAGTATTTGTCTCTTACATCCAGTGTAGAGTCGACCAAAATCTAGTTTGGGAATCGAGTCATTTTTCAATGATGACGTCTATAATCAGCCTAAAAATGAATTATATCTGAAGATGTAGTTTCCACAAACACCCATTCAATATGAATTAAATTAGTAGTTTAAAAAAACTACCGACTACCCGAATGGGCCTTAGTGTAAGCCATGTTTGTAATTAAGTATATTTTAATATGAAAGCGTGGGGCGCTTCTCATATAATCTAATGAGCTCTTCAGCGATTTAGTTATCGATCCTGTTCGAAATAGCGTTCGAAAAGCGCCCCACGATTTTATACTGCCAATCTGCTCAATGTTGTGCCTAAATAACACAATAGCTGTTTTATCTTTATTGAGCGCAAGTCTATTTTTCCCTAACAAATTTATAATATCTTTGTACAGATGTTTTGATACCTTGTTTATTGGCAGAACCTTTCTGAACGACTAATTGACATCGGCGTAGTATGTAATATGAACATTGTATTTGATTTGTATTTATATAAAGCCTGATCGTTGGCGAAGATAAGATTAACAAATGCCCCTAATATGGATCCCTGTGGTACACCTGCATTTATAGAATATTAATTGCCTTCTGTTCGATTCACACGGACTATTTGCAATATTTAACACAATTCAAGATTTATTAAACAGACGATCGATCTTCTGTTTCAAAGTATACCCCTTTATGCCCCTTGCTAACTTGTTTATGAACATTTTCGATATCTTTCATGAGAGAGCCAAGATATTTGGATGACACAAAGCTGATAGTCCCTGAATAGTAACAACACAAACAAAATAGTGTTTACATCTGTTTTGCCACGAAAAGTGTTTGCAGATCGCGTGTGTTGCCAGATTTCTAAATGCATTTTAAATGACTCGGAAAAGTTGTAAGGTTACTATTAAACAACTTAAACAACGACGAAAAACGGACACTACGTATCCCAGTTTTTGAGGTTTTGGTGGCTGATACAAACTTAGTTATCAAGTACAACATTTTTTTATCATAGTCGTTTATTTTAAAGTCGAGTCGGATGACGCCGGAGGTAGACACGCGTGTAGCTCCTGCGAAATCTCGAATAATCTGAAAGCATATATAAAGAACTTGAAAAAGGGACATGAACATCTGGCAATATAATACAAGCTGTACACCATGAAGTTATCTTCTCAGTGAAGAACAACGGGCTGGTTTCTAACGAGTGGAAGTAGTGTAGGAATCCTACAGAAGAGAGAGGGAAGCTGCCAACATAGGCAGTGGATGAAAAGATAAGTTTTATTTAAGTTCTGTTTATCGGTTTATTAATCTTTGTCATATGGTCCATATATTGGGCTTATCTACGAGTGCAAGCGTGTTTCTTAGGTCAGAGGAGTCGGTGTCTGCTTGATGTACAGAGAATCCCAAATGTTCTCCTAGATCTCTTTTTTTATTTTTTGCAGATTTTACTTTTTTTAAAATGAATTATTATTTGTTTGCTTATAATTGTATTGAAACATTCTTTATAGGATTTTGCAAACAGCAGAAAAATTAACTATCTATAAAAGAAAAACTTTGTGTAGAAATATTAATGAAATCATAGCTTTCTTTCGATAACCTGAATTCTGGTTATGCTAGCAAGTTAAAATCCTAAAATGAATTTGTCTAATTTCTTATTTGACAATTCTCATTCTAACACTAGCATCCACACAGTCCCCTACGGCCATGCAGATTAAACTAGTATCCACATAACCCCCTACGATTATGAAGATTCAGTTAAAAATGAGAACAAAGACCTAAAATGAATTTATTTATCTACCTTGTCTTAAAAAAATTTTTTTTCATTTCAATGGATTACATTTTCATGAAATCTATCATTCTGTTTCCTGGAAATGCTTAGCCTTTGAAACGTTTTTCGCCCTTATTCTGGAGCTCATCAGAAAGACATAAAGCCATTCATAAAGATGTTTCATGCAAAACCAAGACAATTTCTATGAATAAGTGTGAAATGATTATATTTGACATTGACTGATAAAAACAACCTCACCTATCTATTAGCTAACTAGTATTGGAGCCTATATACTCTATGCATGTTTAAAAATGAATTATTATTTGTTTGCTTATAATTGTATTGAAACATTCTTTATAGGATTTTGCAAACAGCAGAAAAATTAACTATCTATAAAAGAAAAACTTTGTGTAGAAATATTAATGAAATCATTGCTTTCTTTCGATAACCTGAATTCTGGTTATGCTAGCAAGTTAAAATCCTAAATTGAATTTGTCTAATTTCTTATTTGACAATTCTCATTCTAACACTAGCATCCACACAGTCCCCTACGGCCATGCAGATTAAACTAGTATCCACATAACCCCCTACGATTATGAAGATTCAGTTAAAAATGAGAACAAAGACCTAAAATGAATTTATTTATCTACCTTGTCTTAAAAACATTTTTTTTTCATTCCAATGGATTACATTTTCATGAAATCTATCATTCTGTTTCCTGGAAATGCTTAGCCTTTGAAACGTTTTTCGCCCTTATTCTGGAGCTCATCAGAAAGACATAAAGCCATTCATAAAGATGTTTCATGCAAAACCAAGACAATTTCTATGAATAAGTGTGAAATGATTATATTTGACATTGACTGATAAAAACAACCTCACCTATCTATAAGCTAACTAGTATTGGAGCCTATATACTCTATGCATGTTTAAAAATGAATTATTATTTGTTTGCTTATAATTGTATTGAAACATTCTTTATAGGATTTTGCAAACAGCAGAAAAATTAACTATCTATAAAAGAAAAACTTTGTGTAGAAATATTAATGAAATCATTGCTTTCTTTCGATAACCTGAATTCTGGTTATGCTAGCAAGTTAAAATCCTAAAATGAATTTGTCTAATTTCTTATTTGACAATTCTCATTCTAACACTAGCATCCACACAGTCCCCTACGGCCATGCAGATTAAACTAGTATCCACATAACCCCCTACGATTATGAATATTCAGTTAACAATGAGAACAAAGACCTAAAATGAATTTATTTATCTACCTTGTCTTAAAAAAAATTTTTTTCATTCCAATGGATTACATTTTCATGAAATCTATCATTCTGTTTCCTGGAAATGCTTAGCCTTTGAAACGTTTTTCGCCCTTATTCTGGAGCTCATCAGAAAGACATAAAGCCATTCATAAAGATGTTTCATGCAAAACCAAGACAATTTCTATGAATAAGTGTGAAATGATTATATTTGACATTGACTGATAAAAACAACCTCACCTATCTATTAGCTAACTAGTATTGGAGCCTATATACTCTATGCATGTTTAAAAATGAATTATTATTTGTTTGCTTATAATTGTATTGAAACATTCTTTATAGGATTTTGCAAACAGCAGAAAAAATATAAAGAATGTTTCAATATTTTACTTTTTATTTTGCTTTACCTTTACGAATAGGTATACAGGGTGTCTCAAATCTTCTCGCGGGGCTCTTCCTTGCACTTACACTGTAAATGGATATTTACCTGTGGAACGGTTAATAAATTAAAGCTTCTTGCGGCGAGCTAATGTATATCTTGGCAGACAAACGAAGTGGAAGCACTGATGCAGACGTTGAAACGAAAACACAGATTTCTGGGAAACATGAAACCATATATGGACGCAAGCGGACAGGAGGAGGTATTCAGAAACAGAAGATTCAGAAGGAGAAAAAAAAAGGAGACGATGATAGATGCAAACTTAAAAGAAGCATCTCACAAACGCATACACTTCCCATCCAAAGCATGTCTCATGTCCAATCCGGCGCATGGTTAGTCCGGAGGGATATAAAAACATCGAAGCTGGATATCCGGAAGTGGCATCAGTACCTACCCAGACTGGACGTCTGGAAGTGGCAATTCCTACCATACGCTGGCCAATCAATCAATCAGTAATCATTATTTTAGAGAATTTTGTGCTCTACCACAAAGGAATGCATAGTTTTTTTTTAGTATATCGCTTAGTTTTAAAGATATTGACGAAAGGGCATAAACAGTCCCCTTATTTTGTTGCTAGTATTGTTAACAACTTTTAAATCCAGAACTTCATAACAGGTATATTTGCTCTAAACTATTTTTTTATGAGGGCGAGTTGTGAAGACTAATGTCCGCAAAGATCCCTTGCATTTAGTTAATGTGCTTGTAATAAATACCATTTTATTTCGATGTTAAGAAAGTAAACATTATTAGAGTAATTATTTTAAAGTTTCAGTGCATTACGCTTTTATTACACAATCGCTTATATTAGTGTACATTTGACAACTAAAATAAATCATAAAAGTTACAATACCACTTCAAATTTATATAACACACTGGAGAGTTAAACCATAGTCGTTAAATTTAACCACATAAACTAATTCTTTGTTCACGTTCAAGTGCTTTTATTGTTTTTCCTGGTGGAGTGTTTTATGTTTCCATATCTACATAAATCCTTCATTTAAAATATGTTTTCGTTTATTTAAAATGGGCTATTGTGTCTCAAAACTAAATGTGATTCGAGGCATGTGTTTTATTGCTTAAATTACTAATTGCCGTAGCTAGTATACATTTCCGGCACATTTCAAAATGTTTACCGATATTTAAACGCTGCCTAAAATTATACCAAGTCTTAATTGCAGGATTGTGTGTATGACGAAAGACGTATTTACTAACAATAATAAACTTGACGAGTAAAACAATACGTGTTACCATCATTTCGTGTAAATTATTGCCGCCGTGTTAATGTTAGAAATATGGGTCAATAACACATAAATCACGTTATACTATTTCCCTAAAAAGTAAATATTTAATTAACGAGCTTAAAAATAAAACGTGTGAATACCAGGTCAACTTTATTAACTACATTTATTTATTTTTCGAACCTCACATACAGATCCAACGCTCTACTATAATATACAAAGTCACCACATTCATAATAATATATAATGTACAGAGGTCGGAATTATATGTAGGATATGTGGTAACACCAGGGTTGGCTTTAGGTGGTTATGTGTCAGCGCATAAATATTTGTATGCGTGTGTGAAACAATATCTTACATTAAATTTTGTTTTAGCGAATTCCATATTATCCAAAGCTGATAAAATCAATTTATTATAAACACTCCCTCGAAGAGAACTGGAGGTATAAGGGGCCGTGCTTAACACTGAATTAACGTACACAGGTATTTTTGAATGCCAATTACAACAATACAAATATGTTACTAATGTCTGTTCTAAATGTTTTGGAGTTAAACTTTGGTGTCTTTCGTTGAAAATTCATTTATTTTGTCGACGTCGACAGGCTTGGGCATACTTAAAATATCTAAAGTCACCACATTCGTGCCTGGTGTAGCAAAGTCTACTTCTTTGCCGCTTAGAAGGTCTAGTACGCCTGTCGTCGTAGCAAATCCGGGATTATTTTTTTAGACAGTCTGGAATTGTCTTTGTACCCTCGCAGCACTATCTCCCTATAATTGAAAAATATATTGACGAAGATCGAACACAACGTTTATTGAATCCACTGTAGTAAATTCTGATGTTGGCTGGTATTGAAGGTCCCATATTGCTAGTGGAATTCGTGAGAAACATTCGTGTATGAACAGTTGGATGTATAAATGCATGTTGCGCCTGTGAAATAGCAACCGCGTCATTTCTGTTTATTTTCGGTATTACGGATTTCACATTTTCAAAATGACAGTAATAGAACGATGCTGCCTTTAGCCATGTTCGTGAACACAATTTCGTGAAACAACCCTATACGACTTGGTGCTTTATGAAAAACTTTCTTTACACTAGTGATTAATTTATCAACATTAGGGCAGCACCTCCTAATAGTTTCAGCAATCCTATGAAGCCCATGTGCTAAACATGTTGCATGCAGCATATTCCGATATATTTTCTTCAAAATTATTCCAGCAGATTTCATATAATTCGCTCAATCGGTAAGAAATAATAAGAACTTGTCTTTATTTTCTGCATATCGGTCACCTCAAAAGTCTTGTAAACTTGAATTTACTGCATCCGCTATAGTGCGAGAAATTGTAGCTTTTAAAACTTTAGAGGCTATCAAGTGTCCGCTCATTGCGCATTTTCGTTCAATGCACCCACTGAAACATTCGCTACCTTGAACCTGCATGCATTGATTGTTTCGTCCACGCTAAGCCAGATGTACTTCCCATTAAGCTCAGAAGAAATGTTCTAACTTTAAGTTAAAATTACGTTGCGTGTCACTTTAAGTAATAAATTCACCTAGTATATGGTTTTCCGAAGAAGTATGTGAATTAATATTTGTTTTGCATGACCACGAAATTGCTTGGTCACATCTAGTGCAATACAGTTCTCTACCATCAAAATGTAAATCGGCAATATCGTGAATACAAAAATTTACTGTACTTTGCGTTTTTAGTATTTACGTCCGAATAAATCTACAGTAAGATAGGCACTTAGTAATCTTGTTAAATGTTAAATTACTCCCCTCCCCGCCTAGAACTGGGTTTCAGGTAAACAGCCAGTAGGTATACCTGCTGAAATTTAAATAATCTATCACGCATTTTGTTTTTATTCAATATAGTGCGTTTCTCAGTAAAACTAAGTTACGCATTAACATTGTAAAATTAAATAAAATTGGTTTAGTATGTTGCATAACTTTCTGTTTTTATACTTTGGGAATGTTTCAGAACATGTTTACAATATATAATATCTGTAAAAGCCATCCCTCGAATCCGATAGGTAAATCCGAGCTCTGGAATGTAATACTTACTTCAACTGTATCTTCTAGAGATCAAAATGTGAAGATTAAACCTAATATTGCAAAATAAATTAATGATGGCGAACGGTAGGGATGTGACGGGTAGGTACTTGCTGAAGGTTATATCTAGGTGATGTAAAATTGTCTACAAAAATGTTAATATTATTATTTTGATACATTATTTTTATTTTTATATTTCATTTGGCTTTTCCGGTGCTTACCAAATTTTATAAAGAATATGTTTTGTTATAATTACATGCACACAAAAATAATTCACTTTAAAATATAATCGGCGTTCTAAGTGTTGTATTGTGTATATTCCACCAAGATTTAGCTCATCATTTAGACACGGTCTGATTTTTGCACATGGAGTACGTACAACTTTATAATAAACTTTGACGATTGTTTTTCAATATTGTTTAATACAATCAAGGACTAAAATATTTTTAATATTGGAAATGTTTATGTTCGTATATGGGGGTTGAGCTGTCAGTTTTCGTTCAAGGTCAAAAGACAGCGGTGTTGCGGTCGAGTGAGACTCTCGTATATGTAACGGCTGATATATGTAAATGTAATATAGGTTGCATATATCACAGAGGGGGTCAAGTTACAACTACACCCTAAAACAAGGCGATTCCAACAATAATCTCGCCTATGGGCCAAAAATCTAATAAAAGTCCCTCGCCATCTAGCCTAACAATGTTGTTCCCAAATACATACTACATAGAAACAGTCTTACAAACGGGTCTGAGTTCACCTCTCATTAATTGTAAGTTCTGATATTTACAGAGCCATTAAAAAAGTTTTAAGGCAAATGTCTCCTGACCAGCTCTAATCGATTTTATATTAACTTATTTTTTCATCTAAGTGCACCCCACTATAGCATGTAATTCATTTTCACATTTATTGTTTATTTTGAGTACATTTTCACAAATGTATTCAAATGAATCTTATAAGAAATTTTATTTAGAACATGGCTGAAACTTTCCCACATTCGTTGTTTGATATAAAAAATACATTACCATTTGTATCTTGTCTTTATCTATTATTATATGTTATAAATTCATGACCTAAATATTCTGCTATAAAAGTTGCCATAAACATGGAGAACATATGCTTTAATTCCTTTAACAGAAACGATTTGTGAAGAAAGTCAAAAACTTATAATTAGTTTGTATTCCGTTATTGGAGATTGTGTATTAATTGTTTATCTGTGTGCAATTATAATTATTGATTAATTACATTTATACTTAATGATAAAAAAATATATATCTTTTTGTTTCAGGTAAGAACCTTGGTTAGTGGCTGAAGGTTTGTTGTCAAGTCGTTAGCAGTAAAAAAAGACAGTGAGGTAAACAATTTCCTATAAACCAAGTGTAATATTTTATTGATTATTTTGATTTTAAGATGATCGCTTGAACACTTCGACCCGAGAGTAAATATAAACAATATCACCAATACCAAAACTTGTTGAGCCATAAAAAGTATTAGCATTTGTAAATGATTATTATACCGGATGTTCTAGCTTTAATATAATATTGTTGATTAAAAGTGAATTATTATTTGTTTGCTTATAATTGTAATGAAACATATTCTTTATAGGATTTTGCAAACAGCAGAAAAAATAACTATCTGTGAGAACTAAAAGAAAAATTATGTGCAAAAATGTTAATGATATCTTTGCAACCTGAATTCTGGTTATGCTAGAAAATTAAAATCCTTCATCTAATTTCTTATTTGACAATTCTCATTATAACACTAGCATCCACAGTCCCCTACGGCCATGCAGATTAAACTAGTATCTACATAACCCCCTACGGTCGTAAAGATTCAGTTAACAATGAGAACAAAGGCCTTAAATGAATTTACTTACCTACCTTGTCTTAAAAAAATTTCAGTTAAAAATCATCATGACCGTAGGGGGTTATGTAGATACTAGTTTAATCTTTATGGCCGTAGGGGACTGTGCAGATGCTAGTGTTATAATGAAAATTGTCAAATGAGAAATTGGACAAATTCAATTTAGGATTTTAATTCGTTAGCATAACTGGAATTCAGGTTATCGAAAGAATGCAAAGATTTCATTAATATTTTCACACATAGGTAATTTTTCTTTTACTTCCCACATATAATTATTTTTTCTACTGTTTGCAAAATCCCATAAAGAATATGTTTCATTATAATATTGTTGACATAATACCGTAATTCTACAGGACCCAAATTTTGTCATATGAGACATATTAAACTAGACATACCTTAGACATATATTTTTTGAGGTATTTAAAGAAAAATACAGTTGTTTTTGCTGTATTTCAGAAACTCGACGACCATTGAGAAAACAGTGAATAACAAACTGATTTGATTTGTTCCCAATCGGTCTGCTTTTTTCCACCAAAGTATTTCAGATTCCCTTCCTTGGTTATAGTGTCAGTTACGTAACAAATAATATTTTTGAGCTGTACATTACTATAAAATATATCCAGTTTATGAAATAAACAAATCTTTGCATTCTAGCATAGTTTTTCTGAAAATCATTTTCTTGACCCGTGGGTTTTTTGTAGGATATTTTTTCTAAGAATTCATCACTATCACGTTAAGCTAACTCATCCCCAAAGGGATCCAAGGTCAAAGTAAAAGGTTCCTTGGGTTCTGTCTCATACCCTATGAGATACACATTAGGAAATTTTATATACAGTTAGATATCCACAGTCGCCATCGCACGATTGCAACTTTCACTTGTTTTAACGCCTTATTTATATTAACGTCCTGGCGGTGTTTAGCCATAACTATTCCACCACTCATTCCAGGATCCGTACACAAAGACATCAACACAACAACCATTCACTGCAACATTGCCATGTGCCCCAGCTAAGACTCGTACTCAGAGGAGATCACAGCTACTATTTGAATTCTGCCACTCAACCGAGGTCTAACTCACTGCTACGCTATCGGTAACACATTAAAAGCGCCAATAAATATCCATACTCTAACCAGGATTCGAATCCAAAATTCCGTGTCTTACTCTGCCGTAAAGGCCGGATAATACCTTAATATCAATTGAAAATAAAATTAATATATCCACTAACCTACGTTTAGGCTCGTTTGAACCTAAAGAACGCATTGTATATTTTGCCCATCTTCATATTTTTGTGTGCTTAATAAAACATATTGATAACATTTTACTCCAAAAGTAAGTATAGTAAATCGTATTTATAATAAATCATGACAGGTTAATTGTTTCTGGTGGTCACCATGTATTACGGATATGATGCTGTCATATCATTTTACATATATTCTAATTCTTTATTAGAAATAGTCTTAAAAAGGTCGAGGCACCAAGTGTGGTACAAAGATTGATTTTGAACATGAGCCGGTGCACTTAGTTCCAATTCTTTCCAGCGAATTTAAATTAGATGTCGCTACACGTACTGAAGGGAAAGCAGTGAACTCTATACTACGTACTATAGAGTTCACTGAGGGAAAGCAAACGTCAAAGTTCCTCGATTTCTTATTTTCTTTTACACGTATAGTAAACAAAAAGGTTATTTTCTAAAAGTTAGTGGCTACGGATTCTTATTTAAAATGAGGAAAAAGCGAAAATTATTGATCGTGCTTTTCCATCTTTAAAGAACATTTAAATGTTAAGGAAACTTTACGTTCATAAAAAAACTCTTATTAATAAGCTTAAAGTGTTATAAAGATTACGGTGAAATAATTATTGGTTGTGGTAATTAACTAATTAGTAAATTTATTCCGTTATACTAATCAAAGAAGTTTAATAAAAGTCTACGTGATTACCAGACGTTAAAATTAAGAGGCACGAGGCGAGATGAGCAATTATAAGGATAAATACAACTTCATAACTTTTATAGCTAATCCATCGTAATTTTTTTTTCAAAATACGGCAGTAATTATGAAGTTCTAACGTTAGCTGACTAAATTTACCATATAAACGAATAGTGGTATCAGCGAACATTTTATGGCGTTTCTAATTGCTTAAATTGATTGTTGTTGCGACATTCGCATCAAAAATCAGTTTAAGCCAATTCAAATTTAAAATAAAAAAATTGATTTGATTTGGTTTGGTTTACTTTGGTCTGGTGTGATTTGATTTGATTTGATTTGATTTGATTTGATTTGAATGGATTCGATTCGACTATCAATGCCCTCTCCCAAAATTATCAATAGAAAATCGTCATTAAGAACTAAGCTTGCCGTTCATATCTACTTAATATATCTTAAGATTATATATTAATAAGACAATGCTGTGGAATCTGGGAGACTACCAACAAGACAGTCTAAAGTGCAATATTCCAAAACAGAACCCTTAGAAATTCTAACAGCGTCCCCTGGTATATACGTAATTCTCAAATTCACACCATGAACTCGGTATTAAAGAATTTTATTTTAAAAAAATCCTATTTTTTATAAACTATATTAAAAAATATGACAGTGTTGTAAGCTCCCAACTAGGATAAAAAACTCAATATAAATAAATAACAAACAGGCAAGCAGGCCACATTAAGGTGTACTAATTTTTAGAAGCAATTTGTTGATCTTTAAAAATAAAAATAAATACTTTAAATTCTTGTTTCTGGTGTAAATATAATTAGACCAGTTGAGATAGAGATATAAGGTTTCTTTTCGAGCAGAAAGCTGATTTTTTGTACAACTAGTAAAAATCACAAACAAAGACATATATTTCCCCGACACTTCAAATCGTGGTAGGTCATTGTTTAAAACCCGATAAACATGTGATATTAAAACCATTTTTGCATTTTTCGCTTGTATCTTTTTTCCCTTTAATCCGACAGAAACATGATTCAATACTTTTTTGTTTGTTTTCAATAGAACCGCGTTTGAAAATATTAATTAGATGAAGAACAATTTGCAAAAAACTTTTGCGTTATCATTATTTCGTTAATTTTTAAATAAACCATGTACAAGTAAGTTATTATTGATATAACGTCTTCACATTACATTGAATTATTCTTTGCTACAGGCAAATCATGCATACCAAAGCTGAAATGTATAGGTGAATTAGTTTACGACTTATAGCCTTATAAACAAATTAGCCCAGTGTTTTTCTTTCAATAAGTCTTTACGAGCTGGACCCTTACCCAAACTGGAACTAATTTTTTTGTAGATATATTTCATATCAAGGAACCACAGTCCACCAATTTTTAAGCACTGTTTGAAATACTTATTAACTATTAACTTATCTTTATATATATTGAAAGTTCATAAAAAGAGCTGGAACTTGACGAATAGAAAGTTGAGATTTGTTAGAAAATAACGGAGAAATAGGCTGCCAACGTTGACCGCTTGTTGTTCAACAATTTAAACGAGGAGGGATACAAAATTGTTTATAAATAAAAATTTTCCAAAAATTCTCTTACTTGCAGAATTTTGTTTTTTGCTTAAAAATAGGTGGATTGTAGTTCCTTGGTATGATAGCTATACATCTACAAAAAAAAACAATTCCAGTTTGGGTAAAGGTCCAGCTCGTAGAGACCGATTGAAAAAAAAAACACTAGGATAATTTGTTTATAAGGCTATATAAGTCGTAAACTATTTCACCTATGCATTCCAGCTTTGGTATGCATAATTTTCCTATAGCAAAGAATAATTCAATGTAATATAAAGACGTTATATTAATAATGACTTACCTGTATATGGTTTATTTGAAAATTTACGAAATAATGATAACACAAAAGTTTTTTGCAAATTGCTCTTTATCTAATTAATATTTTTAAACGCGGTTTTGTAGATCTATTGAAATCGAACCAAGAAGTATTGAATCATTTTTCTGTGAGATCAAAGGGAAAAAAATATAAGCGAGAAATGCACACATGGCTTTAAAATCACATGTTTATCGGGTTTTAAACAATGACCTACCAGGATGTGAAGTGTAGGGAAAATAATATGTTGTTGTTTGTGATTTTTACTAGTTGTACACAAGAAATCAGCGTTTTACTCGAAAAAGACGCAAATTGAAGATTTTCGGTCTATCCCAACTGGCCTAAATATGGTCCTGCAGAGGACTGGCATTACATTATGTCACTTAATTGGTTTATATATGGCCATAACACAGAAAATATCATATCTCGGCTTCCAGTTGGTGTATATAAAACTGTGCTTTTTAAATTGTTGATTTTTTTATGTACTTCAATACAGGCCAATAGCTTTTGCTTTTGGGCAAAATATTGATGAGGAAAATGCATTTATTTAACAAAAATAGAAACATTTGGAACCTGACAGATTGACCAAGAAGGTTCGGACAAACAATTTTGTGATCAATTTGTTTCTTTTTCTTTATTGCAATACTGATTATAGAATCATATACATTTAAGAAAAAGTGCGAAAAAGCACTTTTAAACATTCTATCGTTTAAACAATAGCTTCTACTATATTGATTTCATTCATAACTTTTTACTACACGTCTTTGGGTTCTATCAAAAAATTACTCTGGTGAGACAATTCCCTAGAAATTTTAATTTTACTCCACTAAAAATAAAGCAAAGCACCACTTAACAGTTAATTTTTCTTTTTAACGTTACAAATATGATCCATAAATAGTTTAATAGATCTAATTAATATTGCATACAAAATGTGCGTAATAAACACCCCACTTAGAAATTTTAATTTTACCCGACTAAGAATAAAGCAAGGCCCCACTTAACAGTTAATGTTTCTTTTTAACATTACAAATATGAACCATAAATAGTTTAATAGATCTAATTAATATTGCATACAGAGTGTGCCCAAAAAGCACCCCACTAATTTTGCCATGTTGCAGAGAATATAGGCGATTTTTTTGCAAATTGTAGGTTTACTTATTTTGAGCAGTAACAACTGAATTTTCAAGGCCTACCATGATTCGATATATAATGCCAAGGGTGAAAAATGTTTTTATCGAAAAATCCCATAAGAGAAAGTTATTCAGAATCGCTTAAATCGCCAAATGTTAAGTTTCATCAAAATCTGAGGAAATTTAAATTTCCAAATCACCCTCAGAAAAAATACATTTTTAAATTCAGTCTTACGTTCCTCAGTTGTTGTGTAGTCATCTCTTCACAGGCCTCACTTATTCTCTCGCACAACTCTTCCCTGTTGTTGGTCTTGTCTTGTAAACTTTTTCTTTAAGTGTTCTCCACAAAAACAAATCTAAGGATGTGATGTCTGGAGATCTGGCTCATTTAATGGGGGGGCGATTACGACCTATAGGCATCTGTTGTAAAAATTCACTCCCGCACAATAAGAGCATTATGAATAGGAGCTCGATCTAATTAAAGAAACGCGTCGAAGTATAAATTGAGGGGAACAAGCTCTGCTAGCGCCTCTGTAAAAGTGGTCCTAAAGAAATGCGACAGTCTAGCTGCCGTCATATTTTCCAATAAAATAGATGGACCGATCAAATTATCACCAATAATCCCAATTCATTTTTTCATAATACTGCCTTCTGCAATTAATTACCCACTGAAGATTGTCAAATGACCAATATCTACTATTGTGAGCAGACACGATGCCGTTAGTAGCGAAAGTTGCTTCATCAGTTCTTATAATTTTTTCAAAAATCTACGATGATTTAAGATTTTTCCTTGAAACCATGAACAAAATTCCGACCTCTTCACCAGATCTCTCTCCTCAAAGGTATGGAGAAACTTTGGTTAAAATGTCTTTATTTTATTTATTTTCAAACAGTCATGAATTTTATAAATAGAAATACCTAGGCACTTGCCTTATTTTCATTATTTGTGAAAAAATTTAAGACATTTTCATTATAAATAATTTGATATCTGTTTCGGTTTGTTACTTTTTTATTCACACTTCCTGTAGAATTAAATATTCGATTTATTGTAAGTACTGTAGTGTTAGACATTGAGAGAGATCTGGATGCCTTCGGCTGCTTCACGAAAAGAGCGCACAATGTCACCTATTAATCTCACTATTTCTACTTTTTTGGCTATCGTAAGACGATTTTCGTCCATTGTCACTAATCATGAATAACACTTGACGATATTTTCTTTATTGACAAATAAGCTAGTATCCAGAGGCGACTTGACATAAGTTGTAATACGAATTTTGGTAATTTGCATATAAATTTAAATTTTCTAAAATATTGTTGAAACTTGGAATTTGGGGGTTTTAAGTGATTCTGAATAACTTCTTATATAATTTTTCGATAAAAAAAATGCGTAATATGAGTTTTGGTATTTCATATCATAATATGAGTTTTGGTATTTCATATCGGATCATGGTAGGCCTTGGAAATTGACCACGAAGTTGTTACTGCTCAAAATAAGTGACACCTAGTCAGCATACTATTTGCCAAAGAATCGTCTATATTCTCTGCAACGTGGCAAAATTAGTAAAGCGCCGCGATCTTATTGGACATACGGTGAATATAAAACAAATTATCAGTTTTACATAATCAGAGCTGGGTAAAGCACTTTGACAAAGTGCTTCAAGTACCAAGCACTTAGCTAAAGTGCTTTAAAGCATGAAGTATCAAGTACTTTTATTTACAAAAGTACTTCAGTTACCAAGAACAGTAACAGTACTTGAACAGGTAAAGCACCAAGTACCAAGCCCTCAGAAATATAAATGTCAGGTACATAGTACTATTGGTACAGTACTTAAAGCCCTTAAAATACTTCAAGAATTATCAAAGGTACAAATATGTAAGTAACAACTCCAATCTGTTTATTATCCAATTCGTAAAAGTGCATTTATTGAAATGGGGGATATAATACCTATGAATCAGCGGTGCTATGATATTAAGAAACAAAGGCAATATTATTTTCATACCCACACCATTCACTTTCGTAAAAAAAGAGGAAAAGTCGTCAACTGCGACAGTGAATATAAAGGACAAGGTGCGCAGGAGCATATGTGTACTAAATTTTATGCAAAGCTCGTTTATTTATAAATTTTTTTCACTTTAATTCCTTGAAATTTTCCTCACCGTGTGCCAATGAGTTTAATAATTTGTAAATAGGAAGAGTGCCTTAAATAATACATGTACTACAATTCTACATTCTACATTTCGTACAGATTGGAAGTTCCGTTCTTGTTTTTAACTCCTTTGACAAATCCCATATCGCACATCAGTGAGTTTAATACAAGGTTTAATATTTTGCAGGAATGGGACAATTACCTCACTAAAAATGTACCAAATGTTGTACAAATAATGCACATATAATGAGAAAACACAGATCTGTTACTGTATATTTGTTGTTATAGATTCATTTCCCCCAAAAACCAATCTGATGTCTTACCTTCAAATTCAATTTTACAATTATTGCAATACGGTTTATAGGGCGAAAATAAGTTAACTATCTCATCAGTCCTCAATTATTCTAAAACTAACTTTTTCTAGAAATTGATTGAGGAAGCCGTTACTCTGTGGTAATCCATAATTATAACGAAATTGAGTAAAACACTACTATGTTTTTTACCACTATATTTGCACAAAACGTGATTGCAGTTTCAACCCTTTAGGTCATTTTCAAACAATGATTATATAATTATATAATATAATAACGATTCAACTTTAGTTAAATCATTGTTTGAAAATGACCTAAAGGGTTGAAACTGCAGTCACGTTTTGTGCAAATATAATGGTAAAAAACATAGTAGTGTTATACTCAATTTCGTTATAACCCTTTCTTTATTTCACAATACAAAATACAATACACAGACTTCTAGACTTGTCTAGAAGGGCTTTGAATTAAATTTAAAAAGAGCTTGCAAGTACTTTTGAAATACTTCAAGCACCTCAAAAAGACTTCAATTATTTTAAAAGTAATTGAAGCACTTTCTGAAAGAGCTTTAATGCCCCAAGTACTTATACAAAGTAATTCAAATATCAAGTACCAAATACTCTCTCTTAAAAGTGATTGAAGCACAGTGCTTGAAACCCTAAAAGTGCTTCAAGTACTACTCAAAGCACTTTGCCAGAGTACTTTACCCAGCTCTGTACATGAGCCATCAAGAATACACTTTTGCTTCATTAAAAAATTACTTCCTCTTCTTTATTTTCTATTATTGTTATTTTTTTACTTTCAGTTTCAGTTCCTGTCACGGTTGTCAATCTAAGTAACAAATCGCTTATTAATAATGTAAAACTGAATAATACAAAGAAATAACGTTGGTATAGATTATTAAATTGTTCACTTAAATTTTAATTAATTTCATTTAGAATCAGTTATTTAGAATGGCGTAATTGGAATTCCCACGAAATTCTCTTCGGCAATAATCTTGAATAATAATATTTGTATAAATGCATTTATATCTAGAGTAATTAACAATATCTGATTAAGGAATGTGAAATTTCTTCATACAATTCTTTACGGTTATTATTTAAATTATATTAAGAAATCGCTATGAAGTTTCATAATCTAGTTTGTTTAATTGTTATTTTTTCGGAAGTATATTTGATAGAGATCAAGAATACATGTGAGCATGAAAATTGTTGTGAGCAAATAGAGAACCATTAATGTTAGTTGTAATCATATTTTGTAATCATTAAATTTTTTTGGACTATTCTATAATAGTTGCATTCTGTCGTCAAATGTAGAGTGATAATTAATGCAACTACCCGTTATCTCACGCCAGTGAAAATGAGAAAGATAATAGCACTGCTGAAGTTTAACCATTCTTCACAGATGTATAAGAAAAAATCTTCAGTTCTCGTGACAGGAAGTGTCAGGAATAATGCAAGTTTTTAATGGTTTGAATGTTAAATTAATTTGTTCACTACGATCCTGATAAGACGACGTCTCCTCTTTTAACGGCACAGCTTCGAATAGAGAAGACAAGAAGAAAATGTACTCACACTTAGTATAAACCTAGCGGCATTAACATTATATAAGCAGATTAAAATTGTCTCAAGTCTTTAAGAAATAGGAGTAACTCTAAACTGTAAAAGTAGCCAGTTGATATAATATCTAATAGTTGGACGTTTCAGCCGCTTAAATTTTAAGCTTTAAACAGTATACACATCACCGATTTTTTGAGGTTTTCATATAATTGTGGATCATCTTACAGGAATACTCTTCGTAGCTTTTAAATAAAAGTAGTTTTTTAAGTACATTTGCTCTATCTTCAATTTCAATCACCTGCCGATGCTGCCAGGTAAATTGGCTAACTGAAATCAGCAGTCTTTCTCATAACTGATGTAGTTATCCTTATGGAAATATAAGATTTTTATATATACATTTGATAGAAAATTAAAGTTTAATATATTTTGCTCTCTAGTAGCATACTTTTGAATTAATATGCCAATATCAGGTTATCACTTATATTGGGTTGGGCAGCGGGCGCACATGGAGCTTCCTATCTCTTCCGCATTTTAAAATCTTAAAACTTAGAAATATACGATCGAGGCTCTCGTGCTAGTCATTACTAACTAAATTATTATTTGGCAAGCATGTTAGTATAACTGGCATAGCAATCCTAAAATACAAATTATATCTACGTCCTATCCTAACCTACGCCTTTCCTATCTGTATCCCATCACTATTCCTACACGCCAAGCAAAATTTATACCATACAAAACGAAATTCTCTGAGTAAACACACGCTTCTAATTCGTTCATGACATATCCGGCACCCTTACCGTGTCCAACTTCATTGTGAATAAACTCCTCTCTAACCTAACCAACCCGTAAAACCTAGCTAACCCGGTTGCAACCAAATTCATCTACGCACCCAAGCATACATCTCTTACCTACATTGTCACCCCTTAAAAAATCTATTGTCACGTGTTTCCACCTCTTAGGAAACACCCTTCAAAATTCGTGTGTTCCAAAATTATATCAAGGGATAAACACTTTATTTAATAACTTACTGAAAACTTCAAAATAATTGTATTAACTGAAATGCACTTTTACTGAGTAAAGTAAGCTTTAACAATGTTTATTACTTGATAATGAAAAAAATGAAAATGAAAAATTGA
This sequence comes from Stenurella melanura, assembly GCA_963583905.1. Lineage (NCBI taxonomy): Eukaryota > Metazoa > Arthropoda > Insecta > Coleoptera > Cerambycidae > Stenurella > Stenurella melanura. The sequence continues at coordinate 43,505,552 of OY757313.1, read as the reverse complement.
AAAGCATCAAAAATACTTTTACTATTAGAGCCATAAGCCAAGGAGCCCAAATGGACACGTAAAAGGCAACATACATATAAAAAATAAACATTTAAATTCATATATAACACAAAAACATTGGCTAATTTACTTGCTAACAAATCCTAAAGCCAGCATTAGAGTTGGCTACATAGATTTCAGGCATATAAAAAAAGCCATATTCCACAGAGCTGCACTTAAAATTTTTATGCACAATAACAGTAAAAATTGAGAAGTATTGTATTTACCTAGTAAATGTTTAGTACAATGATAAATTAAAAGAATTTAGGTACTCTGTTTTGCTTATGTCAAGATAGGAATAATATTTTTATTTGTAGAGAATTGACATATTCCGTGATACACTGACAATATTAAGTTCGACTCTGTCGAGGCTAGGGTTTACATACCTTCTGTAAATCGCTACATCCTAAATTAATATAGGTAGGAGGGTAACTACATCAAAATAATTTGATATTATAATTGAAACAGGTGTGTTTCCGTTAATTTCTAATTTTAATCATGCCAGAACATACTTCACATACCTATAATCACCGTCCGTAAACGAGCAAGCAATCTAATCTAGAGCCACCCAGGGAAAGCTTCTGGCTGGGATGGAAGCATCGACAGACACTACTACGGTTGGTTATTGTACTGCCTTGTCAACCTATTTATTCCGTGCTATAGCGCTGATTGGCAGGTGGACGGTTGGTATATGAGTAATGTTCTCGCTTAGGGTGCGAGAGGTCCGGGATTCAACTTCTGGACACACCTAACTTTTTTTTATTTTGTAACGATTAATGTATTTTTTCACAAATTCAGGTTTGCCTTGACGGCAGAAATAATGTTTCCCTTCTTTCTCCTATCATGATTTCATTCTTTCATGTGATTTCTTTAGGTTAGGTTAGTTACGTTGATTTCTTTTCCACAAAGTAACACAAAATATTTCAATTTCTCCTTAAACACTAATGCGCCTGCGAGATTATTTATATTAACTTGGGGTGTAGACGCTAGTGTGTGGAACGGCTATCAATTTTTCGGCTGATGTTTGTTGCAATCGAAGCTAAACGAAGCAACTCTTCTTCTAATTCACAACGCGTTGTCAGACGTTTTGTGATTCATGTAATGTTCTAGTTGGCCTCCCTTTACCGTATAGCGTGTCCAACAGCCACACCCCGTCTATCGCGTAAGGAGTTATTTTCTCCTAATATGACTGGACTGTTTAAAAAAAATGTTTCAGTGAATAAAATATCTTTTAAAATATTTTATACATCTCAAAAATGATTGATTATTTATATGGAAAATTTTATCCAATCCTTTATTAATATGTTACTACACCAAATTTTTAACTTTATTTGGTATATTATAAGGCAAAAATTGATTAGTCTCAATCAATTGATTTGCACAGAATTGCATTTGGGCATATTTATAGATGCAACAGCTGTTACTTTTGTTAACGATTACTTTCTCGTGACATAAACTCAATTTGAACGTTGCACACTTTTCTATGATCAAAGAATCACCTCTCGCATTTTTTCCATAAAACCTTTTCCATTTTCTCACAATATTAACAAATGTTCCTTTATGTAAACCAGCAAGTAATGCAATCATTCAGTCATCAAGCACCAACTAATTCCCAACTAATATTTAATTAACTTAACAACGTTACAAGAACGTCCTGCCTGTAACTCAATATCTCACCCCTAATTCCTTCTACACCAGCAACAGATTATATTAGAGATTGCCATACCGCGCCGCCTGCGCCTGTTCGCATTGATAACGATCAAAGTGTAATTAAATACATATTAGATAGGCACATTCACATAAATGGTCTTTTATAGACGACAGTAATTGATTTCCATTCACATTGAAACATGTTCAAGTTTTACTAAAAGTTTATTTAATTACCTATATAGATAGGGATTCAACCATATAACTTTCTTTTAGACTGAGAGCTTATCTTTTTAATTTAGTTCATAAGTCCTCCATCTTATTTAAAAAGATGCCTTTTATATATCTCTACAAGGGATGCATAATCTGCCAGCACGATCATAGGGCAAATCCAACCGACAATTTTGTTTTATTCATTCGTGGAATTTTTTTTTTTTTACTGAATTTGGTTTATAAGTATTCAAATTTGCACAGATTTTTATTTATTATTTATAAAAAATGCATTCAATTTAATTTATAACGTCTGTCATTTTTATTAACATAGAATTATTCTGCCACGAGGTTTACCAGGTCCGAAAAGCTGTCATTTGTTTTCTAGACTTTACTAATAATAAAGAAAAATTTGTGCAATTTTGAAGACTTATAAACAAAGTATAGTTTTTTCCGTGTTACATAAACTTTGTTTGTTGTATATCCCCATAGAGAAAAATCGATAGTATTTAATTTGGAGACTTAGGTGGCCATTCAATTGGTCCACTTCGACCTATCCATCGATCACGAAAACAAACATTTAGGCAATTCCGTACAGCAATAGCATATTGAGGTGGCGCCCATCTTGCTGAAACCATAGGTTATTTCTATTTGGAAGTTGTCTATTTAGAGTTGGTAATATAAATTCTTCTAGAAATTGTAGATAACTAGGGCCTGGTAAGATTTCTCCAGAAAATTATGGTTCTATAATTGTTTTACCGACAATTTCAGTCCCAACGTTGATTTCTTGAAGGCACTAGGTGTGGTGTTCTTGCATCCAGTGTATGCAAAAATCAAGTTCATCCTCAATTTATAAGCATTCTTATTCGTCTTTGGAACTCTTTCGCAAAATATGATACTTTTGAAATCGATTTATATGAAATTTTGCATATTGCAATATATTTTTCTCAAAATTATATTGTCTTTCAGTTCGAACGATTATTTTTTTAAGGAATGGCATCCACTCCCTATAAATTAACAAGCCCTTGTAGAAATGTTTCTTTAATGCATTTACTATTAAATTATCACAAAAAAAAACAAAAACAGAAAATTCAATCCATACGTCAAACTTTATATAATAATACCTGTATTGTCTGTATTGTTAATTATTGATATTGATCACCAGGTTAAAAGCAGAATTATAATACCCCAACCACTATATTTATTCAGAGCGAAACCAGCCATCTGTAGAAACAAAGAACCCTTGATTAAAATTGAACAATAAATACATCAGTACATATGTGAATGTATTGTGTTCTGTGGAATTTGTTGTTTAAAACGACATGACCAACGTTCCATAAATATTTTACTTTTCGCGATGAAATATCTGTATTTCATTCATAATTGTATTTTCTCATCAGTTAAGTGTTTTAATTGTTAGCATGCCATCATTTATTTCAATTTCGGTTTTGTTGTCTCCCCTAAATACAATATTAACCCAATTGCCCTTTTTTCTACTGGCAAATAAGTCCTAAATAAATGTTTGGTTCATATTTAACAATTCAAAATGGCAAACTCATGGTACGTAGAACGTGCTCTGCCATATAATTTTCCTCTAATCACAGACGTTATTCAAGGTTTTCACTAGCCCATGTGAAAATAGTGGTTATGACAGTATTCCAGGATAGCCCATTGTTCCTATAAATCTCGATCATGAACCTTCCATGGCAAACGAATTGGCTCGGTATTTTAACCAGAGTCATTATTTTTTCCTAAAAATACGCCTTTGCAGCTGTAGGCGTCGTCTTCGACGCACTTGCAATACAGAAGCATGCCAATCTTTTATGCTATAGTTTAGATGTTGCTGTTTTTTGTCTTACTTTGAGTCACTATATATTGGCTCACACCATAGCAAAGCAAAGGTTTACAATGACGAGGAAACCCTGGGTGAGAATCCTAGGACCTACCTATTGCTCTGTGCACAGCCAGAGAGTCCAGAGGCACTTGATCTCACTACTTAAAAGGGGTTGTTACTCGTTAGTTTGGGCATTCTTATATTCAGCCATTTCGTTTTGTTCAAATGGTACTACTCCTTTGATCCTAAGGTTTTGCGAAGCCGATGGTGATTTATAGACTTCTTTCTGGGTTCTCTTTCGTGCTGATCCTTTTGAATGCTTCACATTTCTGCAATGGTGTGGTCTTGAAGACTACGACAAGAGTTTTTATTTATAGAAGAAACTACTTGAAATAAAATAATAAAAAATGTATATTTTTTTAACACGAAGCAACACTGCTTATGTTAAGGTTCTGGAACCATTTGTATCAGAATTTTTTTTAATTGAGATTTAATTTTAGGAGCATATCTTACTGCCAATTTTAATTTATGAAATTTATTTAGATATACATTAGAGCATTTTAAAATTTTTTAAAGAAAATAAGTAATGTCTATAAGAGAGAAGGACCAAAAACTAAATGAACAATAGGGGACACTTTCCTGAAACTAAAAGTAGTGGTTCTTTTCATTCTTAATTCCCATAAGCATAATATGGTTGAACAAGATGATACAATCATTAATCATAAATGTTAATTATTTTTTGAAAGAATAAAATTTGTTTTATTTCTCATTTACTGTTGCTGCCGCCTCCAGACACTACGGTAGTCAATCCTACATAACAAAACACCCCCGCCTCTCTGTAATATTTAATTTAATGCAAGTCAGAAGATGAAGAAAGAAAGTCAAAACATAAGAGCATTAGAAGAGGCTGCTTAGGCAGCACCAGGCTCCAGAACTTTCCTCCAGTATTGGGGAAACCCACAATAATACAATAAGGGAAACGTCATGCTAAAGTCCTCTCATCCTAGATCAAGCAGCCTAGCTGTCAGCGTGACCATTGTGGCTCTATACGAATTTATTGCGTCCTTTTAACTATTTGCATGTACAGTTTGTGTAAAATTTACCCACATCACAGAATAATTATTGCCAAATTGACAACTCATTATATTGTTTCCTTATCTCCCACCTAATCATCTGAATATTAGCAGAGTCGTTGTTGTTGGCGAGGTATAACATACATATACATAAAGCTAGGTATAACATAGTATACACCAGTATCATGGTTATGTAACGATATCGCCAGTGGTCAGAAAATATATATTTTCTAATAATTGTCTTGACATTCTGGACAAGATTACTAAAAATATAAATGTTTTCCTTCAGATGTTACATTGATAATCAGCCCTATTTTCGAGAGAATATGTCCCATAGAAGGTTTTTCTTACTTTCCCCAGAATTTCTGTTACGATAGTTATCTATTCCATTGTTTCACGATGTATTATACTTTTCATGTACTAATCAATAATATGTTCTTCAGTCTACGCATCACTCGTGTTCTATTCTTATTTGTCGAAGAACTTAATATTGGGTGCATCAAAATAAATACCGAAGATTCGTTAAATAATTGAAAATCAAAAGTATACTCCAGGTGGCTCAGTCATTAGGAACACTCCTGTAGCTTTTGAATAAGAGAATTGATTAATTTCAAAGTTGCTTTTGTTAAACGATAAAATTCTCCCAAAGCCATGCAAAAAAATATGTATGGAAATATATATCATATAAGATCCAATCATCAGATATTATTTTGAATATGAATATATACAGGGTGTCCCACAATTGAGTTCCCGGACGGGAACCTAATTCCTGAATTCATATTGGGCTCGTATAACCCAACTTACCTTAGTCCAAAAATGCATACCTAAGGAAGTACATCCTCTTAAAGACAGACAGAAGAAAACATTTTTTTCCAATAATTTCCATTATATTGACGATAAAATTTTCTAATTTTGGTGTACGTCACTTTTGAGATGTCAAGTCATACTACATCTACATCTCAGGTTCTTCATCCCTTGAACCAAGGCGATTGTTTTCCAATTTTCTATATACTTCTTTTTCCATTTTTAAAAGGGCCGAATGTATCCATATGATTTCTTCTTCCGATTCAAACTTTCACAGAAATGGATCGTTTTTTCGTATCTCTGTCTTTAAAAAGCTCCCGGGCGCATTATTTCTTGGTGCCATTTTAACTTCTACTTGCTTTAAAACAACTTGATTGAATAAACACACAAACATGAAATCGGTCGGTTCAGTGGCGCAGTCCTTACGTGTTAGGCTTGCGATCGCCAAGGCATAGATTCGAATCCTGGCCAGGATATGGATGTTTAGTGTGTTAAATTGTTACCGAGTTGGTAACAATGGGCTAGACCGCTTGAGAGGCACAACATGTCTAGTCGCTGTTATCTCTCCTAAGTTCGAGTCTAAGCTGTAAGATGGCAATATCGCAGGGAGTGGTTGCTGTATTGATGTCTATGTGTAAGTCCTGGTTGAGTGGTAGAATAGCTATAGCTAAAATTCGCTAGGACATGAATATAGATGAGACAATTAAAAAAAATTAAATTACTTTAATTTAAGTGACCTCAAGTAACTTGACAAATGTAGGGTAGGGGCTAAAATGGGTGAGGGTCACAAAATGTTAGTTTCGATAAAAACGAATTTTAAAACTTAGCATCCCATATTTCTTAAACCATATATATTATCGACTTTAGTCAAATTTTCAGCGAAGACTTTGTGTATTTATTTCTAGACAAATCAACAATTTCAACATATGCGTACGGAATGAAATTGAAAGGGGATTATGCACATTTAGACAGGGGAAAAAGATATAGGTCGAAATAGTGAAACAGAAGGCACTGACCTGCTTAACTCCTTATAACTTGTGATTCTTATCTCTTTTACCCTGTACAGTTACGTATATGGAAACTTTAGACGTCTGGCTATACTTTAGCATATTTATCTCAAAAATCGATTTTTGGACCCTCATCCTCTTTAGCCTGTACCCTTCAAATGAGAACGGGACTGCAGAAAGATATTCAACTTTTCTTGATCTTGAAGCCTACTTGTAAGCATCTTCTATGCCACGTAAATAATATGTTTATATTTGTAAAGTCATTTGAAGTTACTTGAATTCAAGCGATATATCATTAAGTAACATGTGGGAGTGAGTTATGAGCCAAGCCATTTAAATTATAATGTAGATCTCCCTCCATAGTGCAAGACAACCATGTTTATAAGGCAAATCTTTTTCTAGGAATATTTATATTCGTCGACTATGTACCTATATATGAATATGGGTGTCCCACAGGGTTCCGTATTGGGTCCTGCGTTGCTTTTGCTTTATATAAATATATTCGTCTCTTTACCATCTGATGTCTGCATCTTATTGTTCAAGCATAGGGAAAAATGCCCAGGTCTTAGATTATCCCTCAATAACGTTAAATTTTTGAGAACGTATTTGGAAGATTGCTTAAATTGAAAAGTCCATTATAACCTCTAAATTTCATTCAATAGGATATATGTTTAAGAATTTACAAGATGTTCTTAATATTTACTATAACAGCCAATTATTCACAAGTTGTCACGTCCTGTGTATGGAGTTTTTTTTGCAGATTGTTCACCCCCCTATCATACAATGTGTTTATTGCACAAAAACAAATTTTAAAATGTGTGGTGACCTAGTGTACCTAGTACATATATATGTCGAGATATATATACGGATTTTTGCCACTCTCTATTTATTTTTACTATAACAACCACGTAGTGGAGTGGGAGTATAGCAATCGTAAAAAGATATGATTTGTTTTTTTTTTTGTTGAAGTAAGTTTAAAATGTCATGAAACGTGGAAATTTTAAATTTAAACGAAAAGAAGTTCGGTCTGTCGGTCTGTAACTTTTTTTTTACGCATGAATACTCTGGAACGGTTTATAATATTGACTTGAAATTTCAAACACTTTTGTATTATAACGAGATCTGGAACTTGATTGTATTTTGAGTTCATTCCGTTAAAGGGTTGGGGGGTAAATAGAGATAAATAATTGGAATGCAAATATAGAATCGAAATATTTTCATTTAAAGAGACTTGGATAGGAAATCTGAACGTGTAAGTAGTGATTACTTAGACAACGATTTTTAGTTATGTGTTATGTATTTAATAATAGCAAGTTTAACCGAATTTTGTCTTGGGTCTAATGCTGGCGCTACACGTTGGGCCATATTTTGGTCGGAACAATTGCCGAAACAATTGTTGAAACATTTGTCTACATACGTTAGCCGATAATTACAGCAATGCTTGCTGGAACGTAAAAGATAGTAAATTCGAGAATTTTTGTAGAATGTCATCAACTGACTTCCTCCTGTGGAACATAGGCCCAAGTATTTCAAAGAGAGATACTAATTGGAGAAAAACTACATCAGCCAAAGTTCGTTTGACTATTAGTTTAAGAGTTCTAGTTACTGTGACAGAAGAATCTCCATTACCTGTTCAAATCCCCAAACCAATTATTTTCCGGGTCCCATAACGTAGGTTCTCCCTAGTATAGTTCTAAAAACTACAGGAAAACATAGATTCGTCCGCGGTAAGCGGTATTTAGGAACCAACGTGAGGTCGGGAATTGGTATCTGACTCAAACACGTCCAAGATACTTACCTATACCGAGGCGATCACAGATATACTTATTCCACTCGTGGCCAATCATGACAAACTTACCATCCACATGTTGGCTTTGGCCGAAGATTTGCTAGACTTGGCTCAACGTGTAGCGCTAGCATAAAAGTCTTCAACCGCTTACCTACAATTTTTTTTTTCATTTATTTTCTGCAAAGAATACAAAGCAATAAGTAAATAGTTTGTAAGAGTTCAACGTGAATCAAGCACCATCCACTGATCGTTCTTTATGGTTCACCTCGCTAGGTCTTGTTGGTGGTCTAGGTTGGTGGAATAGCTCATTTACAAGCGGATTGTTATGATTGGTGCTTCGATTCCGGTATTTTATTCAATATGGTGCTATGACATCTGTAATAGATAGAATGTCGAGATCGCTGTGTAGGGTTTGGTTTGAGACATACCACGGGGCATACCAGTGAAATTAGAGGTAAAATATCTCGGGCTTCATTCAGATCGAAAATTAACCTGGAGAACACCCATCAACATGAAAAGACGTCAACTAGATCTAAAATTAAAAAACATAAATTGGTTACTAAATAGAAAGTCACAGTTATCCCTGGAAAATAAATTAATTATATACAAGACCATATTAACACCAGTCTGGACATACGATATAGAATTATGGGGTTGTAGTAAACCTTCCAACACTAAGATTCTTCAGACATTTCAGTCAAAAACGCTAAGAATGTAGCAGATACCTATAAATTTATAGTAATTCACAACGCTCTATATTTAATCGATATTCTTTTAATAAAATTTTAACCGACTTTTTAAAAAAATTTAACTGAATGAGATTCTCAGTTCACCCCATATGAACGTTTTTTGTTTGTGCATTGATTTATCTGGGATGGCGACAATGGCGCAAGCTCTACGAAATCTTTTGCCAACTGTGTGACTCGGTGCTGGTCCCATACAAGTTTCATGAAGCTATGTCTAGCACAATTAACCGAACGAGGCGCGAAGGTGATATTTTACTTCATCATTTTTATTCATGTTTTTTTTAAGGCGGTTTGATTTAAAAATTAATAGAGTATTTTCATAACGCCAGTAACTATGTTGGTTATGTTGTAATTGTATTAGTTTCAAATTTATTTGATTGTTTGTAACTGTTCCTACACAACTGTTATGTAATTGTCTTAAAGGGGAAACTGTCTATCTACCTTTATATAAATTATATCTGTTAATTTACTTGACACATTCCTTTGCTAGTAGTTAGCAGATAACTGGCAATTTAAAATTCACGCAATAATTGTAATAAATTATCTGGGTAGTATTTTTTAGACGAGTGCGATGTAGTATTAAATTAAGAATAAGCAATTGTGGAGAAAGTTTATTGTTCGCACGCAATGGTAGATTTCCATCTCCAAAGGGATGGAGATAAATATAATCCTTGTTGATCAGATTATACTTTCAAACAAATTATATTCTTTTGTAATAGCTGGTTTCTATTTCTGATTGCAAAATAATAATATTTATCGATTGGAGCTGTGCTCTGTATATAATGCCTGCATTGTTAAAATATATTTGTTGTAGTAAATTTATTACACTATTTTTAGACAAATAAGTGCATAAGTACATCCAGAGTGACGAACGTTATTTTAAATAAAATAAATGCGTAATTATCGGAACGATATCACGTACTGTCTGCAAGTTATATATAAGACAAATTATTGAAGTAAGATCTAGAATGTTACTGTGAGAGGGACAGTATTAAATTAGAATTCATAGAACAAGATATACCTTTGATATATCTTGAATACTTCCCGAGCCATGTGTTGATCCTTCCGGATTTCATTTTGCACGAAATTATAAATAAAGATGTTATCGGTTTTCCCAGGTATTTGTAGAAATTGTAAGCATACAAATGTTTATCTCTGGTAATCCCAATTTAAGAAAAAAACCATTTGCATTAATATTTCACATTATCGTAAAGATGTTTATAATCGATGTTGGCCCATGAGCATACTCCTGGTCGTCAAGACCCCAGTTGATTATGAATGAACCAGGAAATCCAATTGCAAGTTGATTGATTGATGGATTAGTCAGCGTATGGTAGGTATTGCTGCCGCTTTCGGATATACAATCTGGATATCTCTATATACCGCAAGAACGGCTACATACGCCGGATTGGATATGGGACATGCTAGTTGCCAGCAGCGAGAGCCACATGACGAATGGTGTAGGAATATAGGATGGGAAGTGTAGGTGTTTGTCAGATGCTTCTTTCAAGTTTCTACCTACCATCATTATCTTGTTTATTCTTCTTCTCAGTTTTCTACTTCTGAATCTAGCAGTGTGCACAATCACATCCTCCTACTCGCTTGAGTCGGGATATGGTTTCATGTTTCCTAGAAATTTGTGTTTTCATTTCATCGTCCTGCATTAGTGTCTTCATCCCGTTTTTTTTGCCAAAAGATACATTAGCTTACTGTAAGAAGCTTTTATTTATTTACCGTTCCGCAGGTAAATAGCTATTTACAATGGAAGTGCAGGGAATGTCCTTGCGAGAATATTTGGTACGCTGCGCAGTGGTCCCCATTAAAAAAATTAATTATTTTTTCCGCTTAACCGCCTCTTAAGCATACAAGAATCACGAGAAAAATACTGAAAAAAATCTTATCTATTTCTCGTAGAAGTGGTAGTCTTGAAATACATGTGTTAAACGTTATCTATTGAAAATGTTGACAATTTGTTCTTGTTTAATAATATTTTAAGGGATACAAATTAGAAAATGTGAAAAATTAAATTTACAGGTATGCTTAGGGAGTGATTTTTAGGGGTTGTCTTCAATTTTTTACTTTTCTACATTAGAACGTAAGTATCAAGTTCTTAAAATGGTGATTATCTAAAGTTGATAGAACGTTTTCTGTAATTCGTGTAAACGACTCGAGGTATGATCCAAGACAGCTTGTGGTCGAACTTCTGCCAAGGTTTCCGTGACACTAAATGCGAAGGGTAGCACCTTTTTTAGCCTCCAAAACTTTATTGTAATTTGAATAAATATCAAAATTCCTTTTTTGTGCCTCTTGCCTCATTGAAAAGTAGTGGTGCTGTGGCAATTTTGCTTCTACAATTAGTAACACGGCTTCATCTTCTGACTGCTCTTGAGCCACGAAGTTCAAATTTTGCCAGCGCAAGTAGGGGGTTGTAAATACAGCTTCTTATAATAATTTAGAAGCTTATTGTTGACCCTCTTCTCTCAGACCTTTCTTCGCAGCAAATGTAAGTTCTTTAGCTTCATATGTTTCTTTAAGTATGCTACTCGCTTTCTCTTTGCTCTGTCTCCTATGTCTGAAAACGACTGTTTTGGACTACCAACAGTTTATTTGGATTTTTCTGGTGGTGGGTCTACTTCCTCATGTTCCTCAGAGCTTAGTGCTATAGGTTCATAAACTTTGAAGAGAAAAGCTCCTTTCAACCACGAGTCATTTTTGTATCAAAATCTATCAACAATTCTTGCAAAATTGCCAAACTTTTCGTAAAATTTACTACAAAAACGAAAGAAATCTTTTTTAAGACGTATCTGTGCATCTGTGTTCTCTATTTAGAAGTACTGAACCAAATGTTGTACAATGTTCAGACTGAATATTTCTGCTTTCTCTGCTTCTTTGTCGTATAATATCAAAAAGTTATCTATTGTTAAAATTATAGAAAACGTAATTTTCAATTGCAATTAACTACTTTCTGCAATAAATAATGATATATGAAAGATTTTGAACCACATTACGTTCGATGTATTTTTCATAAATTTCAAAGTGCCCACTTAGGCGCGATAAATTTTTTATTGTAATGTTGTGGATACTTTAAGCTATTTTTTGCATATTTGCTGGAAGCTGGGAAATGCGGTTTTTTTTGTAGATCTAGCTGAATTTTAAAATGAACACACCTTTATCCGATAAACAATACACGAAATGACTATTGATGACTAAATGAATTGAAGACCAATTTGCTTAAAAATATATAAAATAAGAACTACATACCTGAAGTGATTACTCACAATTATTACATAAACATGTTTTACAGCGATATGTCTTTTACCGCTCCTCGAACTCGAGGTACCAAATACATGTCTAACACAATGAACTGCTTGCGATGAAATGATCATGTTTGGTTTGCGGGGTTGTAGGGCAAAACTGTCTGGACCCAGGTACCTGAAATTCTGGAAAAAGATGAAATGACCTTTCCTTAACTCATTCAGTAGTATTTGGGAAGGGTACGAGAACTTTTATAAAATTGTAATTTGTTCCACTTTATCGTTACTTCGGGACCACTGTGTGCTGTGTACATTAAGCAGACCTTAATTATTTTTACCTTAGAAATATACGTAACAATTGCCATTTGAAACCTTCCTGTTCTGGGACCTGCCTTATGTTTAATACATTTTTAGTTTAAAAATTCAAGTAGGTTTAATAATTATTAAGGAGTAATAAACTAATACTACTAACAGAACTTATCTTCCCTCTCTGTAATCCAACACAATTTCGTACGATTTCTCACAGTTGTAACCGAGTTTATTCGAAATTTCGTAGGATCTACAAAAACGAGCCTGCCTTCGACGCCATCCGAAATTGAACCAGGAAATCCAAGTATTAGTTGTGGAGAAGAAAAAAAAAGGTCTTTACTTGGGTAGGCGAGGTTCGCTTATAATGCGCTCATCCATTTAAACCATGATCTTGACGCGCTGAAACCGATAAAATCACTTAAAAAATGTTCTACATCGTGGATTTCTCACAAATCCCATTTTAAATGTGTTAGTATTAGTACAATTAAAACGGGATATGTGAGAAATCTACAAGGTAGAAATTAAAAAAAAATAGTTTTATCTGGTTCAGCGCAACAAAATACACGGGAAATAATAGCTCCCATGCATAAATCAAGACTTTTTTTTGTAAACTTATGTTATTTAAATTTTGTCTATTTTTTTAAAGTTTTCTAATTATTATAAAAATGTCTCAAAGAAATAGTGCGCCTACATCATTTTTATTTGCTTGGTATAAAACTTAGTCTTATAGGTATATTCAATAAGTATAACATATCAAGGTTCGTTTTATATTACGGATAAAGATAGTGCGAATGAAGTAGTACTAGAACGCTTCATCTTCAGTTTTTTTTAAAATTGTGTCGAAGTGGTTCCATCTACTGATACAACATTATATTAAAATTATGAATAACAATAAGCTGTTTTTGGCAAATTGGGTGATGTTATTTTACTGAAAATAAGTGTAAGTTGTACATAAATAAATACTACAGAGTAGTTCAAGAATATTTTGTCTAAAATTTGCTTATTAGGGAGATCTCTCGTCACTTGACGCGTAAGAAAACAAAGGTTTTGAGGTTCCGGGATCAAAAATCTGGTTTTAAAAAATGTCTGTATGCATGTGACAAAAGCTTTGCAACCCTATTTATTATGTTCTTTGCAAGTACAGAACGAAGCATTCGATTGGCACAATTCTAAAACCGGTAATATTGCAAGTAGAGAACATTTTTTTTTATATCACTGTGTTGGTAATCGAATTCTGAACAGCTTTCAAAATGTCCGTCCGTCCGTCTGTCTGTCTGTCCGCCCGTCACGTTTCTTGTAAGCACGATAACTTAAGAACGAAAAGTCCGATTGTATTGAAATTTGGACAGTAAGTTACTCTTAGCTAGAGGAAGAACCATATCTATCAATAAATAAAAAAGTTATTCATATTTTAAATAAAAAAAATTAATGTTTTGTAATAAAACTAAAAATGTCTAAAACTATTATTTACCAAAAAAAAAAAACTGCGACAGTATAATGGTTAGCTTATTTATTTTTGTCATAATCATTGTTTTAGGAAATTTTATGCTGTACTAATATCTAAGGTGCATATATATAGTCAATAATGTCAGACACAGATATTTAATATGCTTGGTCTAATTAACCAGCTGCTCATTTGTAAAATGAAAGTGATAAACGATAGACGCAATGGTGGATTATTGTACCGATAATTTATTTCGGACCCATATAAAAAATGTAATACACGAATATAAAAAGAGGTAATATAATACAATTTACGATAAATTATGATACGAAAATAATGGGGTGTATTTTAGATTTTGATTTGATCTGGAATTTTATTATAGAAAACTGTTGTATAGGATCCTATAAATATGCAAAAAAAGTCCATCAAAACTGGCCTTGCCAGCTAAACTTTGGAAGGGGTGAGGAAGGAGCCAAAAAACAAATTTTGCAATTATCTTAATAATTACAATTTTTTTCAAAATAGTATTAAATATGTAACTGGAAATTTATGAAATTACCCTGAATTTGAAGCCAGTCAATTTAGTTAAAAATTGACCGAGATGCGATTTTTTAAGGTTTAATGTTTTTTCACCGCTTTCTAAAAATCAGTTTTCAATGCGCGTTTTTGGTGATAACTCAAAAACTAAGTATCTATCAAAAATTTTCATGACAAAGTTGAAAGGAAGTATGTCTTATTGCCGGCAAAAAAACAATAGAAGACTCCTGATGAACTTTCGAAGTTATTATAGAAAGCCAGTAAAAAATGTTTTAGGCAAATTCATTCAGGTGCTATCGATTTTCTAATAACTTACTTTATTCGTCACTCCACTAAATAATGAGTAAAAAAAAACGAAAAATTACCCGAATCTGCGAAATCAATTTATCAGAAATAAGTTTCTCAATTTGTCGTTTGTGAATAAAAATACGCCCCCCTCCTGCACCCTTGGGCCCTTATTCATTGCACAAGCGTGTTATGCCACGGCTCCGTTACTGGATGAACGAAACTAATACCCATATAAACTCAGCAATTACAAATCTTCATTAATGAAAAAAATTACGAAAAGAATTTCAGAAATATTCACCATTTTGTTTATTAATGTAAACTTTTCTAAATGTTTCCTTGAACGTCGGTTTTTTGCAAAAGGTGTTCCGTACATTTGCTGGAACCGGTATAAACCGTATAAATTATTAATGCATATAAAATTGTTACCGTTGGCGGAAGAGTATTCCATTCTAACGCGATACCCCACTAGCAAGTAACAGTGCGGTGTTCAGAGATATCCGACACGGTATGACGAGCAGGCTTTTCGTTCGGTTAACTGAAACTCCGTCTGACTCCGCTGTTCAGTAGTCATTCGACATGCGGTTGCTGTGGTACGGAGAGTTCTATGTTTTGAACCCGAGGGCCAACAACCTCCTACAATTCGAAATCATCTGTTTCGTTTTCGGTGTTACCTCGGGTGTGACTGTTTCATGTGTTTTTTAAATTTACCATCCGTGCTGCTCTGTGAAACCATTTAATGTTGCTGTTTTCACATGTATCTATTTGGTTCGTGCTGGATTTGTTTTTACTTAGTTGACAGTGTTGGATTGTAGTGTTCTTTGATTCTATTTGGATTAAACTTTTGGATACCTACGTTGTGTGGATGTGGAATGAGGTTGGTTTTCTTTTCTTTTTTTTTGACAACATATCCTTCTATAATTATAAGACAACTATCATTACAATTATCACAGATAAAGTATGAGTCGACGTGCAAAGTGCAAAAACGTTTTTGTATTATGATACAAATAATGTGCCAATCATCAATTAATATAGGTAAAAACTGTTCAGATATTGCGATGACGTTTTTACAGTTTCTACTAATTATTGTTGAAACTTGAATCCCTACTTATATCAAATCCCAACTTGAAATTGAGAATATTCATTTGGTCATCAGTTTCACACAAAATTTGATTATTATATGCCAATCATTCATCAATTAACCCGTAAACAGTTAGTTATTGCAATGATGTCTTCACAACTCGAATATTTTTAACTCAAACTTGAAACATAAATATAATTTGGTCACAAAATTGGCACGAAATTTTATTTATTTCAGAATCCTAAACAGTGTCGTTGTTAATCGAAATGTCTTTCATGTAACACATATTGTTTTAATTTCAGTGTATGTACTTATAGGAAAATTACAAGCGACAAAGTAATAAAATGTGGAAAATTAACCAATTAAGTACTTAAACATTAATGACGCAGTCGTATAGGTACCACGTTAATTTCAGTGCAAAAAATCCATTATGAATTTACCAAAAAAAATCCCATCTACTACTATCGGAAACTACCCCAAATTTTGATTCCTGAATTCCAAATTAGTTGTTGTCCAGGACTCCCAAGCTTTTTGCAAAGCTTGTCATTTCCTGGCAGCTAATTTTCCAATGACTTCGGGCGTTAATTCCGCTTTTCCAAGATACTTTAGTCGGATTATGCGGATTAACATCTTACATTTGCAAAAGTATATGTTCGCAGTCTCTATTGCGGTATCATAGTATCTACATTTAACATTTCCGACCTTGCCCATATTCTTAAGATGAATGGCTCCGGTAGTTTCCAATAGCCGTGTGAGATGAAAAATGCTTGCTAAAGTAGATAATGTTTTCATTGATAGAATTTTTTAGCACTGAAACCAGTGAACTCCTCTTATTTTGTTCCGCTCTATTTTTTTTCCTACATAAGTATATTTCCTATAAATATGCTTAACAGTTATTATTCCAGTCTTTGATGTGCGTTCCATTTAACCCAATAAAAAAGTTCTACTATCCTTTAAGATCCATTTACCTCCGTCTTTAAGGGAAGAAATTGAAATCATAGATACGTGCATGCATACACACACTCATGACCTCCAAAATCGATTTATAAAGTAGTAAACGAACTTAAATGCCAGAAATAGGATTGCTCTGAAAAGTTGTAACCTAGATTAATACCCTTGGATGTTTTAACCAAGTCTAGAGTTAAAATATAATTTTACATCTATTTAAGTTTCCCTCTATCTTGTTACTAACTTAATTTTGTTGCAATTCCAATCCCATTTACGCCCGATCAATAAATAACACAGGCCCACGAAAAAAGGTAGTCTATGCTGGGTATTGACCATATCTGTCCTTTGTATTTTGAACTCTTGTATTTTGAACCTTCGTATTGCCCCAACACGGCAGGGTTTTTTTAACACCAAAATAAGTCCGTTATATCGTAATATTGCTAACCCAGCTCAAATTAAATTCCAAAAGTGATTCAATTCCAAAATTTCAATCTAATAACATTGTGGTACTTCAGTATTGACCATACATAACTCAAAGAAATCGTAAAACCCGTCCTTAACCCCTCAACCCCATAACCCTGGGAATCCGATGAAAACACTTGGGAATCCTGATTGGGGTGTTAATGAGATTGTGACCTCGAATCCTTGTACTTGAGTATTATACATCCACAAACCTTAACTAACTCTGAACTCGACTGAATATCCAACGAAGAAAATGGAGATTCTAAGTAGGGGATTGGTTTCATTGTGACATTACAATCTTGGAATCAAGCACCTTTGGCACCATAGCTCTTCAACGGCAAGTCCTCTAATTTCATAACCACATAATCCTCAGGATTCAATGAAAGAAGTCGGAGGCTCTGGATTTATATTTTTTATGTAAATTGTTTGTAAAATACGAAAATGAGAACAGAACTTGACGGTTAGTTATACTCCAGCAGTTACCTACGTCTATTTGTAGATATTCCCCAATTCCTCAAGGTTCCCTCATTTTTTCAGTACCCAAAATGCAATATTCTGTCTCGTGTATGTCTCACATTGCCCTATATAAACATTTCATCACATACGGTGTATAAAGCGTATTTATAAATTTACTTGTTAAATTTTTAATTAAATCAAAACACTTTCATGTGAAATCCAGTGTGAAATATAAATCTAAAAAACAATAGAGGAATTACAAAGGAGTTTTCCTGTTGACGGCTCGCTATCAATATAGGGCATTCTTGCTCGGTACTCAACGAATACGAACGATCCTTTGTCCAGATTAAACTTTGATGTTCCTATTTGGCTAATTCTACTAGAAATGTACATTTGGGAAGGCAGAAAAGCCACTTTAAAAATTAATTATTGTATTCATTTTACTTCCACATCTACGTAGTGGAGTGTAAGTGTAGTACTTAGGTTAGAATATCATGAAACGTCGAGATTTTAAATTTGGGCAAAAAACAAAAATCTCTCTGTCTGTCGGTCTGTTTGTAACTTTTTTTTTTGTGCGCACGTTTTCTCTGGAACGGTTTAAGGTATTGACTTGAAATGTTATACACTTTTGGATTATAACGAGATCTGGAACTGGATTGTTTCTTGAACTTATCCGATGAAGGGTTGGGGGTAGATAGATGAGAATAAGTAAAGCAAGCTGGTAATAGTACAGGAATTTGGGATTCGGTGTATATACTAGAAATCAGGTCCTCTGATTTATTTAAAATATTCTCCATCTCAACCTAACCCTCCTACGATCCCCACTCACTTATTAAAGGTTTTGATAAAAAATGAAATTGATATATTTACTTAAAATTTGGTACACGTATATATTATAACGACACCTGGAAGTAGAATATATTTTGAGACGATACCGTTGAAGGGTTGGGACTTAAATAGGGGTAAATATGGGAAAATAAATAAAGCAATCTGGTAAGACTAGAGAAACTTGGGTTTTGGTGTATATAAGTACTAGAAGCCAAGGCCTCAGATTTTTCAACCCCTCCAACACCCCTTTCCCACCATTATTAAAGGGGCTGATAAAATTGAATTGAGATATTACCGCCGACATTTTATAGCTATCTACACAAATATTGAGTATCATAGGCAAAGACACGCGCGACGATCTAAACCTACCTCAATATTCCAGCAGTTCTCAAAAGATTTTATTGAAAATTTGCGAAATTTTTGTTTATTTTTTTTTTCTCCAAAACTATGAGCTTTAGACTCCATGTTATATGAGGTTTTTTTTGTTTGTCTTGTCGTTCCCTACCACCGGTTATTTTAATGACATGAAACTAATTACACCCTGTATATATAAAGAGAAGTTATGATAAAAAATATTTTTAAAGTACAAAATAACTTGGCGCGTCTCTAAAAGGCAAAAGGTAATAGACTGTTCATCAGTGCCACTTTAATCAATCTTATACAAATTTCCCCGTCAAGTTGACAAAACCTCTGACTGCAATATATATTACTTCGGATTGTTATCAACATACCTATGCAGGATCTGCGAAAACATATAAAGTGAAACGCGTAATTTAAGACAGGAATAAAGTGTAGTAGAACTTATTTTTGCGTGGAATCCTGGAATCGCTCCGCCTTTTACATTTTTTTGGGGATGGGTAGCCCCACTTTTTCATAAAATGTAGATAGTAGATACCAAGTATGGAGGCAACAGAGGAGGCAACGTTTTTATTTTATATGATTTTTCTGTAGTTTTCGAGAAAATCCCATGTGAAAGAATTTTAACCGATGAACCAACGTTGTACGTATAAGCCATTATTGGACAACACAACCCTCAGAGTGCCCCTTGGGTTTTGCCAACGATTTTCATACCCTTATAAATTCTTGTGATTTTCCAGAGAACATCCTAGAAAATATTTACCTATTATTTGTATACATTCAAAGATAACCCCGAGACTTGTTCAAAAGGGAATGTTTGATTTGGCCAGACTACCAGACTAAATTGTATTTTAATGGTTATTTATTATGACGGACAAACTTTGTCATGCAGTTTCAATTTATCATAATAATTATTTGATTGCCTTCCATTGCGGTGAGTATTACGGTATCTTTCAATCAGATAGCGTACGTGACGTTTTACAATACATTTACAGCTCGATTTGTAACAAATACATTGACAGCAAACATTTACTGATAAATAACTATAAGATATTACCTCGAAAATTACGTTTAAATATATTATTTTCCATAATAAAGATAAATATATACGAGTCATCTCATAACCTGCAAATACAGATAGGCTCAAAATGGAAAATGTTTTTAAAGAAAAGGGTTATTATCTCGATGATTAATTATTCATACAAAAAGCTGATCTCTTAAAAACGAACATGGGTTTGGAGATTTTTGTAAACGAGAAATTAATAAAAGTAATGCTAGGAAATTAACTGAATTGGTTAAGTATTTCATGTTTAAAATGTTTTTCACTTGATGAACCGTATTCTTGGAATTAATAATAATAATAATTGTGTCTTTATTTTTCATATGAAAAAAATATTCTCAATTACAGAACTGTTTAATAAGTAAATAAATGGAATAGTAGACGAAGATCGGCAATACTTTAACAAATATTTAAAGCAGTAATAAAAACATCAGAATATCTAAAATTAAGTTGCTCTTCCACTTAATCTAATTCGCGCATTACATTAAATGAAAGTAAATTAAAAATAAATACACCTATGGTTAATACAAAGACAAACATTATAATAATATGAAACATTTGTGCCAGTAGAGAATCACAGTTTTGAATTGTGACTAACTAATTTCTTGTTGGAAATCAGTCAAAAATTATTTAAAACGATTGTTGGATTGAAAATATTTTCTTTTGTTATTAACAAAATTGCATTAAACAATATCAGACCAGAGTTCCGTCTAATAACATGGATTTTCATAATCAGTAGTGTCCATGAACTGATTTAAAAAAAAGTTTTCTGTCGATGTCCTTAAAAAATATAGGTTTGCCGCTTTACGTACAAATTTTCAGTCCGCAATAAAAACAAGTCAATGTGCCCGAATAAGTCTTAGCTTTTTAAATATTCATTAATCAATTAGGTATTTCTATGGTAGAATTTGTGGTGTTTTTTTAAATCAACTCAATACCAGAAATAAATGGTTTCTGCTTATGCATTCACTCTTAAGTAACATAAAAACCTCGTATTAAAACGTAGTTTTCTGGCAAGTAAATTATTATTGAGAAATTAATTATCTGACTGTTTTAATCTGTAGGTAGCGTGTATTACATTATAATATTATATACTATATTATACCCTCAATTATACCAACTTTTTTAACCTTGAATGAGTATAATTATTTGCCGTGTATGATGCAACTAGTAAAGGAATATTTCCAAATATTAGCTTTGACGCTAACATCACATGCATAATTTAATACGTGATGTGATTAGGTATGTGATTTATTTAGGTAATCAAATTTTCAATAACGAATGCCATATTTTGCTGCTATCCGCGAAACAAGTGCCATATAATTTGAAAATAGTTTTCGGAATTTAGAATGCTACTTGATATACAACTTTTGCTTCACGTCACTTTACACTGCAAATGAAGATTTATATTTGATTTTTCATGCTTTTCTACCTGCAAGGTACCCTTATTCTGTAGGGAAGTCATTAAGGCAGTTTTTTCATGTACTTAACATATTTTGTTCGAGAAACCTTGAACTAACCATTCCCAAAGTTTTAAGAAAATCCACCATAATCATTTTTCCAACGTAAATGGTATGCAGTCCTTTGTCAATCTTTTTTCTCGGGGGCAAATACCCCAGAATTTTTTGTCGAATTTAGTCAGTCTTTGAGGAACATTTCGTTATCACCAAAATGTCCCAAGAATCAAAGTACTCGTCAAAGTACTTATTGAAAAACCGCTGCCCAAGGAATCGCTACTTCCACATCCATATTGTACATCCAAATTGCTTTAAGGGAAACATTTTGACTATATTTGCACTTTATTATGTGGAAATTATTCATCATAGAATTTTAATAATATTTGGAGCAGATTTCATAGAAAAATTTAAGGCTTTGGTTTTTACCACATGCGTTAAAAATGAAGTTTCTAGCTTGCTCTACTTATTTTCCCTTATTGCCAACCCTCCCCACCTCCCACCCCTTCAACGGAATCATCTCAATTAGATGTAATTACACTATATACAATGTACTAACTTTCAAGTGAATATCTCAATTTTATGTTATCAATCCCTTTAATAATGGAGCGGAGGTGGTGAGGGGCCTTGGTTTCTAGTATATGCACCAAAGCCTAAGTTTCTGTACTCTTATCAGCTTGCTTTACTTATTTTTCCATATTTACCTCTACTTAGCCTCCACTTCTTCAACGAAATCTTGTCAAAATGTAAGTTTGAGATGTCGTTATAATACATACGTGTACCAAATTTCAAGTGAAAATCTCAGTTTAATTTTATCAACTCTTTTAGTAAGGGTGGTGGGGTGGTGGAGGAATGGAAAATATTATATAAAAAAAACTGAGGCCTTCTCTTCTAGTGTATACACCAAATCCCAAATTTCTGTACTTACCAGTTTGCTTTACTTATTTTCCGCTATTCACCCCTATTAAACCCCAACCCTTCAACGGAAGCATCTCAAAATATAATCTAGTTCCAGATGTCGTTTTAATACATACGAGTACCAAATTTCAAGTAAAGATCTCAATTTTATTTTATCAACCCCTTTAATAATGGAGTAGGGAGGGAGGGTGGAGGGTTGAAAAATATTATAAAGATATTTGAGGCCTTGACTTTTAGTAGATACACCGAATCTTAAGTTTCTGTACTCTTATAAGCTTACTTTACTTATTTTCCCCTATTTACCCCCCCCCAACCCTTCAACGGAATAGTCCCAAAATATAATCTAGTTCCAGATGTCATTATAATATATACTTATGCCAAATTTCAAGTGAATATTTCACTTTTATTTTATCAACCCCTTTAATAATGGCGTGGGGGTGGTGTGGGGATGGAATATATTATAGAAAATTTTGACGCCTTGGCTTCTAGTATATACACCGAATTTCAAGTTTTTTTTTACTCTTACCAGCTTGCTTTATTATTTTCCCCTATATACCCCTATTTACCCCCCCCCACCCTCCACCGGATATGTTCAAAAAACAATCCAGTTCCAGATCTCGTTATAAAATATACGTGTACAAAATTTCAAGTCAATATCTTAAACCAATCCAATCCCCTACGTGGATGTGGAAGTAAAAATTATGACATCGGACATGAAATGGTCTTGTCTAATTCCCTTGAATTGAAAGAAGTTTTCATGAAGACCAAGCTTGGGATGAAAACAACTACCAACTACATTATGATATGATACTTATAGTTTATCAAAGACTAACACGGTAGGCGGATACATCCTGTATATTGAGCTGTTTTCGAGTTATGGGAGAACAAAATATTCAGACAGACATACATATAGAAACAAAAATTCCGAGGATGCATTTTCTGGGACTGGTCGCTGTCATTAAACTTAACCGAATATATCGAAAAGTCTAAGAAAAATCCAAATTACGAAAATACCTGTCTACAGAATTGTTTATATAGATTACGCAACTGAAACATACACTGACCACTAACAATATTAGCGAATATATTATGCCATGGTTATACAATGTTATTATTTAATAGTTACATGAATATGGGGAACAGGAAAGGATATTGATATAGTTTTTACATCACACAAGCAATATATAATGACCACCCACATAGCAGGAACAGCTATTACCGCGGCGGTTTAAAATTGATATTACGAAATAAATTTTAAAATATTGTGAAGAAGTTTTTAATAAAAAAATATCAAAAATTTATAAATGATATTTAAGCTATGCCTTTATATCTTTCAGTTTTATTTATTGTGTTATTGTGTTTAAAGCGAATTATAAATATAATTATTAAAAACGCCTTGTTTATACTTATACATATTTTAGTTGTAACTGTCATGTTCGACCTTGAGTAGAATATTTTGTGATATTGTGTATCCATTAGACATGAATATCATTTGTTAAGTATGACAATTATGTCAACGAACCGTAGTCAATAAACAAATACAGTTTATTGTATTTCAACCCAAATTCTAAGAGTTCCCAGGATTCGTAATAGCTACGTTTATTAGTGCGGCGAAAACCAAGTCTAGTTGGCACAAAATAAAAAATTTAAAAAAGCTGTATATGTTATATTTCTTCTGGAGACCATAGTTTAAAGTCCTTTGCGTTATATTGGTCTCAGGCAGCAGGGAGATTTTCCCTATGTTATTTTGACAAGATGACCTACCTCGCTGATTTTTTGCATACGTTTTAATTTCTATATTTTTAAGGTCCGGAAGGAGGGGTTCCTAACAGGTGCAAAAAATGTGTTTCAATTATCTCGGCTTCTATTGAAGCTACGACAAAAGCGATGATAGCAGCGTAGGGGGCGCTTGGAGCACTAAAACTTGACTTTCGTCATAACTGTAACGGTTATCGATTGGGAGATGGGACAAACTTTTTCGGGCCAGCATTTTTTTCTTTAATAAAATCGTTTATTTGCAACGTGCATTTACTATTTTATACA
Organism: Stenurella melanura; assembly: GCA_963583905.1. NCBI lineage: Eukaryota > Metazoa > Arthropoda > Insecta > Coleoptera > Cerambycidae > Stenurella > Stenurella melanura. Next base: position 43,480,967 of record OY757313.1, on the reverse strand, counting down.
TATATCAACTTTTTTTATTATTTACGCAGGTGTTATGAAACTTGTAAAGGAAATAACAATTGTGTTAATTTTATTCAACTTTTCTTCGTATTTTTTTATTTGAATATACATACATATTACTCACAAATTAAAATACAATTATACATTTCATGTAGACCCTTTTCCACACCACCATAGAGGTAGAGTACCAAGCTCAGTTATCGTTATACGTATCTACGATTATAGTTTTTTTCTCGGGCACTTCCCAGCTAATATTTTGACTTATTTTGGTCATAAAATTAATAGTTTAAAAAATCTTTAGTAAATGTTTGCGCATATTTGCGCCAATTTAAAATATGGGTTAATATGTACCGTGTAGACTTCATTTTTCCTTTTTAATTAAATGAATAAATTGTTTACTATATGTCACGTATAAAATTTTTATTTTATGAATTGAGATTACGTAAATAATTGTTCTTTAAAGAATACTTAATGTAAAAGAACTTTTCAAAATGTTCTATCTTTTTTTCGTACCTCGTTTCGTACTGAAAAGGTTCCTTTACTGAGTTAATAAAAATGCAAAGTTTCTTAATTTTTGTAGACATAGTTTCTTCCACTCCTTACAATTTACCCCCTCGTTTACCCCCTTAAGGATTGATTTTAAAATATTTCTTTCGTAATACCTCGTTGAGGTTCAATTTTAGAATTTTTACCAACTTTATATGGTTTACATGGTCCCCCCTTTCCGTTCGCTATGTTTTCTACTTTGCGATGCCAAATTTATCTTCCCATTTATTTTTAAAATAGAAATTTACACTAGATAAGAATAATCTCATATTATTTATCAAAAAATACGATTGGTTAAATTACGAATTGTTGGATAAAATCGCTTATATTAATGCAATAAGTAATTATTTTTTAAAGAACGGTTTACCTTCTAGCCAGGAAGTACCGGCTAAGATAAAACGATTGTTAACCATTAAGAATGAAATTAAAAATAGTTTGTTTCTCGGTAGTTATGTTTAATTGTTTATATTTATACTGTACTTGCTACTAGATTGTCGTATCTTTATTTATCTTGAAATAAATAGACGTATGTGTATAGTATGATCTGGTTTACATGTTCGTGTCTAGTATGATCATTGTGCATTGAGAGTTGCCAAAACAAGAATACTTGCCCTTATACGTATCCCAAAAGTGAAAAATAGGTTTCATTAAAAAATTGAGACCGTGGCTTTTAATATACATACAGTGTGAACCTAAAGAAACGCGTAAAATTCATATCTTTGGTATTTGTCATTTGTCAAAAAAATCCTCGAACACGTCGATTTTAGTTTCGTAAATGCGACATTTTGTCACTATACCAAAATGTATGGCGTCATTGGTTTTTGAGTTATGACGTCATCATACATTTTTTAATGGAAACAGGCGTTTTTGTTTTTGGTGGTATATTCCTTTAGCTTTCTGGTGATATGAAAAAAATTGATATTACCTAAACCATTCTTTTGGAAAAAAATATTTTTATTGATTGATGCCTTACATAAGTAATTGTTAGAAAAAAATCATCTCCATTGCTCAAATTGCGACCCTCCAACCATTTGGCATTGACCAAGACGGGTGTAGACACTTTGCACGCTGTTCTGAATCACCTCATGGGCAATTCGTCTCATCTCCAAGCTAATTCTGTCTTTCAATTCTTCTATGGTATCCGGTCTGTTAAAATACACCCTTGACTTTAAGTAACCCTAAAGAAAAAAGTCTAAGGGGGTTAAATCCGGTGAACGCTGGTGCCACTCAATCAGACCTCGACGACCTATCCACCTTCCAGTAAAAGTGTCATCTAATAACTGACGCACTGCTATCCCAAAATGAGGTGGGGCCCCGTCTTGCTGAAACCAGACGTTTTCAGCAGGAATATCTTCATCTTTATTTTTCGGAAACATAACTGCTAAGGCTGGCACTAACTCAACTCGCAAAAACTGTAAATATCTTGCGGCCGTAAGATTTTCTTCGAAAAAAAAGGTCCCATTAAATGATCACGTTTACTTTACCTCGTCGCTGTGTATGGGCTTCTTGAGTTCAATGAGGATTTTCCCGTGACTAATACCTACAGGTATGCCGATGTACAGTCCCCTTTAAAGAAAATGTAGCTTCATTAGAAAAAACAATATTCTCTGAAAAAAATTTGGGTTTTCATCACACAAGGTCATCAACTGTTCACAAAACTGTAAGCGCCGACCTGGATCGTCCTCATTCTTCTTCTTCTTCTTCTTCTAGCGGGGCGAGCAAAGGTCGTCGCACTCAGGCCTTGTGGCCCATTGTGCAGCCGCTAACGAATTTATTGAAAGCCCCCACACAGGCCGGATTCTAGTCCAAAGGCTAGACTCTCTACTTATGGGGGAATTTCTTATTTCCTCCGGCATTGGAAAGCCAATGCCGAGGTGTTTGTGCCTCAGGTTCATCAACCTAGGGCAGGAAGTCAGGACGTGGATAGAAGTTTCTTCCTCGTCCTCGCAAAACTTGCAGTCGGGGTGGTCCACCACCTCCATGGTGTGCAGGTGTTTCCTGAAAGAGCCGTGTCCGGTCAAAAGACCTGTTACGACTCTGACTTGTTTCCTGCTTAGTCGCAGAATTTGTTTTGTTCTCTCCGGCAAGGGCCCTGAGATGAGGAGCTTCGCTTGCCGGAGTCCTGGGTGGGACGTCCAGTAGTCAATGAACTGGGAGCGGGCCCAGTCTTCTATTAACCTCCTGACGTTGGATCTAGGGTAACCTAGGGCCAGCTCCGGACCCAGTAGAGGCTTCAGAGAGCCTCCCCTGGCCAGGGCATCTGTCCGCTCGTTACCCTCAATGTTGCTGTGTCCAGGCACCCCGAGGAGCCTGACCCAATTGGATGAGCCAAGTTCGCAGAGAGCCTGTTTACAGTTTTGAACCAATTTTGATTTACCGTCCTCATTCAATTCGTGGATTAATTGCACTTTGTATGGATGGTATTTTTCTCTTTTCAATAGACGCACAACAGAAGTTTGACTCACGTTATGATTTAAAGCCAGCTGCCTTATCGAAAGATGGTTTTCCTCGCTTTCTAGAAGAATATTTAATTTGGTTTCGTTGCTTATGCTAGGGCGACCAGATCGAGGGAGATCGGCTACACTGCCAGATTCATCATATCTAGCCACCAATCTACTTACAGTGGATCTAGAAATTTGCTTTTCGGGATACTTGGCATTGAAAACATCACATGCTTCCTGATGAGTTCTCACCATATCCAACCATCATCAAAAGTTCTACGCGTTCTCTTTCACTTAAACGTGGATAATATCATTTTTTTATATCACCAGAAAGCTAAAGGAAGATACCACGAAAACCGTAAACAAAAATGTCTGTTTCCATTAAAAAAAATTATGATGGCGTCCTAACTCAAAAACCAATGACGTCATAAATTTTGGTATAGTCACAAAATACAGCATTTACGAAACTAAAATCGACCTGTTCGAGGATTTTTTGAAAAAGGACACATACTAAAGATAAGAATTTTGTGCGTTTCTTTACGTTTACACTGTATACCAAATCTTAAGTTTCTGAACTCTTATTAGCTGGCTTTACTTATTTACCCCTTCAACGGAATAGACTCAAAATTTCAAGCCAATATCTTACACCGTTCCAGAGAAAAAAATCATTTGATTAGCTAATGAATGGTTTTGATGAATTTTACTCTTTGGAAAATGTACTCTAAATACTATTGAATGTTCAACAATTACATAAAAACTTCACAAAACTGGAGAAGAGTAAATTTACATCTAGTTATTGCTTTCATTTTGAACTGGTGAAATCATATCGAATTAGCTTAAATAGAGCGTTGTAATATTTGATAATGTTTGGGTTTAGGCATACCTAGAGGTATAGAAAAAGGTATAGGTATGGATTGAAATAATGTAAAACGACTTTTATAATAATTGGAATGATTTGAAATTAGCTTAATGTTCCACTATCAACTAATTTTGCAACGAATAATTATTGAGTCATTAAACTTACTCAATAATCGTAAATTGTGGCCAGGAAGTGTGCAAACCAAGCTTGACGTATACAAGGTTATTTAATTAATCAACCTCGTTAGAATTTGGCGTTTAAACCTTCAGTTTTATAAAAATGGATTCAATGACGGGTTCCAAATAATTAGTAAGGTTTTATTAATGATGGTAATGGTATCGAGATAATAATTGATCAAATAAAATGATGATTTATAAATAGAAAAAACTCATCTCGGGAGCCAGGCTATATTTCTTACGTAGCGGGACAAAATTGTTAAAGTGTTATTAATTTCGTAACGATATTATTTATTTATTTGTCAATATTACTTAATCAGATGTAAGGTAAATGTTGATTTTTTTATTCGAAATCTGTACATTTGATAAAAAAACAAGACTTTATTTATATCTTATCTAGAATTTATTGATACTCTTTTACCAACGTTAATACGCGACCTTGACAATATTTCCTCAAATATTTATGCATCGTTTCGGCCGATTTATTTTGCACAAAATTTAATGTCTAAATTACTTACTAAGTGACAAATACGACAAAAAATGCATACTTAGGGATCGACCGATACCGATATTTTGATATCGGTATATCGGCCATATCGGCGTTGTGGCCGATTATGGATATCGGCCGATATTGGATTGTAATATTAGCGCGATATTGCAGTTGGTCAAAAAAATATTTTAAACAGATTTTTTTGTTTAAAAACAAGTCAAAACGTAATAACATTGATATTTATTAAATTATTTATTATTTAAAGTTAAGTTGATGTAAATTATGATGTAATGAAGTTAGGCTTTCTGCTCGATCTGTATTTAATCGGCCTTTTGCATAAACGTTGCCAGCTGAAGAAAATAATTGTTCACTGTAAATGTTGGTGGAGGTGCTAAATACATTATGGCTAATAGATGCAGGACGGGAAACACTTCTTTCTTTCTTGTTGATCCATCAAGCTAATATCAGTTCTAGCAATCGGAGGTATAGTATTTACGAACTCAATTGAAACACCACGGATATATATCGCTTTACATTGAATGAGAGAGCAACGAATTTTACAGATTTATATTTACCACTCCTCGTCTACAGTCCACGTGGACTTGACCCGCCTGTCACATAGAAATATAGGTGGGATTAGATGCTTAGCGAATTTGATTTGTCAGCACCAACCTTGTTCAGAGTTTTTGCATGCCATAATATATAAAACAAAAAATACGTATGAACTATTTGCATCGTACCCTAGTAGCACAACATATTGGACCAATATATAATCCATATAGGACCAATATTTATATATTGGTCCTATATGGATTATATATTGGTGCAATATTGGTGCTAGGGTATGATCTGTACGAGGCAGTGCAGTACAGCCAGGCAGCGTTATAAATTACTTAATTCTAGTGAATATTTGAACAAATTATTAGTTTTATTACTATGTTTGAGTGATTTTTTGCAATTAATTGTTTAAAATGGCATTTTGGAGGCCTTTCGATAGCAGTGACAACGAAACGGACGATTTTGATACAGAGCCTATACAAGCGGAATTTGAAAATAAAGACTTACACGTTCAAACTCAAAGGGTTATTTGAATATTTACTCGTGTTTAAAAGGCGAAAATATTGATTCTTCATATAATCAAATTGTGAAGAGGATTGGCAATTAACCAAATTTAGCCCTACTACAATTTATAGGGTTATTAGAGCCGGAGATGTAGTTAATCATTCTATTAAACGGAAAAGATTTGGACAAGAACTTTATAAACTTAATAACGCGTCCAAAGATGTCATTCGTCGATATGACCTTTACAATAAGCAGAAAGTGCCCGCATTAGATATGATTATGGATAAGTTACGCGACTATCCAGATTGTAACTATAAATCATTATATATTTTGCGAAACGTTTTGCTCGATTGCGGTTTTAGGTACAAAAATTGGACAAACGAAGTTATAGAATCAGCACGCATCGTTGATCATCGACACGAGTACCTGCGTAAAATAAAAGAATACCGAGATGCAAATAGAGACATAATTTATCTTGACAAAACATGGTTTAACACCCAGGATGTAGTTCAATACGGTTGGATAGATAACACCAAAAAGTGCAATTTAAGTGCTCCATGTTCTAGGGGAAAAAGAATTATAATCCTACATGCTGGAAGTAAAAACAGTTTTATTCCAAATGCGTTGTTGTCTGCTAAAAATATCAAAGAATCATCTGCCGACTTCCACGAGGATATGACAGCCGAATTATTTGAGAAGTGAGAAAAGGAACGGCTGTTACCAAATATCCCACCAATTCTGTAATTGTTATGAACAATGCGTCATATCATTCGCGACAACACACAAAAATTCCGAACACCAACACAAAAACAAGCGATATCATTGAATTTGTGAAAAGTGAAGGCTTGGAAATATCAGAAAAGAACACAAAAAAGACTATTAGAATTGATTGGAAAGCAAAATTTTAAAAAGGAATATGCAGTTAAAAACATTTTTGAAGCACACGATCATACTATTTTACGTCTGCCTTCATATTATTGCGTTTTCAACCCCATTGAAATGGTGTAGGCTAATGTAAGAACAAAACTACGTCAATATAAACAATCCCCACAATTAACTGAGTCTTTCTTAAAGAATATAAAAGTAATATAAGACGAAATAGGTAAAAGCGATATATGGAGGGAGTGTGATCTCATGTGATGAAAAAGGAAAATGAATATTATATATTACCTCCTATCAATCCAATTATTATTATCGTAAATACCGATTCAATTTTAGAGAACTCGGATAGTGACGAATGAATTATTGTTCATTTAAAGTTCATAGACAAAGCTTTTTTGAAATTTGTTTATTTAACGTCGACCTATTTCCGCTACTGAGACCAAGTACCGAGTTCCCCCTTTATTTTGCCGAGTTTTTCCTTTATAGAATTTTAGAAATTTTCTACCTGCCTAACATTATGATACTGCAAAGTTCAAAGATGTATCATGGCCTAACATTTAATAAACAAGACAGTCGCTGCTTTACACCCCTTCGGAAGGATTATATACCATCTATGCAACTCCCGCCTAAAATTACATAACTTTGCCGCTAGAAGATAGAACGAGAGACAGTTCATTAGACAATAGACGTAGCCTTAATATGTCATTTATGTGACTTATCAAATGTGATAAACATATTTTGTCATTAACCACTTCTATCGAAAATGTATTATGTAAATCCCTTTCTTTAACAATTAAAGAATAATTATTTAGTAATTAAAGCGTTTTTACATTTCTACCGCGGCCGCCTATGTCACATAAAGGTGATGCCGACTTTACTCCGAGTTTTCGTTTTTATGCTGTCCCAATTGAGATCATATATACTATAGTTCTATGTTAATTTGAATTTCATTTTCAATTTTAAATAATAAATCTTTCTTTGTAATTTTACTTGAGTTTAATTATTTAACTTATTTTATTTCCCCCACCCGTAAACTCCTCATAAGTGCGCCAAGACCTGTCATGAGCAACATCATCATTGTTACCATGGTTGTCGACGTTATCGTTATTTGAAGATTGTATAGCAATTTTTGCCAGTGGAAAATCATCACTGTCATCCGAATATGAAAATTGCATATAGATATCAATATTTATTTGGAGTATTCCTCATGAAAATATTTGCATATAGAAAACCTGAGTATTTGTATGAGCTATTAATTCCTAGGAGAAATGTACATCAACTCAACCTAAGAAACAATAACTTATTTAGCATATACCAACATAACACTACTAAATTTGAATGCTCGTTTAGTTATATCTCAGTCAATTACTTAAATAACCCCACATTTCTAAATTTGTTAAATTCTTACAGACCAAATTCTTTCAAAGTTAAATACAAGCAAGCAATAATTTCTCATCAAATTAGTGATACTTCTTAAATTACAAATTATTACGTACTTTTGTGTATTTTTTAAATTATTTTGTAAGTTTTATTTAGCTTTACTAATATCCACACTCAATTTTTACACTGTGACAGTTATTAGTGATAATGTTATGTTTTTACTACTATGTATGTATTTTTGTAGGGATTGTGGAAGAACGTTTCTAACGAACAACTCCCCTTTGTGTTATGTATACTTTATTTTTATGTGTACTTAATGCAATAAAGATTATTATTATTATTATTATTATTATTATTATTATTATTATTATTATTATAATTACCCACTACTAAGTAATATTGTGAAAAATATACTTTTATCTTTTATAACCAATTTTTAGATTTTAGAAGTAAGAGATGGAGTAATAATCGGCCAATACAGATAACACGCAGAACGGTACCTAGTAGTATTATTATTAATTTTTTACTTTATCAATTATTATCTAACAGGCCAATAGTTGAGTTAAATAGTCTACAGTGTATCTACATAAAGAGGTATAAAACAATTTCTGATTATATATGCTGTTTTTATACATATTTTCTCTTAACTTCGTTTGAGTCATATTGAACAGCGGTTAACCTCTCACAACCAATTAGTTGTAAAATTATTATTAACGAGTTTTAAAGTAACTCAGTGGTTATTAGTATTGTAATAATTACTTGATGCATTTAAGAGTAGTTTTTGTTTGCAAATGTGATTCTCAAGCCTAATTAATCCAAAGCATTGTGCTCTGAAAAATTATTACAGCGGTTGACCCAGTTTCAGGATATTGCAATATCTTAAATATTATATTATGTTGGTAAGTGATTTTTTCTTATTACTTTATCATATAATAAATTTTGTGGGCCAAGTGAATACACAAACTAGTTTCTTTTCCGCTTAACCCAAATTCGTATATAATTATTAATTTAAATATAAATTAATTAGTTCTACACTGAAAGAGCTCGGAGCGAGCATATTTACTTGATTGTAAGAGTTATGAGAAAAAACTTATTTTTGTCGTAATTTTTCTACTGTTAAAAATTGTCCCAATTTATAATTATTTTATTTGTTTATAACTTTAGCTCATTAATTTAGTAGGCCATTGCATCAGTACTTAAATGAGAATATGAAAGTGGTTTTTACGAGACTGCATATATTTTTTTATGCATAACATATATACGTGTTTTAATGCGTAAGTTGAGAAAACAAATATCGTGATAATAATTGCTGCTGTTCATCCTAACTTTTTGTACTACAGTTCCTTGACGCTGTGTATTTATTGTGGAAACAAATTGTAAGGTAGAATTTATCTGTTTTTAAAAATGTTGTTGTTTTTAGCAGTACTTAAAAATGGAAAAGTGTAACTGTTTTAAAAAAAAAATGAGAAAAAAGGATTAAATGAAATTCATCCCAGTTGCTCGGTTAATTGAATCTCATCACCTAATATCGGTAATGAAGGTGATTAAAAAATCGTTTGATTTCTTTACTTTTTCATTTTTAAACCGACCCTGATATCTACAGGGTGAGGCAATAATGCGTCGGACTTCGATGACTCAAGTTCTATGATAACTAGAAGTTTAAAAAAATGCAAGTAAACTAAATAGAAAAGCCTAAAATGATTTAAAGACAGTCTAAAATGATTTGAAAACATTAATTAGATTGTATTGAAACATTCTTTATAGGATTTTGCAAACAGCAAAAAAAAAAACTATCTATAACTAAAAGAAAAACTTTGTGTAGAAATATTAATGAAATATTTGCATTCTTTCGATAACCTGAATTCTGGTTATGCTAGCAAATTAAAATCCTAAAATGAATTTGTCTAATTTCTTATTTGACAATTCTCATTCTAACACTAGCATCCAGATAGTTATTTTTTCTGCCGTTTGCAAAATCCTATAAAGAATGTTTCAATACAATTATAAGCAAACAAATAATAATTCATTTTTAAACATTAATTAGATATCTCATAGCTCTAGCATTCACTAATTTTTTTCTTATAATTTCATAGTGAGTATAGTGATTTCTTCAAAACACGTCTGCAGATGACATTATTTCATCAAAAGAATTCATTACAACCAAGTGGTTGGGCGATAGTCAATAATAATATAGGAGTGAATTGAATGTCTAGAAATACATGTACTGATACACATAGCATTCCATTAAAAAAAGCACTTGATCCTATCTTGGCTCACCCTGTATATTCGAAAATGATTTTCGGTTATAGACTTTTTTATCTAGTTTACTTGTATTTTTTTTTAATTTCTAGCCATCAATTCGAGCTATCAAAGTCCGATGTACTATTGTCCCACCCTATATATTAAAAATGGGCTGCTAGCATTGTCATCAATTTAAAAACTATAAATACGACTTTTGCTAAAAGTTCCGCCGTATCAGAAATGAGCACATAGTCCCTTCAAATTAGAAGAAAAATCACTGATTTCCGGGTGGTTTTGCCTCTAGAGGGCGATAACATTTTTTCAATACTCTTGAGCAGATAAAAAAATAGGCATCGTAGTATTTTGCCCTTCCACCTACCTCTACTCAATATTTTTTACCGCCTAAGCTAATATAGATGACATTAAGGATGATATATACAAAAAGGCCCATCACGACCACTACAACTCAATGCGCGTAGTTCATACTATTTAGATGCATCGTTCTATGCGCAGCTGTGTAAGAAATGAACGATGGGTTTCAAAAAAAATAATTTTTTTTTGCTCTCCAAATTTTTATCTAATTGACGAGTACTCTAAAAAAATGCAAAAGAGTATTGAAAAAATGTTTATTGCGCTCTAGCGGCAAAACCACGCGAAGAAAACAAACAACAAAATTTGTCGAATTTTTTTTTATCTAGAACTTTGATATCTTGATATTTTTTTTATAAAATGCATAGTTTTGGCTTAAAATCCAACACCAAAAAAATGTATAAATTTACATAAACTTCAGCGCGCTCTAGCGGCGCAACTAAGCGGAATTTCAAAAAAATGAAGAGGACAAAAATTGTAGAGAATCGCTAGATCTACAATATCAAATCAGGTCATATTTTCTCAAAAATGCATAGTTTTGCAGCAAAACTCAAAAAATTGCCAAAATGGCCAAAAAAACATATATATGTATCTATATCTAAAAAACAACCTTTTTTTTTTCATGCGCTTGGTGAAAAATATGTTAACACAACCCCAAGACAACTTTCTATACGGTTGGCTTAGCTGTAGGAAAAATTTCAATTTTCCTGATTTGAAGGGACTAACATTGATTTTACGGTCGTCCTTTGGCCTGTAGGTTTTCAAAAATTCCACGAATTTATTGAACATCATGTACAGATTAGGAAAGTTTCGAATTGTTTGGTAGTAACGTTGCGCGTTGTAAGTTGTGTTTGTATTTAATACATCTACAAAAGAATACGAAACTACAACGTAATCATATCGGAAGACAAGCGAAGGAAAATAAATAATATTTAAAGTAAAGTAGGATGTAAAGCTTTATATATAAACAATATTGGACGTAACAGATATTAGTGCATTGTTCAAAATGTAGCCGATAATGTTAATAATTACAATAACTACTTAATACATAAAAAGTTTTCCATAAAAGTAAAGTTGATAAATGGTGAATTCATTCACAAAAATCTCATGAATGAATATGTAAATGAAATTATCAGTTGATATGTTAAGCATCGCTCGAATTCATTGAGGTCATCAACACACTTGAACAAAATTTTGTTCTACACTCTTTACATTCGGTACATTTAAATTTGAAAATGTAAGAATTGTAAATGTGTGTATTTGCTTTCATATTTAACGCTAATTTACATTTGCTTCAAGATCAAATATTGCATTTTTACTAGATTTTTTTTAAGTAAAAGTATTTTGGAAGTTGACATTTTCAACTTGACCTTTCATACTAGGACAAATAGAAACTGTAAATTCTTTATTGATTGAGCAACATGTTTTAGTAATAGTAATAATGAAGCTATTATTGTAAGTTACACACGTCCATAGTTGTGGAGTTGAGGTCAGGGGACATGTAATTGTCTTGAATATGCATATTTACTCGCATATTTGACTACTTGACATTTATTTGTTTAAAAATATATTAATTTTTTTTAAAAGAAGTCGATATTTTCAACTTTTATGGCATGAGAAAACCACTCCGAAGTTAATAATATGTTGAGGTAATAATAAGACAAATAAAAAAAAATGTTTTAAAGAGTATGCAATGGGCTTGTTCAGCATTTTTTTTTATTTTATAAATCGAAAGTGCAAATATAAATTAATGGATCTGCAAAAAATTAGAATCTTATTCGGACGTTTAGTATCTTAAAAACTGTTACAAATCTCCATCTCGCGAAAATGGGGCGTGGCCAGGCGCTACGTCACTCTACGCATAGACTCGGCGATCTCAGTAGACTTGATGCTCCTTACTTGTTATAACTATAAGTGTTTTCAAAGTATTGTTTGTTTTGTTTACTACTTGGCAGTAGGGGAGTACAATTTGGTGAAATGTCAAAAAATTACAATTTTCTATCGCTCCTGTCGGGACGAATTTTCGATTTTGACCATACAATTTACGATTAGAATTGATCGCCGACCTTCTCCTTTCCTTATAGACATATAATGAACTTTCACTCGACGTATTTATTTAGTTACCAGCGTTTAAAAATTCCATGTTTTTCGACTTTTCAGGTTAAATTTGAAAGGTCCCAGAAAGCCATTTTTCATACGTCACTTACGTATAATGATGTCACATATGAAATCTCGGTTTTTGCAACTATTACCAATTTCAACTCCTTATATCTCGAGAACGGAAAAAGTTAATAATACGAAATTTGAAGTGTATTATGAGAATATCGAGTACTATATGAAAAAGTATAAAAACCCTATAAAAAGAATATCATGGAACAAGCCCATTTTCAATTTTATCTAGATGTTTTATTTCTATCATTTTTACAATTTTCATCTCTAACTCAGGTGTTTTTTTATAAGAATGACTAATAAAAATAAAACATGGCCTGAATGCAATTTTTAACTTAGAGAAACTATATTATCGTATAAGTATCCCATTAATTAACTGTAGCGCGCCATGATTTTTAAATTTTAGAGCATTATTGTTTAACCAATACTTAATAAACAAACTATATATCGTTGCATTCAGCATTAAATTCTACACATGTTTTGTTCAAACTGTTTTTCCATATAACCTATTATTATTATTTAATAATATTTAAAAAAGCTAGAGGACATAAATTTTATTTTTTTGCAAAATTTCCAGATATTTTTTATAGTAAAACATATACTTTTTGAAGTACTTCTTTCTTTTGAAATAAATGATCGGGCAACTACGACGGGAGATACGAATTTTTTTCAAATCGCCCTATCCGCCATTTTGATTTATGTATTACTGGAGAAAAATCCATTTTCAGAAATCCCAACATACTATTCGGTGATCCAGTAGACCTAAGTAATCATAAAATAAAGACTTTTCAAACTTGACACAACATGGATGCGAGCGGACCCTATGATACTAGACTAAAACTGTGACTCCAGGCAGAAAGGAGCCTACACGATACGGGTTATTGAGATTTTTAATCCGTTTCCGGTGTCAGTGGTCTGGTGACAGGTCAGAGTGAGATCTTTAGCGTGGTACACATAAAATAATTATTATAATTACATTCTTTGAACAGGAAGAACCGTGGGATATCTTTTTAAATAGAAACAAACTTGGAAGTTCGCTCAACTCTTTAGTAGGTTGGTTTTAAAAAATCCGAAGCTTGAAATATTTGTTTCAATGTTTAATGTACTGCTGGAAATAAACTAAATTTAAAAAAACATATGAATTTTAGAGCGATTCTAAAAATTGGAAAATTGTCAGGTAAAAAAAGGGTTAAAAGTTTTAAAAAAATATTTCCTCTACAAATTTTGAAAGTTGAGATGAAAACCTACAATTTGTTTACATTGGTGCCCGATCCTAAAATGCCGATTTTTCCTATTTTCATTCTTTTCCTCCTCTTTCTTTCCTCTTTCATTCGCCGCAAATGAAATTTTATTAACTAAATTAAAAAGATTAAAATTAAAAATTTTAAACTAAAACATAAGATAATATTTTCGAGATTAGTCCACATCATCTTATTGAGAAGACTTTTAGCTCTAACTTATTAAATGTATTTTCGGACTTAAAGGAGTAAATTGCTGTCTGTTTCTTTTCAAAATTTCAAAGTTAAATTTATTTTGACACCTGGTTTAAACAGATCGATAGGTAACTTTACTGCCTACAACTTTCATCTCAAACAATTTTTTCTTCCTTTTGAGGAAGAAAAGTTATCGCGAAAAAACTGTTTTTTTAACATTCTTTTGGCTGTAAATAAATAAGCAGAAGATATTTTTATTCGCCAGTCTAGGTACTTATTCAGAGCAAATTTTTTTTAAACTACCTCAATATGACGTATATTGGTATTTTTTCGTATCTGCTTGGTCTACTGTCATTGGCAGAAATAAACGAATTTACATTTCTAGTGTCAGTGAAACTGTTCTAGAAATGTTATTTATGTATTCTGAACGACGTATGTGACTGCTTTATTTAAATATTGTTTATTTTATATATAAACAAACTAGGTTAAATGCGTTCATTTACAAAAAATTTAAAGGTGAGAGTGACATTATTAGTCAACTGAAACAGCAAAGAGCTCTCGGTGAGTTTCTAATAATAAAAGCGAAACAGCCATTAAACAATGAATCTCTTTACAAGGTACCTAGTTTGTATTTTGTCTGAACAGACATCTAACACATATGTCATACATGCATGCTTGAAATGTATGCTCGAGAAAGTTGTGGTTTTTAAATTTCTATGTTGTGGATGTGGAAATAATATAAGGCACTGTCTGGCTCATTATCGGTGGCTGGGCATCTGGCGTCATAGTTATACCTAGGTATTATTTTTATTTTAAAAATTATTGGGTTGATTCTACGGTTGGTTCCTTGTGAAACATTCTTCAATAATTTAAATATACAGGAAATTATGCTTTTTAATGTTTCAAAAAGTTTTATTAAAACTCTACACGTGTTTCGGCTTATTAGGCCTTTATCAAGATATTACTTAGTAATATCTTGTACTCTACTCGAAACACGTGTAGAGTTTTAATAAAACTTTTTGAAACATTAAAAAGCATAATTTCCTGTAGATTTAAATTATTAAAAATTATGATGTGCGCTGAAAGCCATTGCAAAATTTCATATTTCCAAAAAAATGCATACAGAGAGAAAATACCACCAAAGCTATATCAAGAAAATATCAACATTATCAACTATAGTTACCAAATTCCTTCCAAGAAAACATACAGAACTATAAATTGTAGACTTACTGACAAGGAAATAATTTAACGCATTATAAAACATTACTACTACAACTAAGTAAATTACATAGAGAAAAAAGATTTAAACAATTAATTTGGACTTTAAAGTGCGTCAAATAATATCTAGTAGGCTTATTGCAAAAACGATATTTATTTCACCAGTATAATCTTTAAATTGAAGGCGAACACTACCTAACGTTAGTGGGGAGTGGGATAAAACACCAAATGAGGAGATATCTCCCTAATAATCAAATTTTATCCAAAAATAGTCTTCAACAATCCTGTAGTAGTTATTTATGTACAACTTACACTTATTTTCAGTTAAATAACGCACCAAATTTGCCAAAAACAGCTTATTGTTAATAATTTTTTGATTAACAATAATCTATCTACTATCCATTAGCAATATCGGAATTATGCTTCCTATACAAAATGAAGCTTATAAAATAGTTTACAAAAGATATCCTATACATTTTCCCCTACCTATCTGTTGTTATAATACTCTTCGAAAATACAACACAAACATTTCATCGACATGTTTGCTTTGTTTCTTACACAAGAGAGATTTTAAAAGTAGACAAACTTTATGGGTAGGAAATGTTCGGTTGAATAATCCTATAATATTATTCGGTGGCTGGAAGGAGTAAAAGGGATTGTTAACGTCTGTCCTGAGACAATTTTTCATCCAGGTATATAGTAGGCGTCTTGTTATTAATAATTTTATAGCCGTCGTCTAGACGTATTTATCCAATTTATCTGGATTAGTTTATGTGAAATGCTGTAATCGCAAAATATGTTAAAGCTGTGCCGCTTCTAAATATATAGAAACACTAATTGTAGCAAATGTGATTGGTTACCCAGAGACGCTTCCTTCCAATTAGACCAATCATACGAGTAACGTACGGTGCGATGTGCGCATTGCGGTGCGCCGACGTGGCCAAGCACTTAGCCGCCAACCTGGGTTTTGTAGAAAAACGATGTTTTCATTTAATCTAATTCAAAAACGGGAAAAAGAATTAGTATAAATTTTTGCCATGTTACTGTACTACATATTTACTAGATGTTAACAAAAAGTTGTTAATATGATGGTTAGATTTTAGTGTAGAAAGTGTAGAAAATATGGTTCTTTCTTCTAATTTACGTGTTGATAGAATGCGATAATTTGCAGGGGTAAGTAGAGCAGGCGGGAAATTTCTAGTAGATACCAGTTATATTGAGACTAATTAAAGATTTAAACTTTTTTTCTAAGATTAGCAGTCCCGAAAAAATTGTAGGTTAAAATGCGAAATATCCACGCAGACAAAATATTCAGAGAACGGTGTAAAAGTTAGTATTTAGGTATTGAACGTAAATTTGTTTAAGTGCTTAAATCTTTTTGACTACGACATGCGACAATTTAACTTTTTTCTATATGTTCTGAATTTACATATTTACCAATAGCAGGTGGAAATATAAAGGCACAATTTTATCATTGGACAAAGCATCCCGATTTATCATATGTGTAGATTCTTAGCTTTAAGTAGCTGCTGCCAACTTGATATGAAAATTTCCATCAATTGATGTCCTGCACACACTCAGAATAACCTGGTACCTGTGCCGAAATTTCTTAAAAAATCTGAAGGAAGAAACAGGAAATTAAGAGGAATTTTCTGTTAGTTTTAATAACAGAAAGTTCGCTGTGCCATGCCTAATTGACATCTCTTTGTAAGATACTGCAATATAACTGACATGTTTTGTTGATCATTAAATAGGTCAAATATTTTACTGGCGTTAACGCCAAGTTTTCTATTGACAATAAAACGAAAGTTAGGATCGGGCGTTATCAGTTTAGAAATGCAATTGACAACTCTCATCTTTTGACAAAAATCTATTTGCATAATTCCATAGGAGCGGTCCTAGAATTTAACTTTGTGGAGCACGATATGACACCTTGAGATAAGTAGATAGATACTCTAGAACTTTCACGAAAAAAGTTCACACTGCTATTGCTGAAACTTGGTGATCTAATTATCCGAAGATTGTGCTGTCTACTAAATAAATATTACCCAGTTTATTTATTTATTTATTTGGCGGAAAATCAGCGTACAACATGGATCACTCATTTACCAACAAAAACTTAATTGGAAGAGCATAACTGATATGTTTAACAGTTTCTTTTCTTAATCAACCTGGAATACCCTGTATAAATGCTGCCTACAGTGTTTATAAGACAAGTTTTCACCCTTGAAAAGTTAGAAAAAGATAAGGAAAAACATGAGGTCACAAATAAAATAAAAATTATTTTTATTCGTAATTTGCTAAGAAAATATGTTCTGTTTCGTTCTGCTACGATTACAAATCACCCTTTTTAAAAAACATTAATTGTGGCAGAACATACGGCACTAATTTATCTTAGCAACAACGTGTTAATTTATAGTATGCATGAATTATTTAAAATAACCTGCGAAACCAGTACTCCATACAAGGTTACTCTGGCATCGACATAGACTTCCAACAATTTCTACTGACCTCTGCCAACCAAGAAATCTCATTGTAACTTTCTTGTATTTCATTGTAGGTTAGTAGTAGTACCAAAATATGAAATTGGGTTATTTTTTGTTGTTGAATCACTAGCATAGGTCTCCGACCTTGAAACTCTTTATATTTGATCCTTTTTCATCAGACTACTTGTGACGTCAACAAATATATAATGACGTATAATTGTTGGTTTATTTTTTGCACTTTGCTTCTGCATAAAATATTTTTACTTGAGAATGTGAAATTTTTATAATCTACACGTATGCTGCTTTATATAACATTTAATATTTAAAAATTCTATTTCTGTGCTGTCTAGTATCATGGTCTCACCTTAATTAATACATGGCTCCACAGATGTTACTTGTTTAGATGTTTACAACATTTTAGAATTTAAATTATTCGTATCACGTGTCCAGATGCTAATAACTAGTGTGACTTCATCTGATGGGCCATGGTATACTATTTTTTGAAACTTCGAATAGATAAAACTTGTTTGAAACATCAGATCAGTGTCATCTTTTAAAATTTCAATGCTTTCTTCCTTTTTATGGCCCTTTTCCTTAGTTTCTGAGTGTGTTTTATGAATGAACTAGTTT
This sequence comes from Stenurella melanura, assembly GCA_963583905.1. Lineage (NCBI taxonomy): Eukaryota > Metazoa > Arthropoda > Insecta > Coleoptera > Cerambycidae > Stenurella > Stenurella melanura. The sequence continues at coordinate 43,462,585 of OY757313.1, read as the reverse complement.
TGTTAGTGATTGTTATAATAATATGTAGGTAGATATATCGAAAATTATGTAACTGAATAATAAATGCAGACAGTGAAACAATACTCCAACAGAGTTAGTCTCCGGGAATTTTAAATTTGTAATTAATACTTATACAGGCCGCTATCTTAGATCTATTTATCTTTTGCTTTATTAATTTTATTCTCTTAGGAAATACAAAAGGAAGATTATATTGCATTTGATCGGTACATTTCTAAAACCGGTAATATCGCTCGTAGAGAAAACATTTTCATATCACTGAGTTTCTGATAGAATTCTGAAGTTGCAAAATCTCCGTCTGTTTGTTTATCTATCTGTCCGCCTATCAGTCTGACTATCCGTCTGTCTGCCCGTCCGTCCGTCAGTCTGACTGACTGACTGACTGACTGACTGACTGTCCGTCTGTCTCTCTCCGTCTGTCACGTTTCTTGTAAGCACGATAACTTAAGAATGAAAGTTCGATTCTATTGAAATTAGGACAATACATAATTGTTAGCTAGGGGAAGAACCCCATTTGTTTTAAATAAAATCGATCAATAAATAAAAAAGTTATTAATTTTTTTAATATAAAGAAAATATATTTTTTTATGTTTCATAATTGAACAAAATATGTCTAAAACTAATATTATTTACAAAAAAAATGCGACGAGTATCCTACAGAATGTGTAACAATTAAGTATATAAAAAGTACAGTAAATTGGCGAAGAGTACAATGGTTATCTTGTTAAAAATATAGTTATGTATCGTGTATCACGAGTACGTTAAAAGTTGCTAAAATTTTTCATGAATGTTGTCTTATTTGTCATAAACTAGTAATCGCTCATTAGCAGTTTTCAGATCGTTAGCAAAACCAAAAGTACATACCCCGCAAGTTGTCTTATCCGATAAGTAAATGCTTTGCGTATGAAGTTCATTGGTTCAATTTTTTCACATGAGGTTTTCTCGAAAACAACGAAGCCTAAGAAAGTTGCCTTCATCCTTTATCTTTATTTCTTCCGGATATACTTGGCATCTATTTCGAGGGATAAATAAGATTTCCCACTTGCATATATACCTATAACCCTACAAATTCTCACGTCTCATCGACAGCCTTGAACAAAAATTCATGCTTTCCCCACTTTCAAATTTTGAGATTCATATTAACTCATTTGGTTTATAAATCTGTAGCAATAACACCAATTCAGATCAATTCATTGCTTGATTTATGAGTTAGAGTGAGGTAAACAAAAAAAAATAATGTTTTCCTATTTTATTTTTAATAATGACTTAATATGTAATTTCACACTGCTCTTTGGGAAGGATCCCTTGGCGTTGCAACTTTTTGGTGGCGTAGGTCATGTCTTCTCCAACAGATCAGGGTCCAGATCTCAACAAGGGACCACACAGACTACTACTCCAAGATTTTCCTTAGAATGTGCGCCGTTCCCACTAGTGGGATCTTCTATATTTCTTGCACGTTCGGTTGACCAGGCAGACTCCGGCCATGGCCCTTCTTAACAGTTTCGAGGTATGCCACAACTACTGGTACTGTAGTTTTTGCAATCCACATTCTGCTCACTTCTATTTGGAGATCTTTGTATTTGCTCATATTCTCAGTGTTCTTGAGCATCACGTTGCTCATTCTGGATGGACACATCGATCAGCAATGAGGATTTTCCCTTTTTATTATGCACTGCGATGTCCGGTTGATTCGCACGAATTTCCCTGTCAGGTATAATAAGCACATAAGTGTGATATCATTGACAACTCTTTCAAGGGTATACTTTACAATATTTTTCCGGTACCGGTATATCGTTTTGCTTACATATGACCTGGTGGAGATAACTGGCCACTACGTTGTGTCGGTGAGTGTATTCCAATGGTACCAAAGTACCATCGGAATACAGTATTAATCTCATCAACAAGTGATTAACATGTTCCTCTGTCAAGCCAGATACAACCAGCGAATCATCTGAAACAGCTTATTGACAGCAGTGGGTGTCAATAAGCTGTTTCAGATGATTCGCTGGTTGTATCTGGTATACATAGCGCTTGATCCTGTACCGCTACTATTAAACTTTCCATTTCCCCCTTTAAGCACGAGTTACTTAACTCCTTGTTGTCCACTGCTGGTCGGTCAAGGCCGGGAAATAATTTTCCATTCATCGGCTTTGCGCATCGTACTTCTATTTTCCTTTTTTCAATGCTCTATTTAATTTTTTTATTGACGTACTCGTCAGTGGTTTCGGTTCTAGATATTCTTTAATTTTAGTAGCATCCTTGTAAATAGAGTACAGGTTTTTCTCCTGATCATATCCTTAAACTAGTCGTCTAAAGTTGTCCTTACACTGTAGGATTTACGCGCGTGGTCCTACAATAACGGAGTCATAAGCAGATTCCAATTGTATTAATCCAGGACCGCCTTTCCTTTCGTCGTTGTCGACTTCCTCGCATTCTTCGATACCCAAATACTTGTATGTTTCTCCCAGACGCTTACCTCGTATCGCGGATTAATCATTTAGTACGATGTTCTGGATTTTCACATGTTTACCTCATTAGAGCACCATTGTAGGGCATTTGTCTAAACCAAATTCCATTTCTATTTTGATATCAACGTCACTCAACCATTTGACGATATCTAGCTCTTGCTTTAGTTGAACTTCATGCTTAACAAAAAACTTCAGATCGTCCACATAACAGATGTGGTTCACTCTATGGTTGCCATTGATTTCGATGCCAAATCTCTTGGATCAGTTGGTTTGACAGTGAGATGAGTACCTGACAAAACAGTAAAAGTGAGTGAGAGTCTTCGTGGAAAATTCCCTATTCTTATGTGACCATTTGAGTGGTAAAGCCACATCTCCGTTTTCCATCCCTTCATTATTGTTTCCACGAAGTCTGCTGTTGAACATAAACAATAAGTTTTGAGGAATTCGACGATCCAAGTGTCAAGCGATTTTTTGTGTCCAGCAACGGCCATGCCATGTTGAGATTCCTGCTCCACTTGTTTGCAATTGTTGTAATGTTCTTACTCACTAGTAGCTCGTCGTTATAGTCTCTGAAAGCCTGTCTGCAACCTCTTTGTACCTCTGGGAGTATCTGGTACCTTAACAAGTAGTCATAGATTTAATTTGCTAATACAGCAATGAACACTTTGTACATCAATGGCAGGCAGGTTATGGGCCGGTACTTTTTAGGAACCTTCTCGTCCTTGCCTTTACGGCAAAGGAAAGTGTTTTTTGCGGTTAACCATCGGGGACTTCTTCAATATGTCGTACGACTTTATTGATAGCCGTTGTTAAGCTTTCATAAAGAGCACTAATGTGTTTTAACCAAAAGTTTTGTATCCTGTCTGGTCCAGGGGCTTTCCAATTTTGACTCTGCTGCATTATTGCCAGAACTTCATCCTCTCTTAGATCTGGCCGTTCTTCGGGTTCATTACTTCGGTATTGCTCTTGTTCTATTCGTGAAGCATCCTCGTTATGAGTCACTTCCTCCTCTAAGATTCCATTCCAAAACTCCTCGACCTGTTGCCGTGATGGCGGTGTCTCTACTTCAGGCTGCTGACCGTTCATTTGGAGGTATAACTTCTTGGCGTCCTTTGCAAAGAGTTTATTGTATTGGCAGCGGTTGCATCTTTTGGTGTATCTCCTCAATATCTAGCTCTAGCTTGCAATGTCATCTTCAGGTTTTATTCCACTAAGTTAACTTCATGGGACTTTTTGTAGAACACTTTTGGCTTTTTAAGAATGTTTTCGGTGGGTGTTCCATTTTTATAGTTATTCAAATCCCCCAGCACCAGACAAATATCTTTTTCCGTTCCAGAAAGTTGCAGCCTGAATTTTTAAAAACATCCCTTGATCGGAACTCTGTGATTAATTATGTGTAGCCTGTTACTCTTTGGACATAGTTTTTGCAATTTTGTAAGGGATCTTCCAATCACCCTGTAAAATCCATAGAATGTGCACTCTGACTTTAATTATCATGAGATGCCAAGACCATAAAAACCAAGCTAATATCTCGAAAGATATGAAGCACTGTGAACGGTTCTATCAAGCTGGAGAGAAATATTGAAATGAAATGTGTATATTGAACAGTAGTATATATTTGCATTTAAGAAATATATTTCGTTATATCACGTTTGTTAATTAGTTTATTTTAATTACATGTATTTCAGTCTCCGACCCCCCGTAGTGTAGTTGATCTAGCTTCTGCATGTTTATTACATAAAACTCAAATTGGACATGCAAAGTAGGTCGAAAGTACAGAAAACTTTACAATGTTACAAGGTGTACGTACGTTGTGTGTTTACGGTTACTGCAATTTATTGATCAGAAATATGAAAGTATCGACCTCGTCTGCGACCCACAAGTTCAGTCAGAGTTGCGTGGGCTTCGGTTTACAACTAAAAATTATATTTAACTAGCTGACAATTTGTACACAGCACTTGTGCACGTTCATTGTCTCACGTTATAATTTAACCTCTTTAATGATGTAATTTTTATCATTCTATTTATGTACGTTACATATTTAATGATGACGGTACACTGAATGGTCGAAAGTTAAATGTCAAGAATTAACCTGAACAATGGTCTTTGATCACAAAGAGTATTGGAAGTAACAACTTATTTCATACAAATAATTTATTTAGAGTTAGCAAATCATCGCCTATCATATAATTTTTTTGAACAAAGTACTCAAAAATCAACTTTTGGCATAATTAATCTTTTTGTAAAACAGTGGGCTGATAACCAAAAAAAAAAAAAAGGAAAATGTTACACATGGTTTTAAAAACTGTGACTATAGTTTAGCTCAGACTTATTTTGGAGCGCCTTTGATAGTGCGGTAAAGAATACAGATCCCCACATTATTTATTAGAGATGTACCGACTAGGCTTTTTGCCGACTAGTCAGTAGCCGACTAATCGGATTTTCATAAAGCCGACTAGTCGACCCAGCCGACTATTTTTAAATGCCAGCAAAATACGCAGCCAATTTCTTCGCGCGCCGACTTCGATAAACTTCCCGTGCCATGTCTCGTCACCTGTCGCAGGCCGCTGGCCGACGCGACGGACCTATCAACAGTCACGAACACGTATTTTCTGCTTTGTTGTTTACTTCACTTCACTTAGAACATTGTTTGCTTTGCCGGTTGTTTTAAGGTTAGTTTTTGTGTGTATTGGATTTAATTTTAGCTGCAGAACTATTAGATATAGATATGTCGAAAACAAGTAAAAAAAAAAACGTCACGTGTTTGGTTATTCTTTGATGAAACTAAAGGAGACAATGGCAATAAAGTGAAGTTTAATCAATGCCAATCGTTAATTTCTCGCGGTGGCCGCGGAAAAGCAGCTAATACCTCAAATATAAACAATCATATAAAATTGTGGTATGTGATGTATTGTAATACATCACATACTTACTAATATAGAGTAATGTTATACTAGAACAATATATTTTTTTGTTTAGTTTTAATATTTTCTATACTATACTGATCCCTCGAACAATATTAAGCTTACTGTTTATTTTGTATCATGTAGTATGTACTATGTAGTGAAATACAGTGTTTTTTGTTTAAATTTTGTTCCAACATTTTACACATGCGTTGCTTTACTTTATTAAAATATTATTAAAAACGCCCTCTTAATTCAGCCAGGTATGTTTTATTTTTTTCGCCGACTAGTCGCCTAATAGTCACCGACTAGTCGCCGCCTAGTCGCCGACTACAAAATTGGCCGAATAGTCGGCTTTCCCGACTAGTCGGCCACTAGTCGGTGCATCCCTATTATTTATACCGCCAATAAGTTTGAGATAAAGTATACGCGTTGTTTATGTCGATTAATGTTGAATCATAGGAAATTTGGTGTCATGAAAAGATGAAAATGATATCGACTTCGGTGTAGTGCCAATCGAGGAGCAGTAATAGACGAGTCTGCCTGAGATTTTTCCCAAAAATTTTCTATACCGTTTGAGTTAGCCACGAATTCATATAGGAGAAATTCCGCTGAACGAGATTTTCTTATGAAAAATTTTCCTAGGCCGCGAGCCTCAAGGTAAAACAATTGTTTAAACCAATGTTTTTTCGTTTTTATTTAATAAAATGAAAACGGTTTGACGGATCCTAAAAAATCTCGATTAACAAATTGATTACTCTGAAACTAATGGGGTCAGGATATTGTTTCTTCAAAATATATATGGCTTTTATACCAAAGAATATACCATATTTTTTTGGCCCGATATCTTCAATATTTTTTTATTGTTTAAACAATTGGCATGATTTGTTAATTAACAAATAACTTTTTTTTCGAAAGTTTGATCGAGCTCAAACCAACTTTAAACAATAAATATTGATGTCGGGCATAACCCCCATAGTAGTCTTCACGAATGCAACTTCTTGCTATATCTCGGCTCTGGGTAAGCGTATCGAAATGGAGTTTTGTGCATATGAGAGTGCTTGGAAAGAGGAAAATTTTGAGACAAGAAAGAACTTGATCGGATAACCGGAACCGGAAATAAAAGTGATATTGCCTGAGAGGCTCTAATTTGTTTATTAACAACTTTTTGGACACGAGGTTTAGTGCAAATGAAAGGTAACAAATTTTTCCATCAACCACAAAAAGTTCAAAAAAAAATATTCAGTCTCTGAAGAGTTACATTCGTCTTTGGCCCCTAAAAAATCTCTCCCGCAATGTGAAAATAGTAAGATTTGACGCGCAATGGGGTGGCGGGTTCGATCCTCGGTGTGGCAAATTTTTCTTTCGTCTATTTTACTTTTTTTTTGATGTAACCAAGTATTTTTTATAATAATAAATGTTTTTACTTTCTGAGAAATTTTTAAAAACGTAAATAATTTTTTTTGCAATTTTCATTAAATAAATAGATATCTTGCAACAAACATATGATTGTTCTTGTCTAACGAGGATTTGCCGGTAGTTTTTGTTTTATTTTACTACTTTTTGTGAAAGAGAATGCTTGTTTTATTTTATTTGAGGGAGGTGCCTATCGAAAAAAAAAACAAAAATAAAATGGAAACAAATTTATTTTTCACATTTTTCTTATAATGGAAAGAAAGTTCACGTCTCATGAAAAAAACACTCACTTTGTTATTTGTAAATGAGAAATAATCAAAAGATTAAACTATTTATTTGCATTATTATTTTATTTTTGGTCTTTTTTCGACAGGCACCCCCCTCAAATAAAGTAAAACAAGCCTTCTCTTTCACCAACGGTAGTAAAAAAAACAAAAACTACCGACAAACCCTTGTTGGACAACAACAATCATATGTTTGTTGCAAAATATCCATTTATTTAATGAAAATTGCAAAACGAAATTTTTTACGTTTTTAAAAATTTCTCAGAAAGTAAAAACACTCATTATCATAAAAATAATTGGTTACATGAAAAAAAAAGTAAAATAGACAAAAAAAAATTGACCCCACCGAGGATCAAACCCGCCTCCCCATTGCGCATCAAATCTTACTATCTTCACGTTGCGGGAGAGATTTTTTTAAGGGTCAACAACGCGTATAATTCTTCAAAGATTGAATATTTTTTGTAGAATTTTTTGTGGTTGAGAGAAAAACTTGTTAGGTTTCATTTTCACCGAACCTCGTGTCCAAAAAGTTGTTAATAAACAAATTAGAGCCTCTTTCTGATCTCAAAATGTTCCTTTTTACAAGCGCTTTCATATGCACAAAATCCCATTTCGATAAGCTTATCCAGAGCCGAGATATTCCATTTGTTAATTTGCAAAATTAATTTAAACTTTGAATAAACAAAAGCAAAAAGTTGCATTCGTGCAGATTTCTATAGGGGTTATGCCCGATATCAATATTTATTGTTTAAAGTTGGTTTAAAGACGATCAAACTTTCGAAAAAAAAGTTATTTGTTAATTAACAAATTATGCCAATTGTTTAAACAATCAAGAAGATATCGGGCCAAAAAAAATGTGGTATATTCCTTGGTATAAAAGGCATGTACATATTGTCTAAATGTTATTTGTGGCATTATCTTAATTTTTTTCCTTCTTCAATTCTTTGGGACTTCCTGCCACATGTATGTTTTCTTTCTAAACGGTGCTATGGGAATCTACAAAATATATCACAATTAACCAGTATGTTACTGGTAAAAAACCTCTACGCCTGTGACGTTTACGTCAAAGGATCAGTTAAAGGTTGTTTTTTTTTTATAAATAAACAACACAAATAAGTATAAAAACTTGAAATTAAATATTTCGCCGACGTTTCGGAAATCTAATCTGTTTCCTTTTTCAAGGCTTTTTTGAAAAATCTTTTTTGCTGTGTATGACAAATACACAGCTCTAAGAATGTTTGTTATATTCAATATCCATATATACTTACTATTTACATAGAACTGTTGATATAGTTAACAGTTTTTTAGTTTCTAAAATTTCGGCGAAATATTTAATTTCAAGTTTTTATACTTATTTGTGTTGTTTATTTATAAAAAAAAAAAACAACCTTACATGTGGCAGGAAGTCCCAAAGAATTGAAGAAGGAAAAAAAAGCATGTATTTTGAAAAAAAAATTATTTTGGCTATAACAAGTGAACGGGTTGACAAAATGAGTTGTGCCTAGCGCAGAACGATGCGTATTGAAAATGACTTTCGATTGAACCAAGATTTTTTTCGGATCCGTCAAGCCGTTTTCATTTTATTAAATAAAAACGAAAAAATTTGTGCTTAAACAATTATTTGACCATAAAGCTTGCGGTTTAGGACAATTTTTCATAAGAAAATCTTGTTCAGAGTAATTTTTCCTTAAAAATCCGTTGCTAACTGAAAAGGTATACATATACAAAATTTGTAAAATCCCCTATTTTTTATCCCAAGCAGACTCGCCTATAATGTCAATATGATCTGATAGAAATTTCATCAAATTTAGTCAGGCCGATTTTTTATTTAAACAAGAAGACTGCAAATAAGTGATTTTAGGATTTCTTGGAAAAGATTTAACCATCTAGTTTGTTCTTATGACTGTTTCCGTTCTTTTCCCGAATCGGACGTCTCTGACTAAAATCATATGTATGTAGTTACCTCTAAAGACTCACTTTATAGATATTTATTCGCCACCAAAATTTCAAAATATTCGATTATCAGATAAACGAGATATAAGGGTCCCTTCATCTTAAGTAACACACTGAAGATATGGGTAAAAATCGAAGTAAAAATCTCTTAGAGAAATTTAAGATCATGTGATTATCTAATAATAAAATATAACAGTGGACCTTCTTTGAAGTAACAAACATCGCCCTTCTTGTTCATTTTGTTGTGTTTCAGATCCAGCATTAATTGAGTTAATTATATTTTTGGTGTCATTTTATTTACTTGATTTGTGTGGTTTTATTTTGGAGACGATGCCAGAACGCCTCAGTATTTAAACTCTAATTATACGTGATATATTGAAGCACAAGCTAATATCCGTTACAACGCCTGAAGTTGGCGATCGTAACAGTCGGACCGTTGTTTGTTGGATGAGATACATATCTAATATGCAAGCCGTCTACAATCCACATTGCAGAGATAAAAGATTTAATTTTATAATATGTCAGTTATTTTGATAATATTGTAAGATAAAAAGAAATTGATATGTGCTAAAATTAAGTTACCTAAATTAGTGTAGCTGCTTGCCCCTCGGCTAGGGTTTCTGAATTTGATTTTCGGCCATAAAACAGGAATTATTTTTCTGAAAGCTTGATTTGAATAAATCGGATTTCGGGTGAGTTACGTTTCGAAATTCGTAGAAATAAATTCTGTATTTTTAATTTATTCTCTGGTGCAATTGCAAATTATTCTTCAAATAGGAGATCCCGACGTTGGCTTATAAAAGTTTTTTTCACTATACTGGATGTAAGTGGTGTCAATAGTTATATCATTTATGGTTCATACAAGCACACTGCCAAAATGACATGAATCTCTAAAAGCTTTATCTAAGTCTCTAGTAACGCCACTTTTGAAACCAAGGTCTCATATCACAAACTTACCTTAAGCAATAAAAATAAATATTTATGACATTTTAAAAACACCATTCTTTTCAGCGAGTTCAGTTTTAGTGATCTCCTCATCACCAATACTGAACGCTGAAGACAAAGAAGCTAACTTCTAACTACAAGAAAACATTGCAAATTATGCCTTCCACAATTGAGAAGGAAGGCGGCATATATATATATATATATATATGTACTGCTTGTAAGAGCCCTGCTATGGAATCTTGTAGTTGACAGCCTATTACAGAAACTCACAATTGAGGGATTTGAAGCCCAAGCATATGCTGACGACATAGTCATCATAGTTGGGGGATAGTTTAATAACACAGTCAGGGATCGATTACAGATGGCAGATGGCACTGAACATGATCAAAAAATGGACCGATGAGGAAGGGCTGAAAGTCAGCCCATCAAAAACCCACATCGTCCCATTCACCAGAAGAAGAAGTCTGGAGGGCTTAGGTTCTTTAATCCTTCAAGATACACAACTGCAGATGTTGGGAGAGGTCAAATACCGTGGAGTTACTATAGACTCCAAGCTTACCTGGAACCAACACCTAGACAGGATAATACATAGATCAGTAGCCACATTGGCAACCTGTAGGTGATTGTATGGTAAAAACATGAGGGCTCAGGCCTAGTGTATTACACTGGCTTTGTACAAGCGTTGGAAGACCCACCATTACGTACGCTGCTCTAGTTTGGTGGTCAAAGACAACTCAGACTACAGCTGCGAATAAGCTGAGCCGGGTACAAAGACTCGCCTGCTTAGGAAATACGGGTGCTATGAAAAGCACCCCCACGGCAGCCTCGGAGACCCTATTAGACCTCCTCCCCCTCCCCACTGAGCTGCATGTAGCTGATATAGGCTCCAAAACTCAAGTACCCCAAATCTCCACGGAGCTAGATCGGGGGGACACTTGAGGATAATAAACACTGTGAAGACCGTCTATTGAATATGAGGTCAGACTACATGATACCAAAAATCACCTTCAACAAGCCTTTCAATATCACCATTGGAGATAGGAAGGACTGGTTAAAAAAAGCTCCTGACATACTACGTAAGGGCCTAACCTGGTGTACTGACAGATCTAGGACAAACACAGGAGCTTGAGCTGGAATATATGATGAAAGGCCCAGGGCAAGTATAAGTCTTTCCCTTGGGCAACACGCCACTGTATTCCAATCAGAAAGTCTGACTATACTTGAATGTGTACGCGAGAATGCAAATCGAAAATATGTTAACCAGCAGATCTCCATTGCGTCAGACAGTCAGGCGGCACTTAGAGGACTAGCCTCTAACAAAATGTCATCCCGACTGGTATGGGACTGCCACAAAGAACTGAAAATTCTGGGTGAGCAGAACAGAGTCAAATTACTCTGGATGCCAGGACACTCCAAAATTGACGGCAATGAAAAAGCCTATGAACTCGCTAGACAAGGGGCAGCTATTATGTTCTATGGCCCAGAACCCGCGCTGGGTATTTATAAAAGCTTAGTCAGAAGGGCGATTAAAAACTGGGTCAAGAGCAGACACAAAAAGGTCCATGTGGAAAACAAACTGAAGAACTGCTCACAATGAACAGGACGCAGTTAAGACTAATAACAGGACTTCTGACTGGACATATCTGGTAAAGAAGTATCTGAATACCATCGGCAAATTTGACGGCAACCTAGACTGCAGACTATGCAGCAAGGAGCTGGAAACTTTCGATCACATCATATTCAAATGCGAGGCACTGGCTCGTAGAAGATGTAGTATCTACGGGCAACCACGAACAGACCCGGAATTCATCAGCACCCGCCCGACCATGGACCTATATTACCTGATTAGGGGTACAGGAGTACTGGAGTGGGCGGATTGAAACATGACAGGGAGAGCACAATAAGCCCAGGAGGCTGCAGTGCCCTCGGAGTTTTCATTAACAGACGAGCCCTGAGAATAAAAAAAGAGCCCAAACTGCCTAAGTGCCAAAAAAATGTGTGAAGATTGTGTCCATAAGAAATATTTGAAGTTTTTTATTCGTGCAATCTGTAGAATTGGATTTTACTTTGCTTAATTAAATAGTCTTTCCATATTTCCGTTGTTTGATTCCAATCTTCAATTATTACTAGGCATAAATAAGCAATAATAAATGAATACACATGTTTTGAATATAAAAAAATGCTCCAAATAATATGTGAGTCTGTCAGACTCCCGTGTCAGTTAATATACCCAAATAAAGATGTCAGGTTGAGGGTTAGGTAAATGTTTATTCGCATAGGTTTCGATCTATTTTTTGAACTGAGAAAATCATAATCATCGTCTTTATTAGTGTGTGGCTAAGACAAGTCGAAATATAAACATTTGCCAGACGTTTACAATATTATAAAGGCGCAATTCCATTGAGTCAACACTAGAAGGCTTGCAGTATGCCAGATGTCGTATAGTGTCTCTTGTTTATGTGTGGTATGATTGACATGAAAGAGAAATGTCAAATGAAGAATTGATGAATCATTCTAAAGATCTTCGGACTAAATTTCTCGATACGAAACTGAAAAAGACAAATCTGCGCGGCCTAAAACTTTTCGAAGAAATAAGAACGTTCCAATTTTCATTTAAAGCTACTATACTATAAGCTAATAATTGCACAATCTGTACATTTGGGCTTGTAGATTTATTCATTTTTACTTGGAAAACGCATTTAAGAACAATCGCATATATTATTATTATATGCCTACAAGCTAAATACAAAAAATCTCCTAAATATTCAAAGCAATGACACGTAGTGGGATCATCGATTGTAGTTATATCTGAAATTTGGTATTTGGTTTACTCATTTGATTTCGATACTCTTTTTCCTCTATGAAAATTCTCGAAGATGGACGAGAGCGGAGATACGGAGGGGGGATAAAAATCTTTTTAAAAAAATGTATATTTTTATAGTTACTAACGAAACCGTGGTATTATGAAGTACAACATCTCCCACCAAAATGTCAGATGAAAAATAATTGTAGTTACGGACGAAACTTTGGGTACTTATTCTATTTAACCTCAACAAGTCAGAAAAATAATGTCAGACGTATTCCATGGGCGGTCTTTGAGATATAAGGGTTGAAAGTTGCAAAATTTAAAAAAATATTTTGATTTTGAAATATTGGTGAAATGTGGCTGAAATCGATGAGAACGTCTGACTAGCTCATTATAAGTTCTTAAGGGTTTCAAAAATGATATATTTCGGTGTCAGACGTTTTCATTTATTTTTACCCCATGTTTTGTTTTTTATCAGTTTCGAAACATTTTTAAACGCGTAATAGAGTCAAAAACTGATGGCCACTTTAGGGGTTGCAAATATGCGATGAAAATAAACAAACTTCTGACACCGAGATATACCATTTGTAAACCCCTTAAGAACTTATAACGATCTAGCCAGACATCCTCATCAATTTCCACTCCATTTTATCCATATTTCAAAATCAAAATGTTTTTTTTTTTAATTTTGCAACTTTCAGCCCTTATATCTCAAAAACCGCCCGTGGCAAAAGTCTGACATTATTTTTCAGACAAATTGACGTTGAATAGAACAAGTACCCAAAGTTTCGTCCTAACTACAAACAATTTTTTTTTGACATTTTAAAAAAATTTCCGCTTAAAACCATTTTGGTGGGAAATGAGGAGTTGATGTACTTCCATAATACGGCGGTTTCGTTCGTAACTAAAAATTTCTTTTTTCGATTTTTACCCCCCTCCGTATCTCTCGTCCCTTTCCGAGACTTTTCGTAGAGGAAAAACAGTTTTGAAATCAACTCAGTAAATCAAATGTTTGACATAACTACAATCTATGATCCCACTACGTGCCAGTGCTAAAAGTATTTTTCTGTGAAAATACATATGCACCATTTAAACTTTCAGTATTAACCGCTGTGGTGTCACGAACTAACGCTTTTACAGAATCTTGGAGTCTTTATACAGCCAGGTATCCATATGAATGTAGCAGGCGGTATACTCTTGACATTAGTTTTTCTTGCAAACCTTTGGAAGTGTGGGAAAAATGTTTTGCACGAAAAATGTTCTCCTCGGCTAGATCTACCACTTTTGTTTACCATATTCTTTATTTTGTTTTATCGGTGATAACTTACTACATTACACTTAAAACATAGCAATTCCGCAGACCTTTGAGTTTCTGCAGCGGAATTTGGTAAATATGTGTACCTACTTCGTTCTTTTTCTTTTTATTTAAATTAATACTTCTAACAAAAACTGAACAGTCCATACTCGATCATTTTCTCAAGAGAAGTTAAAGCACTATTTTTTAACTTTTGTACTTTTTTCTTTTTGTTTGTGATAGAAAATCGACTACAAATTCTTCGTTTTCTTTTTAACCTCAATAACCATACAGTCGTATTTACTAGCTTTAGTTTATCGTTTTGAAATTTGTAATAATTTAAGTCAAGTGATTTAAAGATAATAGCACATAAACCACAAAAAGATTAGGACTTGGTGTCATTTTAAGAAACCAATTTAATATAATGCCAGACGTTGTGGCTTTTTAGCCATTTAATTTGAACTGTTGGTATGGTGTTTAGGGTTAATTAGGAGCATGTTGCCTGAAGTTTTATTAAAATCTGTGAATATTACTAATTTTAGTTATCTTCAATCGTTAAGGGATAATATTTGACGTTTTTTTTTTTTACAGGTAAACAAAAGTATTTTTATATATACTCATATCAGGAATGAGAGACCGGACTAAATTCAAATTTGGGTGGTAAGTGCAGACTTCAAATGTGATTTTTTCAACCCGAACAATTTTAAGTGTATAGCTAGCTCATGGATCTATGAGCCTAGTGGGAAAAAATCGATTATAAAAATTACACGGTAGCCATTTTTTTTATATAAATTTGGTTTTTAGATTCGCATTCAGCATCATTAAGAACCCTCTTTCCACAAAGTACAAAATATTTTACTAGCGAGTAACGTGTACCAGTTTTTTGATATTTCGAAGTTCTAGGCTTCCGCCCTTCAATATTGAAAAACGATACCCTATAGAAGTACTTTGTTCGTCCATCTATCCGTCCGTCTGTTTAACAGCGGATTAACTTAGAGCTGAAAACGTGAAATCCGCAACAGTGTGCCCAGAAAATGAAATTTTACTTCATAACTATGAAAACACGGAGAATATCGACACTTTATCATAGTTTAATATAATATACAGTTGAGTCACTTCCCCTCATTTTTGTCCATGATCCCCTAGTGTTGCATTCGACGCGTGGACCACAGTCACAAAACAATATTTTCAACATAGGACGTAACCAACAAATTTTATATTTAGTTCGGTACGCCGCGCGCCGGTGTTCGCTACTAGATTTTAAAATTGGCGCCATTCCCCTACATGCGCGTGGACCGTGCACAGTCTTCCTGGACTAGAAAAGAATGAAACAAAGTCCCATACATGGAGCAGAGATAGGAAGTGAGTCTTACTGATTTCACTACTGTGACTTTGTGAGTAAAATATGTTTGGTAAGATAGTAGTGGTTTCAGTTATCTCACCAATAATAATCCATGTAGTGACAAAGAGATTACTTGAGTAAAAGTGTTTGTAGTTCCGAAAATATTTAATAAGAGATTTCGCGCTCATAAGAATCTTTTCTCAGGAGACCACAACCTGTCGAATGCGACTTGTTCCAATATACTTGAAAGAATGCGTCTATAAGTCGTATTATTGAATACTGCCTACCCCAACTTACCCCCCACCTCTTGTTCAATAGAATCATCTTAAAATATAATTCCAAAATTCCATGGATTTGGTGCAGGATCCTTTTAAATCTGCAGTCTATATATTTAGTTAGTTAGATATTTGTTATATAGTGAGAGGATAACGACGATTTTGACGAGTATTATGTACCTCTATTTTATTAGACAAGTTTTCTTTGATTCTATTACTTTTATTTGCGGAACATTGTCGATTTGTTGGCGTCTTCTATCTTCTAACTTATAGACCAGTAAATGAAACGGAGTTGGTGGACACTTCTGAGCCAGCGATGCAAGGGACCTACCCCCCACTTTTTGGGGCAGGAAATCGATTTCAATGGGTCCCGGGGTTGTAAAATTGTCCTAAAGCATGGTTTTCGGGGTATATCGCAGAATGGCTGGTTTGTTGCCGAGGATTTTTGTTGGGAACATTTATGAGATTGATGACGAAGGTCTAAGAAGGTGGTTAACCAAAGGGTTGGAACCACCCCCTTTGTAAAAAAATCGAGCTGAATCGATTATCCTCAGGTTATACAGACTGAATCGAGTTAGGAGGTGAAACCACCAGCATTGGGGTGGTTTCCACCGTTCTAAAGGGATGAAAAGATGAGTGGACGAGTAAAAGACCCGACTTCCCTCTCTTGATCACCTCTTAACTTGATTGCGTCGAGAAGACTTCGCGAAAAATTTAATAAGTGCGGCAGATTTTTCAGTGGGTGGTTTCCACCTCCTTGCCAAGAAACCCAAATGACTCCTCCTTACTACCTTTCGACCGAATGCCGTCGAAAAAACGCTAGGGAAATTGATTCAGCTCGATTTTTTCACTAGGGGGTGGTTTCAGCCCTTTAATTAACCCCCTCGTTTTCCCTACCTACACCCGTGTCGTCTGTTACCAATCTAATAAATGTTCCCGTAAGAAATCCCCGGCAACAAACCAGCCATCAGAAATATACTCCGAAAACCAAGTTCTTGTGATGATGTTTGGCCATTAGGGATAGATAGGACAATTTTCCAACCCCGGAACCCATTGCAATTGATTCCCCACCCCAAAAAACGGGGAGGACGGTCCATTGCATCGCAGGAACAGAAGTATCCACCAACTCCACTTCATTTACTGGTCTATTACTGCATATCTGAAAAACGGCATGTCTATGTCTAAGTCAAGGTAATATTTCAAGAGGCTACAAACCGCATCGCCTTTCTCTACGATGTAAGATCTTACATAGAGTTATTAACAACTCAGTAGGGTGGGTGGATACATCATTCTCATTCGCCTACATGTAGCCCTACTTCGATGTGTAATTATAACAGATTGATTGAAGTTGTTTCCATTTCAGTCATTTCATCGTGGTGTGCAAGTAATGATTAAGTCGCTAAAAAGGCAGCTAATGGGCGTATCGTCTGAAAAACAAAATTAAATATGTTGTCTTAATTTTTAACGCAGTTGTTTTGTGAATAACAAGAATCAATCAAGTATGATGCGCGACAAAAAAAGACGACACTCTAGTTCTTCTGTCGGACGAAAATAATTTCACATTATGTAATTGTTTTGCAACTGATCGCATAACAAATATTACACATGGGAGCTTGGTGTGGCATAATGCCCTCGGGAGCGACCGTACTTATCTCGCAAATAGAAACCCTAATACTTATCACAGTTAATATTATACCTACTCTGAGCAAATATATATATTGTATTTGAGGAGCAAATATGCAGAACCCGATAAATCCATTTTTATGAACTTTTGGGAAATCGCAAAAAACTTGCAAAATCCAACAAAAAACTTGAAATTTTCTTTTACAGGTTGCTGCCTTAGAGGACGAAAACTTTGAAAAGAAATTAGTCACACCTAAGTTTTTCTTTGGATTTATCGGTTTTTTTATGAAAACTGATTTTGTTTAGGATTTATTTGGAAAATAAATATAACAGTTTCCATCAAGCAAAAAAAAGGTTTAATAAACACTAAAAAATAGTAACAGCAAAAAATATAATTCTGAAAATAATAAATGAAGAAAAAGTTAACATAATAGAATTCATTGGAAACACAAACGTACTTGTAATATAAATAGGAAATGATGCATTTAACCCCAACATGAGACTCCGACCTACCTGATTTTTTTGTAAGATGGCGCAAGATGTTCTTAAAGATGTATAGAACAGTCAGGGTCATGGGAACTGGTGCTATTCCGATTTCCGGTCGTAAACTGGAATAGAAGTTCGCTATTTCCGGTCACCAACAAATTTTTTTAAAGTTGAAAAAGAACCATTAGATTTTATATTTTGGATAATTCTAAGCATTTTTTGACTCTTGACATTTTTTACCTAACCTCACTCTTCTCGAGATATAAGCATATAAAAATAAACGTTTGTCCACGACTATTAAATAATGTACTCGTTATGTATGTGTTTCCTCAAGGATAGTGCTATCCATTATTCCCTGCAGTGAATAATGAGGACAGTCAGTTGTTTATAAGATATGACATTAGTGACTTTTTACTAAAATTTTATGTCAAAATTGCAGCAACCAAAAGACAAGTGTTGTTTCTGTAAATTTTCTAGAAAGCAATCAAATGGTACAGGTACTTTAATGAACACTCAAAAACTACATTAGTAAGTTTTTTTCAAAGCATCATCTATTAGCAACTCGCGGCAATCTCCAACATTGTTTTTGAAACCATTTACTTACGTGCATACAAACTGTGTTATTTTATTAGTAAGCCATGATAATGTGTCAACGCGTAATTCTGTAATTGATTTGAAACGTCAAAATTTGTGCGATTTCAACGCCAACGTTATTTTCAATAATTTCACATATTAGGCACTCAAAAAGAGTAATATAATTAAATAAATGGATACTGGCAGTGAAAACGAGATTTCTCTGACACCGCCAGAGATTTATAAAGGAAGCTGCAAAAATCGTCTCATTAAACTTGTTGTCCGAAAAATCGAAAAAATTATAGGTGATGGCGTATGAATCTTTCTCAAATTGGAGAAATGAAATGAAAATGGATTAAATAAATATTAAATATTTAATAGTCGTGGACATAGTATAGTATTCTACTCGCATATAATGGCTATTATTCACTCTGGTGATTTACGACACTCGCCTGCGGCTCGTGTCTTAAATTTCACCCTCGTGAATAATAACCATCATTATATGCTCGTTGAATAATATACTATTATTTTGTTTTTTTTTCAAACTGGTATTTATGATTATTTTTGGGCGTTTATTATGAATCAAAACATGTGAAGTTTATATTATGGACAATTCTAAGCATTTTTTGACTCTTGACGTTTTTAGCTAACACCCTTCTGGATATATAGGCATTTAAAATTTTAAAAAAAGTATACTTAAGCTATTTTTTTTTTTTCAAAAACTGGTATTTACGATTATTTATGGGCGTTTATTATGGGTTAAAATATGTGGACTTTATTTATGTCTTGGATAATTATAAGCATTGTTTGACTCTTGACATCTTTTACCTCACCCTTCTCGGGATATAAGCGTTCAGAAGAAAATAAAAAGTGTATTTAATTTCTATATTTCTAAAAACTGGTATTCTTGATCGTTTATTATGAATTAAAACATATGGACTTTATATTTTGAGCAATTCTAAGCATTTTTTGACTCTTGACATTTTTTAGCTAAATTCACATTCTCGAGATACAGGCTTTAGAAATAAAAAAAACGTTTATTTAAGCTATTTCTTTTCAAAAAACTAGTAGTATTTAGGATTATTTGTGGGCGTTTATTATGAACTGAAACATGTGGACTTCATACTTTGGACAATTATAAGCATTTTTCGACTCTTGGCATTATTTACCTAACCTCACCCTTCTCGAGATATAAGCGTTAAAAAAATAAAATGTGTATTTAAGCTTTTTTGTAAAAAAAACTACTATTTACGATTATTATTGGTCTTTGACCAATGTTCTAATTGATAGGCAAAGACCAGCAATAATGGTAGATACTAGTTTAAGCTTAAATTCACGTTCTTTTTTTTCTAAACGCTTATATCTCGAGAAGAGTGAGGTTAAAAAAATGTCACGAGTCAAAAAATTCTTACAATTATCCATTTTTTTCTACATAGAAAAAACTTTGGAACCGGAAATAGCGCACTCCTGTCCCAGTTTACGACCGGAAATCGAAAAAGCACCAGTTCCCATCACACTGACTTTATTCCATACATCTTTAGGAACATTTTGCACCATCTCACATAAAAATCAGGTGAGGCGGAGTCTCATGTTGGGGTTTAGGCCTGTTTCCTGCTTCATTTCCTCGACAAAAATCTACATTTTCTCTAAATACCGGTAATATCGCCCCTTGAGTAAGAATTTTCATATTACTGTTTTGGTGATCGAATTCTGAACAACTTTCAAAATGTCCCTCTGTCTGCCTGTCCCTCACTTTTTTGTAAGCACGATAATTTAGGAAAGTACGATTTCTTAAAATTTGGAGAATAAGATAGTGTTAGCTACAATAATTGATCTGATGGTCGCAGTAGCGGGTCTGACAAGAGCCCGCTCACACTAACCTAGTATTAGCTAGAGAATATTGTATTTTTTTCCATAATAAAATTGATCAATAAATGAAAAAGCTATTAATCATTTAAATTTAAAAAAGATTTTTTCTTTGTATTTTGTAATTAGACTAAAAATGTCTGAAACGAAATCAATCACACCATTCTGGGGAGAGTTATTAAAAAATGTAGAGAAAGAAGAATAAAAAAATAATTAGGGCTTTAAAGCTTTGATATGAATATGAATATAGTTACAATGCAATACCGGCACACAAATTCCAAAAGTGTTGGTAAACTTAAAAGTAATAAATTTGTCACAAGTGCTTGGCGGCTTAATTCATCGCGCCGTAGACAAGGCCAAGGTCACTCGCTAACATAAACTAACATTATTTATTTAAAAGAAGACTGCGAACGGTATCCTATATAATGTACAACAATTATATAAAAAGTTATTGCTCATTCAAGAAATAAGTGAGGGTCTAGTGGCTAAACTTTTGACACGAAATCCAAAGATCACGGGTCCGAAACTACAATAAGTTGAATGTAGGTCTTTTTTACTTTATTCTATTTTCCATTGAAGGATTTTTCACCAAGTAACTTGGAATCGTCAGAGTTCGGTTTCGGATGGCTCCAGAGGCAGGCACGCCAGTGTAGCTCCGACGAAATTTCGAATAAGCTCGGTTAAAACTGTGAGAAATCGTGCGAAATTGTATTGGATTAAAGCGTGAGCAATTCTACATTCTGAATATTTAGCATAGTTGATATTTGATTAGGATATATCGGTTGAATGTGGCATCACCTGAAGGCGTATATAAACAACGTGAAAAAGAAACACAAACATCTGGCAATATAGTATAATCTGTTCACCACAAAGTTATCTTTTCACTGAAGGGAACGGGCTGTTTTTTAAGAAAGCTGAAGCAACTAGTGTAGGAATCCTTCACAGCAGAGATGTAAGCTGCACATAGACGAAAAGATAAGTTCTATTTATTGGTTTATTAAGCGTTGTCACATATTGGCCTTATTTACGTATACAAAGATGTCTCTCACTCACTGCTAGCAGGGTGCACCTCCTTCTGCCCGTTGAATCTGTATTCAGAAACAGAAGGCTCAGAAGAAGAATAAACAAGGAGATGATGATAGATGAAAACTTAAAAGAAACATCTCACAAACACCTACACTTTCCATCCTATATTCCTACCTCATGCGTCATGTGGCTCTCACTGCTTGCAACAAACATGTCCCATATCCAATCCAGAGTATGCAGTCGGTCCGGAAGTAGCAGTGATGCCTACCTTACGCTGGAAAATCAATCAAGTAATTTGGAATCATCAAATTTGAAATATCTAACACTAAGTAATACTATATTAGAAGAAACTGCAGAGTATCCTAAATGTGCAACAATTATGTAAAAAGTACAATAAATCAGCGAAAAGTATAAGATTTACTTTAGTTTGAATGTTTTACTTATTTTTGTATCTGAAGTTCTGTGTGAGCATTTTTTTATGTATAAAATTTTGGGAAAACTGCGATTCTACCGATAGTCAACTGTTAAATCGCCTAACTGCAATTGATCTTTGTATGCAATATCTTCGTCTATGTTTGCAATTCTATGGTCTCACGACTTTATCACTGGTATAAAACATACGTTTATTGTGTGAGTAAAACAAATACAGAAATCAATAAGACGTGACTTGCACTTAAAGATCTATTACTTCAACTAACTATATGTATTTACAAATTGGGTGAATCCCAGAATATTAAGTTGAAAGATTTACCGTAATCGATAAACTTCCGCGCTTTTGTAAAGCTCATTACATGTTATCCCTATAAATACTGTCAACCCTTTTCGGTTATATTTATTTTCCGGAAGACATTTTAGGTCATGTTCATAACTTTCCTTTGTACCGTATATTTATAAAAGCATTCAAGATTAAGTGTGTATAAGGGTAATGATGCTCACTTTTTGCAAAGTTTCTAAATGGCGAAATAAATTGCTTGTTGCAGCAAACTCTTTATCCACGTTTTCATAGCGAGAACTCATTTCTTTTCAGACCATAAGGGTGAGCTTAAGAATAAGATTGCTTAACTAAGCGTTTGTAAATGGAATTAATGTGTTTTAATAGCCTTATCTGTGTAACACTTGGATGCAGTCGGAATATCTTTTGTACAATACAGTTTTAAACGACGACGTATGCTTGATGCGGTTGATTCTTTAAAATTTAACTTTAATTTAAATTTAATTTAATCTCTCAGGCCTACATTCTTGCCAAATCCATTTCAATAGTAATAATAATAGTAATACAGGACTTTATTAACCAAATGAATATTACAATCTAAAGTGACGATTTTACTGGGCGAGGTTCAGGAAAGCACCCTATTCTTCCATCTAACCCACGACAAACAATATAGCTAAATGGTAAAATCTAATTTTCCTAACTTATGCTTACAAGAAAAAAACAAAAACCAAGGTTTTGAACAAAGGGCATAAAATATGGGAAACAAAAAAGATTGTGTGAAATCACTACCTGTTCATAATTAACTCGATCACATGTTTTTTAAAACTAGATATACTATTAGTTTTTAATTTCTGGGGTAATTCATTAACTTACTTACTTCGTAATATTGTTCGAATACGACCTCTTAAATAATTGAGTATGATGAACGGGAGGAGTTAAGTAAGTAAAGGGTAAGTACCTGTAAATCTAATATTTAAAGTGTGGACGTCGATCCGAAAACGCAAGTATGGCGGGATTTTGTTAATGGTATACTAAAATACTGACAGAGTGCAGATGTCGTCTATTTTTCATGTTGTCGGTTATTTAGGTTTAGTGTGTGGCTAATACGATTATACTTCCTTGTACCAAAAATGTATCGCAAACAGGAGTTCTGAAGTTTTTGAATTCGGTTACTATTAGTAACATTTAAGCATGGTATATTGTGTCACAGTAATGCACCTGTGACAATACTAGAGAATCACAGATAAGAGTACAGATTTAGAGATTTTGGTGAATACAAATCTATTTTAGTATATCAGTTTTAAATTTTAGTATACCTTTTGTAGACATTTATTAATATGTGGTGTGAATCTCAATTCTTGGTCCATAATGAGGCCCAAATTTTTCGCAGTATTTAGAAATAAAATGAGCTCATCTTATACTTTTATACTGTTCTTAAACTCTATAACGAATTTACTTCTTTCCGACTTTCTGCCGAACACAACCACAGATGGTTTGCTAGAGCTAAGTTGATGACACATTTGATTTGAGAAGTCAAATAAAGAGCTAAGGTCATAGTTTATGGCAGCGATTGCCTGCTTATTTTCACTTGCACCAAAAGGCAAACACAACTGTGTGTCATCTGCATAATAATGTTGTTTATATGAGAGAAAAACAAATGAAAAGTTAAATGAATAGATTATAGAAAGTAGAGGGCCTAGAATAGACCCCTGGGGCACACCTGTGCTAACGGTTAACATATCTGAAGATTCTCCTCCGTACATTACCAATTTAGATCTATTTTTTAAACAATTCTCTAATAATTAATCGCACCTTCAGTGAATCCGCTTTGGAGTAGTCTAAAAGAATTAATAGTTTTAGTTTTGTTTAAATCACGTGCCCCTGTGATGTAATCTGTGATGCTCATCAATACTGCAGCTGCAGCCTTGCTTAGACCCAGACGGATTTGATGGTATGTATTATCTGATTATCTTTTAGGTGCCCCTGTATTTGTATTTCATTATTTTTTTCTAATAATTTTGAAAACGTTGGCAAGATAAAATTTTGATTTTTTTAACGAATCGTTTCAAAGAAATTTCACTCATTCACGTAGCTAATTAAACTTTATTACCTAATTGATTAAATATCCAAATCGATATTGAAATCGAGATTCATTTAGTAACAGTTTCCATTATTTAACTGACTTTAAAACTTTATTATAGAGGTTTTCAAGGTTCTTTAGTTTGAGGTAAGCGCCTAACATCTGGTTAACTATATTCATTCGTATATGGATATCGTTTGCAATATTCAAATATGCAGTCTCGGGTGTTATTCTATTAGAAATAGGCTTTGTAATGACTTATCCTGAATTTTTAAATTCACAATAGAAATTCTGTATAGACCTAACGAGACCTGCTTCACGCGACTTCCTCGCGGAGCAGCCTCGGAGTGTCTGTACGTAGCTTTAGATGTCCACCGCGTTCGCATTATGTTGGACGGACCTGTATATTGCCAGTTTTTAGAAGCGATCGCCCTGTACATATATTGAAATAGTAAACACAAGGGATTATATGTTGATGCATTATCTCTCGAATTATCCCTTTGACAATGGAAATGCAGGTAAATTGTAAAGTACCTTTATATCAGGTAGCCTGTAATAGGAATCTCTAAATGCATAAATTATGAATAACAAATAACATTAATAAACAATTTTCGTCATACTAGTTAGTCTCTGTTGTATCTTTGTCTGTGTTTTACTTGTCAACATTTTTCTACTGTTCTCAAGCTGAGTGTTAACGTGTATTCAAGTAATTTTTCTTGGAAATGCTAACTTTAGTATGATATAAATTCCCAATGATTGTGTTTGATGCCCCCATGTGTTGTAATCCTTGTGGCAGAAAGCCGCCTAATATTGTGAAATCTACCGAATTTATATAATAATTCACATCGGTGATTCCTAAGAAGTAATCCTAAAAATCTCTGGCATTATTGAATCTTCTTTAGATAGAATATACCAGAAATTGTTTCGCAGGTAGGTGCACGATATTTGATCAACTTCACAAAATTAATAAATGAAAGAGGTTCTCAATTCGACTCATATATACCGGGTGTCCACCAGACTAGGTACACCACTAATTTTTTCTTTATTTTTCAAGATAAACATTTGAAATTGGGGTGAAGAATATTTTGTATTTAGTTGTTTGGTTATATCCTCATATTTTGGTTAAAAGAATGTACCCTTGAATGGTGGTCTATTATTAGTGGTCCACCCTGTATATATTTTTTGTATACGATTATAGAAGAAAAATATTGCTCCACGTGTCCCCCAGGTATAGATCATGCTTAGCTTTGAATTTAATCAAATAAGTTTGAAATTCAACTTATTTAAAATTACTGCTTGATGTCGAATTCGTGGTGCTACATTGCACGGTTTAGAAGTTATAAGAGTTTGAATTTCATGCTGTTTAGCCAAGGTCAATTGAAGTGGCTGTGTAATAATAAATCTCTGCATATACGATTTAAATTATAATGGAACTTGAAGTGTATCATTTGTAATGAGTTTAATTTCGTAGCTGTGAGCTACCGATAGATAATAATCAATCATTGTTACTGACAACACTTTATGATAAATAGAAAATATGTCTCTATACAGGGTGTCCTATATCGTAGGATACCAACTGACAGGAAATAGGAATTGTATTTTTGAGCATATGTTGTCGATTGTCAATCGTGAATTAGTGATATGTATTTAATGTCATATTTTTAGAACAAATAAATGGAAAAATATGTTTTATGTAATAAGTAATAATATCCTTAATTATACTTGCAAAATAAAACTCACATAATATTTCTATTGCTCTTAGTTTACTTGTGACTAATATTAAGAATCTATTTCAGTCCTGTAGCCAGGGGGGTGTCAGGGGATGCTCGACATCTCCTGGGATCATTTAGGCACACGCTGAAGCATTACCTGGTTGATTGCATTACATGGTTCCACTATTTTGTATATTTTGTAAATTATAAAAATCGAAATTGACACTCCCGGAAATTCAATGAGCATCCTTACAATTTATTTCTGACTACAGACAGACCTGATATATACTTGCTATCAGTTTGTTGCTAGATAAATCTATTAACTGAGTAATAAATATTTATATTGTCTTATTTTTTGTGGAAAATATACCACCACAAGATATATATCAAAATTAAGAGATGCTAATCAGGACTTATTTACTCTTGCGTGTTTGCACTAAAGTCATATTCCGTATCTTTATTTAAGCACGAATTTCGTGACGCAGTTAATGTGGCTAATGATAATAAATTAGTAATTAAAAATAAATTTGGGAACGAAAATATAATAATGATATACGCATCCCAGCTAGTATAGGCAGTCTTGTAGGGATAACTAATAATTTATCTAGACAATCTGCTTGGTAACTAACTAATATGAATTGCTGTTTAATCCTCTTGATTGATTGATTGGCCAGCGTATGGTAGGCATTGCTGCCACTTCCTGGTATCCAGTCTGGATGTTTTATATATTGCCGGACCGGCCATACGCCGGATTGGACATGGGACATGCTTGTTGCCAGCAGCGAGAGTCACATGACGCATAGGGTGGGAATATGGGATGGGTAGCGTAGGTGTTTGTGAGATGCTTCTTTTTAAGTTTACATGCTTTACATGCGTCATGTAAATTTCTTTTAAGTTACCATCTATCATCATCTCCGTATTTTTTCTTCTTCAGAGTTTTTTGTTTCTTCTATTAATGAATCTAGCAGTGTGCACCTCCTTCTGCCCGCTTGCCGTCCATATATGGTTTCATGGTGCCCATAAATTTGTGTTTTAGTTTCAACGTCCCCTGCATCAGTGCTTTCACTTCGTTTATTTGCCATGATATACGTAACTCGCCGCAAAAAGCCTTAACTTCTTAACCGTTTCACAGGTAAATAGCCATTTACAGTGGAAGGAAGAGCCCCGAGAGAACATTTAAGACACTCTGTATACCGATCGGCCAAGGTAAAGCAAAATAAAAAGTATAATCTGAAAAATATAAAAGAGAGATCTAAAAGAACAGTTGGGACGCTTTGCATATTAAGCGGACACTGATTTCTTTGACCTGACAGACATTTTTGTATTCGCAGATAAGCCCAATATATGGACCACGTGACAGGGATTAATAGACCAATAAATAGAACTTAAATAAAACTTACATTTTCATCCGTTGTCCATGTTGGCAGCTTCCCTCTCTCTTTTGTAGGATTCCTACACTACTTCCACTCATTAGAAACCAGCCCGTTGCCCTTCACTGAGAATATAACTTTATGGTACCACAGCCTGTATTATATTGCCAGATGTTTTCTTTATCGCAATAAACCACTTGAAAGGGTCTTAGATCGTCTTGGGTATAGGTAGAGGCACTGCACTTGCTTGCTTCTTTGCTTTATTTAGCACTATTAAAAAACACTGTACCAGTAATTATTAATTTCATGTGAACTTTGTTTTTCTATTATGGCATTTCGCTTTGCACAAAATACAATTCTAGAACATTTTCAAAAACAGGATGTACAGGTATACAATTTTAAAATATACAGCGCGATCCATTTAAGTGTGACGTAATAAAGTAACGTGTTTTAAAAGAAACAACATTTTTTAATTCTCCTTTCAATGATGGGTCTGTGATATAAATCAAGTGTGCACTAGAAATATGTCAAGTTTGTGAATTCACTGTGAGGTAATGGAACAACATTTTGAGATCTAGTTAATGCAAACATTATCAAGAATCCTCTAATATACGATTCAAATGTATTAATCTCTCACTTTAACCGCGAATATCTCAGAAACAGAGGAGCAGAAAAAATTGAAAAAATTACGTGTTCATTATGAATCTATTCTAAATCAGTCACTAAAATTGGAATAATGTACATTGGGCACTTTTGAAGTTCTGCTAAGTTATAACTATTGAAAAATATCCTACTTTTTAAGAAAATTTTGTCCATACTAGTCCACTATATCTTGGAAAATATGCATACCATATAAATAATATTTTATATACCGATAAAGCACGGCATTTTTTGTGTGAGGAAATTTTTTCATAATTTTTTATTTTAAAATTTTGCAGTTATTCTCAAAATCGTGATGTCATGTTCATTCGGTTATGTATCAACGTATTTAAAAAAATTTTGATAAAATAGTTAATTATATAAAATTCAAGCATTTTAAGAAAAAATAAGTGATCTCCCTAGTAGCACAAAATATTGGACCAATATTGAACCAATATTCATGTATTGGTCCTATATAGGACCAATATTCATATATTGGTCCTATATGGATTATATATTGGTGCAATATTTGCTACTAGGGATGTATCAAATATTAATTTAGTTATCAAGCGTAAAGGATAATAACATTGCAAGTTTGCAATAATATTATCTATTTTGCTTAATAACTAAGTTAGTATTTGATATACATCAGTAATTTTTTCTGAAAATGCTTACATTTTGTATAATTAAGTATTAGAATTAAAAAAAAATTAAATACATTTATAAATAACCAAATAAACATGACGTCACGTTCTTGAGAATAACTGCAAAATCTTAAAATAAAAAATTATGAAAAAATTTCCTTGTACAAAAAATGCCGTGCTTTATCGGTGTCTAAAATGTTATTTACATGGTATGCGTATTTTCCAAGATATAATGGATTTAAAATTGATATGGTTAAAATTTCCTTAAAAAGTAGGACATTTTTCCATATAACTTGGCAGAAGTTCAAGTGCTCAATATACATTATCTACATTTCAGTGATTGATTTAGAATAGACTCATAATGAACACATCATTTTTTCAATTTTTTCTGCTCCTCCATTTTTGAGTATTCGCGGTCAAAGTGAGGGGTCGATACATTTATATCGTATATTAGTTTACGTTACTGATATCAGATCTAACGAAATGTGCCATTTTAAACTGGACGAATCAGAAATCGTCATATTAGTATTTCTCATTTTTGCCAAGTAATAACTGTTTATTATAGTACTATCTACTTTTAAAAAAGTGTTATGAACAATTTAACAAACGTATTTTTTCAAAAATGATTTTTCTGCACACATTCGGGCTTAAAAATACAATATTAGATCTCTAAAATGTTCATAAAAGAAATTATTGATAATAAAATGTTTCTGTTTTAAAGATATGTTGATATTTTGTTAAATGGTGTTATTTCTTTTGAAAATGCTACTACATTTAAAAAAAAACAAACGTATTACTTGGCACACTGACGAGCGTTTCGTCCACTGAGTTGCCATCATCGGAAGACGATTAACATTAAGGACGTAGGAGTTATACGGAACGGTTTAAGATATTGACTTGAAATGTTGTACACGTATATATTATAACGAGATCTGGAACTGGGTTGTTTTAAAAGTATTATTTAAATTTTCAAAAGAATCCGTAACAAATCTTACAGAATGTCCAGTCAACAATTATATTAAAAAAATCAATAAATCGGCATAGAAAATGTTTTCATTTATTTGAAATCAAAATACTGTGTCCTAAATGGATTACAGCTCTCGCCCATCGGTTTTTGTTTGGGTTGAAAAGATCGATTTGTAAAGGCAGAGTTTTAAATAGCACACAAAAGCAAAATATCATTCTGACAATTGGCCGTCAATGATCAGTATTCAAGTGGAAAACCGTTAAATAAATAAAGTTATTGACATTCCTCTTAAAACAAAACCTACAGATATGTGCAAACAAATTCATTTATTACGAAGTCCTTGATTTTTAAGAATAATAAATAAGACATAACGGTAATTATTAAAAAATGTCAGAAAAGTCCTCCTCCACTTAGATTTATGTGATTTCGAAATTAGTTATTCAAGTTTAAATTATTTCAAGTGATTGAAACGCCAACACCAGCCACTTACCACAAGTCTATTTTGAGTATGTACGAAATTCGTTAGGTCCGTCACATAACAGGATTAATCTAAACTATTAATTACGTATTTCAAAATACAGTTATAATTATAGTATTTAATATTTCATATAATATTCAAATGTCTCATACCTACATGGAATGCTGTGGAGTTTTATCTACAAACTAAAAAGATACAAACGGCGAATAAATATATCCGTAGTCAAGAAGTAAATTGTGGTATCTCCATTTGTGGATGCAACGGAGTTATAACATTGTTTTTCACATCACGTTGTCCTTTGTGGTAAAAGATCTTTCACCTCTCCGTGTAAAATATTTAAGATGCTATAAACTTAAAACGATATTAGCTTCTTAAATAGTTATCTTCTATTAAATCAACATTGATCTTTTCTGAGACCTTCAAGTATGAAATATCTTAAGGTTTCAGTTACCTCTAGTGAATTCCGCTCATTGTACGCTGTATTTTCTATTTATGCTTCTTAAATTATTATTAACGTTACAGAAAAACCGCTGTCTAAGAAATCACTATCTTGACTATATTTGCACTCTAGTATGTGGTCATAGAATTGTAATAATATTTAAGGCAGACTTCATAAAAAAAATTTTTTAAGTAGTTGGTTTGTAGCATATACGCCAAAAATGAAGTTTGTGGACTCATTAAATTGCTCTACTTATTTTCTTCAGTTTACACCCCCCCCCCCCCTTTCAATGGAAGCATCTCAATCAAATATCATTACAACTCATACCTGTACCAAACAAGTGAATATTTCAATTTTATTAACCTCTCTAAAAATTAAGTGGTGTGGGGTGAAAAATGTTATAGAGAAATAGAAGGCTTTGGCTTCTAATATATACTCCATATCTAAAGTTTCTGTAAAAAGTTTCTGTACTCTTACGAGCTTGCTTTACTTATTTCCCATATAAATCCCTATTAACCCCAACTCTTCAACGGAATCATTTCAAAATATAATCTAATTACAGATGTCGTTATAATATATACATGTACCAAATTTCAAGCGAATATCTCAATTTTATTTTATTAAACCCTGTTAATAATGGTGGGGGCGGTAGAAGGAATTGAGGAATCTTATAAAAAAATATCTGAGGCCTTGACTTCTAGTACATATCCTAAATACCAAGTTTCTGTACTCTTACCAGCTTGCTTTACCTATTCCCCCCATTCAACCCTATTTAACTCCAACCAATCCTTCAACGGAACATCTTAAAATATAAATCTATGTACTGTAACATTATTAAAACGTCATTCTTACTTTTAGTAAATTGTTATAAGTTTCCTGAATAAAGAATTTTGCATATCAAGACTGAATTCTCATTACAATAATTTCCACGTATTTAAAAACGACAAAATGTAAGATTTTACTAGAAGAAAATCTATATCTGTTTAACGATGAGTTTCCCAAAAAAGACACCTGGCTCCCAGACTATGACATTTGATTGCCAAACACAAATACTTAACAACGCTTGAAACAAGATGCATTTTTTTATCAACATTAAAGTTTATATTGTATAGTTTGTCAATTTCCAATATATTGATATGCAAATAAAATACGTCCCTTAACAATTAGTTATTTTCTTGTGATAAGATCAATCTGTATTATATGATATAACAGACAAGTTACTCAACATATAGCAGTTGTCATCTTCCAGCTATCATAATGACCGGTGAGTGAAAGAGGTCTTTAAAAGATCATCAACCTGTATAATTACGATTATAATAGGAGTCACGATGGTGCTCAGTGTGTGGGTGGCTATAGGTGCCTTACATTATCTCTATATTATTTGTCGGCTTTTGTAACCAATAGCTAACATGATTTATGAATATTTTTATTACTTCGCAATGGTCAAGATCTTCAAGGAATAAATTTGTCTAATTTTGTATTTTCACAAGGTGACTAGATCCCAGGAAGGAAATTGGAGACCATTTCGAATAATAATAGTAATACAAAATAATTTTATGAATTTGTTAGGTATGGAGATTGGTATTCCATCATATCAAAATTGTGTGTTAGGTTTGAATATTATTATTATATTAGGTCCAGGTATTCATAAAATAAAGGATTACTCGTATATGCTACATTCGTTATGTTTAAAGATTACGAGTAATCTACCAGTGCTAGGTTGTGGTAGGTTAAGGGCTCAGTAGTTATTGCCACCCTTTATTAGAATGTGAAATTATTATTCTGCTGTAACATATTTTGATACCTAAATAGTAAAACGTGTTACATCGGTGCGAACGGCAGCCGATTTTTGGTGGAGAGCACAAGGCCGTGGGTTAGGATTGTGTGGACACTCAAAAGGGCGCCACCGGC
Source organism: Stenurella melanura (assembly GCA_963583905.1). NCBI lineage: Eukaryota > Metazoa > Arthropoda > Insecta > Coleoptera > Cerambycidae > Stenurella > Stenurella melanura. The sequence goes on along the minus strand of OY757313.1, from coordinate 43,430,355 downwards.
TGTGTGTTACATAATATGATTTTAAGTTATATTAATTAAGTTACTAAGTTATATTAATTAAGTTACTAGCAACCATGCGATGGAATTCTCAAAATATATCTGTAATATCAAAACTCTTACTTTACTCTCAAATCTCAAAATTTAAACAAATATCAGGAGTACCAGTGCAAATAAGAACATGTAGACATTAGACATTTATTACAACACACATGAGATGTACAGCAATAAAAATAAGTAGTTTCACTATTATCCCTTAAACATAATCTGTATATGCAAAAGAAATGCAAAATATGTAAATGACCCCTTCTAAAGTTATTTCAGTGATTTGACCTCTTTTTATAGAAATGCAACTACGGCTTAAATGATACCAACAAGGAGTTTTAGATTTGAAACAGCGAGTTAAAGATTCACAATGGATTCAAATTACAGCTCATTAATAGAATATTATGTAACTAACAGGATTCTATGAGCCAATTTTCACTATGCTCGCTGTGTGTACTAGAATCTTAAAGAATGATCTAAAATAATTGTGTTCTACTAAAAATACTTCATATGTGACATAGTAGAAGGTAAATTAGTATCACGTGGTACCATGCGTTACTTACAAAAAAATCTTAAGATATTTCATCGTGTTGGGTATGTAGTTGCAAAATCGTTGTGTAATTTACTTTAATATTTCAACAAAAAATCACTGAATGAAACCATAATAATTTCTTTAAAATTGTATAACTAAAATGAAACAATAAAACCTGACTAGGGCCTTGGCGTTTTCTGCGACGATTGCGGCGTGACCTGTTACCACTTCTTAAGATGTTCTCGACGTTGCTTACGACTACGACTCAGTGTCACTCCCAAAATTCTGCCCAAATCTCTTGGAGACTGCTGCGAACAACTCTCCAACCAAAACTTCTCTAAACGTCAGCAGGACTAGGAATATAAAACCAAATATCTGAGTAATAGACTTCCTCCTATTACTCCTCTAAATACTGGGCCCCCTTACATAACCAATATGACAGCACCAAACTTATGCTTATCCCAATTGTAAGCCTCTCCAAAACTATATGCCCCTCCAAAACATAACTTATTTTCAAAGGGCCAATCCCTCCAAACACTCTCCTATAGAGAGTATTACATAACCTCACGAGACACGTGGCGATCAGATTACGACAAGCAACAGAATTCCTTCCTGGAATTTACAAAATGCTTCTGGCAGGACGGTAAAGAAACACTGGGTACATCAAATCAAATCCCTTTTCAGTGTAAGCGATGTAAAACCCAAATTCTTCAATACAAAGCCGGGACCGCCGCCATTCCTCTATTTCGTCGCTGTCGAAGAACGAACCCCCAGCTGGAGATCTCCTTCTCCAGTTCTCAGTGTTGCCAACTTGAGCATCTAGAGAACTCTTTCTCTAGCCAATAAAAATGCGCCAACAAAGGGCTTTGCATTTAAAAGACTGAATTACACAATTATGTAATATCTCAACTACAAGAACACATGACTAATACCTCTAGCTCAAAATTATGTTTAAAGAAAACATGTTTACTACCCATAATTTCTCATCAAGATAGGCAACCATCTACCATCGAATTCTAGATCGTGGGTTGCATACTCAAACAAATGAATTAATCAAGGTTAATTTACAGTATTCAAACTGAAATTATTAATGTAGCTTTTTCAAATGCTACACTGCAATTACCATTCCTAGGTTGTATTATGTCAAAAACTAACTTACATATACTACCAGTCTCAAAGTTTAAAGATTATTATATTATCGCTTCTAGGATGTTGGGTTAAGGCTCATTAGATTAACCACCTTTCATTAGGTCGTGAGTTTATTATTCTAAGTTGCCCAGGTTTTGTTAGGTTAAGGGCTCACTAGTTTATACTACCTTGCTTTAATTTGAAATATTATATCATCCCTTCCAGGTTATGTTCTGTTAATGGTATCCTAGTTTTCAACACCATTCGTTAAGTTGGGATGTTATTATTATACCTGACGACAAGGTTATGTTGTTTGACGCCTAGTTTGTACTGTATTTGGTAAGATACCGTTGATGATTACACCCTATCCTATATTATAGTATTTATTACTAGGCTGAAGGAATGTTTGACTCGAAAACTGGCCCTGGAGCTCATTGAGATATTTCACCAATACATCAATATCTACAGCATACTACAATATCAGCCAATTCCACCGAGAGCCATCTACATAATATTCGTGCGGGATCCTTTCCTGATAATATTTTGTCTCATCTAATTTTAGAAGCTTCCATAGAAATAACAAACAATTCACAAAAACAAGCTCTCTTTTTACCCCTGATTAAAATTATTAATGACTGAGATTCGTGCTGTTAAGGTGGCCATTCCTTAGAAAGAGACATCCGATAGGAAAATATTTATTATTTTTGGCCATAACTTTTTTTTCGTAGTACGTATATTTAACGAAACTATAAGAGTACCTAAGTAGAACCAGAACAAGACTATTAGTATGAATTTTCGCTCAATAATTTCAGTGGTTTGCAAAATAGCTAGATTTAAATTTAACAATTATGCTAATTTTCCTATTTCGTACTTTTAAAACTAGCTATTTTGCAAACCACTGAAATCATTGAGTGAAAATTCATAGTAATAGTCCTGTTATGGCTCCACTTAGGTACTCTAATAGTTTTTTTAAATATATTACGTACTAAAAAAAAAGTTATGGACAAAAATAATAAATATTTCACTATCAGATGTCTCTTTCTAGGGAATGGCCACCTTAACGAAACTTGAGAATCAAATGTGTGATAAAAATGATGACTAGAAGAAAATGAAACTAGTCTTTTAGTCCTCTGCAGGCGTCATAACCAATTAAAATAGATGTCAATGCACTTCATAGAATAAAATAATTAAATTAAATTCGAAATGCTAATGTGGTTCTATTTAGAGAGAGTCAGTCGGTGCCAAGTACCTCGAATAATAAATATTACACTATGTAATTGACCCTTTATTTTGAATGTCATTATAGAAACCTGTGTAATTGAACTCTGATTTTGAATATCATTACCGAAACTCCGAAAAAAAAATCTGACAAGCGATGAAAATTTTGCATTAATTTTGGTTTTAAAATTCTTAAGACGATAATAATCGGAAAGGTGTTTTACATAAATGAGAATATAGGAGATATTATTTAAAAATAAAATTTTCGATAGTTTCAACTAATTTAACTTCGTCGGTATGTTTACACGCGTTTTGTTCTCTTCATCCTCTTTAATTACAGTTCCAGATGATTTGACATTCTACAAAACATTTTTTGGGTAAAAAAAACTATATTATTATATGAGCGATTATGACAGCCATTATTCATGAAGATGATGTTTGAGCCCACGAGCCGTAGGCGAGTGGCGCAAATCGCCTAAGTGAATAATAATGGTTGTAATCGCGAATGTGATACTATGCCTCTTCTACACCTATTAAACAAATAAATTAGACTGAAATTTGATAACATTAATCGGTACCTACTCGTAAGAAGTGCATACGTTGAGAATCATACACAAACAATATGGCTGTATAGTTGATTGTCAGTGTCACGTGAGTTGATTGGCAGCTGCAGCAAGAGTCGATTTAAAACATCATTGAATCAGCGAAATCGTGTTTTTTGAATTTGTATTTGTGATTCGCCGGATGCAGTGAATTATGGATCGATAATTCACTGTAGTGAATTATAGGTACGATTTTCCACCAAAAAATGCTAATAATTGCCATATAATTAAGTAGGTGTAGAAAAAATGTTTACATATCAACAGATCGGTTAAATGATACAAATTATAAACTAAGTAATTAAAAAAATATATTTGTTGCACAAATTTTTCGTAACAATTGATTTTTTGGTAAATTATTACACATGTACACATACACACAAAAAAGGCCATGTACTTTTGAGTAGAGCATCATACTGCCTCTGTATTTTGAGCGGCTGAATCCAATGTCGCCGTCAGAATTGCTCCATCACATCAGGATTTTCACGTAATTCTTTTTATTTATAATTGTTATTGATTTTTTTATCTTTCTTGAGATTAAGGAAATATTCTGGCGTGTGGAGCAATTCAGCAGGGTATGATGCTCTACCCAAAGATACATGACCTTTTTTTGGCGTGCCTATATTACCTATCGACTTAAAGTACAAAGTTCTATAAGAGAAATGTTTAAAATTAATTACCTAAAAAAATGCGCCTACGTGTTTCGCTAATTTTACAATTTACAAAGAATTGCAAAAAAATTCACCAACGTGAACTTTGCGAATTTTTAAAATGATTTTTAATACGCTCTTATTAGTTTGACTGTGTAACTTTGTATGTAAGAAACTCTTGCAACTCAATTTTCACCCATTTCCAGATGTTATATTGACTTTAAATTTTGCTGTATATATGGTTCACATGTCAATACAAGTAGTTATGCTATGGGCATTCGGCGCCAAAATCCCATGTTATTTCTTATGCAGGTTAATTCTGTATATTTTTGACCAATTTTCTCCCCACCACTTTTTAGGCTCCTCCTTCGGGAAGGTCCTACTGGTCGAGGAGATATTATTGGTCGAGGTGTCTGGGCACATGATCGAGGAGTACAGCTTTGAAACAGGGTCTGTATACAGACCCTGTTTAAAATCGTACAGAGCTGTTTAAAATCATACAGACCCTGTTTAAAAGCTGTACTCTTCGATCATGTGCCCAGACACCTCGACCAATAATATCTCCTCGACCAGTAGGACCTTCCCGAAGGCGGAGCCTAAAAAGTGGTGGGGCGAAAATTGGTCAAAAATGTGCAGAATGAACCTCCATAAGAAATAACATGGGATTTGGGCACCGAATGCCCATAGCATAACTACTAATACAGTTTGACATATTTTACAAAAAAATCCAAGATGGCGTTTTCAAGATGGTGGATAGTTTATTATCATTTAATATTCGACTGTACTAAAAATTGGTATATGGAGATTATTGACGTCGCAGATTATAAATATGTGATCGAAAATAAAAAAATCGAAATGACGCCATCAATATGACGGATGACGTTTATCATTTATCATATGACTCGACTGAAAATAGGTAAAATGAAATTCTGATGGCGGCATCGAATTCGGGAGGTCAAAATACATAAATATTGGTAGGTTTAGTTTCTGGGTCCGAACTTTTTTTATGTGTGGCTGTGGCCACAGCCATAGGTACAAAAAAAGTTCGGACTCAGAAACTGAACCGGAATCTCAGCGAGGCAACCGAGTTTTACGGTTTGGGAATTATTTTTTTGACTCATTTTCTGCCTGAGAATTTGCCTTTCGACTCGTTTGCTTTATTCGTGGAATCTGTGATTTTTTCAGCAATTGTCTATCGAGATATATAAACGATTCACGAAATTTCAGCACGGCAACCCCGTCGTTCACTACCATAACTAAATTTTAGTTCGAACGATTCTAATTCTGAAGTTTCAATGACGAAATGCATAAGCTTTTTCTTTTATTTTCGTTTACAAGTCTATCTGGAGCATTCGTTTTCGCTTCCGGGAATTTACATTAAAAAAAAAATCGATTATAAAACGAATCCTACAATATTTTGCTTACAGCCATTCCACAATGGCAAAAAAACGGCAAATTTTAAGCCACCTCCATTCTTTTTAAGTAATTTTATATTTATGTCACCTGCTTACTTCATATAAAGTTAGCAGGACACCCGATATTAAAAAAAATAAAAAGAGGCAAAATTTTCTCTCTCACGATCAATTAACGGCTAAAAACGGCGCAAATGTTTATGCCACCGCAAGTTTACCTAGCAGGTCTACTTTTGCGGATACACATCATTTTATCGACCAAACATACTAGTCTATTAGGACAAAACGAAATGAAGAAAATAAATAAATGATTTAGAGAGCATATAATAATCATGCTTATAAAGATCAACAGAAATTGTTAAAGAATACTTTAAGAATAATAATAATAATGTTAATGAACCTAAAAGCGTGGGGCATTCAAAATACTAATAAAAACAGAAATTTACTCATCAGACGCACCACGGCTTTATGTTGATTGACATATTTATTATTACCATTATTTTCTTCTTTTTAGGAAATTTTTTGAACAGTTTCAGTTGGTTTTAAGAAGCTTATTTTTTAACTTTTTTAAAGGAGTTATTTTTCTATTTTAACAATGGTATTGTGAAAACGGCATCAAGCAATGAAACTAACAAGTGATATTATTTGAACGTGTAGGTATGTGTTTCCGATTCTATATTCAACTTTTCACGGATCTAGATTTGAGACTCAATTATCTGTATATTATTAAGTTGCACAAGTGTTTGAGATTTGTATTAAAATATTTAAGGTGGCCATTCCCTAGAAAAAGACATCCTATAAGGAAATATTTATTATTTATGACCATGACTTTTTTTTCTTAGTACGTGTATTTATAAAAACTATAAGAGTACCTAAGTAGAACCATAACAAGATTGTTACTATGAATTTTCACTCAATAATTTCAGTGGGGTGCAAAATAGCTAGATTTAAATTTAAGAATTACGTCAATCTTCCTTTTTCGTAGTTTTAAATCTAGCTATTTTGCAAACCATTGAAATTATTTAGTGAAGATCATAGTAATAGTCTTATTATGGTTTTACTTACGTACTCTTATAGTTTTCTTAAATATATGTACTAAGAAGAAAAAGTTATAGGCAAAAATAATAAATATATCCCTATCGGATGTCTCTTTCTAGGGAATGGCCACCTTAACTCTTGTGTTAACGCGTTTTTTAAAATGACCTATAACTTCACATGTCGACATTCAATGGTACCATTTTAAAATTGTAACATATGTAAACATTATACAGAACAAAAGTTGTAAGAACGGAAATAGGTGTGAAGAAACATTGATGTTTGCTTCACAATGACAAATTTATTTTTTGTAATTTCCGTTGTCTGATTAGGGTCATTTTATAAATAAATGTGGAGAAAACATTTTTTTTTTCAATTACGAATAACTGTTTACAAATAAACATTTAATGTAATAACTAAGTCAGGGACATCAGTTAATGAGCCACTTTAAATGTATACATAATTGGATTTTATTTCTCATTGATACGTATTTTATTTACCAGTTCTATGTTCTATTCTAGTAACTAATACATTTACAATTATGGTTATTGCTGTGGTGTAGATTTGTATATATTTTCTTAGATATTTTCGTTCATATAAAATATTCACTTTTAATACCGGTCGAGACATCTATCTGTTTTATGTACAACTGCGTATAGCAGTTAATTTAAAAACCGATTTGATGAGGAAAAAAAAAAGGAACAAGAAATCTTATCGATCCGAGCGGCTGAGTTTGTTCGACCGCCGGCGTGATTTTGTAAAAAGAGAAGACGTGTGTATAGTGCAAAATTATTATAAATATCGTGATATACGGCTTATGCACTATCACACATATAAAAGACGAGTCATTTGGGTTGTTGTATGGTGTATGGAACTTTGGCTGTCTTTGATCCTAGAAGGGATGATTTTCTCAGATGGTGAGGAGTATAAAAACGTCTCTAGAATTGCATAGGGTATAATTCGCACTAGAGGTGAGTGTTACACTCCATCCATTGTCGTTATTTAATTTTTATCAGTGGTCTAGCAATAACACTTGTTTCTCTAATTTTTAGGCGTTTTATTCCTGTTGGTTTAGCTTCGTGACAGGGTGTCATTTTAAGACTGTTGTCCATAAATAAAGTGAATCGATGTTATATGAAAGAGAATTATATAGCTACATATATACTGGGTGTCGTCCTTATACATGGCCTAGTTGGGGGAGTAACTGTTGATTCTTTTTGGTACCTGTGGAGGTTCTGGGGAAGGCCAAACCCGGGGTGGTAACCTGTCATCGCGAGGAGACGGACAAGGAAAGAATACGATAAGTACCACATAGTGGATGTGTCTTGTACAACCTGTTTCAGTAAACAATTACAAAAAGAATTTGCTTATCTAAATCACGTTTTTACCCTTTTATTGGTGTGATCCACTATTTCTTCAAACTAGATATAATTTATTATTAGATAAGTTTACTTCATACAACATCACTGAATAAAGTTGCCTATTGGCTATACCTTTTAACAATTTGTGTAACGACCATTCAGATAAAGATCGCTTTGATTTTATTCTGCTTTCTAATTTGCGATATCTTTATCAAAGGGTCGCACTCTCGAGAGGGTAGGTCACCTATATACATTGTAGAATGTTTTTTTTTGGTGCCAGAAATATCCGGGATGCATTTCCTCCCCCCTGGTCTAGTCATTCATATTAATTATTGTCAAAAGTGTATATATATGCATATGTAAATATATTTTCCTATTAAACCCTTATTTTGATCATTAAGTACGTTGCTTGATTTATTCAGAAGGCTTATCGTAAATTTGCACCTAATTTAGTGACTTTGTTAACTAAGAAGGGTATGTAGTCATTTAGAAGTCACTTGGCGCCCTTAAAGTATCTTGAGTATTAATACAATAGCAAATAATACCACAAATCGGACCACCCCGACTCCACTGAGCTATTATTTTAGTCGGTGCATACTCTTGCTGTTACCACCGCAAAAAATTACGTAACAGTCGAATTGCCGCCCATGACGTTGGGGCCTTGTTATTGATATTAGTGAGATTGTAAAGGGTTTAGGAATATATATTTATTTAATATAGGAATTTATTATTCTTAGTAAGTACATAATATAATACTATAAATAACTTGAAAAGTTTAAATGTTTTAAACATATTTGGAATATTTTTATGTGTTATTCATGTTGGTGAAATTGTTATTATTAATGGTGCGTTTTATTTGTAGATAATTATTGTCGAAATATTTCTTTTTGTAGTGAAATATTTTTGTTTTTTCTCGTAATAACCAAAATGTGTGTGGTGTTTATGATAGCTGATTATAGATATTAGGTTTAGGTAATTGTACTTTTTACTGGATCACATCTGATAAGAAACCTGGTTGCCAGCAATAACGTACTTATTTTTTCTTATTTTTTTATGTACTTCAGATAAGTTGTTGGTTCTTTTTGCGTTTAGTAATTCACCGTGATTTATCTCTTGCATACTCCTTAAAATATAAATTTTGGCCTGTTCTTTTATCCAATAATTATAGAGTAAATTATTTTTTCTTGTTTTATAAGTTCGTAGACGTAATATAAAAACAGGCTATCATTAAAATTAGTAATTCGTTTGTTACTGAGGAAATAATATTCACTATTTGGTACTTATACATTTTTATTCTATTAGTACGGGTGAAATAGGTAAAATTTCAGGTCAAATTATTTTCACAAATTTGAATATATTTTCGTATCCTGATTATTTACTTCAAAATTACATCTCAATATGGACGTTAATAGATTAAATCGCGAGGAATTGCAGTTTGAAATGGATGTAAGAGGTGTTAGAAATATTCAGTCATTGACAGTAGAACAGATGAGGAAAAAATTAAGGGATGATATGCGCAATGAGACCTTAGGCGAATTAATTACACCCGAAAATTATAATCCGGACATAGCTTCTGAAATAACAATTTGTAATAATAAAATTATTCACTTGGACGAATATTTGAATTCAAAAGATATTACACGAAATAGCAATGAACATAGATACTTAACTACGAAATTACAGCATGTGTATAGTAGATTAGCTCGTTTAAAACCCGCTGAGGATGAAGCAGGTTTTCAAAATTCTATTAAAAATCTTAGAGATCAGTTAGGTGAAATTGAGCAAAATTTGGACGACAAGTTATTAATAGGTGAAGGGATTCCTCGTACAGAAAACACTGTCTCAGTAGATGTAAGTTCAAATCCACAACCGGTTTGTAATTCTAATACTAGATGTTATGTGCCCGTGCATAAATGGGGTATATATTTTAGTGGTGATGCGAATGATAAAGATGGGTTAAGCGTAAATGCATTCATTGAACGCGTTGAAGAGTTTCGGTTATCACGGGGTGTATCAGACGACGAATTAAAAAATTCCATAACGGACTTGTTAAAAGGAGGAGCGTTAATTTGGCATAGGTTAGTTAAAGCTAATATTAGATCGTGGGCACATTTTATAGAACTTTTAAAAGAGGAATACCTACCTTTTACTTTTGAGAAAGATTTAAAAGATGAAATTCGTAATAGTGTTCAAGATCCACACGAGAGAGTTGGTTCCTATTTTGCGCGCATGTTAAATTTATTTGGTCGATTGTCGCATCCGGTTTCGGAAGCAGAAAAATTAGAAACATTACGTCAAAATATTGACCCTTATTATATTCATGGCCTTGGTTCGAACCTCTATAATATTAACCGTGTTAATGATTTGTTAAGCGAATGTAAAAAATTAGAGAAGACGAGGAACTTGGCTGCTAGTCGTCCAGTAACTAAAAGGTTACATTTTCTAGAAAAAGATTTAGCGGGTCCCAGTAGGAGCGGTTCAGCACCAGCAAAAAATAGGGTTGAAAATTTAAATAGTGTCAGTTGCTGGAATTGCAATGAGGTAGGTCATAATTTTAGTAAATGTAAAAAACATCGGGACCGGAGATTTTGTTTTCGTTGCGGAAAACGTGATGTCACAAAATATACATGTAGTTGTAATCGGGGAAACGGCGTAAGAGATCGTCAGGTTGCCGGTCAACGATCTCACGTTTAAAGCCGGTAGATAGTTCGTGGAATGCCTGGGTCAATTTTGTAGGGCTTCAATATAAGAAATCTCGAATAGATTATTTATTTTCGTCCGCAAAAAACGATCCACGCCCCTATTTAGAGGTTAGTATTCATGGGTTAAATTTTTTTGGATTGCTTGATTCGGGAGCAAGTCAAACCGTAATAGGTAGATCAGGTTGGGATAAATTAAAGAATTTAAATGTAGTAAATTTAGAAAAGAATACTTCATCAGTTACGGTGGCAAATGGTAATATGTGTAGTGTCTTAGGGTTAGTGCAATTACCTATACAATTAGAATGTAAGGTTAGGTTTATTAAGGCGTTAGTTGTTCTTGATGTTGAAGCTGATATAATCCTAGGTATAGACTTTTGGAAAGATATGGACATAATACCGAGATTTTCTGAACTATTTTCTTGGGAGTTTGGGAATACTGCTAGTTCATTTGGGTTATGTACTATTAGTGTAGAGGATAGACATCAATTAGATATTATAGTTGGCGATTTCTTTAAAAATATGGAGGCAGAGTTAGGATGTGCCAAAGGCGTTTTTCACAGTATAGATACGGGTGATGCAATTCCAATAAAACAACGTTATTATCCTGTATCTCCCTATATTAACAATTTAATAAACTTAGAAGTGGATAAGATGCTTAGTTTGGGAGTTATAAAACCATCTAAATCAGCTTGGTCTAGTCCAATTGTTATGGTTAAAAAGGCAAATAATGAATATCGTTTTTGTATTGATTTTAGGAAGGTAAATCAGGTTACCAAGAAAGATGCGTATCCTTTACCCTATATAAACAGTATTTTAGATAGATTGCAAGATGCGAGAGTTCTAAGTTCGATTGATTTGAAAAGCGCATATCACCAGATTCCATTAGATCCAAGTAGTAAAGAGAAAACGGCATTCACTGTTCCAGGTAAAGGTCTCTTCCAATTCACGCGTATGCCGTTTGGATTGCATAATGCTCCGGCAACAATGCAACGCTTTGTAGATACTGTCATAGGTTATGACTTGCAAGAATCTGTTTTTATATATCTGGATGATATAATCATTGCAACGAAAGATTTTCCTACTCATTTAAGTGTTTTGAGAGAAGTTTTCAATAGGTTACTTTTAGCTGGTCTTACGGTTAATAAGGAGAAATGTGAGTTTGTAAAATCGGAATTGACATTTCTTGGTTATGTAGTTGACAAACATGGTCTTAGAACTGATCCAAGTAAGGTTGAAAGCATGCTTAATTATCCCATTCCAAAATGTGTAAAAGATGTCAGGCGGTTTGTTGGTTTAGTTTCATGGTATAGGAGATTCGTACCTAATTTTGCAAGTTTGGTTTCTCCGTTGACTAAACTTACCAGAAAAAATACAAAATTTGTTTGGTCTTCTGAAGCGGAAGCATCATTTTTGAAAGTAAAAGAGTTGTTAGTGTCTGCCCCTATTCTGTCTCGTCCAGATTTTTCTAGAGAGTTCGTGTTGCAGTGTGATGCGTCCTTGGTAGGTTTAGGTTGTGTTTTGACTCAAAATTTTGACGATGGAGAGCATGTAATTGCGTATGCGAGTAGGGCATTGACTACTCAAGAATCCAAATACTCTTCGACGGAACTCGAGTGCTTATCAGTGCTTTGGGGAATCCAGAAATATCGTTGTTACGTGGAAGGAGTACGATTTAAGGTCATCACCGATCACTATTCGTTATTATGGATTCATAAACTTCAAAATCCCTCTGGTCGTCTAGCACGTTGGTCCTTGCAATTGCAAAGCTATGATTTTGAAATCATACATAGGAAAGGTAAATCCCATGTGGTGCCGGATGCTCTTTCTAGAGCGATAGCTTATGTGGAAGTCAGCGAAAATGATCATGATGAATGGTATCGTAATCTGCTAGGGGAAATTAGGTGCAATCCACAAAAGTATCCGAAATGGTGTATTAGAGAAGGGAAAATTTATAAGTTAGTTAAAACAACATTCTCGTTAAATGAGGATCATGACTGGAAATTAGTTGTGCCTAAATCATTACGTAATGCTGTCTTTCTAGAAAATCATGATGCTCCAAGTTCTGGACATCTAGGATATTTCAAAACTAAAAATCGTATTGCTATGTGGTATTATTGGCCAAAAATGAGCTGTGACATTGCTAGGTACGTCCGCCAATGTGAAGTTTGCAAATCCCAAAAACCTGAACAGAAATCGCCTCGAGGTGTTATGAATAAACGAGTAATTTCTCATCCATGGGAAGTTATTTGTACAGATTTCATGGGTCCACTTCCCCTTAGTAAAAAACGAAATCGATTTATCTTTGTAGTTGCCGATCTTTTTACAAAATATGTGTTGTTGTTTCCTGTGAAATCTGCCACTAGTCGAGCAGTAGTGGACATTATGGAGAAACATGTTTTTATGGTATATGGTGTACCAGAACGCATTATCTGTGATAACGGGCGTCAGTACGTAAGTAGACAGTTTCGTAAATTAGTATCTTCCTATGACTCTAAAATTATTTTTAATGCGAACTATCACCCACAAGCTAATCCTACGGAACGGGTTAATCGGGTCATTAAAACTATGATTAGATCATATATAAAAGATAATCATCGGTTATGGGATGAAAATCTGCACAAATTCGGTTTCGCTCTTCGTACAGCTGTGCATGAAGTGACTGGATTCAGTCCGGCATATTTAAATTTTGGCCGCGAATTGATCCCATCCGGAAAAATGCATAATAAATTTGGTACCGTAAGTGATGGACAGGAGATTGATTTCGGCGACAGAAATAATTTAGCGAGTCATGTAAAAGAGCTCCAGGAAATGTGTAATATAGTAAAATGTCGTTTAGTTAGTGCATACGAACAAAGTTCTAATAGGTATAATTTACGAAGAAGGCCCTTGTCTTTGGAAGTCGATCAGATCGTATGGAAAAGAAATTATACGCAGTCGGATGCTGCTAATTATTACTCGTCAAAGTTAGCTCCTAAATTTATAAAATGCAAAGTTGCTAAGAAAATTTCTCCAAATGTTTATCAGCTGAAAGATGTAATTTCTGGTAAGTCGTTAGGTAACTGGCATGTGAAAGACATCAAGGTTAACAATTAAATTAAAAAAAAAAGGTAAAAAAAAAAAGATTTTTTTTTTTGGTACGTAAGGGGGGAGTTTGATACGTATTTTATTTACCAGTTCTATGTTCTATTCTAGTAACTAATACATTTACAATTATGGTTATTGCTGTGGTGTAGATTTGTATATATTTTCTTAGATATTTTCGTTCATATAAAATATTCACTTTTAATACCGGTCGAGACATCTATCTGTTTTATGTACAACTGCGTATAGCAGTTAATTTAAAAATCGATTTGATGAGGAAAAAAAAAAGGAACAAGAAATCTTATCGATCCGAGCGGCTGAGTTTGTTCGACCGCCGGCGTGATTTTGTAAAAAGAGAAGACGTGTGTATAGTGCAAAATTATTATAAATATCGTGATATACGGCTTATGCACTATCACACATATAAAAGACGAGTCATTTGGGTTGTTGTATGGTGTATGGAACTTTGGCTGTCTTTGATCCTAGAAGGGATGATTTTCTCAGATGGTGAGGAGTATAAAAACGTCTCTAGAATTGCATAGGGTATAATTCGCACTAGAGGTGAGTGTTACACTCCATCCATTGTCGTTATTTAATTTTTATCAGTGGTCTAGCAATAACACTTGTTTCTCTAATTTTTAGGCGTTTTATTCCTGTTGGTTTAGCTTCGTGACAGGGTGTCATTTTAAGACTGTTGTCCATAAATAAAGTGAATCGATGTTATATGAAAGAGAATTATATAGCTACATATATACTGGGTGTCGTCCTTATACATGGCCTAGTTGGGGGAGTAACTGTTGATTCTTTTTGGTACCTGTGGAGGTTCTGGGGAAGGCCAAACCCGGGGTGGTAACCTGTCATCGCGAGGAGACGGACAAGGAAAGAATACGATAAGTACCACATAGTGGATGTGTCTTGTACAACCTGTTTCAGTAAACAATTACAAAAAGAATTTGCTTATCTAAATCACGTTTTTACCCTTTTATTGGTGTGATCCACTATTTCTTCAAACTAGATATAATTTATTATTAGATAAGTTTACTTCATACAACATCACTGAATAAAGTTGCCTATTGGCTATACCTTTTAACAATTTGTGTAACGACCATTCAGATAAAGATCGCTTTGATTTTATTCTGCTTTCTAATTTGCGATATCTTTATCAAAGGGTCGCACTCTCGAGAGGGTAGGTCACCTATATACATTGTAGAATGTTTTTTTTTGGTGCCAGAAATATCCGGGATGCATTTCCTCCCCCCTGGTCTAGTCATTCATATTAATTATTGTCAAAAGTGTATATATATGCATATGTAAATATATTTTCCTATTAAACCCTTATTTTGATCATTAAGTACGTTGCTTGATTTATTCAGAAGGCTTATCGTAAATTTGCACCTAATTTAGTGACTTTGTTAACTAAGAAGGGTATGTAGTCATTTAGAAGTCACTTGGCGCCCTTAAAGTATCTTGAGTATTAATACAATAGCAAATAATACCACAAATCGGACCACCCCGACTCCACTGAGCTATTATTTTAGTCGGTGCATACTCTTGCTGTTACCACCGCAAAAAATTACGTAACATCATTGTCTATATTAGAAGTCATTGCCTAAAACCGCTTGACTTTATAATGAAGAATATTAAACAATTAACAAATACTAAATGTTTAAATGGGGCACTCGATAAACACGTTCGCCTTAGGGTGGAGGGGGTGGTTTGTCTAATTTCTTATTTGACATTCTCATTATAACACAAGCATCCAACATAGTCCCCTACAGCTATGCAGACCAAACTAGTATCTACATGACCCCCTACGGTATGAAGATTCAGTTAAAAATGAGAACAAAAGCCTAAAATGAATTTATTTACCTACCTTGTCTTAAAAAATGTTTCATCCTAATAGATTACATTTTCATAAAATCTCATTCAGTTTCTTGGAAATGCTTAGCCTTTGAAACGTTTTTGCCCTTATTCTGAGCTCATCAGAAAGGCACAAAGCTACTCACAGCGATGTTTCATGCAAAACCAAGGCAGTATCCATGAATAAGTATGAAATATTTATATTTGACATTGACCGATAAAAAACAACAGATCTTCACCTATCTATTAGATAACTAGTATTGGAGCCTATATACTCTATGCATGTTTAAAAGTGAACTATTTATTATTTGTTTGCTTATAGTAATGAAACAATATATTCTTTATAGCATTTTGCAAACAGTGGAAAAAAAACTATCTATGAGAACTAAAAGAAAAACTATATGTGAAAATGTTAACTAAATCTTTGCATTCTTTCGATAACCTGACTTCTGGTTACGCTAGCAAATTAAAATCCTAAAATATGTTTGTGAATGTAATAGGGTATACCAAAATACCCGTATTCTCCTTAGGTTAGGCTGATTCTACGACTGTACGTGCAGAAATAGTGACAAAAATTTGCTAATGAAAATTGCAGTCTGTCAAAATAGAACGTTATTGAATATTACAGTAATCCGTTGAGTTGTTTCATTATTATATACAATTTTTTAACATCGTTTCCGCCGACCATTTCTCAGCGCCTATTGGAAAAATCATTAACAATACAATAAGAAAATAGTTATGTTTTCGTTTAACTCGCTCTAATACAAAAATTGAAAAATGTATTGGTCTCAAATTTTAATTAGTGAAGAATTTCTTTCTCCTAAGATCATGTTAGAATTTGCGAACGTATGAAATAAGTACTAAGTATATTGAGACGAAATAAAGATAAAGGATAGAGGCAACTTTTTTGTAGTATTATTAAGTTTCTAGAATTTCGCATGTGAAGACGTTTAACTAATCCATGAACTAATATTTTACACTTAGCATTTATTGGATACTTCAACTTGCAGGTGTACACTTTTGGTCTTACTAATGATTCTTTCTCTACGAGGGATATTTATGGTTTTATAAATATGCCTGTCAAATGCAATATAGGAGCGGGCGTAGATGAGTCTGCCTATACTCGTATTTCGATACGAAGAGGCAGCAACTTTAGGCGCGGTTAGTACTTGGACGGGAACTACAGCTTTCCCGTTCCACTTTCTAACGTCTTGTATATCAACGCATACGTAGAAGGTTTGCAGCTTTGGGCGGGGGTCGCATAGCGGATATACCACCCTTCGGATGGGATGCAAAGCAGTCGGCCCTTTGTTAACCGCTGAGCAAATTAAAACTCCCTAATCTTCGATAGAGAGAAGAGGTTTAGCAAAATTTTTAGGTTGGGGGTAGCTGGTCTCCTGGCGTCAGTAGTGATTGGCCTTAGTATCGGAAATAGACTGAAGAAAAATGTCCTTGTCAACTTTTCTCCACAACCCCCTTTAACCCTCTGAAGGGTGCAATGTTCAAAGAATTATAATATATGCAGAGATTTTTGGATATGTTGAGCACGAATCTGAAGTTAACATTCAATTTTGACATAATGACAGCTGTCACTCATCTGTAAAAATTCCTGGAAAAGCAAAAAAGGAGATTTGGTACGTATTCTTATCTGATTATAATCAAGATAATACAGACTACAGAGCTCAGAACACCAATAAAGGATTGATAATAATACAGAATGACTATAAACACCAGTTTCTAAAATAAATACGAAAATAAATCAAACACATATAACAAAAAAGTATATAAATAATATGATAAATGTCTAAAAAAAAATGTTTGTCTTTTTCACCACACCCATAATTTCTTATAGATTTTGGTGCGCTGGCCCCAAATTTTACTCACTTTTAAACTGTCAAAATCTTGTTTGGACGAATTACGATAGCGCCAATTTTCGGAACTATTTTAAATAAAAAATCGCATCAAATAAGATTTTGACAGTTTAAAACGTGTCTTCTGAAAAGTCTACATGGTGGAACCTCTTTTTTTAGAGACATTTATTATATTATTATTTATTTATTTATTTATTTATTTATTTATTTATTGCATACACTGTTCAACAGGTAAAATACCCAATTACAGAACAGGAATAAAGGCATACAAAGCATTAATTACATAATATACAACAACATAGAAAGAAAGTAAAATGAAGAAAAAAATTACTTAAATGTACGAACTATGAATAACTAATGATACGAAAAAAGAGAAAAAAATAGCATGGGAAATGTTTAAATATAAAAACTATATATACATATATACATATATGTGATTCAAAGTAAATTAAGAAAAACAAAGACACTCACTGGTTATTTAATTTAGAACATTTTGTTTTATGTCACTAAGGCTGCAATTAAAAATATCGAAGTCGTTACATAATTTGTTAGAAGTACTGCAAATCGTATATAAAGGTAAATTATTTAGTACGTTGGTACGCGGCGTAGGTAAATAGAAAACTTGGTGATTACGAGAGGTTAATCTGGGAACGTGAAAATTAAGCTTACTAATTATTTCGGGTGTGTCAAAATCATTGTGTAGTCATTTAAACAAAAATGCTTGAGAAAAGTACGTACGCCTATCCTCAAGAGTAGTCATAGAATATCTTTCAAGCAAGTTGCTTTGCGGAAAACCAATCACTGGATAGGTACCGTCGGATTTGAACCCCAGTAATTTGAGAAATCTACGTTGAACTGCCTCCAAGTTATTCTTGTGAACATCATAACTGGAACTCCAAATTAGCGATGCGTACTCAAGTTTCGATCTGACGCAGGATTGATAAAGAATTTTCAGAGTGTCAGTATGAGTGAACTCTCGACTAGCACGAACGATGAATCCAAGGGCTTTGGAGGCTTCGGACACAATGGTATCGGTATGATCAGTGAAGGATAATTTACTATCAAAAGTTACGCCGAGGTCGCGAAATGTTATAGGTCTTTGAAGTATGACATTATCTAACCTGTAATCAAAAATAAAAGGTGATGTTTTAAAGAAAAGGACATTACGTTACATTTACTAGGATTCATGAATAATTTATTTACTATACACCAGGTGTTTATTTTGTCAAGAGAAGTCTGAAGTTGAAAACAGTCATCGATTTCATCAATTACTGTGAAAATTTTTAGATCGTCGGCATATAAAAGGTGAGGCAAATTAATTTCGTTCACTATGTCGTTAATAAATATGTTAAAAAACAAGGGCCCCAGAAGAGATCCCAGGGGAACTCCAGATGTGGCAGCAAATTCGATCGATTTGAACCCATTTAATGCAACGTACTAACTCCTATTCATTAAATAAGATTTAAACAAAAGGAGCAAAGAATATGAGAAGCCGATTTTTTCTAATTTATTAAGTAACTGGTGATCAAGTCTATCAAACGCTTTGGAGAAATCGGTATATATGACATCTACCTGCCCACGTTCATCTAAGGATTCAGAAATATATTGAGTTACACAGAATAAATTTGTTGTTGTTGAATGCCCTTTCATAAATCCATGTTGATTAATAGAGATTTTGGTGTCAATCGAATGATATATTCTATCATGAAGTAATATTTCTAAGACTTTACAGAAGTTACAAAATACAGAGATTGGTCTAAAGTTCTCAATATCTAGTTTGTTTCCCTTTTTGAAGATGGGACATACTTTGGAATATTTCCATAGGTCAGGAAATAAGCAGTTTTTTAAGATTAAGTTAAAAATAGAGTTAGAGGATATGCAAAGATAATAGCGCAATCCTTTAATAAAAAAGCTGGAATGGAATCAGGACCGGTCGTCATTATGGGTTTAATTCGTTTTAGAGCCCGAATAACCTCATCTTCACTGAAAGTGTTTATACACATGTTTGTTATATTTTTTCACGTGGTTGATTTATTTTTGTATTTATTTTAGAAAATAGTAATTTTGTATTATTATCAATTCTTTATTGATATTCTGAGCTCTGTAATCTGTGTATTATTTTGATTATAATCAGATAAGAACACGTACCAAATTTCTGTTTTTGCTTTTTCAGGAATTTTGACACCTGTGATTATGTCAAAATTCAATTTTGACTTCAGATTTGTGTTCAGTGTCCCTAAGAATATATACTAAATTTCAATTTTTGCACTTTTCGAGATTTTTGACAGCTTTTTGATACCTGTCATTATATCAAAATTCAATTCAGATTCGTACTCAGCATCCAAAAATGCCTGTGTGTGTTATATGTAATTATTATAAAAACTTTCGAAAATTGCACCCCGCAGACGGTTAAAGGTGGTCGTAGAAAAAAAATAACACGGTAAAATGTTCTCTTTAAATACAGTTTTAGCACGTCAAATACATAGAAAAGAGTGGGTTTGTTTAAAGAAACATCAATTGTTTTGCCGGCCTGTGTAATTATTGTCATCCGTATATTACAGCAACTAGACTTTGACAAAAACCATTTTTCTGTAATCTTATTTCTTAAAGGTAAATATAACATGACTAAGTAATAAGTTTAGACACGTAACGTTACTCAAAATTATCACGAGTTTGGAAATTTTTATTTGGTGACTACCAGCCAGCGCATATGCTGTTCAAATATTTGCCAGATCCTATATTTTATATAAAAACATTATTTATCTTTTATATTAGACACCATTTACAAATGAAACACCATATGATAAATAAATGAATAAATAAATATTTGTTTTTAGTAAATATATATTTATCATGTTCCGCAGATGAGTTGCCATGTCCTAGTATTTTTCTGTTTTTTCCCCATAAATTATTTTTTTTATGATGGAATAAATGAGACAGAAAGAGTATTCAGCTCCGGTTTTAATAGGAACAATGTCTGTTAATGCCAAAAATGTGAAATGTTTCAATTTTGGTTCTATGGGAACGAAGAGCTTTATCACTGGCAATTATTGCTCTTTATAAAAGTACAGTAATCGTAAAAAAATTTTAATTCTTTTCTTTTGTTGAAATAGATTTAGAATGTCATGAAAGATCGGAAATTTGAGCGAAAAAAAAATTGGTCCCTGTCGGTCTGTCCGGTGAACGGTTGGGAGTAAATAGAGAAAAATAAGTAATGTAAGCTAGTAAGAGCCTAGGAACTTGAGATTTAGTATATCTACTACAAATCAAAGCCTCAATTTTTTTCATAACATTTGTCACACAGCCCCCACCACCCCATTTTTAAAGGGTCAATAAAATAATTGATACATTCACTTGAAATTTTGTACACGTATGTAATATAACGACATATGGAACTAGGTTATATTTTAAGATGATTCCGTTGGGTGGTGAAATAGGGATAAATAAGAAAAGCAAGCTAGTAAGAGATTTAGTGTATATACTAGAAGCAAAGGTCTCAAATTTTTTTATAACATTTTTCACCACAGCAGTTGTTTAAATGATTTTGTCTTGGTCTATCTAACCTCTCTGTATGTTTTAATTAAGTTCACCAATATTAAAATTGTCCTAACAGTCTATTGCTATTATTATCAATAAAAGAACATGTTAACATTTAATTTATTCAAAGCGGACATGCTGTTTATTATAAACTACCTGTAATAGGGATAATACAACTTATCATTTTGGCTATGATTATTTCTATTTTATTGTGTTATGTTTCTAATTTAACAGTAAACATTTTGATATTTGAGTTTAGAATACTCAGAAACGAATTTCTATGTGTGAATTATTGTCAGGTTGGAATATTTGCAATTTTCAAAGAACACGCGTATGTCCACACTAATAATATATTAGCATATTGACCCAAAGGGAACTAAAGTTACGTTATATGCCCTCCTCGGGCGCCGTGTTTTCCTTTTATCTTTTCTCTTTTGATTCGTATTGTGTATTCTTTATTTATTTAACTATGTCCCGACGCGACGATTTCCTGGACGTAAGCGAGTGAGTGTAACTGACAACTTCCTTGTGTACTAAGGTTTGATTAAAATTCTATTTGCTTTTTACTTGTACAAGTCCCCTGATTCTTAAAGAAAATTCAACAGGGGCATGTATTTTCTTTAATAATACCTAAAGGACTAAACCAGACCAACCATTCATTTGGTTTAAACTTTTCGTCACAAGCCAGTTATAAGTTTGGTGAAAAGTTAACCCGCAGTGGCAGAAGACTCAATTTTTTAAATACATTTACCAAATTCGATTACTTTGTGTTACATAATTCAGCGTTTTAAATCATTTTGTATAAATCATAGTTCATTTATTTTAGATTTTGATGTGATTCGTTTAAGATGAAGACACATATCTCGCTCATCTGATATTCGAATATTTTGAAATTTTGATGATGAATCTATAAAATGAATCGTTAACACATTTGGTTTTAGTCAGAAGCATCCGATTCTAGGATGGGCCGCTTTAAAGAAAAAAGAATTTACGATTTTTTAGAACCAACTATTTTGAAAACGCTAATATATGAGGTATTTGTTCTTCGAGACAAATTGTTTTCAGCCTCAAATCTGATGTATGGTTTTTAGAAATAACTGTTGTTATTTGCAGTTATTCCTATTCGTCTAATAAAAGAGTGTTTTTCAATACTGTGGTGCATATTTGTGTATATCAAGGTACGCAATAAAAACGATTTATAATATTGATTAAATGTCAGAACCACTTTTTCTTTTTTAGATTAAAAATTCGTTCGTGCCAAATTAATTATGAATCAAGCTCAAGCCCATTCTCCGCTGAAAAACGGAAAAGCAAACATTTTTCGGTTAAAGAGAAGGAAAATATTGTGAATATCTTTAAGGCTTAAGTTTATTAATTGATAACGGTGTATGTATAATATGTAATATTTATTTTTATGCATTATTGTTATAGCGTTAGCACTTAGTTTTCGTAGGTATTTATACAGATAGGTACCTCTCGTAAGTTTCTTCTTGGTTCTTCTTACGAGTAGTAATCGAACCTTGTGATTATAAAAAGTATATATAGTAGGTAACATTTTGTTTTATTTATTTACACTTAATTTACGCAATCAGTATTGTTAAAACGTGTATTTGTTGAATAACAGCTGCTCCTCGCTGGTTCTCACTCGTAATAATATAAAAGAATATATACAATCTATTATACCATTCAATAATTTTTGAATTTTGCCGCTTTTATAAATTTATAGCGTGTGAAGCTGGTTGTTGACCTCAATGGTCTAAGCATAATGGGGAGTGGCCTTACTGCATCTTTTGGGCGAACGGAGTATAGTAAGATATTCTTAATCAGCATCTTTAGAAACCCTTCTGTGCAAGATTACAACATAGTGTGTTCAAAGGTGGTTGAGATAAAGGTCGATAAAGAAATAATTTTTTCAACTAAGCATAATTTTTATCTTCTCAAATGAAAAAAATTTATTCTTTATTTTTTGTTCAGAATAATGTACTGTAGTAGTTTGAATTGTTTTTACAACAAATTAAATTAACCATAGCTAAACTCCACCACGCAGACACAGTCATCAACACAACAACCATTTTCTACGACATTGCCACCTACCGGTCAGTTCTTCACGTTACTACCACGGCAGTAAAACAAATATAGAGAATAGTAATGATTGCAATCTTCTCGTTGAAATTTTAAAGTAAACCATTAATTATAAAGATACACACAAAAAAGGTCATGTACATTTAAGCAGACCCACCCTCCCGTATGGTGAGCCGGTGAATCCCATACCTCCGTCAAAATTGCTTCATAACGTCAGTATTTTTCCGTAATATCTCTCCTAATTAAGATTTTCACTGATTTTTAGCTATTTTTTGACCACTTTGTGTGTTTTCATAAATATCCATAGGTATATATTAACAATTTATTTTTGTTTTCCAGGGCGGTGAGCCAGTGGGCCCGGGCATGGACTGCCTGCAGTTGCGCCAACCAGCCGGGCCGTTTCACTACCTTATCAGCGAGCAGGCAAAGTCTCTGGTGGCCTTACAAGAACTCCAGCATGAGGTCGGGGCTCTGCTTGAGTTTCGTGATCTCGTCATGGAGACGTTTCCCAACTTACGTACGAAATTGGCCTCCTCCACTCCCGCTACGATGACATCGCACCATCATCACAGCTCAAACATACCCGTTTCTATAAGGCCTGGCGATTGGACTCCCGGTATAAGAGTTAGGAAAAAATTGGGTAGCAAGGACGAGTCTAGAAGTAGTAAGAAGAGCGGAGATACTGCTGTTCAAGACTCGGGGTTTAGTACCGAGACGTCTAGTAAAGAGACTCATAGTGCTTCTTCTACGGCTCCTCCACCTTCTTCTACAACTGCAGGTGAGGTGCTAGTTTTTGTAATTAAATACATAATAATTCTTGGATCGTCCGGTAGTTAAGCGTTTTCTGGCCGAATCTGTCAGAACACGACGCCATTACAGTACGGTCAGAATAATAACAATGTGGCAGTTCTTTTAAAAGAAAAGCGTCCACTTTAGAAAATATTGAAATATCTACTTTTTAATGAAACATTCTGCATACAAGACTATCTATGAGAACTAAAAAGAAAAACTATCTAAAAATGTGAATTTCCAATCGTTGCATCCTTTCGATAACCTGCATTCTGCTTATTCTAACAATTAAAATCCTAAAATGATTTTGTCTATTTCTTATTTGACAATTTAGTGGGGTCGTTAAGCGTTTGAACCTTGCACGTGATACAGAGATGCCATTCGGTGCAAATATTGGTCGGACCCATATCTTCATTTTAAGAAGTGTTTTGCATCTTGGGCCTCGAGAGTGGGCCTTTATAATGGGGCCGCTAAGCGACGACCCCAGCTACAACCTTGCACAACGTGATACAGAGATGCCACTCTGTACGAATGTTGGTCATATCCAATTCTTCACTTTAAGAAGTGGGGGCACCTTGGGCCCTACAACCGGGCCCCTGAACAGGTGATTACGTAGCTTTCGGGGGCAAAACGCCATAATTTCACCTTTATAGGCCTGTAACTCGGAATTTTCTTAAAATGTTTTCGAAATTTTCATAAGAGCAATATGGTAGGCATGTTAAAGTTACACGTATATCGTAACGGTTTAATTATTAAATTTCATGATTTTTTTTTAAAGTTGTATTACTCAATCATTGCGAATTTGCACATGCATATGCAGCGTTTACTACAGGGTGCATTTCTACGTTTGCAGCTACAGTTGCCACTGCATTGTGATTTGCACTTGCACCGCTTAAGATCACAAGCGCAGAAATTTAAACAGGCTGTGGAGACCCAGCAACAAATTCCTTCTCCTGGGGATTCGGGCTGGCAACAGGAAGGGGAAAGATGGAACCCTATATGGCGAACCACGCCGGTCGCCGCCAAAACCTGTGAACTTAGCGATGCAAGTACAAATCACAATGCAGTGGCAACTGCAGCTGCAAACGTAGAAATGCACCCTGCAGTAAACGGTGCACATGCATGTGCCAATCCGCTATAATTTAGTAGTAGAACTTTTTTCTTTAATTTTTCATGAAATTTAGTAATTAATTAAAACGTTACGGTATACTTGTAACTTTAACATGCTTACTATATGTGGTTTTTGTATGAACATTTCGAAAACATTTTAATAAAGTCTCGAGTTAGAGGCCGATAAAGGTGAGATTTTGGCGTTTTGACCTTGAAAGTTAGATAACCACCTGTTTAGGGACCCGGTCGCAGAGCCCAGGGTGCCCCCACGTCTTAAAGTTAAGACATGGGTCTGATCAACATTCGTACCGAGTGGGATCTCTGTATCCCGTCGTGCAAGGTTGAAGCTGAAATCGTCGCTTAGCGGCCCCATTATAGGGGCCCGGTCGCGGAGCCCAAGATGCCTCCACTTCTTGAAATTAAGATATGGGCCCGAGCAACATTTGTACCGAATATCATCTCTGTATCACGCCGTGCAAGGTTGTAGCTGGATTCGTCGCTTAGCGACCCCACTAATTCTCATCGTAACACTAGCATCCACATAGTCTCCTGCGGCCATTCAGAGTAAACTAGTATCCACATAACCCCTTACGGTCATGAAGATTCAGATAAAAATGAGAACAAAGGCCTATCTATTCAATAAAGAATTAAAATCTACAGAAAACAAAACTTTGTATTTCTGTGCCAACCTATATCTGGTTGTGCCAGGGTCCAGAAAGCCCTAAACTGAATTTATTTAAATATCTTATCTTTAAAAATTTCTGCCGCTTGCCAAATTCAATAAACAAAATGTTTCATTACAAACAAAAATAATTAATTTTTAAAACTACTTTTTATCATGTTAATAGTCGGTGAGTGATGACTCCGTAGATTCAACATTTGCAGTTTTCGAAAATGTCTACGAGAGCTCTGTGACAAAAGTAAGATATGTGTTAAAGATATTAAAATTACTTTTCATAGAATAACGTAGCTCAATGTCGGCTCGATGTAAAATTAGAGAATGTTTAAAAGTAAACAAATTTCCTGTCAGTATACAGGGTGTTTCATGAGGAACTGTACATACTTCGAGGGGCGGTAGAGGATCACTTGGGTATTCAGGAACGGCCATTTAAATTTTCCTGCTTCTCTTAATTTATGAGGTACAGGGTGATAAACTGATTTTGATCTAAATTTATTTTAGCCTACAAATAAATCAGACCTAAATAGCCGATTCCAAAGGATTTTGACGCGTTCAACACAATTCCCATTTTACTCCCATTTTGAGAAAACATAACCTCAAAATGAATAAAATTATGTTTTAAAAATAGTATAGAAAATATTATTCTATCTAGTTTGAAGTTATGTTTTCTCAAAGTGCTCACCTTATAGAGCAAAACAGGTAACGGCACTGTGCTCAGCGCGTCAGAGTCCTATGGAATTAACTATTTAGGTCCGATTTACTTGCATACAGAAATTATAGTATTTCTTGCTAAACTCAGGAATAAAATAGCGCCATCTATAGTGATGTTTTTTTTAATTATTACTATTGGTTTTTAAAGATCATGGGGTCAGCTGAATAGTACCGTCTGGTCCGATTTACTCAATCTCGTATCGTTAATCCAGTTATTAGGGCACAAACATAGGCAGAAATGGCCTTTTTAGCACTTTTAGGTTAGGTTTTTCTCAAAATTGTGACAACGGCATCATGTTAGCACGTGAAAAACCTTCGGAATCACTTATTTGGATTAAGAAAAAAGAACCTTGTGGGTCAGTGTTATTAATACCACATCATAAAGTCATAGTTTGACATAAACAAAAAAGATAATCTAACAAAACAAATTAAAATATTTTTAATAAGAGGAAATAAATCTTATCTGCTATAGTAAACATCAACTTATATAATGCAACGAACTTAAATTTCATTTTTAATTGTCTTCTTCGACTTAAAAAAGTTATCTCCATGTCATCATCTTCTAAAAAATGTTTCTGGTTATTCGTGATATGTTTAAAGTAAAAATACCATCGTTTATCTGATTTATCTTCATATTCTTCCATGATCGATGGAGTTACTAAATCTGGCGTATTTATACTAAAGAAGTTTCCTGCAGAACACTGACAGGCTTCTGTGCAAACTGTTTCTTTTTTTTTTCCAGGAACATGTATTAGTTCCACACCTCTTCTTGCAGCTACAGTTGATAAGGTTAATTACAGCTCTTGAGGCGGCTGGGTTCTAAATATTCGTGACTTTTTCTCCACCCAAGGAGACTGTCACCTGGTAAAATTTGGATATTCACACTTCTCCATTCAATATATTGGGCCTTAAAATAACATAAAATAACAATCAACCCCAAACACATCAACTGTGGGTGGTAGGTTTTCTCCTTCTTGATTTTTGGTGGAAAACAAATACCAATGCCAGTCAGTTAACTTTATTAATTTATAGAGCAAACATATAAATTCGCAAAGATTGTTTTCAAGTTGTGTGCAAAGTTCCCAACAATGCAAGCGATTTCAGTATTGTTGATGATTCCTCCAGATCCAAAAATACTTTAGTGCAAAATTTTATGCTAATTCTGGGGAATCTGCCGGTTATATTTGTCCTCGTATCTGTCCCAGTAAAGGTATGGAAAAAATTAAAAAACGTACTCCTTTTACCCTATTTGGGGGTGTTCTTCCAAATATTTTTACTGAAACTTTTTAGGTATTTAACAGTACTCCGTTTGCGGTCCAATATAATCTTATACCTGTGTTATTTTCATTTTAACGTTCTTACTAAACTAATTGAACCCAACAAATTGCATTAGACCTCTCTATGCCAACAGAATGTTCCTTGTTGTCCATGTATTATTGCAAATATTTGTGTTTAGCGTTTAAACATTGTTAAAGTTGTATTAACATTCTACTTGATTTGATTTGCGTCAAACAATTATAAATATAAATTCGGGACCCTTTACGGTAGATTTTACACAAATTTCACAAGGTTACAGTAGCTCCACAAATAACAATGTAACTAATTAATTAATTTGTTTTGGTTGACTCATTTCGAAAGGTTATTAATTTGGCAGAACTAAATATTATGTGGCAATACCATGGCAATATTACATCGGAATGAAATATTAAAAAGTATAATGCTGACGGTAACTCGTTGTAAATTTAATAACTTTAGAGATCGCGTAATTCCTGTAGTTATTAAATTGTCGAAAACTATATAGAAAATATCATGTATAAATCAAAACAAGTATGAAGCAATTGATTTTACGAATAAACTATTATTATTATTGCGAGTGTTATTCTAACACAGTTTCAGTAGATCTACATTACTCTTTACTTCTGGCAATAAATTCGACTCTAAACAGCAAAGAGCATTTCGCTAGTTGTACTGATTTTAAAACTACAATCGTGAAGATCGTGGTTTTCAAGTTTCAGGGGTACCTCAAGGATCAAATTTGGGTCTTTTATTGTGCATGCTGTATTTACTTAAAAAATGTTTAGTTTTTGCTTAACAATATGCAGGGTTGTAAAAGTAATGAATGTAATTCTCGGCGTTTTTAATGCTTTAACGATATTAATATTTGACCACATGTTACGTGTACAATAATTGCATATATTTGCTGTAAATGTAAACCAATATCTCATGAAATAAATCCATTCAGAGTATGCAAGAATTTGTTTTGTGGCGAAAAGCGTTCATTATAATTAAATTTAATGACATAATTTATTTATTTTTTTTTATACAGGGTGTTTCAGTTAAAAGTCCCCAGGCCATTATCTCTAAAATTAATAAAGATATTTTATTTTTGTAAATGGCAGATGATTGATACCAAAGAAAGGTTTAAATAACGGTGATTAGAATTTTTCCTCAACAGCACACAGAGATGGCGCTGCGATGCAAAACTATTTTTTGATGGCTGGAACCTTGAAACATAAGTCATGTGATTAAACAATAATTTGTGAATAATTTTGATGGTATAGAGAATTTACAAAAAACAAGCCGTTTTGGAGTTACATGAGTTTCTTTCATTAATGCCAGTACACGTGAATTTTGATAAATCCCTATAATTTATTTATTATTTATTATAGAATATTGATTACCAAACACTTTTTTTCAAGATAAGGAAAGTGATATAATACACTATCATAAAATTATGTTTACCACTTCCGGCCAAACCGGAACTAACATGATGAACCAATATCCATATGTTCCTACATATTACATTTTTTTTTTCTAATAACGCTTCTAATAAAACGGCTCCCAAAACTTAAAGTAAGTAAGACAACAAAGAAAATACACACTAATTTAGAATGGTAATGAAAAGTCTACTTAAGAGATATTAGTAGGCTTTGATTTAATTTTAAGTTTGACAGCTATTAAACAAAGTTTGTAGTTGGTGCATTTCAATCATAGTTTCAAACAGAAATAGTGTACTTAGAAACAATTCAAAGCAAATTAATCCAAATAAGGCAACAAAAAAAAATAAATTTAAAAAATGGTTAGATACACCAATGAAGATAAGTTAAATGTGATTTTAATATACGGTGAATGCAAAAGAAATTCCCGACAAGCAAAACGATTGTTTTGTTTACGATTTTCAAATAGACCTACACCCGATAAAAAAACATTTATCATGCTGTTTAAAAATTTAAGAAACTGGGGTAGTTTTAAGAAAACTATTCGTAACAGAAATAGGCCAGTTAGAAACGATGAAAATACAGCCTTGTGTTAAATAGTATTGTCAACAATCCTCAATGTTCTCTCCGGAAATTGGCATCGGAAATTAATCTGTCGATATCTTCGTGCCATAGAATATTAAAATCAAATAAATACCATCCATACAAATTAAAATTGATCCATCATGTAAGGCCTGGTGATTATGAACGAAGATTACATTTTCTAGCTGAATTTTCAATTCTTTCTGAAGAATACCCAAATTTTTAAAAAAATGTGCTCTGGAGCGATGAAAGCCGTTTTCACAACAACGGAGTTGTGAGTAAGCATAACTGCCGATACTGGTCACAAAATAATCCTAGATGGATGAGAATGACCCGAAATCAGGTAACTTTTGGAGTTAACGTGTGGTGTGGAATATTAAATTCATATATTATTGGACCATATCTATTCCATGGGACTTTAAATGGAAGAAAATATGAGATGTTTTTGAGAAATGTATTTCCAGGATTATTAGAGACTATCCCTCATAACCAGGAGAATATTTGGTTTCACCAAGATGGTGCACCACCCCATAACTCAGTACTAGTCAAAGATTGTCTTAATGAAATGTACCCTCAGAGATGGATTGGTACTAATGGAGTAGTCAGATGGCCAGCATGATCACCTGACTTGACTCCATTAGATTTTTACCTTTGGGGGTATTTAAAAAGTGTAGTGTACATTGAACCCATTGAGGATATGGCCGATTTGTATAATAAAATATATGCAAGTGTTGCTGCTATAAATAGACATACGTTACAAAAAATTTGCAATGAAGAGTTACTGAAACGGTACAATATGTGTATTCATGAAGAAGGGAGAAATTTTGAACATTTAATATAATAAGTACCTACTAATAAGAAAGAAATTAGTTTAATTTCATTTTTAATAATATTTCGATAGTTTTTAAATGTTTGTTTATAAAACTTTTGTTTACGTTCTTTACTGAATTGTTAATATAAATTTAGCCCGTTCTAAATTAGTGTGTATTTTCTTTGTTGTCTTACTTACTTTAAGTTTTGGGAGCCGTTTTATTAGAAGCGTTATTAGAAAAAAAAAATGTAATATGTAGGAACATATGGATATTGGTTCATCATGTTAGTTCCGGTTTGGCCGGAAGTGGTAAACATAATTTTATGATAGTGTATTATATCACTTTCCTTATCTTGAAAAAAAGTGTTTGGTAACCAATATTCTATAATAAATAATAAGTAAATTATAGGGGAAAATTATTCACAAATTATTGTTTAATCACATGACTTATGTTTCAAGGTTCCAGCCATCAAAAAATAGTTTTGCATCGCAGCGCCATCTCTGTGTGCTGTTGAGGAAAAATTCTAATCACCGTTATTTAAACCTTTCTTTGGTATCAATCATCTGCCATTTACAAAAATAAAATATCTTTATTAGCTTTAGAGATAATGGCCTGGGGACTTTTAAGTGAAACACCCTGTATATAACCAAATTAAAATAATGACGATCTATAAATTTTTCACTTTTGAAGTCAAAAGTGTCAAAAAAATGATCTGTTGACTCAACTTTAGATCACCGTGTCACCGTCATTTTGAATTGTCCTGTATTGTAGATTGTTTAAGGGGTCGCTCGGCTCTAATCAGCCCTTCTTCGCATCGTCCTAAAAGATCTTTTATGAATTACTCTACAATTAGTTTTTGACCAGGACTCCCAAGCTTTTTGCAAAGCTTGTGATTTTCCCGGAGGCTAATTTGCCTATATCTTCAGGCGTTAATTCCACCTTTCCTAGGTACTTTAGCCTAGTGCGGACACCCAGCGTCTTGCATTCGCAAAGAATATGTTGCGCAGTTTCTATTACAGTGTCGTAGTATCTGCACGTATCATCATCTGCCTTGCACATACTCTTAAGATAATATCTTAAAGGGCAACGGCCTGTTAAAAGGCTGTTATCAGTCTGAAGTCCGACTTTTCGAGTTCGAGAAACCTTGGAGCATTCTTTGTCGAATAAGTTATGAATTTTTCGCTTGTCTTTGGCCTTTAGTATTCCTCTAGTAGGACAGTTTTTGTTCCTTTTTCCATTTTAAGATTTCCTCCTTTATGTGTCCCTTAGATAAGCCACAAAGTAGTCAGTGGGTTTGGTCTTAGATTCCAATTAGATTAACTAGAGATCTCCTGGTTTGAGAGAGAGAGAGAGAGTACCTGTACCTGATGCAGCTTTAAGGCACTAAGTGCTGCCTCCTTCCTTACATGCAGATGTAGATGAAGCCTCCATAGCTGCTGTGGGACAGGAGCCCATTGTTCCTGTAATCCCTAAGCAGGTAAGACGTTGCAACTTCTGCAACTTTCATTGTGTTAGTTTTTCTTCAGTTTTTGGCCACAACCGAAAGATAAGACCAGTAGATCATTTTCGGTTTTAGACCCCAAGTCTTACCAAATAGCCACAGTGGCTTTTGTAAGTGTTCTTTCTAAATGTTAGTTCCAGGTAAGTTTTTGATCCAAAATTACTCCTAGATATTTAATTTCACTGGAAAAGTTCAGCACTGTTTCATTTAACATAGGAGCTCTTAAACTTAGTTTTCTTTTGGTAAACGGAACCATAACTGTTTTGCTCGGATTGACACTGTGGCCCTCCTGCGAGCACCATTTGGATATTATCTTTAATGCGATTTGCATGAGATTAGAGATCATAATCTTATGCCTACCTCTCACAGTAATAACCAGGTCATCAGCATAACCCCTAACGTTAAATCCAGAAGTACTGAGCCTATGGAGAAGGTCATCCACCACCATTGACCACAGCAAGGGCGATAAAACTTCACCTTGGAACTACCCTTGACTCCAATCAGAGTGGTGGAGTCCACCCCATATCCGTAGTAATTATTCGGCTTATGCATCCTCTATATCTATGAATGCATACATCCACTTACTGCATACAGCCACTGCTTTTGCAGTGGCAATGCCTTTAACCAGACTTCGATTTTCCAGATTAATAGGCAAATTGTTTTGGATTAAGCAAAACCCGTGTAAGGGCTTGACTTCTGGCATGCTCATCTAGTATTTTCTCCATTGTTTTCAGGAGAAATGAGGTTAAAGTAATGGGGGATTATCCTGTATACATAATGGACTACGAGATGGACTATTTCAGTATGAATTTTTTATTATATTATTGGGAATTAATCATGGAAATAATATTACTATAATGTTTTAAACACTTTTGTAGCTTTAATTCATATTAAAAATTGTGTAATTTAGCGCCTCCTTGAAACGCCGATTTGGAAGAGGTCACTTCAACGATTTGAATTTGTAGCTGTTTTGACTGCTAATATCTCGCTGCTATATTTGTCAGTGGTCATTTTGTATCAGATGTCAAAAGGTTAGGTTGGCATTGTGTTCACCAGCTAAAACATAACGTTTTAAAGCATTTTTGCTTTACCATACCCAAATAGTCACACGTTGATATGCCGACTTTGCGGCAGGCTGTGGAACAAAATTCAAAAAAGAAATAGTAGGCCTTTCCCGCTGTACAATTTCCTCATAGAAATTACCCATATCCAAGAAAATGCGAAATACCGTCTGTCACTCGCTCATTTTAGACTTTCTCTCGCAATTATAAAACTCTGTCAGTTTTATTAAAAAAATAATAGATAGTGCTTACATAAAACATAGGAAAATATGCTTTTTTTTAAAACGCCGAGCCGTATCTATTTTTGATGTATAGAAACCGAGATATTTGAAAAAACTGTTTTTAACGCTTCTGGCAAGATGGCGGTGAACCCGTTTGCGTGTCGAAGACTCACGAATAGACTCGACTCCAGCTGCTTTGTTAGTTTTTAGTTTTTGTATGGCCTCTTCCACTTCTGATTTTAAAATAGAGGGTTTGCGTTCGTAATTCTACTGTTAGTCTTCTTCTATCTCAGATGGTCACGCTAGAAAAGCTTTTCGCATAATTCTTATCAAATCTCAATTCTCTGATCCATGTCAGCTCATAGAGTACGGATGGAGCCCTTAAGTGACCTGGTTTTGGGTTTAACTCTGCGTTGTAATCACCTTTATTGTATGGCCACGTCGACGCACCGCACAGCGTACAGCGGCTAGCCTGGTCTGCATACAAAAGAAATTGTACTAATTGATTCATATATTGTTCGGCTCTTTCCTTCCATAATTTTATTAAAAACACGATATCGCCCGTGCTGAAGGATGTGGGATGTGCGAGGCTCAAGTTGTTGATTTGATCACTCTCATTTAAGATAATCGCTGTATTTAATTTT
Source organism: Stenurella melanura (assembly GCA_963583905.1). NCBI lineage: Eukaryota > Metazoa > Arthropoda > Insecta > Coleoptera > Cerambycidae > Stenurella > Stenurella melanura. The sequence goes on along the minus strand of OY757313.1, from coordinate 43,396,418 downwards.
ACTGTGCGATGTGCGAGGGACGACGATATGGGCATTCTCGTTTAAAGTAATGGTTCTATTTTACTGTGCGACGTGCGGTGCGATGTGCGCTATGCGGTGCGACGAGGTGGCCATGCACTTAAGTGTACACTAAACTGTTCGGAAAAGATGCTATTATTGTAATCGGTAGAAGGAACCTTTTCCGTACAGTGAGAGTGAAAATTTGAACCTCTGTGATGTAAAAATTACAAATAACGCTTATTGTATGTATTAATATCGAAAATTGGTGCTTCGAAAACCAATTGTTTTTCACACTAGAAAACGTATGTGTGTAAGCAAGTCAACGTCTTGATAAATTTTGCATGAAATTAGGGCTCGGGGCAAAACAACCCGTATTATGTTACCCCGTATAGAACACAAGCTACCAAACATGAAAACGACACATCCTTATCAAGAGACAATATTCGGTGTACCGCAAGGTCCCGTTATGGGACCTAACCTGTTTGTTCTGTACATAAACGACATTATGAAGTACGTTAAAAAATGCAGCATACATTTGCTGACGACACATTGGTATACTTAGTTGGTTATAATGTAGACTTGACTATAAACATAATAAATAGTGAGCTTAAAGAAATAGAGAAATGGTTGTACAAGAATAGCCTTAGCTTAAATGCAAATAAAACTAAGTTTATGATAATTAAAACTAAATACAGACGAGGGAATACAGTAAATAACCAAGGAGTAACCATTAATGGAATAAAAATTGAACAAGTTAATGAATTCAAGTATTTAGGTGTAATTATTGATGATCATTTAACGTTCTCCGGACATGCTCTTTATGTTACCAAAAAAATAGACAAAAGTTGATTTGATGAGACATATAGGAAGAGATTTTACTACATGAACGAAAATCATACATAAAACAATTATTTTACCACATTTCATCTTCTGCTCAACAATACTTTTTCTACTTAGTAATGCTGAAATAAATATATTACAGGAAGACAAAACCAAGCATTACGAATTATTCTAAACTGTAACAAATTTGCAAATATAAAATTAATGCTTGATGCTACGAAGTTACTAGGAGTGAAGCAAATTATAACCTTAAATACAATGACTTTAATTTACAAAATATTACGTGAATTAGTGCCAAAATATTTATCAAAATATTGTACCTTCGTGAGGAACATTCATGAACACGACAGAAGATCAGGAGAATATTTATATATTCCAACAGTATACATACAAGATATAACCAAGTTAACCTGTTCCACAATGGATTTAAACAGTATAATGCCATTATTATTATTTAATTTTAAATGAATTTGAATGTCTATTCAGAAGTACGCACATTTTTTTCATTATCCGTCTATATTTTAATAGTAGTGGAAATACTCTCTTTATTGTTTCTGACGTAATTATTTTTTCTAGGGGTGACGGAAACCGACGAGGTGGAGGACGAACTTTGGAACCTTTTAGATATAATTCATCGTAAAGGTACCAGGTTAAAAGATGAAGCAGAAGCACTACAAGGTACTATCCGCGAACAGGGCAACCTACAGGAGGAGAGCAACTTCCAGAGGGTACTCTTCCATTCTTCCGCCGATGATGTTCGACAACTCCGGCAAGAACGCGACCTCCTTCTCGACCGACTGGCGGAGATGGAAGCTGAGGTTCTTGCAGGAAGAGTACACACCTCCAGACTACAGGAAGACTTAGAGAACCTTCTGTCTACCAAGCATGACCTTGAGGAGCAACTCAAAGCGGTGGTGACTCAAAGAGGTAACAGTGTTTTTTGTAATTATATTTTTAAGACAAGTTTATTTCTTGAAATACATACAACAGAGCAAAGGTGCGAGGAGTGTAGGGATAGCCTTTGTCGGTCGCTTTTATTGAGTAACTTAAAATTCCTTTAAATGCAATTTTATTATTTAATAATAATACGAATAATAAATTTATTGCCCAACAGAATCCTCCAGTTGTAGGACAGTTTTACAAAACAGAAATAAATTACATAAATGCAAAGTATACAATATAAAATATAGAAAGTATAAAATATAAAAGTATGAAAATAATTATTCAGTTTAAAGTAGCTTAATATTATGGTTATGTACTTTAATGTAGGTTACAATCTATTTCGGATACAGAGTTTTATGCTCTTGGAGTAATTATTTAAAGAAAGACTAAACATGTCACTAATAGAGTTATAGATTTCCATAATGGAATAAATGGGTAATTTAGCAAGGATGTTTTTTCTTTTAGATGGTAGTGCAAAGCTAAATGTTTGACGCGAGCCTAAACGTCGAATTCTAAAATTTATTTGCAATAAGAGTTCTGAAGAGTCTATTGTATTATTAATCAACTTGTAAATAAACATTAAAGATATAATTCTTCTGTTTTGTAATGAATCCAAGTTAAACCGTGTTAACATGAAATAATTTGGAAAGTTCCTACAAGAGGATATTATTTTTTTAATTAAGTTAATTACATTAACTACTAAAACTGAAAGTCGTCACATTGTGTACCTATATAAATGTAAATATAATTTTCTTTCTGTTTAATTAAATTAATATAATACAAATATCACGTCCATTTGTGTCAACATACAACAAGGAGGTAATAATACTATTTATTGCTTATATCTATTGCACCAGAATAAATAAAATTTCTTGTGAAACTTGTAACACTAGCATTATTCATAAAATTAATTTTTCTAATTAGGAAGAAAGCTGTTAGTCTTGATTTTCACTTTATTTTGCCAACATGGCAATTGTTTCACCAAACAGTGGCTTCCTCGGATGTTGAGTACTAGCATAGTGTAGTACTATCGTGGTACAAAATTAAAACTAGTTAGCTACAGGGTGTTTTTCACGATTATTCAAATTAAACTGTCATTAGGTACTCAATTTTTTCAAATTGTATGCTTTGACTTAAAATGTTTCAAGAATCAATGCCTACACGCAGAAATCCATATGACAACTTTTCTTCGACATGAATTTTTCAAAAACCATCGAAGAAAAGTGGTCGCTAGTAGGTATATAATTAAAAATCGTCAGTTCCATCTTTTACAAGTTCATATGCAAGGTCTAAAGATATTATAAAAATTATATAGTTATGGTAAAAAAAAACACGTTCTTATTATAGGTACTTTTAAAATGTCAAAAAACGAGAAATTTGGCGATTTTTTATTTGTAACCCAACTAATTAATCAACTTTACGAAAAAAAGTTATCGAATATTTCTTGTTGGAAATTGGTCAAAATATATTTTAAAAAATTATGTAATGTAATATTTACGTCTGTTATAAACAAAATTGTTTTAAACAATATGAGACCAGGTTACCGTCTGGTATAGTATTTCTATTCTCACTTGAGAAACTCAGTATAAAGTGTTGCTACCAGGATACATCATTACGAAGCCTGCTTGTGTTAGAATAACACCGACACCGTACTTGAATATTACAATCGATACCCGTATATGAATATATTTAACCAGATGTGTTATGCGCTTACATTAAACGAAAGTAGTTTATTGTTTACCTGGCTCACCATTACAAGTCCGTCACTTACTCTTGGCTCATTTTTAATATTACCTGTAGCATAGCCGTGGTTAAATGATATTTATTTACTTTTATCGAATCATGTATGGAGTTGTTCATTAAACTAATATTATTATAAATAGTGTATTATAAATAAATAATTTACATCATACCTATCAATTAATATAAAGTAGTAAAACAATATTCAATTTATTACAGCAGCAAAATTATCGATCGACGCTTATGACATCGCTGGTATTATGAACTATTCCTTTGTCGGTCTTTTTACGATTTTCAAATTGACACTTGATCAACTATAATATGAATTTTTATAATCGGTAGTGTCTGCATCCGAAATGTATTCAAAACTTATGCGCCCATATTACCTGCTCAAAAAACTAAATGTGTACGTACACCCGCAAGTTCAATAATTGGCAGCCGTGTAACATTACTTCATTGGCCATATTTTTTCTAAAACTACTAATCCTAGAAGACACGCACATATAAGATATCCTTGATAGAGATTTCTATCTAGACTGTAGATTTATGTAAGGAAGATCTATCACAAATTAATAATTAAAAAGCAAAACAGTTGCTATCACAGTTATTACTTAAAGTCATGTACATGGCCACGTCGGCGCACCGCAGATCGCACAGCGGGAGGCCGGTTTGCATACAAAAGAAATTGTACTAATTGTTCATATATTGTTCGGATATTTTCTTCCATAATTTTATTAAAAACACGGTATCGCCCATGCTGAAGGCTGTGCGATATGCCATGTGCGAGGCTCAAGTTGTTGATTTGGTCACTCCCGTTTAAAAACGTGGTTGTATTTAACTTTACTGTGTGAGGAGCGTCGATATGGCCACACCGTGTCATGTGCGAAGCGAAGTGCAATGTGCACTGTGCGGTGCGCCGACATGGCCATGCATTTAGTCCGATCAAATTATGCAAAAATGGCCATCTTTCGTCGAAATATAGGGTATGGGCTAAAATATGTCTCCCCCCTATGGACAAAAAATCCCTTTTTATAGGTTTGCTGGTAATAGACATGTGTGGTGTCGGAAAGGAATTTTCGTAAGGAATATCCATGGGCAACGATGCAAAGTAGTTGGCCGAGGCCCAACCGTCATGCGCACAGGATAGAACCACCCTCCAAGGGGGTGGAAAATTGAATTTTTGTTACTGTTTTTGGGCACCGAAGTCAGTGGGTCGAATATAGACTTGTCCCTGCCCCTGCTGGGAATTTCAGCGCTTGAGGAGTTGGAAGAACTTCTCAAAGGGTTGGAAAATGGAGTGTTTTTGTTTTTGATAGGGAACATTGACTAGGTCCATAGAAGCTATCGAATTAAACTCTAGTTCGAGCTATGTTTGCGACCTACACCTCCCTCTTTTAATAGCCATTGCAAGAAATAAAAAAACACTACATAAATGCCACTTGACCTATTTGAATACTGGCGCCGAATGTTTCCGCTTTCAGTGTCGGCGGTTCAAAGAAACATGTAGTTTTTGGTCTTGCACTATTTACCTTAGACTGTACCGCCGCTTACCCTTGTAATAATAATAATAATAATAAGAAAGAAAATTATTATACGGTCCAGGATAAGATGAAATTCTTCCCTGGAATGTACAAGACGCCAGCAAATAGCTGTTTCTTTGTCATAAAAGTTTAATGAATAAATTTATTAATTTTTTCACACTATTGTTGAAATAAATAGTTTATCTCGAAATTAAACGGTAAAATTAAACTTTACAAAAAAAATTGTTAAAAAGAATATCATGATACGATGAAAATGAGAAACAATTGCACAAGTATTCAAATCCCTTAATTTATTGTTTGAATTTGAAAATACATTTGAAGTTCAGTCCTGTGTACTGCAGGCTTTTTTGCGAGCTGACAGACCAATTTTTAGGCATAAAAGAGATCTCAAACTGTAAGTAAAAAAAAGAGGTGTTATGAAATGTACTTTTATTGAAATCATTAATTAATAAAACAAAATATTATAGGAATTAATTAACAAAGATTGTGAGGCAGAGAAGTTCTAATAGATAGAAGAGATCTTAAATTTTATTTTAAAACAAAAATCAAGGAGGTGTTATGAAGTGCACTTTCATGAAAAAAATTATGTATAGCAAATTAAGTCTGACAAATTTATTAACAAAAATTGTTACTCAAACAAATTTTTCCAAAAATGGTTCATTATTTACCACAAATTGTGTAAATTTCTATCAGGTGTTTTAAAACATAAAATAATTCTTTTTATCTAAATTGAAAAATTCATAAAAAATAACAATTAAGAAATGTTTACTTGTCTGCCAGGCGTAACATGATTTTTACATGTTTTGCAACCATTTTCACATTTTCATTTTCAGGTGTTCGATGGGGTACCATTTTGCAGTGAGAGCTTGGTCTACGTCCTCTCAGTAATTATTTCCATTCATCAACTGTGGTTTGGGTGTATTTAGATTTTAATTATTTTCTACAGTCGCCGCAGGACGGGCAAAAATTATTACAGGGCAGGCATAGCCCGTCCTGGCCCACCCCTAGCTACAGGCCTGCAAGGAGGCTTCGTAATGATTTTGGTAGCAACGCTTTAGACTGAATTTCTCCTTTGAGAACAGAACTACTATACAGTTGCCAATGTATTTGGTGTGTCCAGTTTTAAGATCAATTTAATATTAGTTCAGAATAATAAAACTGGATATGATGAACAAGGTGATAGATTAAGCATATTTAAGCATTAAATTAACCGTTATTAATTAATTAATTACTCACAACTGTTGTTAATTCAAATCAAATCAAATTTATTTTCGAACATATAACATAAAATTGTACATTATTGTGATTTAATAAAATGACGTGCATTCTAAATTGCCTCTAAAGCGAATCAGAGAACACGTTTGTGTTGTGCATGGCCCCTCAACAACATTTTTAGACGTAATTACTCACAATGAGTACTAAATGAATTTGCACTATAATAAGCCAAAATAATCTTTATTATTCTCATCAATATGGATTTTATATAGTGGTAGTTACACAAGTGATTGCGATATTCTCGTCCCTTCCCTCCTTTTTTTCTGATTGTATTGTATAACCTGCCTACTACTTCTCGATTATTTTAATTCAGGAAATAGGTTCGAGTTAGAAATAAAAATTATAAGATTTTTCTATTTTCTGTTGTGCCAACATATCGTGCAAAATATTTATACGTATGCTTAAGACATCCAGTGTAATATTACTTGATATTTTTTCTATTCTTAGAAAATAAAGACATTATTATTTTACACCTTACCTTACTCAACTTTTAATTTGTAAGTGAATTTGTAATTAGGCATAAATTAAACAGTATTTTTTTCTCTTTTCTAGGTGAAGTGAATTCCCGCATACATGACTTACACCTGCAATTTGTGACTAAAAGTGCATCCGGCTCGCCGGAAGGTGAAAAAATTAAATTGTTAAGTGATAGTAAGGATTCGACGACTAGTCAGCGGACAAATAGTATTAAAAAATATGTAAAAAGTGAGCTAAGTGAGCTTGATAAAGTGCTTGGTGATAGAGTACCTAAAGTTAAAGTGCCCGACAGTAACAGAATTGCCGCCATACTAAAAGAACATGATCCTTTGGTGCTACAGAAACATTTGCTAACGACGACTGTGCAGAATCAGGTGAGATACATGCTTCATTGTTTATCTTTTGACTGTTAATTATTAAACAGGTACAGTAACCAGCGCAGCGTGCAATTATTTGACACATTTGTAACCACTTGAAACATTATTAATCCTGCTCCTTAGAGCATGGCACACAAAGAAAGTGATTTTTTAGTGGTGGAATCTTCTTTGAATACCTAACTCAAAATGTCTTCTATGGTTGCTACGGGTATTTGTATCAATTGAATATTTGTTTATCGATTACTTGCGACTTAGTCAATACAAAAATTGGCACCCCTCTAGGAGGGATGGAAACCACATCCAAATAAGAAACCAATATCGGGAGGTTTTTTTACATTAATTTAAAGAGTCTTAAAAGGACATTACAGAAGACATCATGAAAATCCATCTCCTGCTCGAGAATTTCGAGCTTTTGCCATTTTTACGGTTTCGTTGACTAAACTACAAATGATGGGACATTTTTAAGTTGATAGATATGCCAAGTTTCTAAAAACTTGTTGAACATTTGAAAAAAAGTGACATCTGTAACAGGTTGTGGCTCCTTCGTGGAGTAAAGGTGATTTTCGTCAAGTTGACATAGGCCAGTCACCACGGACTTCTATAGCGAGAATTCGACAAAAATTGCGAAAGTTTTTATTCATTGAAACTATATCGGATGAGGTAAAAAATAATTAATTCGGTTTTTGCACCCTTTTCTGCCCCCCCGGAACAATGTTAAATTAACAAAAAACGTACATTTGCAATAACTTTAATAACTTATGAAAAAAAAATCCAAAATTTATATAAACCTTGGAGAACATTTTAATAGTTATTAGACATCTTCTCTCAAGTTTACACCCTGCTACAATGACTGGAACATTGCAAATAGTCGTTTATTAACTTTATTATGATATATTTTAGGGAAAAAAAAATGCGATAGTTATGCAAATGATTGTTTATGCAGTAGAATAGGGTTACAAATCCGCTTGTAATTTTGCATAACTTTCTTTACCTCGGAAGATTTTTTTCACAATTTTTTTATCTAGCACGGGCACAATTTTGACGTTTTGAACACTAAGTGGGGGTCTAAATAATTGCAAAAGTCTTAAAATCGGGTTGCAAATGCTTGTAGCACCAATAAATGACATAATCTGAATTTACAACCTCGTAAATGTCCAGGAATAATTAAATCACTTACTATTTAAATTTAAAAAAATAGAAAATAGGTGCGAAATTCATATAACATTCAAATAATGTACCTATTCAAATATTCCTGTGAATGTTGCACATTCACTCGCGGAACATCCTGAATATATTTGATCTGTTTTCGCTTTCTTTCTGAGACATTTTGCATTTTCAGTAAGTGTATATACAGGGTGTTGCATCATGAGAGGGACATAGCTTAATAGGAAGTAGAGAACATCAGTGGTAACCGGAACCTCCCATAGAAATGTCTCATTGGGCCTTCACTACGAAATTACAGGGTTTAAATAATTTTTGGCCAAACCTGTTTTTTGTCATAACTTTGACAGGAAATGAAATAACGGATTCATATTTGGTACGGCTAATGTACAAACGAGCCCCAAGAGGTACATGTATAAAAAAATATATATCCAGGTCCGGACTCACTATAATTTATGTATCTTCTTTGCATCAATAAAACATCACCCTGTATATATTTTTTTGAAATTTCGATACGATATTCGAAAAGAGCAAGAAAAAACAAACAAAATGGCCTATTTCATTTTTTTGTTACACTTTCGTGGTTATTTAAATACGTTGTTAAATGTGCAAGAAAATGGATTACAGAACCCTATTAAATGAGAGGCACGTGAAATAAATAATTTTATAACTAAAATTTGCAAAAATTCTATTGAGCCTAGGTGGTCTGGGTGAATCCTAATTCCGGCACGTTTTAAAGGTCCATTTTGGTAAAAAACTGTGGTCCTAATAAGTAATCGGGTATGAAATAACAACATTTTTAATCAATACGTTATTTATTTTATCTATTCCCGGGGCCGTGTTTCTTTTAGCTCTGGCCACAAATGTGGGAAACCTGAAATAGATCTATTTGCCACTAAACTCAATAAAACATGCGAGAAATATATTTCGTGGTATCCTGACCCAAATTTCATATGAGTCGATGCCTTTACAGTTCCGTGGAAAGAGTTATACTTCTATGCCTTTCTACCGTTTTCAGTGATAACGAAAACACTTGAGAAAATGAAGGAAAAAAAATGGCCTCCACAACCTTAGTATCCGTTATTAAAAAGCATGTTAACAGAACAACCTTTACATTTGAACCAATAAAAGAAGCATCTCACAAACGCCTACACTTTCCATCCGATGAAGACAGATGGAAAACAAGAAGAAACATCTCACAAACACCTACACGCTCCATCCTATACTCCTACCCCATGCGTCATGCGGCTCTCGCTGCTGACAACAAGCATGTCCAATGTCCTATCTAGCGTATGCAGCTGGTCCGGCGGTATATAAAAGCACTGGGGGTTTGTTCTGGCACACGGTGGGATGATCGGTGGGCGATCGGGCTGCGTGGTGGAACAAATCTCCCTGCACCGCAATTGGCAGCAATGCCCACCTTACGCTGGCAAATCAATCAATCAAGCATAACTTCATTATTTAAATAATAGGTAATTTAATTCAGTTCCGGGACATGTACGAAGTTGAAAAATAGACCCCTATTTCTTGTTTAAAATCGTGTCCTTGCCACATAAAAAAAAAATTGCGAAAAAAAAATTCTTCCGGGGTAAAGAAGGTTTGTAAAATTACAAGCGGGTTTTGCACCAAACTTGGTAGAATGTGTATAATAATGAGTAAAATGTTCTTCAAGGGGGCTGAAGAACTGCGGTCAATGGCCTTTTGTTAATCAATAAATCAGGTTTATTATTTATTACTTGTTATCCAAGATTTGTATATATTTCGGATTTTTTTTCAACAAGTTGTTGCAAATTTACGTTTAATGTTAATTTAACAATGTTCCTGGGGGCGAAAAAGGGTGCAAAAACCGCCTGCATTATTTTTTCACCTGTCCAATATTGTCTCAGAAATTAAAGACGTTCGCAATTTATCATGCTTTTTCGCTATAATGACTGGCCTAACATAGAAACACCTGAATTTGAGATTCTGGCTTAGCAGGACAGTTTCTGAACACTCTGTATTTTTATGTATTATTATTTTATTAGTTTATCTATTACGTATCTACAGTAGTATGTACCTAGTCATTAATTCAAAAATACAATGGAAAATTCTTTGTGTTCTGGGAGTGTTTTATTTAACAAAAAATTTCAAATTTAAATGTAGGCAACACGCAAGATGTCATTATTCCTTGAAAACAGACAGTGTATAAATAACACGTATCTCAGTTTACATTGTAATTTATAATTATCCCAGATAAAGGATTATAAAAAATATGACTAATTATTTAACCTTGATGTGGATTTAAACATGTCTTAAATTTTTATTGGCCGAGATAAATTTAATAGTAGGTATGCTGTGGGTACTTATAAATAACTTAATAATATAGCTAATAATGGTACATATTTGTTATCGACGTAATTTGTATACCTGCGATTTGGTTTTATATTTATATTGCAATTAATATGGAGACTAACAAACAATTCGATTCAGTATAATCGCTGTAACACATAATTGCAGACATTTATTGCTCTCATAAAGTTTTCCTGGTCGTAATGCTAGTATACAACATGTTTATCAAACGATTTCCTGTCTAACTTACACGTTGTTTTCCAAGATTTATTTTATCATGGAAAGGTACAGTGTATAAAAAATTGTGAAAAATTTGCCCCGCGCTTAAAATAGTTCCTGATCACTTTCTCTCAAATTTCTATACATTAGTAATTTCATTAAGGGATTTGGAGCCTGACTTTCTTAGTTCGTTCCGTAGACGTGGTTGTTTTACCTATACTTCAAAGAATCTCGCAGGGAATTAGAGGAAAATGGCCCTCGATTAAATTCGCTGAAATCGATATATGTTATTCCTTCCTCTCGAGCTCCTGATCAACAGTTCTTGTGGGCACAAGGTCGGAAAATGGACAGTACGGTACCATTTCAAGAATACTTAAAATCGATTTACTTCTTACTGAATGATCAGCGAACTGGGCGCGAGCGGGCTTAGCGAGAATAAACGCCCAGAGGGGGGTGTACAGCAATTTTGGGCATTGTAGGAAATTTTCCGTTATTTTTTTATTACAGCTCTCTAACTATAAACCTTCGTAATTTAAAACTAACGTTTAAAATATTATAAGGACATAAAGGGGATTAAATTCTTGTAATAATTAATGAATATACTCGGAATATACCTATCTCCTATTTAATCAGAAACCTGTATCTCCAATCTCCACCGGTTTTAAATACACGTGTATAGTTATCCGCCGTCAAAGAAACCTTATAAGTAAACGAAACTACTGAGCACATGCACCTATATATACATGTAGACTGTAGAGGTCACGTTTTATATTAAATTTTGTGGAATTTTAACGTTGCTTATTCAAAGCGACTTAGGCATTTAGTATTTTGCCACTTTGCTATTAAAGCTCCCCACGTGTCAGCCGCGTATATCACACAATGCTTCAATATGTGCCATTTTAAAGGCATTGGAAGATTCTAATCACATCAGGCCGGAGATAAACCGTGAATGCTAGGAATTTCTTTGAGATTACTCCCAAAAGTTTCTAGAAAATTTCAGTTTCAAAATTAAAGCATATGTCCTATTATTAAGGAAAACACATCTGAATGTTAAAAAAGAAGAATTGAAAAATTCGTATCAAAATTATTTATTAATATGTATTTCCGCGATGTCGATATGAATTTCAGATAACAACTATTTGGTGTTTGATTTTTGTTTTTTTACAAAATGTCAAATATGGCATAATAATTTACTACATACTAAAAAAAGTACATGACTAACTTATAAATGAGAAAAAAAAGTGCTCGGACGTACACCAAAATCAACTAAAATCCTATGGATAACTAACAAACTTCATTTTAAAACAAAAATCAAGGAGGTGTTATGAAGTGTACTTTCATAAAAAAAATACTCTATAAAAAATTAAGTCTGTCACATTAGTTATCAAAAATTGTCAGAGACCATTTTTTTTTAAAATGATTAATTATTTACCACAAATTGAAAATTACATCAGGTGTTTTGAAATGTAAAATCTTTTTTTTTTATAGCTAAATTCAACAATTCACAAAAAATAACAATTAACACATTTTTAATGGTCTGGCGGGCGTAACATGATATTTACATGTTTTGCAACCAATTTTACCTTTTAAATTTGAGGTGTTCGATGGGATACCTTTTTTATCATGGGAACTCGATTTATATGATTTCTCAGTGTTTTTGATTTTTCAAATCAGCCGTCGAGCGCTCCACTTTCAGCCTCAAGCGGACAGTGACAGTACATTCATTTAAACATCGCGCATGTTTTCAGTAATAATTATTGCTATTATTATTGTTATTATTGTAACTTTTCGTCGTCGAATTTGCACGTCATTTCCCTAACTACGTCGTTTGGTTGATTAACTCTAATTATCTAATATAATAAATACTTTCGATTTTGTTATTACTTCCACATCCACGTAGTGGATTGGAAGTATAGTAATCGCAAAAAAATTTTCAAAAATTTTTGTTCGTGAAATGGGTTTAGAATGTCATGAAACGTCGAGATTTTAAATTTGAGCGAAAAAAAATTTTCTGTCTGTCGGTCTGTCTGTCGGTCTGTCGGTCTGTCGGTCTGTCTGTCTGTCTGTCTGTCTGTAACTTTTTTTTTGTCCGCACGTTTTCTCCGGAACGGTTTAAGATATTGACTTGAAATTTTGTACACGTATATATCATAACGAGATCTGGAACTGGATTGTTTTTTGAGGATATCCGGTGAAGGGTTGGGGGTTAAATAGGGGTAAATATGGGAAAATAAGTAAAGCAAGCTTGTAAGAGTACAGAAACTTGAAATTCGGTGTATGTACTAGAAGTTAAGGCCTCAGATTTTTTATAATATTTTTCAACCCCCCACCGCCCCTACCCCATTAATGGGGTTGACTAAATAAAGTTGAGATATTCATTTGAAATTTCACACACGTATTTATTATAGCGACGTCTGGAATTAGATTATATTTTGAGATGATTTCGTTGAAGGGTTGGGGGTTAATTTGGGGTAAATAGGGGAATATAAGTAAAACAAGTTGGTAAGAGTACAGAAACTTGAAACTCGACGTATGTACTAGAAGCCAAAGCGTCAGATTTTTTTATAGTATTTTTCAACCCCCACCACCCCTACTCCAATATGAAAAGGGTTGATAAAATAAAATTGAGATATTCATTTGAAATTTGGTACACGTATGTATTATAACGACATCTGGAACTAGATTATAATTTGAGATGATTCCGTTGAAGGGTTGGGGGTTAAATAGAGTAAGTAGGGGAAAAAAGGTAAAGCAAGCTGGTAAGACTACAGAAACTTGAAATTCAGTGTATGTACTAGAAGCCAAATCGTCAGATTTTTTTATATTATTCAACCCCCACCACCCCTACTCCAATATGAAAAGGGTTGATAAAATAAAATTGACATATATTCATTTGAAATTTGGTACACGTATGTATTATAACGACATCTGGAACTAGATTGTACTTTGAGATGATTCCGTTGAACGGTTGGGGGTTATTTAAGGGTAAATAGGGGGACATAAGTAAAACAAGCTGGTATGAGAACAGAAACTTGAAATTCAGTGTATGTACTAGAAGCCAAGGCCTCAGATTTTTTAATAATATATTTTAGCCCCCCATCACCCCTACTCCATTATTCAAGGGGTTGATAAAATAAAATTGAGATGTTCACATGAAATTTAGTACGCATATGTATTATAACGACATCTGGAACTAAATTATATTTTGAGATAATTCCGTTAAAGGGTTGGGGGTTAAATAGGGGTAAATAGGGGGAAATAAGTAAAGCACGCTGGTAAGACTACAGAAACTTGAAATTCGGTGTATGTACTAGAAGCCAAGGTCAGATTATTTATAATATTTTTCAACCCCCTCTACCCCTACTTCATTATTAAAAGGGTTAATAAAATAAAATTGAGATATTCATTTGAAATTTGGACACATATGACTTATAACGACATCTGGAACTAGATTATATTTTGAGATGATTCCGTTGAAGGGTTTTGGGTTAAATAGGGATATATAAGGGAAAATAAGTAAAGCAAGCTGGTAAAAGTACAGAAATTTGGAATTTGGTGAGTAGGATGCTAATGGGAAAGTATCGGAGCCTCCAGGCTTGGAGCGGAGCAGTGATCAGTGATCACCACGTGTTGAACATCTGGCGTACACGTGGGTGAGCATCTGGACAAAGGTGATTTATGGCATGCACGTGGGTGAGCACCTGCATATGGGGTGCACGTGTTGAACATCTGGCGTACACGTGGGCGACCATCTGGACAAAGGTGAATGACCGGGAACATCTGGCATGCACGTGGGTGACCACCTGCATATGGGGTACACGTGTTGAACATCTGGCACGTGGGCGAGCATGGGAAGCTATCGTAACCGCCGTTCTCACGGTCTGGGGTACACCTGTTGAACATCTGGCATGCACGTGGGCGAGCATCTGGCTTAACCGTTATTTCATGAACATGTCTAAACTTGTCTAGGGAGGTGATTCATAATTCAGGTATGCAGGAAGTGGGCAGGTAAACAGGAAGTGGACAGGTAAACCGGAAGTGACCGGAAATCAAACAGGTAAACCGGAAGTGACCGGAAATGAACCAGGTAAACAGGAAGTGAAACCGGAAATGAACCAGGTAAACCGGAAGTGAAACCGGAAGTGGCCGGAAATGAAACCGGAAGTGGCCGGAAATGAAACCGGAAGTGAAAATACATTGAATGTGATACCGGAAATGGCCAAAATATGCCCGGAAGTGCCAAAAATTGAGCCGGAAGTGGTCAAGGAAGCATGTGAGTAAATCGGAAGTGACCGGAAATGAAACCAGAAGTAAAAATACATCTGATGAGGTACCGGAAGTGGTCTAAAACTGACCGGAAGTGCTGAAAATTGAGCCGGAAGTGGTCAAGGAAGCATGTGAGTAAACCGGAAGTGGCCGGAAATGAAACAGGAAGTAAAAATACATCCGATGAGGTACCGGAAGTGGTCAAAATCTAACCGGAAGTGTTGGAAATTGGACCGGAAGTGGTCAAGGAGACATGGAATCAAACCGGAAGTAACCGGAAATGAAACCGGAAGTCAAAATACGTCCGATGAGACACCGGAAGTGGTCTAAAACTGACCGGAAGTACAAAAAATTAGACCGGAAGTGGTCAAGCAGGTATGGAATCAAACCGGAAGTGTCCGAAATCGAACCGGAAGTGGATTGTGAATCCGGAAGTGAAACCGAAAGTGAACAGGTGAACAGGAAACATCCGAATCTAGTGATGACATAATGAACAGGAAGCACATATGGCACACATCTGGTAGATCGTGGGAAGCTATCGTAACCGTCGTTCCCACGGTGTGGGGTACACGTGTTGAACATCTGGCGTGCACGTGGGTAAGCAGCTGGCCAAAGGTGAATGACCGGGAACATCTGGCATGCACGTGTTGACCATCTGGAAACCAGACTTGTCTAGACAAGTTAGATCGCATATTTTTATCGAGAACATCTGGTCGATCGTGGGAGAGCATCGTAACCGTCGTTCTCATGATCTGGCGGCTCCCCTCTCCAAACCACGGATTATATATAATGCAGGGAAAATAATATTCATCAGTACCGTGTAGTTTATTGCACAACAATGAAGTGTGAGCACTGCAACAAAGTTCTTTCAAACAAAAGCAATTT
This sequence comes from Stenurella melanura, assembly GCA_963583905.1. Classification (NCBI taxonomy): domain Eukaryota; kingdom Metazoa; phylum Arthropoda; class Insecta; order Coleoptera; family Cerambycidae; genus Stenurella; species Stenurella melanura. The sequence goes on along the minus strand of OY757313.1, from coordinate 43,380,367 downwards.
AGTTCGACATATTCGTCAATATTGTTTCGCTCTAAAAGATGAAAGTGTAGCTTGTGAACCCCCAAGCAAGAAGCAAAAGTCTGATGTTGTACCTTCTACAAGTGGCATTAACAGAAAGCAAAATTCTTCGAGTGGTTCAAAAACTTGTGAATATTGTGGAAGTAACTTTTCAACATCTTTCAACTTACAAAGACATATTAATAATAGATGCCCTGTCCTGAACGAGCTGTTTGTTCTAAGTGATGGAAGTGTAGCTGATAGGCCACCAAGCAAGAAACAAAAGTCTGATGATGTACCTTCTACAAGTGTACCTTTTACAAGTATACCTTCTACAAGTGGCGTTAACAGAAAACAAAATTCTTCGAGCGGGTCAAAGACTTGTGAATATTGTGCAAATAACTTTTCAACATCGTTCAACTTACAACGACATATTAGTAATAATAGATGTCCTGTCCTGAACGACCTGTTTATAATTGACAGAAAGAAAATAAATCGCCCTATTGAAAGCAGCTTGGGAGATGGTGTTGCCAAACTACATTGTGCATTCAAAAATAGGATTGCTAGTTACCGCTTCAGTAGCCCTAGAAGCCACATCGCCTATTCTGATTTTATGAAAGAAGTTAAACAAAAAGTATTGGACAAAATTGGTGAATATTTGGAGAAATACCACACCATCAAGACTAATTTTGAAGTATTTGGGCTTTATGAAATACCCGAAAAGGAATTGAGTGATATTAAGTCATTCAACACAAAAAATAAAATAATCACTATATCAACCGACTTGCATCAGATTTTCGAAGAATTTAGTGAGGAGATGACCATACAAGCATCTGAATTTCAAGAGAAAGACTCGGGTTGGACATTAAAACACATAATGTTCCTTGACGTAAACATAAATAAGTATACACCAATGGGGGCTTCATCATATATTAAGCTGCCCAAAGCCATATCATTAAAACATGCTGTTTTGAACATACAAAACAAGGATAATGCGTGCTTTGCATGGTCTATCAATGCAGCTATTTTCCCCGCAGAAGGGGATCCAACAAAAACGAGTTCGTATCCGCATTATGATACTTTGTTGAACTTCAGAGGCTTAGAATTCCCGATGAAATTAAAGGAAATAGTGAAGTTTGAAAAACTGAATAACATCTCCATTAATGTGTTTGGTCTTGAATCAGAGTTCAAGGATGGGAAAACTATTACTGAAGTGGTTGGACCGCTACATTTTACTTCATGTCGGCAAGGCACGCACGTCAATTTACTGCTTATATCGGATAATGCAGGTAACACTCATTACTGTCTTATACAAAATTTGTCAAGACTGGTTTCTAAACAAAAATCAAACCATCATGATCGATTATATATTTGTGATGGATGTCTACAATCGTTTCGGAAAGTAGAGCAGCTGAGAAGACATGAAGAAAATGACTGCAACCATACATATACGAAACTCCCATCTACCGATTTAAAAATTAATAAGTATGGTGAATCTGTGCCCGAGAACATTCTTAAATTCATAAACTTTGAGAGACAATTACCCGTCCCGTTTGTAATTTATGCCGATTTCGAGAGTTTGCTGAAACCAATCGACCATAATGAGCCTTGTGAGGATAAATCGTTCACGGTTAAAGTATGTGAACACCAGCCTTATTCTTTCGCCTTTTATGTGAAATGTAATTTCGATGACAAGTATTCAAAATTCATAACATATCGAGGACACGATGCTGCTGAAGTATTTGCTGAGAAGTTGGATGAAACAGCCCTACACTTGTATAATGCCCACCTCAAACATGTTAAACAGATGCTGCCCCTTACTGATCAAGAGAAAGCCGAATATGAAAACGCGATTTACTGCCATATTTGCAAGAAACCCTTCAAGCCTAATGACACAAAAGTTCGCGATCACTGTCACTTGACAGGACACTTCCGTGCCGCTGCCCATTCCGTTTGTAATTTGAACTATAAAGTGCCGAAATTTATACCTGTCTATTTCCATAATTTAACAAATTACGACAGCCACCTATTTATCAAGAAGCTGGCGTGCAAGAAGGAAAGTATTTCGGTGATTGCACAAACCAAAGAAAAATACATATCTTTCTCTAAGTCAATCCTCGTTGAAAAATCTGCTAATCCCAAGGAACCTCACACATTCCTGCGATTAAAATTTGTGGACTCTTTTAGATTTTTATCCAAATCACTCGATAAATTGAGTCAAAGTTTAGCATCTAATCAGTGTACTGAGATTAGAAAGCATTTCCAAGATGAGGAAGAATTCAGATTAATTAGACAGAAAGGTGTTTTCCCTTATAATTATGTAGACTCGTTTGAAAAATTGGACGAAAGACAATTACCTTCAAAAGACAAGTTTTACAATGAATTAACAAATGAGGCCATTTCTGATGAGGACTATGAACGAGCTATCAAAGTGTGGAATACCTTCAAGTGTGAAACGTTGGGAGCATACGCAGATTTGTACCTGAAATCAGACATTTTACTGTTGGCTGATGTGTTTGAAAACTTTAGGAAAGTGTGTTTAGAACAATATAAATTAGATCCAGCCCATTATTTGACCGCACCTTCCCTGAGCTGGGATGCCATGTTACGTCACACAGAAGTTAAATTGGAGCTCTTGACTGATGTGGATACAGTACATTTCTTTAGAAAAGGTATTCGAGGAGGAGTGGCTCAATGCAGCAAAAGAAAGGCTGTGGCAAACAACACATTTTTATCGAACTATGATCCCAGGAAACCAACATCATATATCATGTACCTAGACGCCACAAATTTATATGGAGCCGCAATGGAGGAATACCTGCCCACAGGTGATTTTAGGTGGCTTGAGCAAGAAGAAATTGAAACATTTGATTGTTCCCTAGTTGAAAAAAAGTCGCAAAAAGGATATGTTCTAGAAGTGGACTTGGAATATCCAACAGAGCTACACGACGACCATAATGATTTACCGTTCTGTCCCGAGAGTATGACTCCTCCGAAAAGTAAATATTCCAAGTTAATCCCAAATTTACGAAATAAATCTAAATATATCATTCACTACAAGAATTTGAAGCAGTGCTTGGAATATGGCATCAAATTGAAGAAAATCCATAGGATAATAGAATTTTCCCAATCACCCTGGTTGGGGTCATACATTAATTTAAATACAAGACTAAGAAATTCGGCTAGAAATGCGTTTGAAAAGGATTTATTCAAGTTGATGGTTAATTCAATATTCGGTAAAACCATGGAAAACGTCGACAAAAGGCAAAATATAAAACTGTGTTCATGCTGGGAAAATAAAAAAGGCATGTTGGGTGCCAGAGCGTTAATAGCCTTACCACATTTTAAATCCTGTTCTATCTTCGATGAAAATTTAGTAGCAGTTCAGTTGGACAAATTGAAAGTTATATATGATAAACCGCTCTATGTAGGGTTTTCCATTTTGGATATTTCCAAGACAATCATCTACGAGTTTTTGTATGGCTACATCAAATTAATGTATGGAGATGATGCAACAGTCCTATACACAGACACCGACAGCCTAATTTTGGAAATTTTCACAGACAATGTTTATGATGATATCAAGAAAAACATTGATTTTTTCGATACTTCAAACTATAATGTCGATAACATTCATAACATACCCAAAACAAAGTCCGTGGTAGGGAAAATGAAGGATGAATACGCTGGGAGACCAATAGAGAGTTTTTATGGTACTGGTGCAAAAGCATATTGTGTTAAAGCCGGTGATGTAATGAAGAAGGCAAAAGGTGTTTCCAGAAGCGTTGTTAAGCATCAAATAGACTTTTCTGACTATGTTCAGGTTGTCGAAAACGGTGGTTTAATATTCCGTAAAATGTCCATATTTAAATCCACTTTACACACCATTCACACAGAACTAAAAAATAAAGTAGCTCTGTCAGCTGCCGATGACAAAAGATATATTGTGCCTGGAGATGTAAGAACCTTGGCTTGGGGGCACCATTTAATTACTGATAGTAATAAAAATTTAGATACTTTACTAAAATACGCTAGGCGTTTGGACATGGAAGAACCTGCAGCAGGATGGGATAGTGTTAATTTGGATGATTCTGAATTAGAAGATAATTTGAATTTAGATCATTTCGATTTATTAGATTTGTAATTTATTAGGTTTATATTTAAAAAACACACTGTTTACATATAAATAAAAAACTTATACATTATTCATTGTTTTTATTTTTCCACCACATAAAAGGTATTTACAATTACTGTAACATATCAACCACATTTTTGAAGACCCCATTTACATACATGGCATCTGGACTGTGAGTCTGGTGGACCATCCACATGACTATACCACTCTGGTCTGTTGTGATGTACGAAACAAGGTAGTTGAATCCTTAGTTCAAAATTTTGTGTATACTTCCTTGGTAATTTAGGCCATGTGTAAAGGAGTTCAATGGAACCAGCATTTTCAATCAGATATGTTAATGGGAAATATTGTAGCTCATCCTCAGTAAAATCATATAAATTTTTACCATGCTTGTGTTCTTTTATTAATTCGTTTGCTAGACAGAGTGAACAGTTCAGTTCTGGATCCATATTTTATGTATAATCCTAACAATCGATTCAACAACCAGCAACGAGGAACACAGTGTAATGTAGTAGATCAGGTAAGAAACTGAGCCGAACTCCACATCACGGTCTGTTTTTATGCTATTAGTATATAGTGGTGGGGGGCATTTACTGAAGAGTTGATTCCACTTTGTTTCTTTAGTAGAGTTATCATTTAGCCTTACTCGTAATTTATACATAGTACTATTTTTGGGTATTGAAGATGTAAGGACCGACTCATTGATTGTTGTGGAAGGTATCATCCGTTTCCATTTTGATGGCCAACTATCATTTCTTGTACCGTTGCTATCGAAGCAAATAAATGCCTCTTTAGTATTGTAAGATTGTTGTATGTAGAGAATTCCATGCCAAATGGCGTGCAAAACTAAAAACTGCGAGGCTATCATCGTAATATTCATAAACACACTAATGCTTCATTAAATTAACATGAATTTATATCCTATTATAAAGAGGAGTGGGGGTAAAGGATAAAACCAGATTTTTTATAAATTTTATTTATTAAACAATAATTTATTTACTACAGAATCTTTGTTTATTTTTGAATACTTTCTCATGCCACATCTTAAGCACTTCGCGAGGTATGAAAGCTTGCTGATTTTCCTGTCTTTCTTTGTTATGGTCGATCTTGTCTGGTTTATTTTTGAATACCTTCTCCCTTGGTAGGTGGCCACTGATCACATCCTTGTCTTCACTAAATTTCCTAGGATTGTAGCTGGAAGTATAACTGTTTTCTTCCTGTTGCACCATGTTACACTTTAAAATCTTTCCCGAAGTGGGTTTCGTTACAATTTCTGGTCTTACCCAAAATTTAGTAAGTTTAATTGGTCTTGTCTGGCTACAATATGTGCAATAACCTATTAACAGTTTATTCCAACTTAGCAAGAAGTCACTGAAGTAGTATTGTTTACTAATTAGTCTACCACAAACACAACATCGCCTTCTCTCCACTACCACAAGTCTATCTTGTGTAACTAGCATGGTGTTTCTTTAAACTAATAAAATGTGAGACAATTTCTGCTTTTATATCATTATCCCCCACTATTTAATTTTCTCCAGATGTTTATTGAGTCATCATAACGATCAACAACACGTGGGAGTCAATTGAAACTACTGTTCCCACGACAACATCTGGTGTATACGTGTTGAACATGTCTAGACCTGTTTAAATTTGTTTGATAAATAAAATACATGGTATATGTTTAATTTTTTATTTAAAATTATGACATTATAAAATTCTCATAAAGATAATATACATTTGATAAAGAACACATACATTTAGATTTTAAATGGTGAAAACATCGAGGTTCAGAAAATTTGAGTGGTGGATGTTCTTCTAACTCATACACAGGTTTTGATGAATATTCATTTATGTATGCGACCTTTTCTCTTCCTTTTACATAAATTTCTTTTTCACATTCGGTTAACTCTCGGACAACTTTTCCAAAATTGAAAAATGGTGTGTTTCCTTCATTCCAATGTATACCATGGTAATTATATGTTAACCAATTAACTTGCTTTTCCAAATCAGGTGGTAGAAGTTTTACAGGAAATGGTGGTTTGAAAATATAGTGGGCTGTTTTATAACCATTATATGCTGCAAGTTCTTTAACTATGAACTTATTTTTTTCTCCCTTGAATCCTTGGACATCCAAAATTAATGGCATATTTTTATATTTGCCAACTTTTTCGTTATATAAATTTTTAAACTATATATTTCAACAGCTTTCTTTAAATCTCTAAGATTTTTCTGGTGCTCTCGTAGAGCCTTTCTGTAGCTAGAGATCATCGCAAACTAACTTGCTAGCTTGCATTACCCCCTTATGTAGGTTAGACCTGTCTAACTATCTTTGTCAGTGGATTATAACGGAATAAACGATCATGTAAAATTAAACAGTATGCTGTTGTGTCATTCGGAATATTATCGCTTGTTTCGAATTCTATGCGCATAACGACAGACCCCGACTGAATAGTTTCCTTTTGACGAGAACAATCGATGTGGCTTATTGGTGAAATTGATTTGAATTCTTTAGGAGTAAATATAGGCTCATTCCCTGTTTCGTAGTATGATTGGCGAAAATGTGAGAACATTTCATATAAAGTTGCATATTTATTGTCTTTGAAATCAAGAAATAAATCGTTGTAAGGATATCTTTCAGAATTTAAAAATACTCTTATGTTTGTAAGATTACAGTTATCAAATGTGCTCATATTAGATGTTACTTTATTCTTTTTGTTAATTTGGAAGGCAACAATTACATGTCTAGGAGTTTCTAACTTAGTGGTAGTTTTCACGGGCCATGTGTGTCTTGTAGTTTGAGAAAGTGAAGGATATTCTACAAGCTCCCAACTTCTGAATGGAAGTAATATTTCAACATTTTTGTCCAAAATCTTAGTTAAAACCAATTGCTGCGGTATTCCCACGGAAACATGTGGTACTCTCCAATAAAGTTTATCAATATTAATCTTAGGTTTCTCCGTATCATCAACACTACTCACAGTATCTAAATCATTACTGCTCCGAATTAAAACTAATTCTTGTTTCATGTTTAGTATTATTTTTTTGTAATCTTCAAAAAAGCCCATTAACAGTTTAAGTGGTATGCATACATTAAATTTATTAGTATCCGGTATTTTACTATCTTTAGGAAACCAGCCAGCATTTTGAAGTTTAACACTTTCACTTTCATTAAAAGACAAATATCCCTTAAGAGTGGAAGTCAATCCAACATTTCGAATTGAATCAACGACAATACCATTCAGCTCATATCGGATTTCTCTAAAGAGGAAACTGAAAGCATTATTTATTAGGCTTAACTTAGTAGCCGGTGTTCCATCATCTTTTGTTAGATTTCCCTCTAAGTATAGACTACTTTCACACGGTAAGGTAAAAGCATCCAGTTCCTGGATTGGAATTCTAATTTCATCATAATCGAATTTAGCGGTTACGAAAGGTTGATAATTGTGATACTCGAAATCAATAATTGAGTTATCGATAAGAGGTTGTTCTGTAACATTTAATATATCCATTATATGAGTACTTCAAAACCAAGAGATTTTAAGAATATCTTATTTTCAGGTGTTACTAGACTAACGTTCTTCTTATTACTGACTGAAAATGTGTTCTTTGGTTTTCTTTTATAATTGCGATTAGCTGCCATACGTGGAATATGGTATTTATTATTATAACGGATAACCATCTTTTAGGTTATCTTTTTTAAATGTAGTCTGACCGTGACGGTTTCTTTACGGAAATTGATGAGATTCCCGTCTTGATCGAGTATTTTAATGGTAATTGAGTTGATCGTCTTAACAGTTACTGGAAAATATAGAATGTTTAAGGGCGATTCCACTATTTTATAACCTGGGGCTACTGTTGGGAAGAACTGATGGATTATGTGCACAGGTAGCCCATTAGAATAAGACCCACTGGCGATATTACAATCAATGCACAAGGCATTCACCTTAATTATTTGTACGGGAAAGTCAGACTCGTTTAGTTCATTAGCTTTAAGAATCCTTCTGCCAAATCCTAAGAGGCGGCCTATAGAGTATTCTGATGTAAAATCTATATCAACATTTGTTTCTATGTTGACAGTCGAAGTATTACGATTGGGGGTGATATTAATATTTTTACCAATTTCTTTTTTAATATAATTATTAATGTCATTAATTTCATAGGCTCCAACAGGGATAGTTAAGGTCATATTACCATACGTAAATTTGTTGTTTGTTTCGTCGACGTTTGGTATAACATTAAAAGTTTCAAAGTTCGTTAAACCAATAACATAATCCAAATTGTCTTCTAAATATATCGGCGGATTAAAATCTGCTGTCAAGATGGAAGAAATTCCCGTAAGTGAAAAAGTTAGAGACATGTTGCACAATTCAATAGTACACGTACAATAAAGACATTTCCTTTATTTACATTGATTATATAAAAATTTTAGACACAGATGACCACAATTATTTGAATTATATTTTTGCATCTGATCATGATTATAGTTAACCTTATTCAAGCTACCATCGCTATAGAAATAATTTATTACTCCATTTGGCGGTCTTAAGTTTCCATAACTATCGAAATAGATTATCGAGTTCTTTTTCTTCACATATGCTGTCCAGTGAGTACCAGGCCCCGATGAAATATCCAGATTAATTATACCACACTCACTTTTCTTTATCTTTACTGGTAATGCATCTCTCATAAATACACCCCGAAAGTTTGGAATATGTAAATCTTTAGCGTATTTTATTAAATCTATGTTGGTTAGGGGCCGACGAGGTAGCTTTATTGGCAGTTTTTTTTAAACGGTGCTAGATATAATCCCATGCCCTTTTTATAAGGTCGTAAGTACAATCCTTTTCCTACTGCAACTTGCTCCATGGCTAAATTGTGTCTTTTCTCTTCTTCAAGTTTTTCTTTTGCGGCTTTCGCGTCATTAACGGCTTTTGCGATACCTGCAGCACCACCTCCTATACTTCCTAAAGCACCTAATGCGGCAAATATAGGTAAAAGGAACGGTAGAAAACCACCAGTTTTTGGGATAGGAATAATCCGCTTCTTTGGTAAAGAGAGTTTCTTTGTTCCAATTGATGATAATGCTTGTTTTGCGACTTTAATAAGATCACTAGAATTGTTGCTTTGAATACCGCGTCGAGCTCGTTGTACTGCATTATTGAAACTTAGTGTGTTCTTACGAACCCCCATGCCACGTTTCCGTTTGGAGCGTAATTTTCTACGCATGCCCATTCCCAGCTTGGTTTTTGCTTTCATAGTACCAGCTATACCTAACGCAGTAATTTTTTCTCCAACTGAAGAGTCACTTGCTTTAAACCGCTGATACGCTTTTTCTGCTAACACTTTATCCGCTTGATGTCTACTTGTTATATCCTTAGAACGCGAATATGCGATATCATGCTCTTTACAAGCCTCGTCTAAAGGATTTACTCCAGTATCACCTCTGGCAAGTCGATTCGATAGCTTTGTTCCTGGGCCACAATAGTTGTAACCTGGTACATGCAATTCAAACGGCAGACTATTAATAAGACTATTAATAAATCCTGACCCTGTCTTTGCACGTCTTCGTTCACGATTAACTATGGTTGGGTTGTGCACAAGCATTATATAGCCTGTTGAAAATTCTAAGCGAAACTGATTTTCTAGTCATGTGCAGCCTTATAAATAGTATGGTTGAATGGCTGATCATACAGTTCCTTATATATACTTTCGCAATGAAGATTGAAAAACAGAATGTTACATTACCAATTGTTAATCAAGATGAGTGTTTGGCGGAAAATAATTATCAAAAACATGGTGAACTATTTCGGGGTCTATCGAAGCGAGCGCTGGTAGTTGGTAGTTCCGGCTGCGGTAAAACAAATTTAGTTGTTACATTACTGACACACCCCAATGGACTCCGATTTGAGAATATCTACCTATATTCAAAGTCTTTATACCAACCAAAATATGAATATTTGAGAAAGTTATTGAAACCAATGAAAGAAATAGGTTATTTTGAATTCCATGAAGGAGAAGACGTTATACCAGCTCAAGAGATCAGACCGAATTCGATTATTATCTTCGATGATGTAGCTTCTTGTAATCAAAGTATTATGCGAGATTACTTTTGTTTCGGACGTCATAAGAACACAGATTGTTTATTCTTGTGTCAAACTTATTCGTCTATTGAGAAAAGATTGATTAGAGATAATGGTAATTTAATAATTATTTTTCATCAGGATAATACAAACCTTAAACACATTTATGACGACCACGTGAGCGTTGACATGTCGTTTCAAAAATTTAAAGATCTTTGTTGTTTATGTTGGCAAGAACCATATGGATTTGTCGTTATAGATAAGGACTGTTCAATAAATAATGGGAGATATAGAAAGGGTTTTGATAGTTACATTGTGTTGTAATATATAATACATAAGTACTTTGTATAAAATGCAGTACACATCATTATTTTGTGGTGTAAAGATGGATAAAAAGTTAGCCAAGGAACTGATAAAAACTAGAAAATCAGTTAGGCAGAAATATCAGTCTCTAAAATCCGATGTCGCACAAACACAGGCTCAGTTGGTGAAAGGCTATAAGCCCATTATCGAACCATTGGAAAAATTAGTACAAAACATGAAATCAGACGTATCAGTTAAAAAGGAACCTGAAGTGTTTAAATCAGAAACTTCTACTCCAAAAAAATCTAATGTTAACGTCGTAAACAAATATATGCCTGCGTTACCTATGACTGGACTCAGTTTTTTGGAGGATACTTATCAATTTGATCCACACAATTCTACTACTGTTGAACAAAATAGCGACGATTTAATTAATCAGGATGTAGAAAGAACTCGTATACATATACAAGAATTGTCAAAAACAGCGGCTTATAAAGAATATCTTGATGCATATGATCCCTTGCCGAGAACATATATTGATGAATCCATACGAGGAGATGAGACAACATACGATCGTGTATATGGTATAACACATGATATTGAAACAGATAAATTTAAAGTAGGCGATTCCGAATTAAAAATTGTCGGCAAAGATATTGTTGTGAAGGATATCAGATACCCTGGCTCTACTGGATTATATGAGTTACTGTTTAAGAAAGAACCTAAAGCCTATAAAAAATCAGAATTAGATCATTATATGCATATACTAAAACTTACTAATGCCTATCGTAGAAATTTTGATCCTGATGAACAAATTCAAGCTACGAATACCGTAAAATATAAAAATATAATTAGACCCTATTTATTAGATAAAGGTTTATTAAAACCTACAACGATTCCGAGGACATCTTCATTTAGTAAACCACCGCCTCCTAATACTAGATCTCAAAGTAATATTCGTCCTAGATCTCACTCATTTAAGCAGCCTATGAAAGGAGGCACATTGGACTTGTCTAATAAAAAAATAGATTACGTGTATTACGATGATCCCAACGAGTTGATAGACAGACTAAGGCTTTTAGTAGCTTCCCAAATAGCCGGAAATGATGGACATAAAAATGAGATTGCATCAATCATATCTGAATTACGAGAATTAAAAATAATTAAATAAGAGCCACACGTCATTTTCTGCTCAGTTTAAATCTATCCAGTAAACGTTCATCATGCCTATAGACAAGTTTGGTAGACATATGTTTACCTACCATTTAAAACCGTATTCCACACTTGTAGATTCTGCTAGTACTTTATCTAGCCTGTGCCTTATACAAATTCGGGGTATTGAACAGAAAATATCAACAAATATTCGTACTTTCACTTTTTACGTGTTAGATGGTGGCACTGTATCGTACACGTTACCTATGTCAGGTATAATTGAAAGTATAAATTTACCTAACAATGTGACAATGTTTTTAAACAATGAAAATTATAATCCAGATAATAAAAACCTCAACAAGGGAGATGAGGTGTCATTTTCACTCACGTCGGATCCAGCACCCCCTCTCTTTGTAGAAATTGTGCTTCGCGTTCCGTTAATAAATGAATAATATTAAAGAAGACGTTGTTAATGAATTACATAAACCGGCCAGGAAAAATTTTCGAAGAAGACATGTGATTGTCAAAGGATTAAACGATCTAATTCAGGCTGATCTAGTAGAAATGATTCCGTATGCAAAAAATAATAAAGGCAATCGATATATTCTTGTTGTTATAAACGTATTCAGTAAATTTGTATGGGCTCGACCAGTTAAAAGAAAGAGCGGTAAAGATGTAGCCGAGGCGATGAAAGCAATTTTGTCGGAAATGAAGACCCCTCCTAAAAACCTTCAGACAGATATGGGTAAAGAGTTTTACAATAAACAATTTGGAGAATTAATGAAGAATTTTAAAATTAACCACTACAGCACTTTCTCCAATTTAAAAGCTAGTGTTGTGGAAAGGGTAAATCGCACCTTGAAAAATTTGATGTGGCGGCAATTCAGTTTACAAGGAAACTACAAGTGGCTAAATCTTTTACCTGATATAGTTGAACAATATAATGATACTATACACGGAACTACCAATAGGAAACCGAAAAACATTACAGAGAAAGATGAAAAATATTTACTGCAGCGCGCGTATGGATATTTAAAAACAGTTGATCCGCGCAAACAAAAATTCAGCAAAGGAGATTTTGTAAGAATAAGTAAATACCGAGAAGCTTTTTCAAAAGGCTATACTCCGAATTGGTCAAATGAAGTTTTTAAGATATGGAAAGTACAAAACACTAATCCAACAACTTATATTTTGGAAGATCAAGAAGGCACCCGGATTGAAGGAGGTTTCTATGAATATGAAATTCAGAATGTTAAACACCCCGACATTTATCTAGTTGAAAAGATTTTAAGAAGAAAAGGAAGGAAGATCTATGTTAAATGGCTGGGGTTAAGCAGTAAACACAACTCTTGGATTAATAAAAATGAATTAGTATAAACCTGTAAACATTTTATTTAAATAAAACAAACTGTATTTGTTACATGTTCTTTTATTTCAAATCTTTCATGAAATATTTTACATCTGTGATTAATATCTAAAATAGGATTAAGAATATTTGAGGCTGCCTCGATTCTCCTATGGAAGCGTAGTCTGTCCACTGCAAACAATTCCCAATATGTTTTTCTAGATGAGTTATATGCATAGCTCCATGTTATAAGATGATGAACTTGATTTTTTTCGTTAAACGCTACTTTTTTCATTACACTCCTTTTCAAAGATATTAGGATGAATATAAATTAATTCCATAATCATGCTGATATTTTCACTATTTGGATTGCCTTTAAGTATATTAAGAGCATTTTCAAAAACATTGCCTCTTTGGTTCTGTAGCCCTTTTTGTAAAATCTTGAAGTAGTTCACAAATTGCTGATTTTTCAATAATTCCACTCTGTATTTCACTAGTGGCTGTATTTCACATAAACCACACATCGATTCATATCCCAAATATATATAATTCTGTTCCTTCGAAATCTTGATTGCACGGCCTATTGACAGCTCTTCGAAATGTATGGAAAAGCCGTCCTCATGTATTACATCAGGCTTTATGTTGTAATACATGTAATTCATTATTGTTCCTTGGTGGGATAAAAATCTCTTCCAATCGCCTTCATTGAAAACAATCTGAACACCTTTATTTCCTGACAGCTTCACACAGGGAGCGTATCCAGAATCGTATGAAAGTCCCACCGAAACAAATTTACACTCTGATTTATTTAACTTATATCGATGTTCACCAATCAATACATCTTTTGGAATATTGTCTTTGGATACACTTGACACGCATTGATCAACTGCACTCGGTACATTTGATGAAGTATATTGCTGTGGCACATATTCAGAGAAACTATAGGACGCAGACATTTTAGAAAACTAATGTGTCTTAAGCACATCGCTGTTTATTTATTACATTACCCCCACTACTCAGATAGTTATCATCTAGCGGACATGGCCTGAAACATTTCGTTGTCCTTCACCTTTTACCGTTTTTACAGACGTGTCTAGACTTGTTCAGACTTGTCTCCCTATCATCTGTTGCTATGGGATATAAATGTAAAATATGTTGTTTTATTCTTAATCCAAATATAGGATTTTTCATTAATGTTTATGTAAGTTGAAATAGCTCAGAGGGAGAGCGCTAGACTGAAGTTCTAGAGGTCCCGGGTTCAATCCCTGGTTTCAACATATTTTCTTAATTTTCAATCATATAATAATAAATAAAATTCATATAAAATTTTCATAAAATTCGTTGGATCTGTTCCATCTGGCTGCCAGATGTTATCATGAGAACGAAGGTTACGACAGCTTCCCACGATCGCGAATTATGAATCACCGCCAGATGTTCGCCATATGTTCTCGATAAAAATATGCGATCTAACTTGTCTAGACATGTCTGGAAGCCAGATGGTCAACACGTGAACGCCAGATGTTCCCGGTCGCCATATGTTCTCGATAAAAATATGCGATCTAACTTGTCTAGACAAGTCTGGTTTCCAGATGGTCAACACGTGCATGCCAGATGTTCCCGGTCATTCACCTTTGGCCAGCTGCTTACCCACGTGCACGCCAGATGTTCAACACGTGTACCCCACACCGTGGGAACGACGGTTACGATAGCTTCCCACGATCTACCAGATGTGTGCCATATGTGCTTCCTGTTCATTATGTCATCACTAGATTCGGATGTTTCCTGTTCACCTGTTCACTTTCGGTTTCACTTCCGGATTCACAATCCACTTCCGGTTCGATTTCGGACACTTCCGGTTTGATTCCATACCTGCTTGACCACTTCCGGTCTAATTTTTTGTACTTCCGGTCAGTTTTAGACCACTTCCGGTTTCTCATCGGACGTATTTTGACTTCCGGTTTCATTTCCGGTTACTTCCGATTTACTCACATGTCTCCTTGACCACTTCCGGTCCAATTTCCAACACTTCCGGTTAGATTTTGACCACTTCCGGTACCTCATCGGATGTATTTTTACTTCCTGTTTCATTTCCGGCCACTTCCGGTTTACTCACATGCTTCCTTGACCACTTCCGGCTCAATTTTCAGCACTTCCGGTCAGTTTTAGACCACTTCCGGTACCTCATCAGATGTATTTTTACTTCTGGTTTCATTTCCGGTCACTTCCGATTTACTCACATGCTTCCTTGACCACTTCCGGCTCAATTTTTGGCACTTCCGGGCATATTTTGGCCATTTCCGGTATCACATCCAATGTATTTTCACTTCCGGTTTCATTTCCGGCCACTTCCGGTTTCACTTCCTGTTTACCTGGTTCATTTCCGGTCACTTCCGGTTTACCTGTTTGATTTCCGGTCACTTCCGGTTTACCTGTCCACTTCCGGTTTACCTGCCCACTTCCTGCATACCTGAATTATGAATCACCTCCCTAGACAAGTTTAGACATGTTCATGAAATAACGGTTAAGCCAGATGCTCGCCCACGTGCATGCCAGATGTTCAACAGGTGTACCCCAGACCGTGAGAACGGCGGTTACGATAGCTTCCCATGCTCACCCACGTGCCAGATGTTCAACACGTGTACCCCATATGCAGGTGGTCACCCACGTGCATGCCAGATGTTCCCGGTCATTCACCTTTGTCCATATGGTCGCCCACGTGTACGCCAGATGTTCAACACGTGCACCCCATATGCAGGTGCTCACCCACGTGCATGCCATAAATCACCTTTGTCCAGATGCTCACCCACGTGTACGCCAGATGTTCAACACGTGGTGATCACTGATCACTGCTCCGCTCCAAGCCTGGAGGCTCCGATACTTTCCCATTAGCATCCTACTTTGGTGTATATACTAGAAGCGAAGGTGTCAGGTTTTTTAATTAGTATTTTCCATCTACCCACCATCTACTCTCGTATTAAAACAGTTGATAAAATTAAATTTAAATTTTCACTTGAAATTTGGTACATTTATGTATTATAACTATATCTCAAACTAGATTATATTTTGACATGATTGCGTTGAAGGAGTGGGGGTAAGTAGAGGTAAATAGGGAAAAATAAGTAAAGCAAGCTGGTAAGAGTACTGCAACTTGAAATTAGGTGTATGTCCTAGAAGCCAAGACCTCAGATTTTTTGATAATATATTTCAACCCTTCCACTACCATTACTACATTATTAAAGGGGTTGATAAAATAAAATTGAAATATTCACTTGTAATTTGGTAGACGTATGTATTATAACGACATCTGGAACTAGATTATATTTTGGGATGATTCCGTAGAAGAGTTGGGGTTAATAGGAGTAACTAGGGGAAAATAAGTAAATCAAGCTGGTAAGAGTACAGAAATTTGGGATTCGGTGTATATACTAGAAACCAAGGCCTCAGATTTCTTTCTAATATTTTTCAAACTCCACCATTATTAATGGGATTGATAACATCAAATTGAGATATTCACTTGAAAGTTAGTACACGTATGTATTGTAGTGACATCCGACTGAGATAACTCCATTGAAGGGGTGGGAGGTGGTAGATTGTGAATAGTGGAAAATAAGTAGGGTAAACTAGAAACTTCATTTTTAACGTATATGGTAGAAACCAACGCCTCAAACTTTTCTATGACATCTGCCCCAAATATTATTAAAATACTATGACCAATAATTTAAACATACTAGTGCAAATAAAGTCAAGATGTTTCCTTTAAAGTAACTTGGATGAAGAATCTGGATGTGGAAGTAGTGATTCCTTGGGCAGCGGTTTTTTTTCATTTTTATCCCAATTTCAATCTTGATATTGGGTAATCGAAGCTGACGATCGGTTGCTCCCGTCTTTTTCCCTAATACGCCCCTGCGCTAACGACCGTGTGACTTCTTTACTGTTCTTTCTGCTCTGTCCTTGTCTAAAGCGCTTCAATACGCTCTTTATCCTTGTCGCTGTTATTAGTATTTGCCGATTCGTTTAGCTTTTTATACCACGCATCCTTGAAAAAGTTCAGGCTATTAGACTCAAAATGGCTGCCATAATTACATATATATATTTCTATTCAGTGACGCTTATCTTAAGAACTACAGGGATGGTTTCAGAAAACGTACATTAACGTATTTGTAACTGACTTCCGAGCTGACTTCAATATCGATGTAGTGTGTTCCCTTCTTGTGTTGAGTCATCATATAAAAATATAAATATTATTTCAAACTAACTACATACAGTAAATATTAAGCCTTTGTTAAAGATCTCAACTTTCCACATTTATGCTGTTGCACAGCTAGGGGTCATCATAACATAATATTATTTTAGTATTGTTATTCAGGTGTACAACATCCGGTGCGGTGCAGTGATACTTCCTTGCATTTAAAACAAAATCATATCCTGCTTTCTAAATGACTAGTAAAGGTAATTAACTCCCCCTTTGATTACTTGTAAGCTTTATTTGCCATATTAATGCGGAAAACTAGTCAAGTGCATTTATTTGTTACGAAAAGTTTTAGGGTACCGCTGACAAAATCTGATAAGTTTATATTAAGAAATATTGGGATAGTCATGAGAAACTTACATACCTATTGTATGTTAAATTAATAAATGATCCTCGTTATATAAGAATTTTTGGTCACACAGTAAAGTTTGCTTCATGACTCCCTTTGTTGCGGTTAAGTATTTAATCTCCGTCAAATGGGCGTCCTCATTGTCGAAATTAAATTATTTTTGAATGGGAATCTTTTTATTTATTCTTTACTGCTTGCAGTAGATACGGAGAATACATAAAGGACCCTCTGTGCTTCCATATAACCTGAGTTTGGATGAAATCTTTTGAAATTTCTTTTAAAATCCAACATTGTCACAGTTTCCTTATTACAAGAGCTGGCAAGTTTTTCAATTTTTTTAAACTCAAAGAACCTGTCTTCTTTCAAAATAATTTTAAAAACATTACAGCTCATTTTGACTCTGAAATCACTACTCTATAGTTTTGCTGAATGCAAGTATGGCATCCATTATTCAAATTTCAAAATGACTGATTCATTATAATCTTTAAGTTTAAAATAATGGAAAGTTGATTAAAAATTAAGTATGGATTATATACTTATGGGTTTCTGAGATCATTAAACACAAATATGATATTCAAATTTATCATTTTTAAAGTTTTATGTATTTAATTACTTAACAAAAGTTTTATTGTTAAGGGAGTACCCGGAATAAATGCAGGTCCACTACGGAGCACCAACCCTTGCACCGATCGCGACCCTAGCACTGACCTACGCACCGCACCTAAATTTATATTGGCTGTGCCATCAAATGATGGTGGCCACTACGGCGCACTGTCTAGCACACCGCCAGTGCATTGCTATGCTTGGTGCAAGGGTCAGTGCGAGGGTTGGTGCTCCGTAGGGGACTTAGTGCATGTCCACTATGGAGCACCGATCCTCGCATCGACCTACGCACCCACACCAAAACTTATATCGGCTGTATTATCAAATGATGCGTGAATGGATGAAAACCATTCTCACGTATAATGCGCCACACCATATTCTGTGTTACCCCCAACCTATGACTAATAACACGGGTACTTATTGTTGGATCTTATTCCAATGGTTCTAGGACTTCATGATCAACTGCAACAGAACGTTTTAGTGCGTGTTCGCTGTGGCCAGGTAAACAAGATCCGGTCTCTAGAAGTCGTTGCATTGCTCTCAAAATTGTTCTTTCATTTGGCACACGCCTGCCGGGAAATTTTCTCTCATATTCTCGTACAGCGGCTGTAAGATTTTCATTCACTGCACCATAAGTTAATTTCATATCGCAGTATTCATGCGATGTAAACGCTGGCATATTGACCGGTATAGATCTACGAATACAATTTTCAAAACGTACCAATCCAAAAGAAGGCCAGAAAGAAACTACGTAAATAACTTATGATCGCTTGAAAAAGACACGAAGCGGCGCAGGCGTAAATACGCGTAAACAATTGAAGTATTAAGAGTAGCCTAATTCCATGGTTCAGTAGCGTATAGTAGTTTTAATGCAAATTAATGTACTAAATTATTTCGGATCATTCTAAAATTTTGCAGGGGTTTCCCACATAGAAAACTAGTACACCATTTTATTTTCTGCATGTTGTGGTAAATCACCCTGTATAATTATATATTCACTCGTATATTCACCACCAAAATTTTAAAATATTCAGATATCAGATGAGCGAGATATTAGGGTAGCTCTACGAGAAGTGGGACACATATACATGCAGAATTTTCGTACATACGTTACGAAGTTAACAGGTTAAGCTAATAAACGCATGTTAATAGATTTCTTACGATGTTACCGCGGATAATGTCTCAACTGTCTTTAAAAATGCTCGTCTCCTCGTGGTCTCATCTGAAATAATTAAATTTCTCCCAGTTGACATCTGTCGCAAGAGTTACATAGGATTTCGTATTTACCGTAGATTTTATGTACAAAACTCATTTCTATTTAAATCACGACCAGCGAGTATGTAGTTCAACGAGTAGTGTTAATATGCGCCGACGTCACTACAGTCAATAATACATTCCATTTAAGTGAACAAGCATGCCAGCGAACGTGTCCTCCACAATCACTTTCGATAAGAAAGACCAAAGTAGATTTTAGCAACAATTCGTCACATTTCCTATTTAATTAAAACTAAACGGAATTAGTTGTACTTTAGCGGATCTTTTGAAACCGAAGGTCAACTGTAAATTTGCTATTAAAGTAATCCTAACAATTTAGTTTGAGTCGCACCACCTTCAAAAAAGGTCACTAAAAATTATTAAAATTTCTCTGTTAATTGGACATTATTGTCAGGATTTCCAGTACACCGGGATTTCGGAGATTTTGTCCACCTAGCTTCTTACAGACGATTTTCTGTGCCGGTAATATTTTATTTTATAACTTCTAGTAACCTTTTTTAGGAGCGAGCGCAGAGCTACCTTGATTGTACTCTTCATATTTCGATATGAAGAGTTAAGCAGTGGCAGTTGCGGTTTACTACGTGGAATGGGGACATCTAGGGCAATATAACGATCTATCCTCACTTCCTAATGACTTAGTTTATCTACACAGTGGCGCGACGAGGGTAGAGGCACGCTTCAAGGGTAGCGGCACCGTGCGAGATACGCGATCATAGTAGAGCGACGAGGTAAAAGAGATACATAACAAGGTTTTAAGATTCGTGACTTATTTTTAAGATAATCCCTTAAATGTTTCCATTTTACTTGCACTTTTTTAACTGTAAAAGACATAAGGGCTTTTATTTCAAAATTTCGACAATAATTCCGAATTTTATCTTGCCTCTTGACGCGCCTCTAGTCTCGTCAGGTAACTCTGCGACAACCTCTCTATTATATTTCGCTGCAAAATAATACATAATATAATTTAAGATGCACCTCCTGTCGCGTCGCTTACCTCTACCCTTGTCGCTTCATTGGGTAGATACCCTTATACAGGGTGTAATCAGTTTCATGTCATTAAAAAAACTTGTAATGGGGACCGACTAGACAAACAAAAAACCTTTATGACTTTTCCCTCTAGGGGCACTTTCAAAAACACTGACCTAGGTTAACATATTTAATATTATGGTAGACAACTATTGAGAACCACTGCTTTTCTTGGTCGATGGACTTGTACTTCCCAATTATGCAACTTTTAAATTGCCATAAAAAAGTGCTGGCCGGCACACGCGGTGTCAAAGGATCATCGACCGCCTTTGATTACCGCCTCAACTGAACTGAGGCAAGTATAAAGAGGTAAATAATTCGTTCTCTCTTCGTACACAATTGCAAGCAAATAATGGCCATAGCGGTTTAAACAGAGCATTTCTTTACATGTGTGTTTTTTTTAATTTGGAACAAAATATTAGATTGTTTATAATTTAGAAAATTTAAATGTGGTTTATTAACATATGTAACATAAATGAGTGTACTGGGTTAAAAGCTACCTAAATGATTCAAAATCTTTGCATCTGTATCAATACACAGTTCGATACGTCGAATTAAGTACATACGCGCTAAACTATCAACTAACGTTGTCAATAAAGAAAAATAAAATAAATACTTGGTAGGTACAAAAGCCAAAAAGGAATACAAAAAGAACGACCAAGTAAGTTGTTTCTGTACGTAATCAAGAATTTAACAACTTGAACGGTAAGTCAATAAAATGACGCGAAATTCAAAAATAACAAAAACAACGAACGGCGGGTTGGACGTGTGTACATAACGAAACACGGACAGTAACTAAAATATTGCACAAGGGAGAGTTAGAGTATAGCTTTCTTCAGATGAGATCTAGATCTAAACCTACCTCAATATTCCAGCAGTTCTCAAAAAATTTTATTGAAAACTTGCGAAATTTTTGTTTATTTTTTTTCTCCAAAACTATGAGCTTTAGACCACATGTTATATAAGGTTTTTTTTGTTTGTCTTGTCGTTCCCTACCACCAGTTTTTTTTAATGACATGAAGCTAATTACACCCTGTATATGATTGTATACGCAGTTACTATGCATTATTAGGCGAGAATTGTGTAATGGATATACCATGCTTTGGAGGGATATAAAGCAGTCGGTCCTTTGTCTATTAGATAATTAGATGTTAACCGTAGATAATTTGTGGTAAAGTGGAGACATCCAAAGCCAGTGAAGGAAAAAAAATGGAGTCAAATCACTTCAGCTGTTTTCCAAAAAAATCACGTTCACAAATTTTGCCAGTGAACTAATATTATATGTATACTTGATGCTTATTGGAGGTCTGCAATATTGTCTTTTCATCGCTTGTTTGTAATTGGAATCACTCTGATTAAGAGAGTTCCGTTTTAATAAGTTTTGGATAATTTATTTTTATTTTACTTAAGTATAAACATGGGCATATGCATTGTACGTATGTTGGCTTTTCATATAAAAAAAATGGTTTTTAAATATTTTTTGCCTTTCATTTATAATCATATTTCAGAAATGGAGTATTTCGATTCTCGATAGTTGAGATGAGTTAAGTGACGTTGGAATAGACATTTCCTTTAACTACACCTTAAATGAGAAAATTAAAATAGAATATTTTTATTCACTTGTGTTTTTAACACGCTTTTTTTATTTTGACCAGTAACTTTGTATTAAGAAAATCTTGCAGCTCAGTGTTCACCTACATCCAGATGTTGTATTGACTTGAAATTTTGCATGTGAATGTGATTCATATGACAATATAATTTTATAGAAATTAGCGTGGGGCACCAAATGAGTTTTTACTCCTCGCTCGCCCCACGCTTTTACGTTTACTAAGATAATAATAAATATTATTAATATTATTTTCTTCTCTCTAGTGCCTTTTTAACAGTGTCAGCTGATCTTTAAATGCGTCTTTTTTAAATTATTTAAAATTATTTACGTAGTTACCTATTATATTTATTGTATACATAACAAGCAAATAATGCACGGTGCAGTGATTATATCCTCATCTGTGTTAATAAAATAAAAATTACTTTTCTTTCACAACAGATACATTTAAAGTAAGTACAACTTTCTATAGACAGGTCGTCATTTCATAGCGAATTATTTCCGCTGTTTAATCTACCATATATTTATTTACATTCCACGTCTTAGACCGTTGCATATTTCAGTTTTATTTATCCGCTGAAGAAATGAAGGTATGTGATAGGTAATAGGTATAATGTGTATGGATATGTAACGTGACCGGTAAGTACACCATCATCACGTCAACGGGTATAATGTGACAAGAAGACCTGACCCAGACAAGTTGCATAATAGTTTTCTGCGTAATGGTACGATTGCATTTGCACAAAATGATGCTGATGTATCGATTCGCGTGGTGTTTATCATCACGGCGATTGTGGTCGTGCAGAACTAATGATCAATAACGACATGACGGGCATTTCGTATAATATAACCATTGCACAATGGGGTATCCCGCTCCGACAATAGTTATTAAAACCTGGGATTCTGTGAGAAGACAAAGTGTTTATTATAAGTAGCTTAGATTGCTAATTTGTTAAAAGAAGCCAATATTTAACGAGGTTTTAATGAGTAGCTCACTACATAGGGTATCAAGTAAGTGGGCATGGAGCATATACCTATATCAAAATGACGAATTAACACAACTTAACTCTATATTAAAGAAATCAATTAAGGAAATTATCTTGGACTGAGCTGGGTTATAATGACAAATGCCAAGTTTTTGGACTCTTACTAGCTTGCTTTACTTATTTTAAAATACATACGTCTGCCAAATTTCAACTCAATATCTTAAACTTTTCCAGAGAAAACGTACGTCCAAAATAAAGGTACAAACACACAGACAGAAATAAAAATTTTCGAAAAATTCCCTTACTTGCAAAAATTTGTTTTTTTGCTTAAGAATTGATGGACTGTGGTTCCTTGATATGATGTATATCTACAAAAAAATTAGTTCCAGTTTGGGTAAGGGTCCGGCTGGTACAGATCAATTGCAAAAAAACACTAGGTTAGAACCTAAGGAAATACATATATTACTAGCAAAAAGATGCTAGCAGTTGTTTCAACTCTTACTAAAGGCTTAACACTAGGCTAATTTATTTATAAGGCTATAAGTCGTAAACTATTTCACCTATACATTCCAGCTTTGGCATGCATAATTTCCCCATAGCAAAGAATAATTCAATGTAATATGAGGACGTTATATTAATAGTAACTTACTTATATATGGTTTATTTGAAAATTAACGAAATAATGGTAACGCAAAAGCTTTTTGCAAATTTCTCTTCATCTGACTAATATTTTCATACGCGGTTGATCTTGTTTTGTGGATCTATTGAAGACAAATAAAAAAAGTATTGAATCATTTTTCTGTGAGATCAAATGGAAAAGAGATATAAGCGAAGAACGCAAAAATGGCTTTAAAATCACATGTACAAGGACCACCAAGTGTCGGGAAAATATATGTTGTTTGTGATTTTTACTAGTTGTACAAGAAAATCAGCTTTCTACTCGAAGAAAACGCAAATCGATGATTTTCGGGCTATCCCAATTGGCCAATAGATATAATTCTGCAGTCATCATAGTCTAGTCGACGAAGCCCAAAACAGGTCGAATAGGGGAATAATTCGTATAGAGGCCAATTTTTTTATAGCTGTCGGGGGAGTGTCCTGAATAACATACTAAAAGTCCAGACCAATGGATGCTGAGCGGGGGTGGGAAATAGTTTTAAGGTCCCCTTTTCACGTTTTTCTTGAATAACTTGAAAATCACGCCCTCTGGCGAAAAAGTGGCTATATACAACATTAAACTATCTACATGAGATTTTCTACAAATAAGTTCCTAATCATTTTTTCCCTTTATAGTTATACACCAACAGACATACAAACAGACAGACGGACAGACTGACTGACTGAATTAAAAAATATGTATTTTCATAATCTACGTGATCTGAAACGTGAAAATCCGAAAAAATCTGAGAGGGTGATTTTTTCACGAATACAATACTTTTTCTCATCGGTATGCGATTTTCCCACCTTCTGTATCTCTTAAATATACTATTTTGCGAGAGGGCGTAGTTTTATTTATGAAAAACGTAATAAGACGACTTTCAGTATGTGTTGTACAGGGCACGCCACCCCCCCCCCCCCCCCGACAACTGTACAAACATTTGCCATTGCACGTATTATTTCTCCTATTTTTCCTTCATTGATTGGACTATAAACATATTTCAGCAAAATAAGAAATTGTTTTTTTTTACGGTTACTAACTTTCACTCCACTACGTGAATGTGAAAGTAATATTCAGTGAGGTCTCCTGAGGAGAAAAATGCCTACTGTCGCACTCTTATTGCGTGGAGTACGCCAGTTATGAAATCATCAAGATGGCCTCCGCCGCGGTCTATTTTGTTCTATATAACAAACGCAAAAGCAGCTTTACAGTGATATAATCTACTAGAAAATTCTTGGTACATTTTTAAGCTTTCTAAGAAATTGTCGTTCCAGTCACTGAGAGGAGTACGGTGTTTTATACAAATATAAATCTAGAACTGTTTATGCGATTTGATAGGGAATGATGGTCGCGTATAAAGGTTTAGGAGAAGGCCACCACTTATGTCGTAGGTATAATAATTTGGGAAAAATATGAAATACAACTTTCTAAAATGTTTGTATTTTTATGAAAAAAATTGCGTCAGACAACATTCACATAAGTATACACGAGCTATATGTAATTCGTTTTTATATACTAGAAACATATGAATATATGAGTTTTACTAGTTGAAGCATTTTACCTCAAAAGGACTAACACCGCCCGCATGTATTTCTAATGTTCATCTGCACAATCACAACGAGGTATTCTGCAGGCAGTTTTACACTGGCACTAGACCAGTTCCAAACCTTCCAATAATACTGGTTTTTCAAAGTCAACAGTACATCAGATAAATGCTTGATAGTTCATTCTTTGAAAAAAGTATAAAAGCACATTTATGGAAACTTATCAGCGCAAGCCCCTTAATATTCTGATAAGCTGCTTTCCAAGGATCTATGGTATCAATTCCTCTGAAATCTGATTTTCTTGAAGAGTAGATTTCAATGACAAACTTCTCTTTCGGATTTGTCGATACATTGTGTTAAAAATGAAACGTAGATTTCAGTCTTGACAATTATTTATATGGACAAATTTTATTGATTGTTCTACCATTATTGATAGTAGTTGGATATCAATCATGACTTTACACGAAATGTATTTTACGAATTTTGGCATTTGGTGGGTTAAATAAATAGATCGACATTATCTTTTAAAATCATATATCTGAGATTTAAATAATATTTTGTAATTAATTTATTTATTACGATTAATTTCAATGCCATCAGAACTAAATATAAATAAATATCAATTTCATTGTTTAAATTATCAGAACTAGTTATAAACCTGAACATACAGAATTACAAATAATATAAAATTACGCTTGATACATATATTTATTTCTTAATGTGATCTGTTTGTAAATAAAGTTACTACTGTCTTTAATAGCTAACATAATATGCAAAATACAGTTTTCTATATTCCTGATTGTTATGATTTTATTTACCTGAACATTTCTCGTAAAAGTGTTTAAATAAGCCGAGTCAATCTGTGAAATTGGTATTCTTGTTTGCTACTATCCACTTAGTTACCATTTGTTCCGGCCACAGTCAACATGATTAACGATCTAAGGATTCGTGTTTTGTTCCAGATCCTACAAGAGCAACTGGACACTGCAGCGGGGTTAGAAATTGGCCTTAGAGATACACTAAACAAAGTTCGAGAGGAAAACGACGATTTACGATTTCAGGTAGGTGTTTTGACTGATGTTATTATAGTTAGTTTGTCACTGAATGAAATTAGTATTGTAAGAGAATTTAGAAATAAGTTAAACATGAAAATTCGTAATATCAAAGAGTAGAGTATAATACTGTACCGTTTAGAACAATTTTCCAGGGATTCAAAAAATAAGTAGAGAAATTTAGAACAATTCTAATAACTGAATACTACTAATAATTAGGTTATTGTGGAGGTTTTCTTTTAGAAAATGGTTGTCGTCGTAGAGACTAGATGCGTGTCTCTAAATCGTAAAAAGGCCGGTTAAACCTTAAACGAATTAAGCAAATAATATCTTACTGCATTGTGGCTAAAAAAATCTACATTATCCAACATAAGACTGCATTAAAACAAAATTAGTAATCAACGATAAAGTGTAGATTTTAGGAATTGAATGCCAAGTTCAGATCTTCAACAAGTGGCTACCAAGTGCCCAGAAAAGGCAAAGGACCAGTGCAAGTTTACTTACGGTAAAGTGGTTGGTATCTAGTTAATAATGTTTGGATAATTAGTAATAAATTCCCTTATTACTT
Source organism: Stenurella melanura (assembly GCA_963583905.1). Classification (NCBI taxonomy): domain Eukaryota; kingdom Metazoa; phylum Arthropoda; class Insecta; order Coleoptera; family Cerambycidae; genus Stenurella; species Stenurella melanura. Next base: position 43,353,439 of record OY757313.1, on the reverse strand, counting down.
CTGCTTACGCAAACAAAGTACTATCATCATTTCAGTAGCGTAGTAGTGATTTCGGTGGCATAGTAGTGATTTAGCCATTATGTCTATTATGCAAATGCTGTTCGAAATGAAGTGAGTAATATCTTTGTGTTTCCTGTTGTATTTGTGAAAATACTTGTAGAGGTATTTCAGAATCTTATGAACCGCGAAATGCGCAAAAGGCAAAGTTTGTTCTGGGTTTACAAGTGTATTTTGAAAACACTGACAGCTATCTTGCTGTATATATATAAACAAGAGCTCGGGATAAATTGTAAACAATAAATCTAATATTTTTAAGAAGTGTAACTGAGTCCACGAGAGGGATTTTGCCTCTGCGCATATGAAGGTCACAGCTCATGAGATTTTGAAACACCTCTATCCACGTTTGCTTTGGATATACCAGAATAATCGATAAGATAAATCAATAAATTGGACTTGTACCAGCTATGATAAGTGGTGACATTAACACTTTGAAATCGGTTATCATATCTCCAAGAGGAAGTCAAGGACTTGAAAACCAGGCGTTCTAATGATACTTTCGACTTTGTTACTAGCAATAAATTTTTTTGGAGAAATGATCCAAAGAATCAATGAACGTAACAACAAAAAACGTAATATAACAATTTCTAAGGTTAATGAACATTCTCCCGATTTGTCCAAAAATTACTATCACGATGTAGATAAGAATACTCGTCTCCAATATTCTGAGAACTGTTTCACCCAGTTTTTCAGCATGATACAAGTGCATTTGCTAAGAATTGGCCGCTTTGATAACCAAAGAGGACGTCTCTTAAGGTAACGTTTACTGAAGAGAAATATGTTCTTTAATTTATTAAACACACAAGGAAACTAAGAACTCATCACTCCTATAAAAACAGTTCACCGGCTTTCGATGAGACACCTAAACACACCTATCACTATTGTAATGTAGAAATACTTGAAAGGAGACAAAAGAGATTAATCTTAAAATTAAATAACTCAATGGCCTACCAAGGATTACACAAGATTTCAACTAGTGACCATACCCAATTTTTGAAACAGACCTACAGTGCTATTATCAAAATGTGTGAGGCTTGTATATTAAAATTATTTATTTTTTCACTGCTGCACTGTTCCTACAGAAGAAATGGATACAATAGTAAACTGTTTCCAAGTATATGTAATGTATATTCCTGTGATAGAGACTTCGAAGTAAATAAAGTATCTAACAGTGGTGATGTACTAATCGGAGTTAAAAAACCACATCAACCTAACGCCACTAGATTCTTCTATCGTCAGAAATAGTATTCCGCTTATACATACTTCTTCTTTCTTCTTCTTTTTCATCAGCCCATGCGCGTCCACTGCTGGACATAGGCCTCCCGTTACTGTTTGTATGAATGTCTGTCATGTGCTATATGCATCTAATTTGGATGAACTCGTTTCAAGTGTCCCGCTCAGTTCCACTTCAGATTTGCTATTTTATCAAGCGCATTGGTTATCCCAGATCTAATAAGTAGTTCTGTATTCGGTATCCGATCTCTCAAAGACAATCCCAGCATGGCGCGTTCCATTGCCCGTTGAGTTACCCGTATCTTATTCACTGTCGCCTTGGTAAGTGTTAGAGTCTCCGCCCCGTAAGTTTGAACTTGCAAAACACATTGGTCGAACACACAGTTTGCGCATTTGTACACGTATTCCAAGAGTATGGTAAATAGTTTTGGTGAGATGGTATCACCTTGGTGGACTCCTCGTTGAATGCCGAATTCGTTGGTATCTTCGTGTAGCCTCATACATGCCGTAGCATTGTTATAGATGGTCTTAATAACTGTGGTGTAACGATGGTCTACTCGACTTATAGAGACTATTCGTTGCAAATTGGTAATGGGTTATTTCGTTTTTAGTCCAGTTAAAATGCAAGGGGGGGGGCGTGAAATTGGAAACCAAAACGAGCTTACCTTACCGGTACGTTTTTTGGGTCGCTGAATCCGAAAATCGGGGTCCCGAGGGCTGGACTCTGTCCGTTCACCCTTAATTTGCAAAATACACCCCTTTTTAGGGGGTTACTAACAAATTTATGTATTTGAGGTCTCAGATTACGTTTTTTGGGTTGCTGAATACAAATTTACGGGTCTCGAGTACCTTAATTAGGGTATTTTTGCAAGATTCTTAGTAAACTGTATTTCAACAAACTTTTACACGTAGGATACTTTTTTGGGTCGCTGATTACGAATTTCAGAGTCCCGAGTCCAAAAAACATTGCCAGCACCCTTAAATTTGCTAAAACTACCCTTAATTAGGGTATTTTTGCAAGATTCTTAGTAAACTGTATTTCAACAAACTTTTACACGTAGGATACAGTTTACTAAGAATCTTGCAAAAATACCCTAATTAAGGGTAGTTTTTGCAAATTTAAGGGTGCTGGCAATACCCGAGACCCGTAAATTTGTATTCAGAAACCCAAAAAATGTAATCTGAGACCTCAAATACATGAATTTGTTAGTATTTATGACGTAAGTGCAGAATATTTCACAAAAACACCCTAAAAAGGGGTGTATTTTGCAAATTAAGGGTGAACGGACAGAGTCCAGCCCTCTGGACCCCGATTTTCGGATTCAGCGACCCAAAAAACGTACCCGTAAGGTATGCTCGTTTTGGTTTCCAATTTCACAGCAAAACTCGCATTTTAACTGGATTATTTATATATTTATGATATTTATATTCCGTCTATAACTAGCATTGATACTTTTGAACATGATACTAAGAGAACAAATACTGAATTCACGTCAACTCACGAGAATATGTACCTTTGTTTCGTGGACTACAGTGAGGCATTTACAATGTGCAATGGAATGTACTATGGGCTGTACTATTAGAGATGGGAACATCCAGGCATTTGGTCTCTATTATTCGTCGACTGTACAACGAAAGCTCTGCTTAGAGAAGTTAGTGAAAATGGACAACATTAACTTGGACCAATATATAGTTGACGAAAGCGTCAGACGGGGCAGCGTTCTGTTACCACTCCTCTTTGACATCTATAGTAAACACGTGATGCGACGTGTGTTGGAGGACTGGCAGGAGAATAGTTATTCACTAATGTTTCTAACTTGAGGTTTGCGAATGATACCATCTTGGTAGCTAGCAAGAATGAGCTCATGCACCTGCTGTAGATTCCTCAGAAATTTTGTAATTATTTAATTCTAGAATTCCTTGATTTAATACAAGAAATAATGATTTGTTCTGTGCTGATAATTTTTATTCAAACTACAATAGTAATCGTCCTGTTGCAAGAGTCATATCGGCTATTAATAATTTACCAGCAAATATTGATGTTTACCTACCTTTGTTCTTTTACAAAATGTTTAAATTATATCTGTCTTAGTAAGAATCTAGCTTAGTCTGTTTTTATCTTTTTGTCTTTAGTCTTTAATTTATATATGTGTTATTTTATAATATACATTGTCAATCTTTTTGACCTTATACAATATGGCATTACATTGTTTTAATATCATTTGGGATTCTATCCTGTAGATATTTCGAGTAAATAAATAAATAAATAAGCTCTGAGAATGGTCTAAGTGTAAAATACAATAAAACAAAACGTATTATTATAGCCTCTTCTTACCCAAGCATATACGAGTCAAAATTTTTGTGCTGGTCATTTTTATCACTAAATAGGTCATAAGGAACAAAAAACATTCCAAAAAAATTGTTTCTCCGACCTTTGATTTTTACAAAAAAAATAAATAGGTATAATATATGCTAATTTGGATCTATATCACTGCCAAACACAGTATAATTCAGAAATATTTTATTTACTAATCATAAACATAAACAAAAAAGTTACAAATACATCAAGTCCACATGGACTGTAGACGAGGAGTGGTGAATATAATTCTGTGCTCTCTCAAGTCTCAGTCAATGTGAAGCGATATATTGACAATACCCAGTAAGTTCCCCTAGTTCCGTGTTGTTCCAATTGAGTTCGTAAATACTATACTAGTTTTATTATTTTTATAACCCTAGAGAACCACTTGCATGTGATGATGTAAAGTGCAGCTGACATGAAGACGCATCATAGGAAAAGGCTGTCATGGATTGGAATTTTTAGTTTATTTTAATACATATTGTTTTGCAATAGATATGCTGCAATCCAGTTCACTTGAATGCTATTGCTTAAGAAAGTTTTCTCAGGACAAAACCATGAGCGCAAGCGAACTAGAAGTGACTCGTTTATAAATAAAAAATATATGATGTAACTTAAAACGGTGAATAATGGTATAAAGGATAAAAATGTACTGGCTATATCCAACCTTGACTAGGTAGTTTTAATTATCGTTAATAAGAAAAAAATTAATATCGAATCCTATTGAAAATGTGAATGTATATTCATCTTGGTAATTTTTTATCGTTATTAATTAATTCTAACGCAATGTAAATTGGAGGCGTTTGATTGGCCGAATATGACATAATGACACATAAGTGAGTTAATCTTTGTAGCATGCATTAATTTATAACAAGTGAATTTTATCTCACAACTGCGTTCGTTAGTTATCAATCAGATTATGTACAGATTATACTACAAAGTGTAATGGTTTTACTATAGCAAGATCGAAATAAACAATGATTAAGCTGAATATTGACTGTATTCTCATGATTATAATTAAAAATGATACAATTAATAATATTGGTAGATTACTTAAATATGTTCGGTTTAGGGTGGCTTAAAACATCAAGCTTAAAATGTTACTGCAAATGCTGAAAAATATACTCTTTCAAATTACTCCGTACCAAATACATGAAGTTTTGAGTTTCGGTGTATTATGATGGAATAATTCGCCATTCGACAGATTGTAATTCCCTGATTAAATTCCTTATGAACGCGAAGTTCGTATTCATTATTTTCGGATATATGTAGCGTAGAAGTCATATTATTAAATCAGGGTTGTGAATTTGTCAGCTTTTTTAAAATTTTGTCCAAGACGTGGACTATATTGGACAAAACTGGATAACACCGGACAATATTGGACAAAATCAACTTATTTATATATTTATAAATTTATAAAAATTAAAATTAGAAAGGGACAAAAAAGTACAAAAGGAAGATAATAAATTTTAGTTTTTCTGCAATATCTTCTTACTCCTTTAAAATACCAAATTCATATTTTAAACTTAGGCCACCTAGACATTAGTTCACATGGTATCAGTCAAATCCTCTTTTATGTTTAAGGTGTAGTTTTAGGTGGTGGTTTTCAGTGCCTTGCCTCATAACTTTTTTTTTTCGAATTTCTAAAAATGATTGTAAAAAACTAATTTTTATATCTTTAGAAAAAAAAGAAAGGTATTCTTATTGCATTTCAATAAACCAAACCGTTCTCGAGTAATTTGTGTTCAAAGGACACCGTGCATTTACAACATTTTATTAATCAATTCTTTTACACATACCTACATACTTTTTTATTTCTATTGATCTGATTTGAAAAAAAATTAAACATATATATAATAACTTTTGATCTGGAAGTCATAATCTGCCAGATGCCACTTGTTCCATCAAAATCCACCAATACTCAAAATCCCTTTCAGCAAAATTTGTTAATATCAACATGTTCCTCCAAGACACTGAGGAGTTTCCCATGTATTCCTTATGGGAAAAGTCATTTTGTTACAGATTTGCTGTAGAGTTGTTGTTGTTGTTACTATTTTAATGTCTTTCAAATTGTTTAAAGTATAATTTGTTTAAACAGGGGAAGTAAATTTTAATACAGTAAAACTAATAGATAATTTCCTGTAAAAGGGAAAAATGCTTTAAATCAGGTAAATACAAATACATGTTTCGCTAGAATCATTATTTTTGAGACTTTTTTTTAATGGCTTTGGATCATAGACCATACAGCCAGCCACAAAAGAGTAATTTATAATATGGAATACTAAAACAAAACCTAACACAAAATGAGTAGAGAGAGATGAACAAAATTAGGAACATTTTTGAGATTTTCTAACATAACTTTAGAATACTAAAAATACTCTTACAAAAGTTACGCATTTTAGAAAATACCTTATGGAAATTGGGTTTCTGTATAATCGTAAATTTTTGGTATATTGTAGCTTTTGTCATCCTGCAGAAAAGTCGCCATGGCCACAGTGCTCCATATATATTTATTTATTTATTTATTTATTTATTTATTTATTTATTTATTTATTTATTTATTGCATACATTGTTCAACAGGTAAGACCCAATTACAGAACAGGAATAAAGGCATACAAAGCATTAATTATATGATATACAACAACATAGAAAGAAAGTAAGATGAAGAAAAAATTTACTTAAATGTACGAACTATGAATAACTAATGATACGAAGAGAGAGAGAAAAATAACATGGAAAATGTTTAAATATAAAAACTATATATATACATATATACACATATGTGATTCAAAGTAAATTAAGAAAAACAAAAACAATCACTGGTTATTTAATTTCGAACATTTTGTTTTATGTCACTAAGGCTGCAATTAAAATCGAAGTCGGTACATAATTTGTTAGAAGTACTGCAAATCGTATATAAAGGTGAATTATTCAGTACGTTGGTACGCGGCGTAGGTAAATAGAAAACTTGGTGATTACGAGAGGTTAATCTGGGAACGTGAAAATTAAGCTTACTAATTATTTCGGGTGCGTCAAAATCATTGTGTAGTAATTTAAACAAAAATACTTGAGAAAAGTACGTATGTCTATCCTCAAGAGTAGTCATGGAATATCTTTCAAGCAAGTTACTTTGCGGAAAATAAATCACTGGATAGGTACCGTCGGATTTGAACCACAGTAATTTAAGAAATCTACGTTGAACTGCCTGCAAGTTATTCTTGTGAACATCATAACTGGAACTCCAAATTAGCGATGCGTACTCAAGTTTCGATCTGACGAAGGATTGATAAAGAGCATCAGTATTAGTGAACTCTCGACTAGTACGAACGATGAATCCAAGGGTTTTGGATTCATCGTTCGTTCTAGTCGAGAGTTCACTAATACTGATACTCTGAAAATTCTTTATCAATCATATTCATTAGTTTGGCTCCTATCGAGCACCAAAGCTCCATAGTTCCATCATAAGTTACTACTTTGAGTAGTTTTATAAAATTTTTATAAAGCATACTTTGATTATAGTTCATTCTCGATTGATGTCATGCTGGTGGCGTGGAGGGCACACAACTCATTATTTTGTTTTCTAGAGATGGTAAAAGCTGTTATTTTTTTTATAAACAGGTTTAAATTGCTTCTGCTAGCAACTCGTCTCTAATTGTTTTCATATGCATTCTACTGTGATCGGATGAGGCTTGTTTGCCCTCCAGACTGTGTCAAAATCAGGTGATCGAAGATGTTCAATTGAAATACCTAACTTTATGTTTTTGAAGTTTCTGAATTCAAATCTAATGTCAAATAGACGATATTGACAGTTGACAGCTGTCAACAAGCTGTCAAATAGCAAGGAACTATAAAAAGTTAAAATCAATGTATAATTTTATGTTTTTGAGGTTGCTGAATGCAGATTTCACGTCAAATAGACGATTTTGATAGTTGGAAGCTGTCAACTAGCTGTCAAGTGGCATGAGCAATCGTTGTATACTTTATCCCAAACTTATAGTCGGTATAAAAAATATCGGGATCTTTGTTCTTTACCGCACTATCAAAGGCGCCGACATTTTTTATACCCAAAAAGAGTCTCAGATAAGATATACATCCTTGTTATTTGACAGCTTCCTACTGTCAATATTTTTTTTACTTATTTTAAAAAAAAAATTTAACCATTTCATTAGTTCCTTGCTGTTTGACAGCTAGTTGGTAGCTGCCAACTGTCAATATCGTCTATTTCTCATCAAATTTGAATTCAGCAACCTCAAAAACATATACATTGACATTTACTTTTCTTACAGTTCTTTGCTAATTGATAAGCTGACTGACAGCTGCCAACTGTCAGTCAATGTCGTCTATTTGACATCAGTTTTGAATTTAGCAACATCAAAAACATAAAGCTATACATAAACGCAAATTCAAATTCCTACGATGTAAGAGTACTCTAAAATAGAATTTGAGTAAATAAATATATTACTATCAAAAAGATACTAGTAATTGTTTCAAACTTGTACTAAAGACTTATCATAGATAAGTACAGAAACATATTATATCTTTCTAAACAAAATACTTTGCTGGCTATATGCCACAAACAACATTGGATTATAAGAAAGAAAATATGCACATTACTTACAGCGTAACTATGACAATAATATTATTTTTTTAAATTTTAAATCATCCTGTTCAACAAAACCAAGGAACAACTAAAGACAAAAACACTTAACCAAAAACCTTTAGAAACTTTCACATACATGTGTTTTGGTATCCTACACTAAGGATACACTATTCAGTGCTACTTCTTTCATAGTTTAAAATGAACTGAATGCCATTTCTCAGGTAAATACCTCTGCAATAATTATTTATGGTTCTAACGAACAGGATAATCCAAAATAGATTTCAAAAAATTACCAATACAGGTAATTACAGCCGTCCTGTTTAAGTGGTGGAATAGCATTAGCTAAACTTCGCCAGGACGTTAAAATAAATAAGACGTTAAAAAAAATAATAATAATAATCGTAAAATATAATTAAATGGAAATTCAAATTCCCTACAAAGTAAGAGTACTTTTCCGACTTTTTTACAGCCACAGTTATTACTACAACGCTTCTTTCAGTTACAAATAATGTGTGCATATTATGCAAAATATGACGTTTCCAACTTCTGAAATCGCGATTTCGAATGATGATGCGTAGGAAAAAGTATCTAAACAGTTTTTGTAGATAATTGCATGCGCTATAAACTTTGTATGACCTATTTTTACGATAATGCTTATTGTTTACGAGAAATATGCGAGAAACTGATATTTGTGACCTTTGACCTCGAATAAAATTTTTAACTGAGGGGGGATCGGTGGGGACTTTTGACATTTAATTTGTAATAGTATATTCAAGGTCTGTACCAATTTTCAACTCTATGCGAATTAATGCAAAGTTTCAAGTTTTTTTGTTTAATTTGGCTGGGGTAGTATACGTACTTGGGAATTAAAAGTAATAGAATAATATTTTTCTCATTTTCTTTTAACCAGTTTTCATCTGATTATCAACTACAACTATCACTATTTGTTCAGTATGCACTTGTTACGTTTCATCCTCTCAACTCTTTAAAATGATCACTTGCAGACAGATATATTGGCGTGGAATGCGGAACTTTTAATTTAGACACGCTAGAAAAAGCGTATGATATAGATGCTCAAGGCGATTGCGAAATACTCTTATATAAAAAAGCCTCACTTCTAATATTACTGGAGTTATTGAAAATTAAATTTGTTACGAGGAAGTGAATGTAGTAGGCAATATTACTATGAATATATTAATATGCTTTTGTTCTGTATAAATAATCAATACCGAGTATAACAAATAAAACTTTCTTTGTTTAAAAATGTTCGACGTGTTTTAGTTTCATAATTTTAATAACAGTATATTTTTACAGAAATAAGTCTACATATTTACCTAAAATAGTTAAAATGAATGTATAGGTAGTTAGTGGTCTGTTAAAGCAAAACCATTGCTTTTATAACAATGTTCTCAGAGTTAAAAAACCAGTGAGATTAAAAACTTATTTGTAATTTGAACTTTCCGAAGACCATTACTCAAGAGACTTCCAATTCTCTCAAAATCAAAAAACGAAAGGAACTAGTTTTAAACCGGAAATCAGAGTTCAAGTGGTCATAATTTTTATGCAGTTTGAGAAATCGATACAAGTTCTGTTGGTTTATTTCAGTTTTCTTCAAGGTTGATCTTTTCGAATAAATAGAATGAATGCCATTCTCGTTTGTCTACCTGGAATATATCATCTGACGTATAATGCATAAAAAACTTTACCACTAAGAAATTTTTATAGCCTGGTTAAACGTATTGAAAATACATTTACGGTAAAGAAAGTGGCTATGTGTAGATTTACAGGCCTCCTCCATAAGTTAAGTATTTCTGACTTCAACGTTCAGGGATATGACCTGGTTGTTATCGTCAGAGGCAGACATGCGTGAAGTTATGTCAGATCTCATGCATATTGCCTTAAACATAGTATCCAAATGGTGCTGGTCAGAATTCCTTAGTGTCAATTCGAGAGAAACAGTTGTGTCATTTATCAAAAGGGACATCCTATGTTAAATGGAGCAATACTGAATTTTTCCAGTGAAATTAAAATTTAGAAAGAAAACTTTCAAAAGCCACTGCGGCTATTTGGACTTGTCGCTGGCTGTTTGGTATGACTTGAAGTCTGAAACCAATAATGATGTACTGGTTATATTTTTCGTATGTGAGATTCATGATGACCGATGCGTCATGTGTGGCTAAAAACTGAAGAATAATTCGCAATAGATTTACAGAAATTGCAACGCTTTGTCTGTTTAGAAATTACATAGGCAATGTGTTCCTTCCTATAGCAACTATGGAAGCATTGCTAGATCTATATTATCTACATTTTTATGTGAGCAAAGAGGAAGCACTTGGTGCTGTAAGGCTGCAACAGGTACTCACAATTGGATCAGATGATCTGGTTGCTCTGGTTGGACTTTGAAACAAATCCATAACCAAATCCATCAATAATGCCGATTGAAATCCATCAAACTGATTAAGTCAAAGCACTGCGGTTTGAGAAATTGTCACTCATCTGGTACATTGATAAATAGGTTAGTGTGGACGTAGCAAGGCATAATTTCAGTCTATCCAGAACTCTAGGAGGACTCTATGCTATAGATCTATTTGCCCAGGAATGCACAAAGGCATTCGAAGGGCAAAGATCTACATACTTTCAGATAGCCAAACATTGACGGCTCTCTGGTTTTACACCTTTGAATCTGAAATTGCCTAGGAATGTAGACAGCCTTTGAAGCAACAGGCAAAAACTAACAAAATTACCTTCATGTGGGCGCCAGGGCAATGGAATAGAAGGTAACGAATTAGTTGACGCCCTTTCAGAGAAGATGCTGTAGCCTTATTTTGGGGCCCGGGCCTTTTGTGGCTTATCTAAGGGACACACAATAGAAGATATCCTAAAATTGGACAAGGAATAGAACAAATCATATTGGAGAAATACTCCAGGCCAAAGAGAAGTGAAAAATGTCATAACTTATTCGACAAAGAATGCCTGAAGGCTTCTAGAGCTTGAAGTGTTTGATTTAAGGCTGATGACAGACCATCTAATAGGCCATTGCCCCCTGAGATACTTTAGGAATAGGCAAAACAAAACATGATATGCAGATATTGTTATCCTGCAACAGATACTGCGAAACATATACTTTGCAAATGCAAGATGTTAATCCCCATTAGGCTCTAGATAATTCTGAATTAACCCATAATGGCGTAGGGAGATTACCTCTCAGGACAGCCACGAGTTTTATAAAAGGTTTGGGCATCCTGGGCAACAACTAATTGTAGGGTAATTTACAAAAAATAAGTGAGCAAGGGCTGAAGAGCCGAGCGACCACTTAAACAATATAGTCTCAAACATTTGAAGTATTTTTTTTAACTCAAAACCCAAAATGCTTCGCCTTTCGTGCGTCCTTGTCATAGTGGCTGTAAATCACCCCGTATTAACCACCGTGTAATTTTATAAGACTACCGTTGGCAGGAATTCGTTTATAAAAACGAAGAAAAACTGTTAAGGACATCTGAATCGTATCTAATTAACATACAAAAATCATATATATAATTTTAAATCAAGCAGACAATAGCGAATTAGCATATTTATTTCCTTCGGATGAATATTTATCACCGTCGGCCATCCTTTATGAAACGAATATGAAAGAATCTTTTTGTTGCAGCTCGAAGACAGGAACATAGAACTGGAAGGCACACGTGCCCGCGTCCGGTTACTAGAAGACCTGCAAAAGCCTCTGAATAAAAGCAGTTCGCCAGACATCATCCCCGCCTTAGAGTCGACTCCGCCGGATCATCCAATTTCTCGAACGGAGATATCGACCGCCAGCATGAAGGCTATGAGTCCGTTGCCCTTAAATTTGCAAATGGACCACTCTAGTAGCACTGAGTCTGCCCACGACCAGGCCGAAAACAACAGAAAGTCGACGGACAGCGGGAAAAGGAGGCCCAGTAAGATACCGCTTAAGAGTTATACGGCTCCCAAACCACCCGGAGGTAAGGATATAATATATAACTTTTATTTATCTGTTTTTTTTTCATTTTACAATGTTTTGTATCTACTGTCGTAACCGCTTAGATATACAGGGTGTAATTAGTTTCATGTCATTAAAAAAAACTGGTAGGGAACGACAAGACAAATAAAAAAACCTTATATAACATGGGGTCTAAAGCTCATAGTTTTGGAGAAAAAAATAAACAATAATTTCGCAAATTTTCAATAAAATATTTTGAGAACTGCTGGAATATTGAGGTAGGTTTAGCGCGTGTCTTTGTCTATGATACTCAATATTTGTGTAGATAGCTATAAAATGTCGGCGGTCTTTAGCGATGCGGTAAATAAGAGGAAAGACGTCAACGTTTTCTGAGTGTTTAGTAGATCTGATCTGAAGAAAACTATACTCTGACTCTCCCTTGTGCAATATTTTAGTTACTGTGGGTGTTTCATTATGTTCACACGTCCAATCCGCCGTTCGTTGTTTTTGTTATTTTTGAATTTCGGGTCGCTGTGTATCTATAGTGAAGATTTATTTTACTAACTTTACCGTTCAAATCGTTAAATTCTTGATTACGTACAGACACAACTTACTTGTTCGTTCTTTTTGTATTCCGTTTTGGATTTTGGACCAAGTTTTTCTTTTATTTTTCTTTATTGACAACGTTAGTTGATAGTTTATTGTTTAGTGTTGAACGGAGTACGTATGTCCTTAATTCGAAGTACCGAACTGTATATTGATGCAGATGCAAAGATTTCGAATAATTTACTTAGGTGGTAAGCTTTTAACCCAGGACACTCATTTATGTTACAAACGTTAATAAATCATATTTAAATATTCTAAATTATAAACATTAATCTAATATTTTGTTCCAAATTAAAAGACACACATGTAAAGAAATACTCTGTTTAAACTTCTATGCCCATTATTTGCTTGCAGTTGTGCAGGAAAGGATAACGAATTATTTACCTCTTTATAATTGCCTCGGCGGTCGATGATCCAAGGCCTTTGCACTTTTTATGACAATTTAAAAGTTGTGTAATTGGGAACTACAAGTCCATTGACCAAGAAAGGCAGTGGTTCTCAATTATTTTCTACATTAATATTTAAAAAAATTAAAAATTAAAATGTTGACCTAGGTCAGTTTTTTTCAAAGTGCCCCTAGCGGGAAAAGTCATAAAGGTTTTTTTGTTTGTCTAGTAGGTCCCCATTACCAGTTTTTTTAATGACATGGAACTGATTACACCCTGTATAATAAACATTTTATAAAATTTTGCTACATGGGGTGTCCCAAAATTTGTTCCCTTTTAAACAGTAAGAATACTTCCGATAAACATGTATGCGGAAATGCTTCCTAAAGGAGGACGACCGAAAGGTGAACTTAGAGGGCCGCACAGTGTGGGAAAAATTTCCCTCTAAGGCTCAATTTTTAAGATATCAACTTGATTTTTTTTTTATACTAGGAAAGGGGTCTGGAATAGTGGATCACTGTGGATTTTTTGAAATCTTTTGTTTGCTAGGAAGGGTTAAGGTCAAATTCGTTTTTTTAAACTGGAACCCCTATTTTTTATTGTAAATTAGAATTGTTTGACTAAGAATAGACTACTTTTGTTCGAATCATTTTTTCTGATATTGTCATTTTTTTAAGTTATCCAGCGAGGAAAAATCAAAATTTTAGAACTTTGCGATTATTTTACTCGAAAATGAAGTTTGGAAAAAAATCGCAAGAGGCAAAAAGAGTTTGGAATATCCCGGAAATATTTTCAGAATTGTCCAATACCCTTTTTGATGCACTTGAAAACGCCACATTACTCTTTTCTGCAAAGGGCATTGGACGATTCCGAAATAATTTGAAAATATTCCCGGAATGATTCCAAACTCGTTTTACCTCTTGCAATTTTTGCCCGAATTTCTTCTTTTTCCAGTAAAAAAATCGCAAAGTTCTAAAATTTTGATTCTTCCTCACCGGATAACTAAAAAAAAAATGACAATTTCAGAAAAAACGTATCGAACAAAAGTAGTGTATTCTTAGTCAGACAATCCGAATTTGCAATAAAAAATAAGGGTTCCCGTTTAAGAAAACGAATTCGATCTTGAATGACTTTAACCCTTCCATGCAAACAAAAAATTTCAAAAAAGCCGCAGTAACTCGCTATTCCAGACTCCTTTCCTAGTACTAAAAAAAATTAAGTTAATATCTCAAAAATTGAGCCTTGGAGCGAATTTTATCCATGCTGCCACACTGAGGGCCGTAGCTTCCTTAGGAAATATTTTCCGACACATGCATATAGGAAGCTTTCTTACTATTTCTGCACCTAGAATCAACACCTAAAGGGAAATGCGGGAGTTTTGGAATACCCTGTCTACAGGGTTTGTAAATATTGAGACAAGTAACATATTAATTTCAATTTTGATTATTTTAAAATTTTGGGACCATGAAAATCTTGTAGGTACTTACACGTCTGGGCATATCGAATCGAAATTTTGAACATCAATGTTAAAAAAATCTGTGTAAAAAACAAAATAGAGGATTGATATCTAATAAAGTTAATACAAATACTCAGCATACCTAGTATTTTTTTATGTAGACAATATTTACAAATTTTCTGTCCACAGTTATTAAGTTAGTTAAATTATTAATAACAGTAATAAGTGGCAACTATTATAAAACCGTCTGTATGCGTGGGCAGGCCTATACACAATAAAATATATTTGTATTTCTTATTCAAATGAAGACTGCTTAAGACATGCATAATATATGATTATCTTAACACCCGAAATCAAATCTGACCTCTGACGTAGAATCGGGGACTCAAACTAAGTGTGTGGTTTGAAAGGAAGTAATATGGAAAACAATATTATTTTGTAAAAACATTATTGTACCTTTAAACAATTATCTATAGTTTTTATTTATCACAAGACTGTTCCATCACTTTCTCAGAATGCAATGTTTATTTACAGAATTAGATATCAGCAATGCAATTCTGATTAAAGTTTTACAAGCTGTCAGTAGTGGCACGTTTTAAAAATGATGAGCGAGATAATTTCGACGTAATCATGCCATTTTTTTTTTTTGTGAGAAAATAGCAGAAACAGATTTCGAATTCATAAGGTCATATTTTAAATGACTTCAGAGGGCGGAAATCATGACAAGCAGCTAGATCATCGTTGGCCAGAGCGTGACAAAGAACAAGAGTAATATAAAAAAATTCTTATCAGTGCACAGTGGGTCAGAATCTAAAATTTCTGGCCAAAATTCTGATACTCTGTAAATGTACTTAGTGTGCATAGGTCATTAAGGGAAAAATAATTATAAAAAATTGACACCGTCTGGGGGTGAGGTATAAGGGTTGAATATATAAACAACCTTCAACATTTTTGAAACTCAGTTTACGTACTTTTGATACCTGAATTTGTATGAGAAAAATAAGGGGGAAAAATTAACAACCCCTGGGGGTGAGTTATAAGGGTTGAAAATATAAATAACGCACGATTTTTTTCAAACTTGGCATGCGTATTGATTGCGATTAGCTATTTATGAGAAAATAATAAATATTTTTAAAATACCTTCTCATCCTGGGAGTGATATGTAAGAGTTCAAAAAATTGTTTAATCAAACATTGTGGAATAAAAAGAGACAATGGGCGTTCAAAAAATAAATGTATTATAGATTTTTTTTAACAGAAATAATAAATAAAGTAAGACCTATCAAAAATACACACTTGTCTACCTAATCACTACTGTCCTGTCCACTACTCCATATTTTCTCTCCAAATCTTGAATAAATTAAGTCGCTTGAGTTTATAAGATGGGCGCTATTATCTGAAAGAAACGCAAAAGAGGAGGTATTATAATGTTTGCCAATTTGATATGCTTACTTATCTAATATAGGGGTTGAAAAGTATAGGATGGTATACATTAGAGATATTGTATATTGAAATAGTGATTAGTGAACAAATTGTATGAAATCAGTGACTGCAATATCAATAATTTTTATTATTACATTTGAAATTTAATATTTCTCGCCTGTATCAACGTATTCAAAATACCTTAACTCAAAAAGTGGCAGCTATAGGCAGTTACAATTCACAGGACATTTATTGAACAATACATTCAATATCATAAAGAAGCTACAATGCGGAAGCTTAGGGAAGTAAAGCGTAACAGAAACGTAAAGTTTCATTTTCATCAAGATTTACTGCAAAAACGGCTTACTCGATAAAAGGCTATAACTTAGGTACCAAATGATAAACAAAATCAACTAACTACTTACAATAATGCTCTGACATTGTTCTGTATCAGACATTGCCGATTCATTCAATTGAAGATAAAGAAACAACAAATTCACTATTTGAAAAACACTAAATATTCATTGCACAAATTTAACACATAAAGATGTTTCGATCTCAAGCCGTAGAACGCAAATGAAGCTGGTATTGGATTCGGGGTCTTCTGTTCCCCTAAGTATAACAATCACCCTTACCAAGAAGCCTGTTTATTACCTACTTCTCTGAAATCTATTAAAATCGGTTGATTTGAGTTTTGGCCAGAAATGCCTGAAATAGACCCATTGTGCAGTGGTGTGGTAATTTAATATTTAAACTAATTAGTAAAAAAAATAATCTATCCCCACTATCAGTAGTTTCGCTCATGCAAAATTCAATATGCACTGATAAGATCATCCATCGTATTTGTCATTCACTGTAAATTGGAATTTAATACACCACTGCGCCATATTGACTACAGAGTGTTCATAACGACTAACACAAAGAGATTTTTAAATTTGTCTATGGAACAGTAGCTACACTACAATAATTAATTTATTTCCAAGTAACCACAGAGATGCTAATGAACTTATCCGGCGTTGTTTGAGCAGGGTAATGAAAATAAAGGAGTGATTAAATATCTTTTAAAATGAAGCCGTTCCTACGAGTAATTACTTGGTTTCAAACTTGTCTTCGAACTGTACAGGTTGTCTTGACAAATCCAATCATTGTTGCTGACGTCCCAGTTACCGAACTGTATGAAACAGAAATTTTCTCGATATAATTGCTTTAATGAAGTCTCCTGTCGAAGCCCCTTCTACAGTTTAAAAAGAGAAGTTTCGTTCAAGAAAATGCTCAAATCGCGAGTGAAGCCTCATATTGAACATTTGTTGTTTTAACATTGAAAATTGTTTGTATTACGTATTGATTCGTTTGAGGCAGAAATGTTTTGGTTCCGTTATATTGTGTTGATTAAACATTATAAAAACCTATTATTTCGGGATCTATTAAAGCTAAAAACATCAAATATGAATTTGCTGAAAAAAGGAACATCGCGAGCACTGCCGAAAAATGCAATAAAGCGTAAAAAGGCATCCTTTCTATTAATTCCATAAATTCAGTTAAAAAGTCGAAAGCAGTCAAAATTATCATTGAGAAATACAGTAAAACGAGGAGACGAGAGTAGCGATAGCCTTTGTCGGCCCCTTTTATTGGCCTTATCCGCAAGCTTTTCGGTAACCGACCTTACCCCACGTGCTCCACCACAACATGTCTTGCCACTACTAAACTATACCTTTTTATTTAGCCGTTAGAAAATAGAGAAAACTGTAAATTATATCATGAAATTAGTTAACCATCAAACGATTGGTACGATGACAAATAATTCACAAATCTCAGTTATTCACATTATGCCCATATCATCAACTATCAAGCAAGAAAAGCCAAACTAAGCGAAGCTTAGCGATACTGTTCTGTACATTTTTTATAACATGTGGAAAATTTCGGAAGCTCATTAAAAATTCGAGAAAGATATATTTGGCAATCAGTTATTCCGCCAGCTTATGTCTGCAGCTATGCTCTCGTGAATCAATAATCTTCTTCCCACGGCTTAGCATTATCCCACGATTTTCTCTTACTGTCCCATTATTTTTCCCTACCATCCCATCATTTACCCCTACCACCCAACCATTTTCTTCTATCGTCATGACATTCCCCACTGCTGCCCCGCCATTATCCCTCACTTTCTGACATACATACCACCTGCCTTCTATCTTGTCTTTTCTATCAACTTCCCTCGATGCCTTCACCTTCCCATCATTGTTTATTCCTTTAAACCTTCTCCTCTCTGGCCACTCTTTCCCATTTTTATTTGCTACCATCTTCACCCACATTTCCTCGCTTTTCTTTAATCATTTCCCACGTTCTTCCAACGTTCCCACTATCTTCTACGTTCCATCACATTCTCTTAGTTTGCCATCAATTTTCTTCACTTCTCCCCACCATTTCATCTCCGATATAAAAACGCTATTCTTTACGTTAGAAGGATGACCACATATCCAAAATTTTACCAAAATGTCATTTTCAAGTTAATGATAGAACAAACATTCAGACAAATAAAAATTCAAAAAATATATTATCCGCCTTCGCCTTTGACATCATTAATAAATGGGCCTTTCCCGCATGACTGAATTTTACTACTTCACTATAATCAAGCCATATAATAAACTGCAATATAATTTTATTTTAATTTAGTTTCTTCCAATTTTTTACGTTCTACCAAATATTTACATTACAAAATCAGTTTTATTTCAGGTAATTTGAAACGTAAGTTTTAAGGCGCCATGCGTGACATCACACTGATTAGACCAATAAAAGTCGTATTCTTAATGAGGACCCTCTATTGCCAGATGTATGTCTTTTTACATGAACATCGTATTTCCGTTATCAATTGTCTACTTTGAATAGCGCATTTTTTCGTTACAACGTATTCTTCGTTTCTCTGACACTAAATAAAAGCAAAAATTGTATCAACTTTTGACTGTATGAGTTTCTAAAATGTATATATCAGATTCATATTCTCTATTTTTGTTCATTTGGTTCACATATGATATAATGCCAGTTTCATTTGGCAACGCTGTACTGAAATGTGCAAACTTTATTCGATAACCTCACTTTCTATTGTTTACGTTCGATACGAAAACTAATTTTGCTCTCTTCTAATTATAAAATGCCGCTTAAAAAGGTTTGTTTTGTACCAGTGTGTCCAAATAATAATGAAAATAGTACGAAGTTATTTTTGCGAGTTCCAACAAATTTGGAAATTCGAAAATTATGGTGGAAAGTTGCAAAAGTTCCAGGTATTGTTTATACTGCTCCTGGATTTTTCTGTTGCGAAGATCATTTTAACGTATGTATATATTGTTCTTTCTTTTAGGGGACCTTTTACAAATCTGTCTTCACATTTACTCATATTTTTAAAAGAAATTAATACTATAACACCAAACAAGAAGTAAACACGCTGGGCTGCACTCTCGTGATTTATGACAGATATCTTCTTGGCACTGTCAATGGGCGTCATAAACGCACGTTCTCAATTAAGCGTTACCACTTTGCAATATGAGGTTCTATTGGTAGTTCCTCATAAATGTACTTCAGGCACCAATAGAATTGCAGGTTGTGGAAAGCAAGGCAGAGAAGTGAGGTTCTTTTTGAATGCACCTTCATAGCTAATTCTGACGGCCGTTTAATCTCATACTGATTGGTGCAGTTTATGATGACGTCACATTGGCGCCCAAAAGCTATCGTTTCAAACTGCTGTTCATTTACGGAACATTTGTATTTTTTTTGTGGTATTTTATGCGCTCAGAAAAAAAATAAAAATTCATTTTTAGTAATATTTTGATAGGCTCTTTCCAATAACACAATAAAAAAAAATTGAGGGAAAAGCCCATTCCATAATACAAAAATATCGAGAATTGTAAGGAAAATAATTACAAAAGTACCTACCTCATCAGATTTCTTTAAATGCATTGATCAATGTATTTAGCTCTCTCAAGTAATCATTATGTCAGAGCTGAACCTAGCACAGATATACGTGTAAAGGAAAAAAATATCGCTTTCCCTCGTTCGTTTTAGCATGCACCAAATTCGAGCCGACGCACAACAAGCATAGTTTTTATATTTTCTTCATATTCCTCATTTTGTATTTTTACTAAACAGTCTCACTTAGTTTGGTTTAGCTTCGTGCCCAGTCGGATAATACATTGAGGATTATCTTAGTTCAGAAGCCCTTCCTGAAAAATATGTAAACATTGAATGGAACCATTACTTATTAAGGTTCATATTTTTCGATTTATCTTTGTAAGACTGCCCATTTTTAAGAAGTGTGTTAAAAAAGCTGATAATACTAAAATAGACCGATAAATATCAAATTTTGATAAGATATCGTTCGAAAATCTGTTACTGCTAATTTTCTCTAGTAAATTGTTTCGCAATTTAAATTGATTGACGAAATTAGTTATTTGTTGCTACTGATCTATCAGAATGTTCAGTTTAAAATAAATTGAAAGCGCTTCATCTCTTCAAAACTCTGTGCCAGTTACATTTAAAAAAAAATTACTACAACGTTATATGAAAGGTATATTCTATATTTAATTCAAATAAGTGAATTAAATTAGAAATTTAAGTATACATAAAAAGTTATAATTTAGTCTCCGTTGACTGATAACGAGAAAATGAATCATCGAGAGAAATTTAATACAAAATGTGGTTATTTTATGATTAATAGGATTTATATCAGATTTTCTATGAAATAAAATATCATTTGTTTGTGGTTAATAAGTTCTCAGTAAACAAATATCAAATGTCTTAAAAAATATTCATCTAAATTAATGCTAGTATGTTGCAGAAATTTGTAAACTTAAAAAAACCAGATAAAACTACCTAGCCTCGTATTTAGGCTAGACACACACGAAGCGGTTTTCGTCGAGTCGACGCACGGTGGGGCTGAAAAAAAATTTATCGTTCAACATTCTCTACAGCCTATAATTTTTATCCAATAGCACATAATTTTTTAAATAATCGTCAGACTTCTGGCTACAAAACTGTCGACATGGATTTAAGAAAAAATCGAAATTGAAGTTACATACATCATTGTAGTTATATATAGTTAAATAAATAAGAATATGTATTTTTTTAAATTGTCCTAAGGCTTTTCACCAAAAAATTGGCCAATATATGGCCGAAATCAGTCAGAAGTGGAAAATATTCCCGCATTTTTAAAATATTTACTTCTTTTATAGAAATATTTTATTTCTAGCTCTACTTATTCCAAACCCGCCTTCTTCTTCTTCTTCTTCTTCATTTACTCAAAACCTACTAAAAAAAGAGAAAGTAGCCGTAATTTGGTCAATGTATGTAATTATTTTGATTTTTCTGCTTATTTGACCAATTTTGATCAACAATAACGACATATGCAGGTATAATTTCGATTTTATTTCAAAAATCTGACTCGACAGTTTTGTAGCCAGAGGTCTGACGATTATTTACAAAAGAAAGCTGTAGAGAATTTTGAGGGGTAATTTTTTTTTTTCAACCCCACTGTGCGACGCGTGAGCAGTGCTACATTGTCAGTTGCATTAGTATTATTGAAAGAAATAGATTCGAGTGAAACATTTTTCGTTATTTCAGGTTTACTATATTTTTCATTGAGGAAACAAATGCGGTACGTGGAAACGACAGGTGTTGTGAAACGAGAAATAAAATATTTATTTTACAAACTAGTCAGTGTAATAAAAAAAAGAAAATGCCAAATTTTACAACTTTGTTAATATGTCAAAAATCACTAGATCAATTTTTCAGAATATTGGAAAATGACCTATAATCTATACCACAATGAGAGCGGTATAATTTCAACATTTCTGTGAAAAGTTTGCAACTATATAACATCTACCGTGTAACTATGAACGACTATACTGATAGAACATGCGGCGCTTGCAGAGTAGGGTTATAAACACATGAAGGTTTTCTGTTTAGAAGGCGTCTTTAGATCAGCTTCTTTCTATTTGGCGCTTACAGTACACTCAAAGCGATTTACTAGTCAAAAGATCAACTTACACTAGTCGTCAATAGGCCATTTTCCGTTGACGTCACGCTGGTGGCGTGGAGGGCACACAACTCATTGTTTTGTTTTTTAGAGATGGGTTATTTGTTGAGTTGTCTGTTATTTTTTTAATAACAAGCTTAAACTGCTTCTGCTAGCAACTCATCTCTAATTGTTTACATTTGTATTCCATTGTGATTGGATGAGGTTTGTGTGCCCCCCAGAATGTCAAAATCAGGTGACCGAAAATGGTCAATTTAGTAAACCGCTTCGTGTGTTTCTAACCTAAAAATGCTTGTGGTATGTCGGTAGAATTAGTCCATGTACTTAACATAAGATAGTAAACTATTTCACTTCCAGTTACCAGCGCAACATTTTACACAGATCGTATACATGTACTGAATTTCGAAAATTCACCCGGAGATACTCTCCGATCCTCATGACACGATGCCTTGATTCCTGTAAATTGAAATATCTCATTAACCAGTGCTTGGATTTTAATTTTCATAATCACATTTTGATGTTACTTATATAATAAAATATACTTTTCAGAAAGGTTGATTTACATGCATTCTTAACGCAGGTGTGGCCGGTTTTCATTTTATTGAGATAGGAAATAGAAAAATTCGAAAAACTTGTTCAAAAAAATAATGTTGGAGGAAATCAAGTTTAAACTTTTAAAATGCTCCGAATTTATTTTTTGCAGAAGAATTACAAGTTATATATTAGTTTAATACATCATAAGAAATTATGTTTCCGTTTTACATATAATTCGTTTATTTTGGTTCTATTGAAGTGACATTTTTAGAGAAATTAAGAACGTGTCATGGTTCTGAAAAACATTCATACAAGAAACATGTGCCTGAAATCTTCATTCATTGGAACACTGACTCTCACAAGTACAAGGTAAGGTAGGTGGGTACACTTTAGTCCAACCTTGACGCATCAGCATCTGCTACTTTAATTTTTGCATTTTCATGATATTAGATCTAGAAGTTTCTTTATCGTCATATCAGAGATTGTAGACCAAACGGACTCATAAATAAATAACGAGGATTTGAATGAATTATTAAATGTTGTAAACTGTTCCTCCTAATCAAGCATTGCAGCATGGCTCATTTAAAGTGATCAAAGATGACACCAATGCGGGTGGTATGTTGTCAATCTGCCTATTGAACCGAATGAAGATAGTCGGTTTCACTTCATTGTCGGTCTCTGCAAAGCTTAAGTCAATTATAACACCTCAAAAGGCTAAAGAATTGAAAATTTAATTGGAGTCTTGCGACATATCAAGCGGAGTGTTAGAGTACTCTTGGAGAGCATCGCCAACTTTTCCAGACATTCACTTTCTAACACCACTAAAACACTGACTGTTTTCGTTCATTTTATAAATTGGTAGATCCCGCGTTTGCCAATTGCGTATTCAATCCAAAGTTCTTTAACATCCTTCACTTGAAGAGAGGCACATTGAGATCTGCAACCAGGGAGGTGCCAGGAGGTGTCAGGAACCCCACGGAAACATTTGAGCACCCCCGGAAGAAATTCAAACATTACCTCTGGGAACTATTTTGCATATTTTCCTAAATTGTGTTTTCATTCATTTTATAAATTTGTAGATGCCGCGTTTGCCAATTGCGTATTCAGTCCAAAGCTCTTTAACATCCTTCACTTGAAGAAAGGCACATTAAGATCTGGAACCAGGGAGATGCCAGGAGGTGTCCGGAACCCCACGGAAACTTTGAGCACACCCGGAAGAAATTCCAACATTACCTCTGGGAACTATTTTGCATATTTTCCTAAATTGTAAAGAAATTGACACTGTTTGAACTACGATGAGCTCCGCCCTACAATTTGTTTCTGGCTACAGACCTGGCCATACAATGAAATAACAAAGACGTCGCTATCAAGGTGTTTTCGTATGTGTAAACCACCTAATTTCCGCTAGGAAATGTCATTTTAGCAATGTCCAATAGTTCCTGCTTATTCTTGTCGTGTGTAGAGAACTTTTTAGCCAAATACCTTGCTAAAATGACTGCCTAGTGGTAGTGAAGTAGTTAGCACCTGTGCTTGGCACTGACAGTAAACATAGTAAGATGTTATATCCCGTGCATGCTATGCACGCATACGTAGCATACCTGGCACATTATTAGGTACTGGATATTTTAGGATTAATATCAAAACTATTAACAGTGCCCGGCTTGGATTGAATATGAAATCGGCAAATACCTTCAAAGCTTACTAATTTATGAAATGGATGAAAAAATTCCTCCCGGTCATCAGTTTTTCATTGTTTTGTGATGTTACTGTACCGTGCTTTAAGCTCTGTAAAGATCCTCTCCAGTCAGTTCAATAGACAGATTAAGAACATATCACTCACATTGATATTCTCTTTCACCACGATAACAGTAGCATAGGTGATGTGCCAAGGTTGGATTGGTGTAACTTATTTTGTACTTGTAAGGGTTAGTGTTCAAATATTTCTTCTTGTGCTCCTTTAATAATGGTGACGCTGTTTGCTAGAATTAAAGTTTGTTATGACTGCTATTTGGGTAAGTGCTTTTGTTTTGTTTGTATGTGGTTTCATGGGATAGGATAATTTAGATTAAAAATAACATTATTGTAACAGTTCATAATGGGCATATTTTTTTCTTATAATTTTAATATATATGGATATATTCTGTCTGATAATTTTTCTTTAAGTTAAATTAATTACTAGTATTTTCTGGTAATTCTGGTATATTTATTTTATTCTATTTTTATAGTACTGTAACAGTTTCGGAAAGTTGCATTTGCATCTAATTGTATCCATGATATAGTTTGTAATTCCTATAAAATGTCACTTCAATAGACTCAAAACAAAAATATAGTATTTGTAAAACGGAAATATGAATCCCTTTTGGGAAAAAAGGTTTTTTTTGTGATGTATAAACTAATAATATTTTTCATGTCTAATAAAGTCTTCACTTTTACTTTTTTCTCATACCCATGCTAAAAATGCATACTATCTTTCTGAAAATCTACCGAATACCTGAGAGAATAGAGTGTCTTACGGTGAATTTTTGAAGCGTATTGCATGTGTAAAATCTGTGTAAAAAACGCTAGTAGCCGCAACTGAAATATTTTGCGGTAAGTACGTAGACTAAATGATTATACGCGTTATCTGTACCAATACTTTTTATAACAATGTATGTTGTGACATCGGACAACGGTCAGCTCGACGAAAGCCACTTCATAGGTTTTAGCCTTAAAATACAGAACGTCATTTGAGTCGATCATTAACTGTTGCATAACTAGGGGTCATTTTTTCCTTTATATTTTACAAACTCTCGTGTTATTTTAGGATAGGCTACACGTCTAATTATCACTCAATAGAAAATAACTTTGAATAATCCAATTATAGTCGAAACGTTGATTTGAATTGGGATCGAATAATATAGGGCGGATTGTATCGACTAAGTTTGAACCTAAATCATCTTGATCAGATCTCAAAATTCATAGTTACTATTGATGTAACAACTAACCCATAGCTTTTTATATCTAATCAATTTTGGTTTAAACTGAATCGATACAATCCATCCATGGAGTTAATATTTCATCTTATCATTTGTAAATTATAATCATGAAAGTGATATTTATTTAATCCATACCCACCGTGAAACTTACACCTCACCCTTTTGCTTTATACCAAGCTAGTTGATTTAAGTGGCTATATTTAGAATTAGTACTTTGAATAGCAATACAAAAGCAAGCTATTCGTTCACCAGGTAAACACAGCCCTGCACCTGGCACATGTAGTCGTAGCGGCGAATCACCCGGTAGACCGCACTCTGCACAATCCTGGAGGAACAACAAAAGTGAAGGCAACAGCTTGAACGGCAGCAAGAGCAACTCTTCGCTACCCAAGTCGAGGAATAGCTCCCTTGTCTCCGCCCGGGATTCGCTTTCCAGCAAGCTGCGGAGCAGCGACTCGCTCTTGAAGTTGTCACCACCGAGCAATGCCAGCTTTGGCAGCGGCAGGGGGACCTTGAAAAAGACGAGCACGCCGATTAAGTGGAGCGGCCAAAGGGACTCCAGCGAAAAGGTACGCTCCAAAACCACTTCCTCCATATGGAACTTCTTCAGACGCGACAACCAAACGTAGGAGTGCTGCAATTTTTATTTAGTTGCTCTCGCCCGTCTCGGGACGTGCAGTAAGTGACGCTTGTTTTTTATTATTTGCTTTGCTTTTTGCTTTGTTTTAGTTAGCTGGACTTGTGTGAGGCTTGTAGTTTGGTACGTAAGTAGTTTAATATCAGATTAGATATAACGCAGATGTTTCAGCAGTCAAGGAACGTCTACCTTTCGTAGAAATATGTAGGACGCATCACAAAATTCACGTGGAAATCCAAGTATTATATTATGTTAGAGTAAAATTTAAAAAACCATGTCGGGGACCTTACTTTTTTACGATGCTACTGGGCTCACTTAAAGAGGAGAGATGTTATTTATTATTTTTTTATATACGGGGTGAATCAGTAGTACGTAGACAATCAATATCTCTTTAACCGTTTGAAATTTGAAAAGAATGTCTCATATAAAAATTGTAGGAGTGGCATATTTTAATAGTATATTCTACAACAAGTTATGGAATGGTTCATATTCCACACGAGCGAAAAGTTTGTCGTCGGAACCGTAGGGACTACGGTTCGCGAGTGTGGAATATGCCATTTCAAACGAGTTGCAGGCTATACTTTCTCTAACAAGATTTTAGAAATTATACAAAAAACTTCAAAACTTTTCAAAATGTCAAATGTGACGTTAGAAATAAATACCTTCTGTTTGACGTAACCATAGCAACCAAACCACTAAATGTGGTTTAACGGCTTCTGATTTGTCGATGTCGATATTATTCCAGCACAGTGTATTGGAAAGATACTTATTCCGACACAGTTTCTAGTTGTGGAATTTGTAGTTTCTGAAATTATGTTTGAGAAAATTATTTTAAAGTGGAATTTGACAATCCAATGACCTGTTAAACGTAATTCATTATGGCCGACGTTAGGTCCGTTCTTTTGCTCTTTGTTCTTTTGTTAGCACTTTGTGCACCAGTGCTAAAAGTGTAGTTGGTGTAACTGAATATTTTGTTCTTTTCGATGGGTGTAATTGTTTTTAAAATGTTCTTTCGTCGAGTGCAGCTACACCAGTACTGCACTAAGTACTACTGTACTGTTATAACTAGTACCTGCTATTCTAAAGTTGTAAAGCTATCTTCAAACCGTCTTACACTAATCCTGCACTACACTTTGAGCTCTACACCAAGTGTAGACGAAAAGAATGAACCTGATATTACCGCTGTCATTATGTCATTAAGTATTACAAATTATTTTCTCATGACACCGACCGGATGGTCTGCCAACAGTGGCCATCTTGGTTTGGATTGCCTAATACCCTTCATTTCCTTGTATATTTATTTGTATTTAACTCTTAATATGGTGTGTGCAACATATAACAATTAATTTCAAAGTATTAATATGAAGTAATGCATAAATATGAAAGCCTAAAGGCATTCATATTAATTATATAATCAGATTAAATATTTAATACGCAAATCGACCTTAAATTTAAATATTTAAATGATTTCGAAAACGCAACCTTATCGGGTAATGATCCTAGTGACGTGTTTCATATATCACATATTTTCTGTCAGATTACCATATTTGTGAGTATTATTAGTCGTGTTTCTATAAATATAGCTATAGTAGCCTAATATAATTATTAAATATATGATTTAGTTTTCGTATTATTTATTACACATTATTGTATTATATCAAATAATTTGGTTTATTTGCGATTATTTATGTTAACAACATAACCTTAAAAGAAAACAGAATTAATATTAGTCTGTCACTTTCCGCGAATAATTGGTTATAATAGTTGTAAATAGCACCGCTAGTAGCAGTGACGGCGATCACCGTCACTGCTACTTATCACCTGTTCTTTCAACTGAGCAATCGCTGATGGTGATTGGTGAGAAAAGATCGAAGCGATCCAAAGAGTGATATAATCACTACTACTAAGAACAGTGATTGCTGAACTATCACCGCAGCGATCACTATGATTAGAAGTTGCCGTTTGCTCCATCTCTAGGACACAATGCAAAAAGTGACGTCACATCCGTTTTTAGGTGGCGTATATTTAATTTTAATCTTTCCTTTTAACTCTATTTTAAAAAAATGTTGCCGAAAAATGTTTCATCTATATTATATACCACGAGTATTTTCTATTTTTCGACTTAAAAAAAATACACACACCCTATTCTCTATCCAGGCATACTTTTGAACTTAGACCACGGCGCACAGTGGGCTCAAATTCAGATTCGCGGTTAAAAATCTGCCTACAGGTCAAATCTCAACCGTTTTGAATGAATTTTTCCTGCTTAAAATTTGATATACAATTCGATGATCTTCAATAAGCATATTGACGCCGATCTTTGTATATTGCTCGATGGCAAGGATTACACAGCCGCGCAAACAAAAAAATAATTCTGAACCGATTATGAAGCATATCATTTCCGACGTTTTCTGGTTCGCTGATCGCTTTTCGGGCAGTTTATGGGTAAACTTTTCACTTTTCCGGAAAATTCTGAGGGGTGGCGGGGAAAGTGACGTCAGATTCATGATCAGCGATCTAAAAAACATCTGAAATTATATGTTTCATCTCGGATTCAGATTTTTTTTGTGTGGCTGTGCCTTGCCATAATGAAACATATTCTTTATAGGATTTTGCAAACAGAAAGAAAACTATGAGAACTAAAATAAAAACTGTTTGTAAAATTATTTATTTACAATCTTTGCATTCTTTCGATAACCTGAATTCTGGTTATGCTAGCAATTAAAATCCTAAAATCAATTTGTCTTTCTTATTGGACAATTCTCATTCTAACACTAGTTTCTACACAGTCCCCTACGGCTATGTAGAATAAACCAGTATTCACATAACACCATACGGCTATGAAGATTCAGTTAAAATGATAATAAAGGCCTAGAATGAATTTATTTACATACCTCGTCTTTTGGAAAATTTTTCATTCAAATGGATTACATTTTCATGAAATCTATCCTTCTGTTTTTTTGGAGATGCTTAGCCTTTGAAACGGTTTTTGCCCTTATTCTGAGCTCATCAGAAAGGCACAAAGCCACTCACACGATGTTCCATGCAAAAACCAAGACAATTACCAACCTTTTTGACATTGTTTGACATTGACTCAATGAAAAAAAAAATAGTGGCTTGCCATGTTTGAGCAATGTACGAAGGTCGGCTTGAACATGCTTATTGTGCGGCGATGCCATGTTCTTCCACTTATTCCGATAAAAAATTGATTTGCACCGGTCGAAAGTAAAATCAGCAAAAATGTATATCCATGAATTTGACCATCGTTTCACTTTTAATTTTAGTTGAGACCACGTGCCATTCTCAAGGGCTCTCAAAGTGGGGTGTTCTCCACAATTATTCAAATATTTACATTTTTAAATTGCCATAAATCATTTTTTCTAATGAAAAACTCTGTATTTTTTACGTAGTGTTTCAGTCGCTATAAGGTATCAGCACGTAGGTAGTTGATTACGGGAACGTAGGGCCGATTTATCAATCCGAGGATAACCGAGGATAAAAGAAATCTTATGGTTAAAGCCTTTGTCTATGCTTTAACCATAGGATAACTTTAACCTCACGTTAATAAACCTGCCCTAGGTGTAAACATTTTAGTAAAACATTTTAATAATCGTAGAGAACACCCTGTAGATTTAGGTGTGACTTTGAGATCTGGAGAGTGGTACATGGTGTAAACTAACTAAAGTAAAACAACGGTCAAATTTTTTGAAAATATGTTTTTTACTTTATTCTTGACAGCCGCAAACGCATTTTTTATCAGAAAAATAGAAATAACCTGGTAACCCCTACAGTGTAAGTGTAAAAATTATATACGTCTGGAACTCTGGATATAGTTAAAACTTAAATATAAATAAATAGAAAGATGTTGGGTATTCCATTTAAAAAATCCAATTCTTAGCTTGCCATCACAATGTAAAACACAAGATTTACAAATAATTTTAATATATGCCACTCATACCTCCTACAATTTTTATCTGAAACGTGTTCTCACGCTTCAAAGGGTTAAGGAGATATTGATCGTTTGACTCACGCCGTATATATAATAATTACCATTATTTTCAAATTTGTCTGTAAAAATTACTACAAAGAAGCACAAATTGAAGTTGTAACTTTTGAGTACACCTCAAGACACGATTTTGGAACTAATGGAAAGGGCTATGAGTTCACTATTCTCTTGTTTGACTCACATATGCATTCTATTCATTCATTTGAAAATAGTGAAAAAATTTACCAGGGTTTTATTAAAATTTTGAAAAAAGAAGTTGATGTCGTTTTCGAAACGTTCGTGAAATACAATGTTAGTTTTATATTTGTTTATATTAATTGTCACCTCCTAACTGTACATTTGACGTAAACATTGCGGATGTAGAGGTAATTCTTTTATTGCATGGATTTTATTTTTAGGAAAGGATTCACGGTGTAAGAAATATGAAAAGGAACAAAATAAATGGAAATACTACAATTAAAATTTAGAATCGTCTTCTGACGCAGTTGAAATAACAGTCAAATCTCTTAAATAGCCCTATGCCGCAAAAATTCCAGTATTCGTAGTCATAAATCTATTAGTGAACGCGCAGAAAATGAATTTAAAGAATACAGTCTTCCGACATCAGTGAAAAATCTGCTATATCTAATCTGAAATAGTATTGGTAATGCTTAGAAATTCTTTAGTTGTCATCCTTTTCATATTTTGTGTCAAGATATTTTGTCATCCCAAGGTTAATAGCAAGAAGTTGCAGTGAAGAAGAAGTGCTATTAGGCCAGGCAAATAAAAGTCTTGACGTATATAAATTAGTAGCCGCAATGTTTTTGCAGAATAGTTGAGTCAAAAAATTTCATTTGCATCATCGTTTTTTATCAACAATTAGAGCAGAAAATCAGTTTTCTTAAAATACAGGAAAAACTATCGGTCGTAGAGAAAAGTGAAGAATGGGTGATTTGTTGGCAATTAAAATCCCCACATTATAAAACTTTCTAAATTAAAATCGCTCCAGCGGTAAAAAGTTATTGCAAAAAACCTGCATTTTGTATATATTAAATTTTATGAGGCCTCATAATTAGATAGTGGTGTCATACATACTGTTAACTTCGTTACTTATTTTTAAAGTGTGCGTGGCTTAACCGAGTTTTCATTGGTTTAATTTGCAAGAACGCAGCTTACAAAATAAAAGCGTTATCCCTTTTGTTTATTGACGAAAATCAAGTCATTTTTAAGGTAATAATTCACAACCATGCTTTACAAAAATTGGTTACTTCTTTTGCAAGGTTTCTTAGATCTTGAATATTACAAAAATGTTTTGTGACTCAATTTTAGTTAAATATTATGAGCTTCTGAGAGGTCAAAGTTGTCCATTTTTTCCCTCGGTGCACAGTGGGCCAGAATCCACAAAAAGTGGAAGTTGCAATAACTTTTTTTTCGAGAGCATCAAATATTTAAAACTGGATATTATCAAGACACTAATAGTAGGAGAGCTGCTGACATTTTTCAGTGATTATTTAGTTATGGTCTATTTTTTGAGAGAGGCGTGTATAAGTGTCATCTATAAGGATTAGCCCTTATTGTCGGAAGGAAGCAGAACACCCCCAATTTGCAAAAAAATTGTGAACACAATTATCATTTAGTTAAGGCTATAACTGTTTACATTGTTTGCCTGTTAACTTATAAATCTTGCTATAACATTGGCAGATCGATTGGTATTAAAAGGGTGGCAGATCCCCTCAAATGTGTCGTGTGCACGACGAAATTTTTATTATTTAGTTAAGCTTCAATTTTTAATATGTTCTAATGGTCAACTGTTTTAAGTGTATTTCAATTTGCAGAACAAAATATCGGTTTTAACTCCCTTGCAAAACGATTTGAACATACCGTGCGTGCGCCTTGATTCTAATTCGATGCTCAGATACAGACGTTTTGGTAATATTATTAATCAATCACATCAAATATAATTATAATAATAAAGAATTTATTGCCCAACAGAATCCTCCAGTTACAGGACAATTTTACAAAATAGAACTAAATTATATAAATGCGAAGTGTACAATATAAAATATAAAAAATAAAACTATAAAAAAACTGTATAAAAAAGTATTAAAAAAAACAGTATAAAATATAAGATTACAAGATATAAAAGTATAATATAATTATTTCGTTTAGAGTAGCTTAATATTACGGTTGTGTATTTGAATGTAGGTTACAATCTATTTCGAACACATAGTTTTGTGGTCTTGGCGTAATTATTTAAAGAAAGACTAAACATGTCACAATGGTCACCAATAGAGTTATATATTTCCATCATGGAATAAATGGGTGATTTAGCAAGGATATTTGTTCTTTTAGGTTGTAGTGCAAAAGTAGAGGTTTGACTAGAGCCTACACGTGGAATTCTAAAATTAGTTTGAGATAGGAGTTCTGGAGGGTCTATTGTATTGTTGATCAGCTTGTAAATACACATTAAATTTGACATAATTCTTCTGTTTTCTAATGAATCCATGACAATTTGGATATCCTTGTTCGGGCTGTTGGTGATCTATTTTAAACCATAAGGATTTAAGAAATTTCCGTTGAACAAATTCCAATGATTGTGAATATTTCTCATAAATAGGATTCCATATTACTGAACCATACTCCAATTTCGAACGCACAAAACATAAATATGTTTTTAGTGCTTCTGTATTACTAAAAAAATTTGAATTTCTTATAATAAAACCGAGTGCTTTTAACGCCGATTTAGTAATCGAGTTAATGTGTCCTGTGAATTCCAATCTCGAGTCGAACAGTATACCCAAATCTTTAATATTCCCACAACGAGTTAAAGATATGTCGTTGAAACTATATGAACATTCAATCAGTTTTACCTTTCGTGAATAAGTCGTAACTTTGCATTTAGATACATTCATTGATAATTTATTCACTAGGCACCAATTCTCAATGATATTTTTTAATTGTTCTTGTAATCTTGCACAATCCTCTATGGTAGTGATTTCGCTAAATAATTTCAGATCATCCGCAAAGAGAAATTTATTGCAATTCAGTCCATCACATAAGTCATTAATAAATACCGAAAATAAGAGTGGACCCAAGTTTGAACCTTGGGGCACGCCCGATGTTGCGACATATGTATTTGATTTAAAACCATTGTACTGAACATACTGTAACCGGCTTTGTAAATATGGATGGAAATGGGTGTTGGCAATACACATCGTCACATCAACGTGACAAAATTTTATAAAAAGTTGAGAACACAATTATCACGAGCTTTGCCTAGTTTTCACGCTTCACGGGATGCGACTACAACCCTTAATTTTTCCGTAAAGGGAAAAACAAGCCATTGAAGTTATTGAAGGCGTTAGATGAGTACCAAAAAGTATTTGAAGACCTTGGCAAAGCAGGCGTTAATGCTTCTACAGTGGTTCCAGTTTTGGAAGAATTTATTTGCCAGATGTATGGTGTTAAAAATGCAGATACCGTCACTGAAGCTCACTTGTAGCTCTCTCAATAGCATCGAACTTGACACCACACTATACTGAATTTCAACATAGATTGCCGGCATCTGGCTAAATGCAGTCATGGCAGGTACGCATTTATCTGGTTTGAAGATCAATTGCCTGAAATGAGTGGTGATGCTTTCGTTCGCGATTCCAATGAAAAAAAAAGATCACGCGAGTAACAGTGAATTAAGTATGTGGACTTAACAGTACATATAACAACAAAAGCAAAATATTTTTCTAATCAGTTAAAATTTTACAGTCCCGATCATCGAATGATTTAGACTCAGCGGACGATGACGAGGATGATTCCGATTGTCTCGAAGGGATATCTAAATTATTAAATTTAAAACTTTTTTTATT
The DNA here is from genome assembly GCA_963583905.1 of Stenurella melanura. NCBI lineage: Eukaryota > Metazoa > Arthropoda > Insecta > Coleoptera > Cerambycidae > Stenurella > Stenurella melanura. Next base: position 43,319,349 of record OY757313.1, on the reverse strand, counting down.
GTGTATTGGTATTTCAATTCTCGCACCTGTTCATACTTATTTGAAAAACAAAACTCATAATGTGTCAATGATTTATGGATGTTCGTTTTTAATATGGCAATTTATGCTAAAATATCAGTTCCAGAGTAGAATAATGTGACTTCCTGTTATTAAAAAATGTTGCAGAAATTAATAAAATCATTCATAATAATACAGGAAACGACACGAAATCAAGGCGCGAGCACGGTATGTTCAAATCGTTCAGCAAGAGGATTAAAACCGATATTTTCTATAAATTGAAATGTACACTTAAAACAGTTGACATATTAACATATCAAAAAATGGAGCTTAACTAAATAATAAAAATTTCGTCGTGCACACGACATTTTTGAGGGGATCTGCCACCCTTTTAATACCGGCCGATCGATCTACCAGTCTTATAGCAAGATTTATAAGGTAACAGGCAAACAATGTAAAAAGTTACAGCTTTAACTAAATGATAATTGTGTTCGCTATTTTTTGCAAATTGAAGTGTTCTGCCTCCCTCCGATACCGCTATCAAAGTTAACCCTTATAGATGACACTTATACGTGCCTCCTTCAACATTCTTTGAAAAAAATTAAATTATCTCTGAAAAATGTCACCAGCTCTTAGACTATAACTAACTATACGTTATACTGTTGCTGTGGTTGGTTGTTTTAATTGGGCCAGTCGACGCCGACGTGGGCATTCAAATACACAAACTGTCAAAACAATTAAAGATTAAATGAAACAAGTCAGAATCGATGAGAAATTCGGTCCTAAGAACGAGAATTATGCGGCACATGTGTATAAACAATTGAGTTAATATAGGCTAGTAAAATACTTAAATTTAGTACCTTAGTTTTTACCTCCAATGCTTGAAAACCTTATAAGAAGCAGGTTATTAGTGTCTCATCTTTATCCAAACTAAGGGGTAAAAGTGAGACGCGGTTAATTTTTCTATTAGACAAGTTTTTTAAAGTGCAAGAAAGTTGACATTTTAAAAAAGGCTCATTTTTACCCGACCTGACCACCAAAAATACTAAAGTAATATTTTAACATTAACTTATCATCTCAGTTCCTAATAATAAATGAATAGGTAATTTAATTAAATGTCATCGAGTATTTTGTCTGTCGGAAAAATAGCCGGAAGTCATCGTGGGACTTCTAGTAGTTTTTATGGAAACTAAATGATACCTAAACAAAAGAAATGTAGTCAACCGCGTCTCCTATTGGAAATTGAATTAACAGACCGAAATAAAATTGTCAGCTAGTTCGTATTCACCAGTATGTACTTAAATAAATCACATATATTGTTCATGCGTTTTAAAAGTCAATAATGGTTACTAGTTGTGTTTATCAAATGAACATTAAATATAAAAGCTGAAAAGAAATGTTAGTCGGTTTTAGAACAGGCGATAGATCGAATTCCGGCAGTCGGAATTTTAAAATCCATCTTAAAATCCCAGAAATGGGATTTTTAATAAATAACTATAAGTTTCATTGTCTTGGGAAGGCTTAAGGACGTTTAGGCAATGCAAATTTCGTTACTAGGACTTAAGTTAAAAGTTTACAAGATAGCAAGAGTATTTTTTTCACTCAAAACTTATAAAAATGCTATGAAAATGATTTGTATACATTTCTCAATCATTTATGATTAAGTGAACAGAATCATATAATTAGTTTTATTTTTGTGAGAGAAATTAATTATCACTATTTTTGTTTCCCTTCCCTTTGCAAGGGAGAAAATGTACAGTGTTGTTAGTCAAAGTAAGGTAAAATTTCGTAAAAAATGGAAAAACGCTCACTTTCCCCAGAAAATGGTTAAAATGGTAAAAATATTGACCATTACCATCTTTTTTGGGGAGCGATTCGTATTCTACATTTAGTGGTTTCAAATGCCACGTCCAGCATCAAAATACATCGAAAAATGCTAATATTTAATTTTGTCCGTTTTTTTTATTTTCTAGCCCACTCACTATGGCCAAAATTAATTAAATTATATCATGGAAAAATTAAGTGACGTAACTATTTCCTGTGACAGTTAATAACAGAAAGACATAAGTTAAGGGGTATTTAACGTAAACATTTTAATAACAAACGCTTGTTTGGCAAAGTATTATTGATTTACGTATCAAAAAATTGTATATTATATATCGTTTCCCAATTCTAATAAATCTAATAGGTCAATAGGCAATATATCTTCTAGGGCGTTCTCTACATCATCCTCGACATCATCTTCGTCATCATCGACCTCGCTGCTCTCTTCAGTTTGTAAAGTTTCAGGTTTCGGTTCTAGCAGCATACTAATTACTTCAACAGGAAGTTGCAGTCTACGTTGACGGTTTATGCGTTTTTGTAAACTAATACTTGAAATGATAGGATCTGATGTATCCATAGCTCTGTTGAAAATGTCTTCCATATTATTTTACCCACTAGTTTTCCTAGCGTGAAATTGTCAGTCATGTTTGTACAATTTATTTCTAGCTTTAGATCCTTCTCCAAAATACCCTTCTGGCAATACAGTATTTTCAATGATCTGATGTGGAGGATACACTCAAAAAATCGAATCCATCAATGTAATGGACTTATTCCAAACTGCAAAGTATTTGGTTTTGGATCAAATACGTTTGTCGTTTTGAAATCCTTAATTCGCAAAAAATCACGGAGTGTGGCGCCACATATCGGACAAGCTTGACTTGACTTTGTTCCTGTCAGAGTATTCAATACTTTGCCGTCAATTAAGGTCATGAAAAGATTAAACTTTATATTGATTGTTCTGTCATTCGGTAAAGAAATTTTCAGTTCCTTAAGATTCTCAATTTGCAGATCGATAGTTTGCTTTTCTTTTAATATATGCTCCGCAGACTCTTTGACGTACTCCAATTTGAGGCCTGCAAAATCTCACAGATTGCGGAGTTGGATTATTCCACAAAATAGTTTCGTGTGACTGCAAGCTAAGAGGCATTACCGTAGTTGCAAACAAAGATGCATCAGAATGGGTATCAGAAGTGGTGAAATTTTTGTCTCTGCGACGGAGCGACCTTTGGATCAGCGAAGTTAAAGTATGCTGGGACTATAGATATAGAATATGCCACTATTGATATTTATCCCAGACATTTTTCAAACTTCAAACAGTTGAGAAAATTATTGACCATCCACCACGCGCTTGACTCACCTTGTATACGTACTGCTCTTTTATTAAGACCCCGTATAGAACTAGAAACTCGATGCTGCCGGATACATTTCCACGCTTTTCGCCAGTTAATCAAAAGTACTATCAACATCATTCTAACTCAGATAATCCAGAAATAACACGAAATAATAGGCCCAGTCGAACAACGTTTTCCTTGTTTATCATATCGATAAGCGTTTAATCGCATTATCATGCCCACTTTCAACTACGCCGCGTTTAAATAATTTATAGGTAGCTCGACCTTCTACTTTCCACGAAATTATCGGACTGCAATTATTTTACGAGTTAAAGTGGCCTGTAGAAAAACTTTCAACCGCGATCATTAATAACATTTAAAGTCGCTGTAGTTTTTGTACATATGGAAAGAGCGAATTTATTTTGTTTCATCAACATTGTCTCGGTCTGGTTACAGCGTATTTCTAATTTTCTAGTTATTTACAAACAGTCGTAGTTGCCTGTGCATTACGTGACCCTTGCACAGGTAAAGTGAAATTATTTTTAGAAATCTACTTGGGTTGCATCTCGGAAATAAATAATGAGAATGACCCATTAGTGCAGCTGTTAAAATTAAAAATGCAACTGCAAGAAAAGAGAATGATTTAAATTTCTGTCATTTCTTTAAAATTATTGAAGTAGGAAGTGTGGATAAAATCATTGTTTTTTCCAGTATGAAGTGACAACGATTAAAAGTACTCGGTAGAGTAAACATTATACTCTTGCCTGATTTATTGAACTTTCTGTATAATTGTTGCGCATTCCATGGGATACTCTTCGCAGTTTTTTAGTAAATAATGTTAGTTTTGGACATTTGTAAGTTTTGTATTTAATTACAAAACATGAAAAATATATATATATTTTTTAAATTTAAATAATTAATAACTTTCTATTTACCGATCGATTTTATTAAAAAAAAAAAATTGATTCTTCCTTTAGACAACACAATTTTTTTACTGTCCAAATTTCAATATCGTGCTTACAAAACACGTCATGGACAAACATTTTGAAAGTTATTTAGAATTTGATCACCAACACTGTGATATGAATATTTTTTCTTTACGAACGATATTACCGGTTTTATAAATGTGCCGATCAAATGCATTATACTCTTCGTTCTGTATCTGCGAAGAATATACTGCTAAATAACGGGGCGGTTTATGTACGCAGCGCCGCGCCGTTTTTAATTATAATTCAAAAAAATATATCGTTTTTATGTATGGGACAACATTAAAGAGGAAGAAATTTTACTGCAATGGGGGTCTAAGAATTTTGTTGTAGCTGCCACGGCTCTTCAGTAAATAATTAAAAAGCATTGTGTACCTGGTCTAATATTGTTTAAAATAATTTTGTTTACAACAAAAGGAAATTTTACATTTTTTCAATCGAACTAATTTTTTAAATATTTTTTTAACTGGTTTCCAACAAGAAATGTTCGATAACTTATCTTAAAGTTGATATTTTCAATGTTATTAATTTTAAAAAATTGAAAAACCACCAATTTCTCGTTTTCCTGACGCTTTAAAAGTATAAAAGTGTTTTTTACAATACTTAATTTTTAGACCTTGCGTATGAATTTACAAAAAAATGGAATTGGCGATTTTTTATTTTATACCTCATCACTTTTCGTCGAAGATTTTTGAAAAATTCATGTCGATAAAAAGTTGTCATATGGATTTCAGTGTATAGGTAATTGATTCCTGAAACATTTTAAGTTAAAACACTCAGGGCAGGGCCGGATCCAGTATTTTTTTTTTCTAGTGAAGCGAATAGCTAATTTTGCGCCCCTATTTTACCAAAAAATTAATTGTAATGAAAAAACTTTAAATAAATTTGCATTTAAATAGAATAAATAAAAACAAACAAATAAATAAAGTAATAATATCTGTATTTTGTATTTACGGTTGTTGAGGAAAATACTATCGACGAATCAAAATACTAAAATACAATAATATAAAATTAATAACTAATAACACTATAAAAAATATCAGATCAAGTAATAAAATACCTAGAAATATAAACCAACATAAGTAATACAAATATCAGATTGTTTAAATACTAAACGCCCGTTACATTTTTTAAAAATGTACTATAACCACTAACACTTTAAATCAAAATAAAGTAACAACTAACATTTCAAAAAATACTAAATTACAGAGCAACTTTTTGAACTTTCTGTTTTGCCAATTCATCAATTGCGCCAATAAAGCTTAATTTTTTAACTGTCATATTGAATAGATAAAATTCCCAAATCAGTTAACCTTTGCTGTGCCATTGTTGAACGAAGAAAATTTTTAATGAATTTTAGTTTAGAGAATGATCGTTGTCCGCATACAACTGAAACAGCTAGGGTTAAGACGATCCGTAAACTTATTGATACATTTGGGAAATTGTTAACCTTTGCTGTGCCATTGTTCAACGAAGAAAATTTGTAGTGAATTTTAGTTTAGAGAATGATCATTGTCCGCTTACAACTGAAACAGCTAGGGTTAACAGGATCCGTAAACTTGTTGATACATTTGGGAAATTATCTTTTAGGTTGTTTTTTTAATACAATTTAAAATATCCAAAGGTGAACTATTGGTTTTTATCAAATTTCTTAACACAAGAACTTCACTATGCAAATCAAAAGGATGTATATCATCAGTTAGAAATGTATGTAAATCCTGACAATATTTTAATATCGTGCTGTTATCTGTTTCTTTAAGAGAAGACATGTATAAAAAACCAAAAAGTTCACTATGGTTATTTAATTGCGAAAATCTTTCTTTAACAGAATTTATACACACATCTAGTAAAAATAAAAAAAATCGACTTCAAATCTTTTAAGGCCGTTTTTATCATAATCAATAATTTCATAAGTTTTTATTTTCGATGTATAAATTTAAGCTAGTTGTTATGTCTATCGGTTAGTTGGTTAGATTATGAATGAATAATATCAATATCAAGAATTATTACTGTTTTGATTTGAGAAATTGATTCGCAATATCAATATGATGGATCATGAATCTTTTTAAAGATATTTTTACGTGAGAGCGCTTTTATATTATATTTTACATTGAACTTTTTTAATTTTCCGTTTTTCTGCTGGCCTTAGATTTGCGCCCTCCTAAATCTGGCGCTGAAGCGGTCGCCATTTTGGAAATCACCCTTCAAAGTCCGTGGGTTCAAAATAATCATAACATGGGATAAACACTAACATTTTATTTAGTAACTTACTGAATAATAATACCTTTACTAAAACTATCAAAATACACTTTTACTGACTAAAGTAGCCTTTAACAATGTTTATTACCTGATATTTACACTCTGTATTTACTTCGGATTTGTAACCTCGCTTGTCACTTACCACTCCCTTTCCCGTCATGCATCTTGCCATATTTACTCCAAAAACGCCTCTAGAGCCACCTAGAACCTAGAAGTCCAGAACCTTCCACGGCACTCTAGAAATCTTGATCCTTTTCTATAAATTGCTAGAAACAGTACTACTACCAGTGTCTCAGATGGCGTGCATTACAGGCTTTGAAGAATCCTATCATAATTGCATCTGCTACCACATGGGCATCAGTCTCCAGCCCTTAGGGGCGCCAGTCCGTAACAATAATTTGATTATTCGTGGCCAACACCCCAACACCCTGTAGAACTAGCTTCAACTTTGTACCCCTGTATGTTTCAGCAATCAATTATCTACTCGCTGAAATCCATATGACAACTTTTCTTCGACATGAATTGTTCAAAAACTGTTGAAGAAAAAAGGTCGCTATGAGGTATAAAATAAAAAATCGTCAATTCCATTTTGTGGAAGTTCATATGCAAGATCTAAAGATATATTATAAGAAATTATTCAATTTAATAATATCAAAAAATGATCTATAAAGCACACACTGTCTTGTAAACGTAGTAACGGTGTGGAGTTATAAATAACGATATTAATTGATTAATTAACCATTTTAGGAGTGTGATTAGAAAGCGATGTCACGAAACTGACGTATATTTATGTCGCTTAGCCTGGTTTTAATATCATATTGGGTAGAATTGGAAATTGTGGTCTAAAAATAACGCAAACAAAATATGTCGAAAATGCGTATCATATTTCATATTTATAATGTTATTATGTGCAAATTAATTAAATTAAGTGGCAATCAAATTATTATTTATTAGTAATCTCGAAAGCTTGTTTTTGATCCAACAACTATCTCTGCCGATCGGAGTTTAAATGATTTTAAATATATTTCTATCAAGTTTAAAAAAGTGGTAATCAGTGAAACAATTTGGTTTATATCTTGTTTGGGGAAAAAGTGGAACCTTACTAAATGAACCTAATCTATTTTCAGTCAGTTTATAAGATTTTTTTAACCGGATGGTCAGCATTATCACAAACTAGGGACTACGATTTCTCTTCTCTAAAACAGTTTTGTTTCTATTACCACTATTAAATGTTAAATGATTTCCTCATAAAAAGTTCTATTAAATACTACCAAGTATTGAAATTTTGATTAAATTTCCGCGAATATTAATTTAAAAAATAACCATGGCAAACATGGTATTTATTTCTGGCTGTGATAATCGATGCTTCATTTCAGCTGTTAAGTTTTAAAAAATGTTAATTCTTATTGTTCTGTTTGTTAGAAGAGACCTCGTTCATGAATTCAACATCATATATGCCCGCATAAAGAGATTTTTATGTGGGCATTGTGAGCTTTACCCAATTTAAACTCGGATAAAACTACAATAAAATGACGGCAAAAAGTTGTATGACATCTTCGATTAGTCCACTATTTAAAGAAAACAACTTCGGAAGCTTAAATCTGCGTCAATTTTTATTGCACATAGATCAGATTCCAAACAAGTAGAAAATGCCATAATTTGACATGTTTCCTCTTCTGCAAAAACATATTTTTTTTAGTTTTAATATGTTGTACTAGTTGTACAGAACATTGTACGGTTGAAAACAATTTCCTTAGTTTTTAGAAAAATTAAATCATATTAAATCAGAGTTTCTGTTCTCTTACCAACTTGCTTTACTTATTTTCTCCCATTTAACCACTACCCTTCAACGAAATCATCTCAAAATGTAGTCTATTTCCAGATGTCGTTATAATACATACGTGTACCAAATTTCAAATGAATATCTCAATTTTCTCGATAGAGTAGTGGTGGTGGAGGGGTTTGAAAAATAATATTAAAGAAATTGAATCCTTGGTTTCTAGTATACCAAACCAAATCCCAAGTTTTTGTACTTCTACTAGCTTGCTTTACTTGTTTTCCCCTATTTACCCCCATTTGAAATATTAGTCCAGCCAAAATGGAATTTTCGGAACAAGAAAATGCCAACAGAGGTTTTTCAACGGGAATGTGTACCTCTTAATATGTATAACTCATCATTATTGGTGCTACAGCCCTAGTTGAGCCTCGACCTTCTTAAGTCTTTTCCGCCAATCGTCTCTATCTCTTGCCAACCGTTGCCAGTTTGCAGCTCCGATTTTTCTGGCATCTTCGTCCACTCCGTCCTTCCATCTTAACTTTGGCCTGCCCCTATGTCTATTTCCTCCTGGTTGTGATATCAGTATCTGTCTTGGAGTACGATTTTCTATCGCTCTTGCCACATGTCCTGCCCATCTCAGTCTGCCTATCCTTATAAACGATACAACATCTCGTCCCTCTGAGATCCGTTTGTATTTGTTATAAGGCTCGAAGTTGTATCGTTTTTTCCACATACCATTTTCTTGGATAGCGCCTAGTATTCTCCTTAAGATCTTACGCTCGAAGGTTATTAGATTTTCGTCTGCCTTCGAGATTGTCCATGTTTCAGATCCATATATTAGGAGTGGTAGGATAAGGGTCTTATAGATGGTCAGCTTGTTTTTTTTGCTTAAATTTCGGCTCTTCATTTGTGGAGTTCTCATGAGTAACCATCGAACCCAAGTATATAAACTGTTGAACAACTTCGAAGTTAAAGTTGTCAACGCTGAAGTTTTGCCCTATGTTTCTGGCTCTGTTATTAGATGTTGGTGCCATAAGTTTCGTTTTATCCTCGTTGATTCGAAGGTCCATAGTTTCAGCAGCATTTGAGAATGTCACGAACACCAGGTCCAGGTCGTCTGCATATTCCATAATTTGTGAGGATTTAGTAAATATTGTTCCTCTATTTTCGAGTCCAGCGTCTCTTACGGCTTTTTCCAGAGCTATATTAAAAAGAAGAGACGCCAACGCATCTCCTTGTCTCAGACTTACATTGCTTTCAAAGTTATCCGATAGGCTACACTGTATGTTTACTTTACAGACTACTTTGGACATTGTGGCTTTTACTACTACTATGAGTTTATTGGGAATGTTGAACTCATCCATTGCTGCATAGAGCTTGTGCCTCAACACACTGTCATATGCTGCTTTGAAATCTACGAAAAGGTGGTAGGTGTCTATGTTGAATTCGCTGGTTTTCTGTAATATCTGGCGTAGTATGTATATCCGGTCTATTGTTGATCGGCCAGGTCTAAATCCACACTGGTATTCGCCAAGAAATGCTTCAGAGTACTCACTTAGTTGACTATGTAGGACACTGAATTTTTTTTTATAAATGGTGTTAAGAAGCGTTATCCCTCTGAGTCTGTAATTTTTACACTCAAGTTGATCCCCTTTCTTGTAGAGAGGGCATATAATTCCAGTACACCACTCATCCAGCAATTGTTCTTCATTCCAAGCTCTAACGATTATTTTATGTATTGTGTCTGTAAATTTTTCGCCTCCATGTTTAAAGACTTCTGCGGGGATACCATCGCTCCCTGGAGATTTTTTTTTTTGAGGCGTTTAATAGCGTCCTTAATCCCCTGTTTCGAAGGTGGTGGTGCCTGTGTGTTGTTTCTTGCTATTGGTGGAGGTGTATTCACAATTAGTATAATGCTTTCCAAAATTGAATAACTAAGTATAATTTCTTCTATTTTTCGAAAACTGTTCTACTGAAATTATTTTCCACGATAAATATAATATTCAGCGATACAATTGCAAAAAATGTAATTTTATGTGGTACAATCGAAAATGCTGCGATTTTCAACACGTGCGACGTTTTCTTTTTTCAAAAACTACGCTGCTTGGGGAGTTATTTTTAACGGTGCAATGTTCGTACCCTACAGTAGAATATGGTGCAGTCGAAAAACTGCAATTTTTAACGAAGGGAAATCAGTGCAATCGAAGAAACTGGAATCTTCAACAAGTGGTTGCTACGATTTTTTTATTTTGTCGAAAACTGCACGATTTCTTCAAAAAGTACTCCATTTAAATTGTTTTTAACGATACAATGTGCGACACAATCAGTAGAATGAGGTACAATCGAAAGAACTGCGATTTTCATTGAGTCCTCCGACTGTTCTTAAGTGATTTATTATAAATCACTCGGAACAGCCAATCACATTCAAATACATGTGCATTAACTTTACTTCTACAAATATAGAAAAAGAATAGTCTATTAATAACAATAAACATAAGAACTGAGATTAGAATCAAAGGAGAAACTAATCAATATAACGGTTGCCGTCCATAATATTGATTAAAAAGTTGGCGCCTATCTGTAACTTTCATGAGCCAATTTATGTTTAGAGGTTTGGTTATTTAAATTTCTAAACGGGTTTTTAATTAATACACAATTTGTATGCTAACGTTTAAAAACAAAGCGTTTATAAAATATGTCTTTTGTCGTTGCAACGATACTAAACGTTATTTACTTCTTTATGCTTTGACCATTTCTATTTCCAACAATAGAAATTGCACATTTTACCCTTTGTAATAATATCGTTATTTTTAACAATGTTCTTTGTATACCCAGAATAGAATAGATCCTAATTTAATTATAGCACCGTTCTGTTTAAAGTTTTTAATTTGAGATTTTTACGCAGCGAATGTATTTGACAGTCTTTAATTTTACTTCCACATCCAGGTAGTGGAGTGAGAGTATAGTAATCATAAAAAAAATATCAAAAATTTTTGTTTTTGAAATAGGTTTAGAATGTCATGAAACGTCGAGATTTTAAATTTGAACTTAAACTTTTTTTTGTGCGCACGTTTTCTCTGGAACGGTTTAAGATATTGACTTGAAATTTCGTACACGTATGTATTATAACGAGATCTGGAACTGGATTGTTTCTTGAACATGTGACGTGTTAGGGGGAAATAAGTAAAGCAAGCTGGTAAGTGTACAAAAATTTGAGATTTGGTGCATATACTAGAAGCCAGGGCCTCAGATTTTTTTATAATATTTTCCATCCCCCCTCATACCCACTCTCCATTATTAAAGGGGTTGATAAAATAAAATTGAGATATTCACTTGAAATTTGGTACACGTATATATTATAACGAGTAGTATAGCTATGATAATTTTGGAGGTTCATTCTGATCATGTTTATCCGGCGTTTTACCCCACCACTTTTAGGCTCTGCCCTGGAAGATCCTATTGGTCGAGAGGCGTAAGATCCTATTGATTGAAGTGTCCTATTGGTCGTGGGGCGTAAGGTGAAATATTTGGAAAAGTTTCCTCAAACAGGAAACGCATATACTTTAACCTGAAGTACAAGCAGAAAATTAATCACCTGTGTCTTTATAATACAGTCTTTTCCGCGAACACATTTTCTTATCATGCCGACGACTCCATTATTACAGCACTCTGATACGCCATCAGTCATTTGATTCGCTAAGCCTAAACCAATAAATCTCTACCTGATACCATCAGCCATTACCATTCTCAGCCAATAGGACCTCCATCTGATTTGCTATACCACCATGCTGCTATCTGATTCGCTAAGCCTCCATTTCTGCCCTCGACCAATAGGAAGAGCCTAAACACCATTGGCCATTGTCGTCTCGACCAATCGGAAGAGCTTAGACCACGTGATATTCTAGACCCCCATCTGATTCGCCATCCGCCATTAATCCCAGGCCTTTCAGCCAATAGAAAAGCATCCACCATTAATAGTAGATCTTTCGCCAATAGAAACTCTCAACTAATAGTGTCTTACGGGCCACGACCAACAGGACACCTCAACCAATAGGGTCCTACGTCCAACTACCAATAGGATTTTCCCCGATGGCGGAGTCTAAACGTGCACAGATATAACCCATTCTGACAAAAATCACCAGAATGAACTTCCATAAGAAACAACACGCGATTTTGAACCAAAATCCCCATATCTATACTACTATAATGACATCTGGAACATGATATATTATATTTTGAGATTACTCTGGAGAAGGGTTGGGGGTTAAATAGAGGAAAATAAGTAAAACAAGCTGGTAAGAGTACAAAAACTTAGGGTTTGGTGTATGTGTTAGAAGCTAAGACTTCAGATTGTTTAAGGTGTTTATTAAAGGGGTTGATTAAATAATAATGAGATTTTTACTTGAAATTTGGTACATGTAAGTATTACAGCGACATCTGTAATTAGATTAAATTTTGAGATTATGCCGTTGAAGGGTTAAGGGGATAAATAGTGGTAAATTCTGGAAAGTAAGTAAGGCAAGCTGATAAGAGTACAGAAACTTGGGATTTGGTGTGTATACTAGAAGCCAAGGCCTCAGATTTCTTTATAATGTTTTAAACTCCCCTCCCCCCCCCCTCCATTATTAAAGGGGTTGACGAAATAAAATTAAGATATTCACTTGATATTTGGTCCACGTATGTATTGTAATAACATCTGATTGAGATGATTCCTTTGAAGGGGTGTAAATTGGGGAAAATAAGTAGAGCAAGCCAATGAGTGTCCAGAAACTCAATTTTTGGCGTTTATCCTAGAAACCGACACCTTTATCCAAGTTAAAAAATAAGTTTCTTTCTACATTATTAAATAGGAGATTACGTAAATTCGATTTTTAATGATTTTGTATTTAGAAAACACCCTTTCACAGGTGACTTGTGTACATGGTATAGTTAGAACAAAGTAAGCTATGTAGAGGTTGGTAAACGTCCAGATTGTAAAAGGTGGAAAACAGAAAAAGGCGCACAATAAACACTGAAAATATTGTTTCTTGTCAGAGCAGTATGCATAAAAATCTTTTTCTTTAGATTCAGATTCTAAATCGTCCTCTTCACAGTTTTTTCAGCTTCATTCGGCATGTCTTGTTTTCTCTCTCTCTCTCTCTCTCTCTCTCTCTCTCTCTCTATTATTGTCGTTCTCAATTTTTGCAGTTGTTAAAACTTTTGTAATGATCTGCAAACGGTTTCAGTTCAACTAATAATCGACTTCTTTCTACTTTACAAGCTTGGAAATGCTGCAAAGGACATCCGTGGAAAGACTATCGAGCTTTTCGATTTCTCGAAATTTCTAATCGGGAACAATATCTTTAAATTTATTTTTTTGGACTGAATCTTTCTTCGATACTCGTCTTAGCACAATCTAAAATATTGAAAAAGATCAATTTATAGTTTTGGACAGTTGAGATTCCAGGAGCTTCGTTTTTTGATTTTTCATCAAGCATTGTCTTTTTCTTTGAGGTTCTTTTTTCCTTGAAATCTACTTCCACTTCTACATCAATCTTGAAGTCTTCTAAACTGCTATTAACTGTACTAGCATACTAATATTTTGTTTTTGAATACAGAACCTTAATGTATTTATCACTTCTTTTATCGCTTACTTGTTGAAGCAGCGTCTGTACCAAGTACCAGGCGGTAGAATAGTCAATGGTTTTACTTTGTAAATATTTTGAAACAGGAGATGTAACCAGAAATAATTCTAGTAAAACAATAGACATAAATAGGTTCTCAAATTTGGACCATTGATTGATCAAATTTCTTGACATGAACTTTGATTTGCTGTCAAAACTTCCAATTGATATTTCTTTTAAAACGGTAATAAAATAGAATGGCTTCCCTGGGTTTACACTTTCCTCACTCCTTAACAACTTTTCATCGATAATCGGAGAAAGAGCTTGTGTTTGCTCCACCATCTTGTGGCTCCTATTTTTTTGCAACCTGAACAGTTTTCATGAGCAATATGTTTTCTTTTGGTTTCTCTCTCCAATACCGCCATACCTTTGTAAGATGAGCTTATAAAAACATCAGATTCTTCCCCCAGTCCAAGTAAGTTTTCTGCTTGGAGCAACTTTGTTGTTAAATCAGCCATTACTAGTTAAGTACAGTGAGTGTAAATAAGTTCTTTTTGAACTGAGCTTGTAGACCATTATAGAAGTCTTTCCTATTGTTCGCTCCGTCAAATGAACACATGGTAATACTTGATGTTGCAATGCCACATTTAGCTCATTCTGATTTTATAAGTTCCGTACAAAGCAAGTCCACTTGAATTATCAACTACAGTTGCTTTTAAGACATTCATATATCTTTCCTTGAACGACATAGTGGACGCAAATTGCCAATTGGTCCATAATACCTACATCTTGGGCACTATCTACCATCACACTGTATATTATGCTAGTGTGAAGGTCTTTCAAAATAATATTACGGCCCATCCAACAAATTACTTTGATTATCTTGTTGATAAAGGTTTTTGACAAAAGTGTCAACAGAGCCTCGTCCAATCTGTTCTTTAGTTAACTTTCCAGTAGCCAGTCCGGGTCTGTCTATTACCAATTATTTCCACATACTAGAATGCAAAGATAGTTAAGATGTTTTCCTTTAGAGAGACTTGAATGAAAAATCTGGATGTGGAAGTAGTGATTCCTTAAGGGCAGCGGTTTTTCATTTTGTATATATTGTAACGTTTGTAGTTCTTTTAAATCAAAGGCAAACTGCAGAAAACGATTTATTTAAAAATGACAACAACTTTAACTGAAAACTGTCATAATAATAATAACTTGGCATTCCTTCCTATATTTTGAGATTACTCTGGAGAAGGGTTGGGGGTTAAATAGAGGAAAATAAGTAAAACAAGCTGGTAAGAGTACAAAAACTTAGGGTTTGGTGTATGTGTTAGAAGCTAAGACTTCAGATTGTTTAAGGTGTTTATTAAAGGGGTTGATTAAATAATAATGAGATTTTTACTTGAAATTTGGTACATGTAAGTATTACAGCGACATCTGTAATTAGATTAAATTTTGAGATTATGCCGTTGAAGGGTTAAGGGGATAAATAGTGGTAAATTCTGGAAAGTAAGTAAGGCAAGCTGATAAGAGTACAGAAACTTGGGATTTGGTGTGTATACTAGAAGCCAAGGCCTCAGATTTCTTTATAATGTTTTAAACTCCCCTCCCCCCCCCCTCCATTATTAAAGGGGTTGACGAAATAAAATTAAGATATTCACTTGATATTTGGTCCACGTATGTATTGTAATAACATCTGATTGAGATGATTCCTTTGAAGGGGTGTAAATTGGGGAAAATAAGTAGAGCAAGCCAATGAGTGTCCAGAAACTCAATTTTTGGCGTTTATCCTAGAAACCGACACCTTTATCCAAGTTAAAAAATAAGTTTCTTTCTACATTATTAAATAGGAGATTACGTAAATTCGATTTTTAATGATTTTGTATTTAGAAAACACCCTTTCACAGGTGACTTGTGTACATGGTATAGTTAGAACAAAGTAAGCTATGTAGAGGTTGGTAAACGTCCAGATTGTAAAAGGTGGAAAACAGAAAAAGGCGCACAATAAACACTGAAAATATTGTTTCTTGTCAGAGCAGTATGCATAAAAATCTTTTTCTTTAGATTCAGATTCTAAATCGTCCTCTTCACAGTTTTTTCAGCTTCATTCGGCATGTCTTGTTTTCTCTCTCTCTCTCTCTCTCTCTCTCTCTCTCTCTCTCTCTCTCTCTCTCTCTCTATTATTGTCGTTCTCAATTTTTGCAGTTGTTAAAACTTTTGTAATGATCTGCAAACGGTTTCAGTTCAACTAATAATCGACTTCTTTCTACTTTACAAGCTTGGAAATGCTGCAAAGGACATCCGTGGAAAGACTATCGAGCTTTTCGATTTCTCGAAATTTCTAATCGGGAACAATCTCTTTAAATTTATTTTTTTGGACTGAATCTTTCTTCGATACTCGTCTTAGCACAATCTAAAATATTGAAAAAGATCAATTTATAGTTTTGGACAGTTGAGATTCCAGGAGCTTCGTTTTTTGATTTTTCATCAAGCATTGTCTTTTTCTTTGAGGTTCTTTTTTCCTTGAAATCTACTTCCACTTCTACATCAATCTTGAAGTCTTCTAAACTGCTATTAACTGTACTAGCATACTAATATTTTGTTTTTGAATACAGAACCTTAATGTATTTATCACTTCTTTTATCGCTTACTTGTTGAAGCAGCGTCTGTACCAAGTACCAGGCGGTAGAATAGTCAATGGTTTTACTTTGTAAATATTTTGAAACAGGAGATGTAACCAGAAATAATTCTAGTAAAACAATAGACATAAATAGGTTCTCAAATTTGGACCATTGATTGATCAAATTTCTTGACATGAACTTTGATTTGCTGTCAAAACTTCCAATTGATATTTCTTTTAAAACGGTAATAAAATAGAATGGCTTCCCTGGGTTTACACTTTCCTCACTCCTTAACAACTTTTCATCGATAATCGGAGAAAGAGCTTGTGTTTGCTCCACCATCTTGTGGCTCCTATTTTTTTGCAACCTGAACAGTTTTCATGAGCAATATGTTTTCTTTTGGTTTCTCTCTCCAATACCGCCATACCTTTGTAAGATGAGCTTATAAAAACATCAGATTCTTCCCCCAGTCCAAGTAAGTTTTCTGCTTGGAGCAACTTTGTTGTTAAATCAGCCATTACTAGTTAAGTACAGTGAGTGTAAATAAGTTCTTTTTGAACTGAGCTTGTAGACCATTATAGAAGTCTTTCCTATTGTTCGCTCCGTCAAATGAACACATGGTAATACTTGATGTTGCAATGCCACATTTAGCTCATTCTGATTTTATAAGTTCCGTACAAAGCAAGTCCACTTGAATTATCAACTACAGTTGCTTTTAAGACATTCATATATCTTTCCTTGAACGACATAGTGGACGCAAATTGCCAATTGGTCCATAATACCTACATCTTGGGCACTATCTACCATCACACTGTATATTATGCTAGTGTGAAGGTCTTTCAAAATAATATTACGGCCCATCCAACAAATTACTTTGATTATCTTGTTGATAAAGGTTTTTGACAAAAGTGTCAACAGAGCCTCGTCCAATCTGTTCTTTAGTTAACTTTCCAGTAGCCAGTCCGGGTCTGTCTATTACCAATTATTTCCACATACTAGAATGCAAAGATAGTTAAGATGTTTTCCTTTAGAGAGACTTGAATGAAAAATCTGGATGTGGAAGTAGTGATTCCTTAAGGGCAGCGGTTTTTCATTTTGTATATATTGTAACGTTTGTAGTTCTTTTAAATCAAAGGCAAACTGCAGAAAACGATTTATTTAAAAATGACAACAACTTTAACTGAAAACTGTCATAATAATAATAACTTGGCATTCCTTCCTTTAATTTATTTCCCTGCCCTACTTTCTAACTTGACCACTTAGGACTTATTGTGATTTCCACGTAACACTTCCCCCCTCTTATAACTGATCGTCCCGTCCTCCATTTAAAAAAAAAACTAAACCGGTTTAAATGCACCACCTTCATATTTGATCGCAAACTACGTTGTATCCTGTATACAACGTCGTTAACTCTCTTGACTACGCCATAGGGGCCCTCCCACGCTAGAGTCAGATTCGGTGATATACCTTTTTTCCGTTGAGGGTTATATAACCATACCAAATCTCCTTCTTTGAAATCGTTCGAATTTGCTTTAAAGTCATAACGAGTTTTCAATCTAGCACTACCCAATTTGAATCTCGGTCTTATCAATTTATGAGTTTCCGATCATCTTTCCTTAAGCGTGCCTACATAACCACTGCCAATTCCTAAAACTCGCTGTGCCTCGTCATCACGAATTCCATCAGTAAATGCTTGAGTTGCTAATTGTTCTTGAAAATTCAAAAGAGCTTCTGAATGAGCTAAGTGTCCAAGGCGTCTCACGTCCGTCTCGAACTAATGCGTAGATCCATCCATCGAATTTTGGGTCCGAGCCTTAATTTGAATTTGCAATACTTGTTGCATATACTGATCGCCATATCGAACCTCCAATGCGGCAATTATTGATTGATAATCTCCCTGCCTTTTTTCAGGAACTGTCTGCAGAAGAGCTGATGCTTGTCCTCTTAAAGCTACTACCAGGCCTGTTACTTTTTTCATATCGTCCAACCGTTGGCCAATGCACCGGCTTCAAACTGCTTTCTATACATGGTCCATGAGGAGAGTCCATGATAAGTCGGTGGACGAACTGCTGTTCCTGATGAAGTTCCCCCTTCCACAGCGCTTTTATGCTTTAATTGATATACTTCTGCTTCCAATTTCTTTATTTTACTTTCCACGTCGTCCTTTACTTTTTTTTACTTCTTTTACTACTTTTATTACTTTTACTTCCTTTACTTGTTTTACTACTTTTACTTCTTTTAGAATTCCTTTCATTTCATCCTTAATCTCATTTAACGATTTTGCCTGCAATTCTCTGTCTAATTTAATTTCCTCCAAAAAAATGTTGAGCCTCTCTTCATCTCTTTGCCTCTCTTCTCCTCTTCTATTCTTTTCTTCTTCCTGGGCTTGTAATAATCCAGTCAACATGTTCATCATTTTTCTCATGCAGTCATCCATGTTGCTCATTTTAGAAATAGTTTCTGGCATAGAACTCTCCACAGCCTTTAACAACTATTCAATTTCACCTTTGCAGATTCCAGTGGTCCCACTTCTGACACCAATTGTAACGTTTCTAGTTCTTTTAAATTAAAGGCAAACTGCAGAAAACGATTTATTTAAAAATGACAACTTTAACTGAAAATTGTCATAATAATAATAACTTGTCATTCCCTCCTTTTACTTCTATCCCTGCCCTATTTTCTAACTTGACCACTTATAACTTTTTCTGATTTCCACGTAACAATTATTTTAAGTATAAAAATACTTATTTATATTTTAAGTTATGAGAAAAGTATACTAGATGGATACGTGTATAAGGGGCAACACCAACGAAAGATATATTGTAGGTACTTTGAGGTTATTAGGTACGTATTGTACGCTTTACAAGCTATATAATGGAATACATAGGTTCTTCAGGTATACATTTTTTGTAAAAATTTCACTGGATGAACGACAGTAACCAGAGATTTTCGGAACAGTTTCAAAACGTCTGAACCGACTACAAAGCTGTTTTTTTGTTTCAAAGGCTCGCATTTGCGAGATAGTTCGTTCCTAGCCATGTTTGGTGGAAATGAGGTATGCTGTTCCCGAGATTTTCAGGTTTCATTGTTAAGCACGCTGTTATTTTACATATTAAATTAGTGTTTATCTGAAACGTATTTAAACAGTTTTAAAAATATCTTGAACTTGATAGGTTTAAGTTAATCTTGTAATAAAGAAAGTTGAAAATAGAAGTTAAATTTAAAACTTTATAATCTCAACTATAAAATATTTGTTCCTTTTTAAAGGTTTATCTTTCGTGTCGCGGGATTTTTAAAATTTTTAATGTAACTTTTTTAAAAAGTCAGTTATAAGAAGGACGCAGATGCGTGTATTAAACAAAAAATAATACATACGGTTATCCATATGCTTTTGGTCCATAACTTTTAAATGACAATAGGTTACTCAAATCTGACTACATAGTTAGATTCCGCCTTAAATTCTAGGGTCGACTGACATGTTAGTAGCGTCAAGGTAAATAACGCAAGATGCGTTAATATACTTATATTTATTTCACTTTAAGACAACCGAATTACATTAGAGTACACTTGCAATGTTTGTTTCTACATACAATTATTTTGTTATTTTCGCTATAACATCGTGACTGTCGACTTAAATCAGTGAATTAAAATCAGAGATTAAAATCATGATTTTAATCAAGTGATTTTTATTTAAAAAAATACGATACAAGTTTCGATAAACAACATTTATTTGCAAAAATAAAACTTTGAAATGCTTTTAATACGAATAAAGTTTTCACAACTTCTAACGAACCCGCGAACACAGTTTTGTTGTTTCGTCTCGTCGAATTTTGTATTATTTTCTATTATTTATATCTGAAGGCATTTTTTTTTCGTAAGCAATTGGGCAAGGCACGATACGAAAAGTTTGGAAGAACAGTTGGCAAAAATCTGGGCAGTAGTATATATTCTTGTATTGTAATTTATAAATAAATAGACATGACAATAAACATGAAAACACAAATTGATAGATTTTAGCCAAGATTGCAATGGACAATGATACCCAGCATAGAGCTTTTTAGGAAAAGCGTCGAAGAAATGTTTTTTTTAAATCAGCGATTTTTTATTTTTTCTTAAACCTTGTTCTTTATGAACACTGATTGGTTCGAATGCATTTACAACAACTACGAAATACATGTTTTTCTTATGACCCAATGAATTTAATAAACCTTTGGCCAGGTATGTAGTGACCATGTTCTGCATGTATGTGTTTTGTAGAGAACTATCTGCATGCTTAAATCTAAATGCCTAACTCATATAACTGCATGTGTGTGTTTATTTATTATAGTAAGTAGTTATTAACTGCTGTTGTTTAATTTTGCATAATCTAAAACAATGAAATTTATCTGACTTACCTACCTTAGCCATAAATAAAATAAGGTAAACTGGAATAATGTAATTACTCAAATACATTCTCATCTCCACAATTGATGTTTCTAATATCAAATTAAGTGTAATTTTTAATGACTTATTATTTATAGTTCTTGCCATCTCTTTTCTATAAATTATTCCTTTTATTTTCGCAGCACTGCTTCACTGTCATATCCTTTCTATACGATTCAGTATATAGTTCACTACATATATTCAGTGCACATAAAAATCTTCAAAGCTTTGCCGCTTACGGATAGATGGGAGAGCGGGACATGCTCAATTTTTTTTAGAAAATGAATAATCATAAATATAATGTATTACTTAATACATTTATAACAACATTATTCTCTTGTAAAGTATGTTCTGGCATTATTAAAATAAGAGATTAACGGAAGCACATCTGTTTGAATTATAATTTCAAATTATTTTGATATAACTACACTCCCTCCCTCCTATCGAAATGATGTTAGGATGTAACGGTTTACAACAGGTATGTAAACCCTACTCACGACAGAGTCGAACTTAATATTGTCAGTGTATCATGGAATATCTAATTCGTCAATGCTCCACAAGTATATAAGATATTATTTCTATATTGACACAAGAAAAACACAGTAAAATTTTTTAATTTATCACTGTGCACAAAAATTTTAAGTGCGGCTCTGTGGGATATCCCTTATAGTAACGAGACAGTGATTTATGGGCGGTTTTTATGGCTTCTTTATGTGCATTAAATATGTATAGTCAACTATACCTACTAGATAAGATGTTTTATAGTGTTTCCCAAAAGAAGCGCATAAAATTCACAACTGTTCTCCTATTTTGCGTTCACAAAAATACAAAAACACGTCAATCAGTAATATTAGATTGCTCGATTTGTACGTACGGAAAAAACATTTTTAACATATCTGTGACCTCATCGATATTTTCTTTTACATTTGACACCCTATATTTTATTTTAGGCAAAGAAAATGAGAGATATATTTTTTTTGCAAACATTCAAGGGAAAACATCATCTTCAAAACTTCATTTTCTGTTACAATTATTACAATTCTAAACTTCATTTTTATTACAATGAAGCTTCAAAATGTGTACCGTTAACAATTTCACAATGATCAATACGATGTTGGAAACTATTAATTACATTTTCAATTACATCTGTAGACGCCATCCTCAGAGGGTCGGTCGTAGCGGTGTTAGTTATGACACACATTTATAGTAGTCGAGTGAAATTAGGTTTTTAGCTCGGAACCCAGCTGTAGTGAATGGATTTTCATGATTTTCTTTTGCACTCCGTGCAAAAAAGTTCACCCTTTAAAAATTACCACTTTTTACTTGGGGTGGTTTCCACCCCTTCTAGAGGGGTGGGCAAAAAGTAAAACAGTAACCACCGAATCTGATATCGAATCATATTATAAGAAAAAAAGGTGGTTTACAATTTTTCGTGAAAATTTACATTTTCCAAGTTATAACCACTTGAAGATTACGATTTTGGCCTTAAAAAATTGGTACCTTGAGACTGTTTTTCGTAAATAACTCAAAAGTCCTAACATTTATTGAAAAATTGGTTTAGTATAAAAAATAAGATTATGAAATGGCAAGTATTTTGTTGTTTGTTTATGTCTGTAGGATGAATAGTTCTAGAAATATGGCGCTCGAACGTTCATCGGTCGAGATTTAATATTTAAATCTGAAATATGTCAGAAACAATCAGTATGATGTTAGAAAATACATATAATAGAAATTAAGGGGCTTGAAGCACTCTTTGATTTGATTTTTTTCTATCTGTACAGCTTAAAAAATAGCGAAGTTGTGGGCGAATCAATGAGTATTTTGTAATGTTTTCAAATAAAAAATTTAGGATTTTCCTGCTCCATTGGTCATATAATGGAAATTAAAAAAACTGTGCCAGTTTTTATTAATATGTAGCATTACTAACATGCTCTAATTTTTTAGCATTTTTAAAGCAGTTGTTTTTAAAAATATGCCTACTATAAATTAGGAAAAATTTTAAGATTTTGCTAAAAAAAATCTTTTTGTAAATAACTCCGGAACAATTGCATTAAAGGAAAATATGACAATATAAAAAAAATAAAGCTTAAGACGCGATATATTAACTTGTGTTTTAAAATATTTGTAGAATTAATAATTTCGGAAATATGAGAGTACAAATGTGGAACTTGAAATTTTAGTGGCAAAGAAACACATTTAAATCTAAATTTAAATTTAAATGACAGCAGGAAAATCCTGAACTTTTTATTTTAAAAAATTACAAAGTACTCATTGTTTTGCACATATTTTTCAAGCCGTATGGATAGAGAAAAACCGCTGCCTAAGGAATCACTATTTCCACATCCAGATTAACCATTCAAGTATCTTTAAAGGTAAACATTTTGACCATATCTGCACTCTAGCATGTGGAAATAATTGGTCATAGAATTTTAATAATATATTTGAGGCAGAAATCATAAAAAAATTGAGATTTTGACTACTCGTATATACGCCAAAACTGATGTTTCTGGACTCTTATTAGCCTGCTTTACTTATTGTCCTCTATTTTCCCCAATTTATCCCCCCCCCCCCACCTTCAACGGAATCATCTCAATCAAATGCCAGTACAATATATACGTGGACCAAATTTCACGTGAATATATCAGTTTTATTTTGTCAACCCCTTTAACCCATTAATGCCCGAATTATTATTTTTTTTAAATTTACCCTATGATTAGTAATTTTCAAGTACTATGAATGTCTTAAGTCTTCTCGTAGTGTTATATATTTATATTTTTATTTTTTTGTTATTATTTTGCCACGTTCCA
Organism: Stenurella melanura; assembly: GCA_963583905.1. Taxonomy (NCBI): domain Eukaryota; kingdom Metazoa; phylum Arthropoda; class Insecta; order Coleoptera; family Cerambycidae; genus Stenurella; species Stenurella melanura. The sequence goes on along the minus strand of OY757313.1, from coordinate 43,295,731 downwards.
ATAATGGAACAATGGGCATAAAAGAGACCATCAATAGTATAGTATATATTTTATTGTAAATGACTAAGAAACAGAAAATGTATTTGTTAAAATATGGCAAAAAAATAATTTCTTGTAGTTAATTCAAAAACTAATAGCTAAGCGATGAAAACACTAAAGTCATTTTGTGTGGAAAAGTGTGAAGCAATTTACATGGCAATTAACGCCACATTTTAGGCAAGCCTTTGTGGTATTCTTCTTGCACACTACACATCGATTTTGTTTCTGAGCTGCACCAATAAAGTGTTCTGTTCTGTCATACCTGACCTGTTCGGGTATTCGCGAAGTTAACTCCTTAAGTGTCTGGCTCCTTTTTTTCCGTATAAATTTGTCATATTTGTTAGAAAATTGAAAACGGCGTCATCAAAAAATAATTCAAAACACTCTACGGCGTCTTCTGGAATTTGTGGCATATTCTTGGGAGGCACAAATTTGGGTAAGTTGCAGGTGAGATCAGTAGAATTATGCCAAACCCGTTCATACTTTTTCGGCAACCTCTTCTTAAGCTCAATCCATGAAATATTTTTTTCGCTGTCCTCACTATCATTACCAATATTTTCATTTTCCTGTTGCCGCATCTCGTCCTCCTGGTCCTCATTGTTCAAGTACATTTCAGCATCTTCGTCACCTGTGTCACTATCATCACCAGCAGTAAATATTTCGCCTCTATTCTTAATTTTTGCCACAGCTTGTGCTTGAAGTTGACTACCACTTAACTTGTTTATATCATTACACTCTTCCTCATCGCCACTATCCTCGGCACTTTCAGCACCATCATTTGGGAGAGTTATGAAAATGTCTGCCTCCCAAAAATTTTCATCCTCAACAAGCTGTATCAGCTCTTCAGTTGTATAATACCTAAAATTGAAATTAGAAAAATATATAAATATTCAGGTCCAATGTTCCAAAAATGGAACATTTCAAATAAATGTGTTTTTTTCCAAATGCATGAAGAGTTTATTGTAATGCTTTCAATGAAATTGTTGACAAGTAAATAGGTAAAAGATATATATAATTAGTGGTGGAGAAAATAATATAAAAGTATTTTATTTTACTTACTTTCTAAATGCCATTTTTTATCATCAGCTGTTAAGTTAGTTAACCTCAAACTATTCAAACCAAAGCACTGTATACACTCTAATTCACTGTTGCTCATAGCGTACTAACCAGGGCGACAGGTTGAGACAAGTAGGACATACATATGACCAACTCATAACAAGAAGAGGGGGTAAATATCCCTTGTTCCATTATCGGAACATTGGGTATTAATGGGTTAATAATGGAATGGAGGTATTCAGGGGTTGAAAAATATAATAAAGAAATCTGTGGCCTTGACTTCTAGTATGTACACCAAATCCCAAGTTTCTGTGCTCTTACCAGTAGATAAGCTATGGGCATTCTGGGACAAAATCCCATGTTATTTCTTATGGAGGTTCATTCTGCAAATTTTTGACCAATTTTCTCCCCACCACTTTTTAGGTTCCGCCTTCGGGAAAGGTACTACTGGTCGAGGAGATATATATGTACAGGTCTGAACAGCTTTTAAAACAGGTCTGTACGATTTTAAACAGGGTCTATGCTTTAAAACAGAGTTTGTACAGCTTTTAAACAGGGTCTGTATACAGGTCTGTTTTAAAAGCTGTTCAGACCTATACATATATATCCCCTCGACCAGTAGTACCTTCCCCGAAGGCGGAACCTAAAAAGTGGTGGGGAGAAAATTGGTCAAAAATTTGCAGAATGAACCTCCATAAGAAATAACATGGGATTTTGTCCCAGAATGCCCATAGCTTATCTACTCTTACCATCTTGCTCTACTTATTTTTCCCTATTGACCCCTACTTACCGCCCACTCTTTCAACGGAAGTAGTAGATAAGCTATGGGCATTCTGGGACAAAATCCCATGTTATTTCTTATGGAGGTTCATTCTGCAAATTTTTGACCAATTTTCTCCCCACCACTTTTTAGGTTCCGCCTTCGGGAAAGGTACTACTGGTCGAGGAGATATATATGTATAGGTCTGAACAGCTTTTAAAACAGGTCTGTACGATTTTAAACAGGGTCTATGCTTTAAAACAGAGTTTGTACAGCTTTTAAACAGGGTCTGTATACAGGTCTGTTTTAAAAGCTATTCAGACCTATACATATATATCCCCTCGACCAGTAGTACCTTCCCCGAAGGCGGAACCTAAAAAGTGGTGGGGAGAAAATTGGTCAAAAATTTGCAGAATGAACCTCCATAAGAAATAACATGGGATTTTGTCCCAGAATGCCCATAGCTTATCTACTCTTACCATCTTGCTCTACTTATTTTTCCCTATTGACCCCTACTTACCGCCCACTCTTTCAACGGAATCACTTCAAAATATAATCTAGTTCCAAATGTCCTTATACATATTATGTAGGTATACCAAATTTCAAGTAAATATCTCATTTTTATTTTTTCAGCCTTAATAATTTAGTGGGGTGATGGAGAGGTTGAAATCTTATAAAAAATTTAAGGCCCTGGCTTCTAGTATAAACACCAAATCCCAAGTTTCTGTACTCTTATCAGCTAGTTTTACTTATTTTTCCCTTATTTACCCCTATTTAGCCCCCAACCCTTTATCGAAATTAGCGCAAAATATAATCTAGTTCCAGATCCCGCCATGATACACATGTGTACCAAATTTCAAGTCAATATCTTAAACCGTTCCTGAGAAAACGTGTGTACAAAAAAAAGTTACAGACAAACAGACAGATATATTTAAGCCCTTTAATTTCTCTTGTTTGTCCGAGCCTTTATTTCTCATATTCGTAGGGGGCTATGGGAATACTAAAATTCAACTGACAATTTGTCAGATAAGTTACGGAAAAGTATATGTATTTTTAACATCATGCTGCTTGTTTCTGACATATTTGTGATTTAAACATTATATCTGAATTGATAAAATTCGAGCGCTATTTTTCAATTATAATTTTTTTTAAACTATTCATCATACAGAAATCAACAAATAAAATACTTGTAATTTTATAATCTTATTTTTTGTACCATACCACTTTTCCATAAATGTAAGACTTTTGAGTTATTTACTAAAAGCAGCCTCAAGATGCCAATTTCTTAAAGCTAAAATCGTAATCTCCAAATCGATATAACTTGGAAAATATACATTTTCAAGAAAAATTGTACACTGCCTTTTTCTCTTACAATAGATTCTATATCAGATTCGGTAATTACTATTTTACTTCTTCGTCCATCCCTCTTGGGCGTGGAAACCACCCCCCAAATAGCGGCATTTTTAAAGGGTAACTTTGTTGTACTCAGTATTAAGAACTCAATGAAAAAAAAATCATTCAAGTCCATTCCCTATAGCTGGGTTCCGTCATTTTTCACTTTTGCACTGCATATAGGAACTTTTCTTACTATTTTTGCATGTAGGATCAGCTCCTAAATGGGCGAAATTTCCTAACAACCTATATACAAGGTGTATTTAATGTAACCAAACTCACAAATGTAATTCAGAGAATTTAAGAAACAGTATAATATTCAATTCGGATCATAGTAATTCCTCAACATGGCCACAGAAATGTCTTGATTGTATAATTATGCAGTGAAAAAATGCAATTTCTGTAAAAACATGTATCATTTGCAGATACCAAACTCAAACTCAGCAAAAGGAAAATCTCAGTATCCATGGATTCTCTCTTCATATAACAGCGACCCAGACTTGAACTACCCTGACTCTTTGGACAAAAATGAATCCATCCTGCAAACTGCTACTGACAATTCGGAGAGCCACCGCTTTCAAACAGCTAACACGTTTCTGTGGAACGTCGGCAGTCCTCATCCGCAGAACGAATATTACGACAGTATTGACTCCAATATGGCTTCCAGTTTGTATCATCCCAACGGTGAGGAACTTGCCGAATGCGACTCTTTAGAAAAGCAATTATCGGATGTGTCTGATAAGAAGTAAGTCATTTGTTGTGTTTTATCTTCACCGTATTGTATTGTATTGTGTTTGTTTTAAAAATTTTATCAAATTTGACCATATCCGTAATCATTGTTTTTGGGATATTTATTTGTAGAAATATATAAAAATAACGTGCAGCTTATGGTGGGTGTTAAAGTGCGCATTCTTTATTGGAAAGCATGTCTGACTAGTAAAGAAAATATATATTTTAGATTTTCACAATAATAGTAATAATAATAATAATATTGCTTTATTGATCAGATACTTAAGCGAGGTGCATATGGCAAGTCGGTAAGAAATATTATAGTTCAAATATCTAATCAAGATATTGCTATTTGAAATGTAGTGCAAAAGAAGGCGTGTTTTAATTTCAGTTTATGAAATATCTAGTATCACCTTCATATGTTATAAACGCTCGCGCATATTCTGTGATGGTCCAAAACATGAAAGAAGTCATATATATTTTCAATTTTTTTCATTTTATAGATTGTTTTGTAATCTCTAACTTAGTGTAGTACTTAAGGTGGCCATTCCCCAGAGAGAGACATCCGATAGCGAAATATTTATTATTTTTGGCCATAACTTTTTTTTCTTAGTACATATATTTAAAAGAACTATAAGAGTACCTAAGTAGAACCATAACAAGACTATTACTATGAATTTTCATTCAATAATTTCAGTGGTTTGCAAAATAGCTGGATTTAAATTTAAAAATTACGTTAATATTCCTATTTCGTAATTTTAATTCTAGTTATTTTGCAAACCGCTAAAATTATTGAGTGAATATTCATGGTAATAGTCTTGTTATGGTTCTATTTAGGTACTCTTATATATTTTTTTTAAATATACGTACTAAGAAAGAAAGTTATGGGCAAGAATAATAAATATTTCCCTATCGGATGTCTCTTTCTGGGTATTGGCCACCTTAAGTTTTGTTTCACTCAAGTCACAGTACACAATTCATTCAATATAGGAACTGAGATATCTCAAGGAGAATACAATTTTAAAAGGCATTCAAGTGTATTTTTCTTTACTTGTAGCTAACTAAAGAACCAACTTTAGAAAAATGAAGAATACTCAGTTAGCGGCGATTTTTTTAAATTATCAACATCACTGTCACAAAATTCAAATTTGTTCGAAAAAATTCGATAAACCTTAAATCTTAAAAACGAAGTAAATTAGGAACATTTCATATGTCTTTTGTTCTTGTTTTTGGATCCTGGAATACGCCCTAGCACTTATGACATATGGTTTTATTACAACCGTATATTACAATTAATTAATTAATGTTATTGATTTCCACAAATACTTAATTAACATGTTTGCGATAATTAAATAAACTAACAAAGTCGGTACCAAATCCAGTACTTTTATGCCACCAATTCAAAAAATACAGTAGTATCCTTGTTTATATTGTTCATAAATGAATAGAAATTTGTCGACACATGTCGCCTTACATAATGTGATACAATTGAGAGAAATAGACAAATTGACATCTTTTTTGTCTTGTTTTGTTTTGTGCATTATTAAAATATACAGGGCGAGTCACTACAGCTTAGACGGCCAGTACTTCCGCAACCGATGAAAATTTTAAAAGAATGTCTAATAAAAATTACAATATAGAATAATAATTGAAAACATTTGGTATTACTGTTCCACAATTGTGGAACAGTAATACGAAGTGTTTTTAATACTTATTCTATTTAGTATGTTTCACCAAGAACCTACCGCAGACTCAGTTCAATTAAAAATTACAAATCACGAGTGACATATTTTAAGGTGGCCATTCCCTAGAAAAAGACATCCGATAGGGAAATATTTGTTATTTTTGGCCATCACTTTTTTTTTCTTAGTACGTATACTCAAAAAAAAATTATAAGAGTACCTAAGTAGAACCATAACAAGACTATTACTATGAATTTTCACTATATAACTTCAGTGGTTTGCAAAATAGCTAGATTTAAATTTAAAAATTGTGTTAATCTTCCTATTTTGTAGTTTTAAATCTAGCTATTTTGCTATTTTGCACTGAAATTATTGAGTTAAAATTCATAGTAATAGTCTTGCTATGGTTCTACTTAGGTACTCTTATAGTTTTTTTAAATATACGTACTAAGAAAAAACAGTTATGGGCGAAAACAATAAATATTTCCCTATCGTATGTCTCTTTCTAGGGAATGGCCACCTTAATATCATTTTTAAATATAGAGGGTGTTTCACATAGTGGTGGCAAGCCAATACTTGAATTTTTTAAATGGAACGTCTAACATTCTTGGACTTATTTCACTTTTTCCGATAAAAAATGAATTTGAAAAGGTCAAGAGTAAAATCAGTAAAGAACGTATTTTCAGAAATGTGACCGTCGTTTCACTTTGTATGTTAGTCAAGACCACATAGTAGTTTCCAGCCATGCCAAAGTTGAACCTAATTCTACAGGGTGATCCCCACAATGATTCAAATTTTTACATTTTTAAACTTTCAACTCAATTTTTTCAACTGGAAAACTTAAAAATTCCCGATGTTTACTTGTGTATTTTTGGCCATTTTATACTATGACGTCCTTTGTTTTTCTTGAATATGCACTGTTCTAGGCAAAAATATAAACAGTGGAGATTTGAATTAAGGTGAAAAATGTAATCGAACGATTTTTAAAAATACTGCTTTTAACATTTGGCAATGAGGACTTCAAAAATTTTATTTTTTTAGTAATTGCTTATTCAAAAATATTAGGTGTTTTCACACATTTTAAATTCACTTTCACTGTGAAGATAATGCTTTATTATAGTTAAGAACACTTGAATTTTGAAAAACAGACGAATAATACCTTAAAATAAGCCATTTTATTTCTGTATTAAAAATTTTTCGCTAAAAACATCAATTCACTACGCACTCATGGCGTCATCAGTTATATTGTCAGTGTCATTTTGTGTTATAAACACGTTATTTTGCAGATGAATTTCCTAACGTAGCTTTTACAAATTCCGTATTAGGTAGGCGTGACTTATTAAATCACATGTAAAACGTAAATACAGTGAATAAAATGTGGTGTTTAACAATTTTTAAACGCGATTTTAAAAACTAATATAACCGATGACGTCATTGAGTGTTTTGCGTACTCGTTCAGTTACTACAACTTTATGTTATTTATTTGTTGAAATTTTAATTTGATAGACGATAGAATGCTGTTTAAATATCAATAAGTGCTTTAGTATAACAAGTACTTCATTTTAATAATGTCAAAAAACTAAATTTGCACATAATGAAAACACCTAATTCACAATACATGTAATGGAAGAGTCTAAATTTCCATTCTTTATATTGTTTTGCATAATAAAGTACATATTTAAGAAAAATAAACATCGTCAACTTATAGGACCCGCCAAAAACAGATAAGTAAAAATACCGGTAATGTTTACATAGAGCCGCTAATATTTAATTGCAAACTTGAAAACTAAAATTCGCTTTGCATCGCCAAAATTCGAAAAATGTCGTAGATATAGATTTCCTATGCATAAGATACATGAAAAACTTTGTATGAGCAAGTAAGTACTACCACAGACCTACAGGGAGCCACTTTTCATACAAGCAAATATTGCCCGCGTCATGGAATTAATTATACCGGAAGTGACGTCAAAATAGGAGGATGCGGGCAAATAAGAAGAGGCAGCCTATTTTTTATAACTAGAAGGCTTGTACTTTAACTTAAAAAAATATATTATTCATGTATTCGATGACTTAAGAAAGCACAAAAAAATATTTTAATTGAGGCTGTCTCAGGGTTGCGGGCAAATTAAGCCTGGCACCCCACTATAGTCTCATTGTATACCTCAAAACCTACGTTTTGACGTAAGTTTATTCATGTATTCGATGATACAAAAAATCGTGACTGGAAGTGACGTCAGAATTTCATGACGCGGACAAAATTTTCAAAAATGAAAAGTGGTATGTCTGTGGTAGTACTTACTGACTCACATAAAGATTTTCATGTATCTTATTCATAGGAAATCTATACAACCGGCTCTCCACCTATCGGAAATGAATTCAAATCATGCATGTGATTCACCCGCAAGTTTCATGGATTTTTTCAATTTTTTGCGGAAACCTTCATTTTGTTTTCGATGGAAAGTCGCGTCTGAGCTGCTTAGAGAATAGCGTGAAAAGCGGTCACTTTTACGCCTACACACGGGCGACTGTAGCTTGTAAATTAGAAGAGTTATATTATAATAAAAATATGATCTCCCTCACATTTTTGTAGAACATTTGATGCATTTTTGTCCTATCTCTTACCGTTCTTGCTACGTAATCGCTGAAAAATTAAAACCACCATCCTTGAAATTTTAAAACGTTGTAATTGTTGAAATAAATTGGACAACCTCATCAAGCTGCACTGCATTAAAAATAAAGATTACAAATATGGTCAAATTCACTGTTTTTAAATAATAATTTCTATACTTGTATGAGTAATTCGTAAATTTGATTTTTAATCGAGTTATTAATTAAAGATTACTTAGTCAAATGTTCGTGTGTTTGTTGTAAAACTATATTTGAGAACAGTTAAAATACTCACATTTCTAGTGTGGTATTTAAAACAAGTCCTAACAATTTTTAGAAATTTATCATGGGTTTTATTATTATACATTATAACAGTGTTATTGAGTTTTAAATTAAAAAAAAAAACAAGGCATTAGCATTATGATTATGATTTATAAATTAAATAATGTTATTTACTATAATATTCTTGTTTTTGTCCTATATGTAGGAATAACACATAATTTTGTATGTTTACGCATTTTTTTATATCATCAGCACCCTAGAGCCTGTAGACAATATAAGGCGAAAACCTCACCTTCGTAGAAGAAAAATGACCCATACGATATTTTTGCATATTCACCCCTGAATAAGGATCAAGACTGCCGGACAAAAATCTGGCCCCAATTTGTTTGAACTATTTTCTTTTTTAACAAATTGCAAAATTCGCTTTTTTTGTTTTACCACAAAAGGCGTTATATAATTTTTCAACAATTTTTGTGACTAAATAAACTGTAACATATTCAACAAATAATATAAATATTAGGAAGGGATGTTCGGCGCGAATATCAAGTCATTATGTCTCTTAGCTTGTTTTTAAATAGATATAATGCAAAATATGTCAATTCGGTCCTAACTGGTATAGTTAAAACAACTTATTTTTTAACTTGTTCGTTAAAAAGTGTGTATTATTGTTATTATCAGTTGTTTAAAAATGGCCTCCGTCAAATGTTTTTATGTTTTGCAACTTGACAAATTGACCAAGTAGGTTCGGATAAATCCAGTTTTCTTCTCAAGTTAGTTGTGAACAATGTATTTCTCTTTTTTTATTACGATGCGGGTTATACAACCAAAGATATTTAAGAAAATCCGCGAAAAAACACAATTCTAAACATTTTTTTGTTTAAACAAAAGCTTACCACCCCAAGGATTTAATCCAAATTTTTTTTATTACACTTCTTGAAATGTTTACAACTAGTTTCAGCGAAAAATTAAACAATTCCTTATTAAGACGATACATTTTATTTTATTATTTTCACTGATTTTTCCTTTTCAAGTAAGAAATATTGAATACATACAAAACAAAGGAAGCTTGAAGGCGTGGTTTTAAGCAAAATTTTCTGCTTAATAGCCTTCTGTGCTTCTTGTCTGTATTATGATTGTAAGATTTTTTAATATCTAATATTAATTTTAATTGCTGCGAAAAATCTTGAGGTACTATTAGATCGTCATGCTGCATGCAAGCATTAAAAACAGTTATGATTGCTTCGAGAGATTAAGTAAACCATGCAATGTCCATTTTACTTTTTCATGTCCTTTTTAGAATTTTCAACATAACAAATATTGTCTAAATATTAGTTGTGGCATTCTCTCAGTTCTTCTTTTGTGTTTGGGACTTCCTGCCACATGTATCTTTACTTCTCAATCAATTTTTTTACGTCAACGAATCAGTTTCGGAAACCTATTATTTTTCTTTTTTCAACGCATTTTGGGTAAAATCTTTGTTGATAGAACTTTCATAATTATTGAAAATAACAAGCAGGTGCGACGAAAATCTGAAAAACGTTGCGCAGTATTAATTTTTTATGTATATGGATTATCCGAAAAGTTATATCGCGCGCCGTATAGGTGATAAAGATATTTCAAACGACCAACACTTTCAGATCTATTTCGACAAAAACAAATCAGCTCTACCAAGAACAAAATTCAAAAAACCCCAGTTTCCATTGTTCCATATAACCGTAACAAACATTGCGTGGGTAATTGCATCGTTTCCCAAATATAAAAAAAGACTTTCACAAACTGAACTTTGTGTAAAATAAAACTCTTAAGTATATCAATAGTTTTGTGCAACTAAGTTCTATGGATATTGAATATAACAAATGTGTTCTTAGACCTGAGTTTAACATACATAGCATAAAAGATTTTTCAAAAAACGCTTCGAGAAAACAAACAAAACAGGTTTCCGAGACGTCTGGGAAATGCTTTATTTTTATATTTTTATCCTTATTCATCATGACTTTTCATTCTCTACTGATTCTTTGATCTAAGAGTCCCTGGTTAATTATATTATTTTGAAGATCCCTCGAACGTTATTTAGAAGTAAAGATACATGTGATAGGTCCCAAAAACAAAAGTAGAGGAATATAGTCATAAAGTATCTTATTTTTTTTACGAAAAAGGTACTCGTGTTAAGCTTGTGTAACGTGTACCGCCATTGAGAAAAATAGATATAGCAACTGTATTACATCATTAGGATTCATTATGGTTGAGTTATTTTTAAATTATGAAAACATTGATAACACAGGACCACAAAATAAAATCGAAGTATGCCTTTGACCAGACCAGGTGCATTATATGTTTTTGGGGTCACTGAAACTGAATCCGAAACTTTCATCATCATAACAAATTTATTTAAATTAATAAAATACAAACATTGCCTCCCCGGATCGCGATCCGGAGCCAACCAGACAACCACGTCGCGCAGCGTCGTGGTGTACATAGGGTTGGACGGATCACGGCTTAAAATTACCATTAAAATTAGTAATATCTCTATTACAGATTTAAAACATTTAAAATTAACATTATAAAAACTATTGGGGCACAAGACACTAAACACGATTTAAATTCGGTTGGCCCCATCCCCTCTGGTTTTTCTCATAACCTCAGAAACTAGAGAAAGAAACAGTAAAACTCAACAATGTTAACCCGACAACTTAATTAAATTACATAATGCACAAATAACTAAATAAGACACACAGCTATATTTTCTACCACTATGTTTTATAAAAAAAAATTTTATAAAAATTGCGACTGCGGTTTCGACTTACAAAGCCATTGTCAAGCAGTGAATCAAAAATGACTGATTTACAATTATACAGAAATGTTATATATATAGACAATTTTGGTTGGATAGATAGGTACAATAAGGGCTTAGGCAGGTAGATTACATTAATGAACTTAATTATGAATATTCAATTATGGCTCTGCTGGCTGTAAATAAAGGTGAATATATCAGATCTAATTGATCATTTAACAAATTATAATATTTGATATTATTGTGTTTATGAATTTCCAGAGATTCTAAAATGTTTAATTTAAAGCCTTTTGTTGAGAAATGTAAAATTTCCTCGAAAACAACCATAATTTTCCAGACTAAGTATAGAATTCACGGAAAAATTACAATAAATGTAAAGTCCAACTCATTCCAGAACATTTGTACAATTTTGATTACCATGACATCGAAAAGTAACATTTAAAGATTGCAAATCCAAATGAACTTGTAACAAGTTAACGAGTACATTTGAAGATCTAGATAATTTAATAGAGTATAAATACATGTTCGGCAGACTTCCAGCTTTTGTTGCCAAATATTTTTTTTTTACTTTCTCTGCCATTCTGCATCAAAAAAGTATGTTACATAGAAATCTCAATAGATTTTACATACAAAATTGGAAAGTGCGACACCGAAAAATTCTTTCAATGAAAATTTTCTTTGGAAAATGTGTTTTTGTCCCGTTCTTCTATAAGTTTGGTATGTATTTTATAAAACTCTTTTAATGGTGGTTTTTACATCAATGAGCTTATTAGTCCAGTCAAAAAACCTCAAAAAATGACCCAACCTCCTGAAAAATCCGAAAGTTTTGAAATTTCGCACACTTTTTAGAGGTACCTAAGAATTAATATACCAAAAGTCCTCATGAATATGAGGCGAGCTCTAGCTGCAATTAGCGAAAATAGGGCACTTTCTTTGGTTTTTCGTTAATATCTCGAGAACCGTTGGTCGGAGGCAAAAGTTGATTATATACATAATTATGGCTTATCAAATTTGCTACAAAAATGATTATATACATTCTTCTCGTATTTCAAATGGTTCCCGAGTTATAGGCGCTAAAAGAGAGCGCTTTGTGAAAAACCACGCTAGGGCGGTACAATATGGCATTTCTAATAGTATTTGACATATGGTTTACCTAAATTTTTGTATACTAAGGATAATTGAGGAGATAAACTTCACAACTTTGTATAAAAAGCACATGATGTATGTTACTTATGATGTATATTGATGAGGCACATGATGTAGGTATATTAAACAATGAAATATATGAACAAACAAAATCCTGAGGTTATTCCAAGGAAAATTTTGTACAGAAAAATCAATCAGCTCTGAATCGCTTCTTGGTAGAAGGCCCTGCAATTTGATTATCTTGGCCAGCTTCTACACTTGCTGCCTGAAACAATAGATAAGTATGCATGAGATGAAGATGTGAGAGAACCATTATACAAATAAAAGCATGTAAGTAAAAGAAAGTATATAAGAAATAAATAAAACAGAAGAAGTAAATATATGAAAGTAGTAAGCGACCAGTAAAACAACATATGAACATGACAACCGATTTATGTATACTATTGCCAAGGTAAATAAATAATAAAAAAAATACAAATGTGCAATCTCACCTGACTTCTGGTTCCAGCAAGCACATTGCTTTGACCTTTATGTACCAAATGTTCAGTGTTTGTTATTTGCACTGAATGATCTGCTTCTTCAAGGTTTATGACATCGGGATCATCAGGGTCATCAAAGTCTTCTTCGAGGTTGGAAGTAACACCATACAAGCATTCGCCATGGCAGTTGCGACAAATGCTTGTAGACATTATTCCTGCCTTTCGACAGCCACATCTGTTCCCACATCCAGTTGTACATGTGCAACAAATGATGTTAAGGGCAGCTTCAGGTGCTGCTGGATCCTCTGTTGTCACAGGGATTAGCCGATCGCTTTCCACCTTCCAACCCCACTGTACAGGAGGAAGTTCATTCCCAAGCCAAAATTTAATTTGGTGGTACACTCGAAAAGCATGCTGTCTTGCTGCTCCTTGTGTGGGCGGAAGAGCAGAAAGGTCGGGTTTAGCATTGGATACAGATTTGGTGAAAGCATTGTAACGGTACATATTAAGAGAGGTTTGCTTTCTGGGCGCATTGTACAATGCAAGAAATATTTTGTTTCCTGCAGCAGCTACAGCCTCATGGGGTGAACTTGGGCTGTTAAATATGTCAGCAATAACTTGCAGTACAGCTTGCTTCTTGAACAACTTGAAACAGGAAAGTTTTACTTTTCGATATGCAGCTGAAGTCGTATCGCATCCCTACCACGCCCTAGAGTGGTTTTTCACAAAACGCTCTCTTTTACCGCCTATAACTGGGGAACCATTGGGAATACGAGAAAAATGTAGATAATCATTTGTGTAGCAAATTTGATAAGCCTTAATTATGTATATAATCAACTTTTGCCTCCGATCAACGGTTCTCGAGATATTAACGAAAAACCAAAGAAAGTGCCCTATTTTCGCTAATTGCCGCTAGAGCTCGCCTCATATTCATAAGGACTTTCGGTATATTCAATCTTAGGTACCTTTAAATAAGTATGCGAAGTTTCAAAACTTTCGGATTTTTCAGGAGGTTAAAAATTATTTTGGCTGGACTATATCTTCTAAACGAAGCTAAATCAAGCAGTGTAATATTTAAAACAGATCATTTATGAAATTGTGGACAAACTTAACAAATTATTCTTTGCACTCAAAGTTTTGTCACCTTTGTCTGATACTCCAACTATTAAAATGATCTACTAACTACTCCAAGAATAATTGGTGTGACTTATTTTTATTTTTTATGCTGGGTGATCCTTATTGACGTGCTAATATTTCAGGGTGTAATTCCTTAGGTCCTTTTATGAAGAAAGGTTTCATATGAACGTATGACAGCAACGACTTAAATTTTTTGCTACAGTGTGAAACATTTTTTTTGTTCTTTTTTAATATCTCAGAAAGTACTTTATATATTGTTTTCAATTTTAGTATGTGTTGATAGGCTATAAAACCACATATTTTACAAGAAAAGTTATTTTATCGCTCTACCAATGGCGTCGCTGCGAACATGTCCTCTGATATTTTTTACCAAAAAACCGTTACTGTTTTCATATCGAATTGATCAGGCTAATTAGGAAAAATATTCACATGGAAAAATGTCAGTTGCGTACCACTTTTTTGGTAAAAAATATCATAGTACATGTTCGCAGGGACGCCACTGGTGGAGCGATAAAATGCAAGGTTTTTAATAACGTTGACGGGGGGGGGTAAAAAGAACAATGAAAACGCCAAGACCGCACAGAAATAGTAGTTTTTATCAATATTTATCGATTGCCGGGGGGTGGAGAGTGGAAAAAATGCCATGGAAAGTAGCAAATCCTTAATAAACAAATTGGATTATTTTTTAAACAATTTCAAAGTACGCGAGATATTGACACGAAATAAAAACTGTAAATTCCATGAATAAAATACAACATTTTGACCACAATATGACCTTTGTTGAACAAAAAAAAATTGTTAATTAGGACACTTAATTTGTTTATAACATATGAACGGTCAAAGAAGTCTCAAACGACGCGTATTAATAAAATCTTCATTTGTTATATCTTGACTTTTTTGCCGACGCACTGTTTTCGTTAGAAAGTCAAAAAAACATACATCAAAATATGACAATTTTCGCTAAGAAACATTGTTTTTGACAATGAACCCTGTTTTATAATTTTTTTAATGTCATCATGGTGCAGGTCAATGTTTCCTATAAGAGTAGCCAATAAAATTACTGTTTCATATTTATCTTTACAATAATGATAAGTAAATGTTATGTATGTGTTTAGTTCACATTTTTTATTGCTTACCCTTTTTTATATATATTTTTCTTGTAATATGTAATGAAACGCTAAATAATAGCTATCAACTATCAAATTCGTTGCAACATATACTTTCATCAAAAGGATCGGTTAAGCAAGAAAATATAGGTTAGTGTCTCATTATGAAAGATAATTAATGGCGTCAATACGGACTAAATTTTCCCGGGTGCAATTTATCTGATACTGTTTAGGCCTTTCATATTTTATTTACTATTTGATGTATTGCTTGTTTTTACCATGTATGTTTGTTCTCAAATATAGTTTATATATAATATATTAGGCATTCCAGATAATCTACTTCTAATGAAATGTCGCATATCAAGTATTACCCAAGCACATTATTCAAGGGTAAATTTGACATAACTCAAATTTTGTATTACTTGAATATAGTGCTTGTAAATAATGAACTGAAATTGACTTCTTAACAATATTATTTTTGCATTTTCAAGGCATTTTAATTCAAGTAACTTCGTACTTGCAAATTGATAATGCACTTGGGTCTTTTTATTATTAATGTATTGTATTTACTATTTTTTTTAAGTAATTTCTATACATTTTGTAGTTTTAAGTAACCGTTTCAATATGTATTTAATATTTTGTATATAATTTATTTAACATATATTTCCGGAAAAGTTGCTCATCGGAAATTATGTTTTGGATATAATTTTATGTTTATTTCTTTTCATTTATTTGCTGTGTAGGACTGTGATAGGTAATATGCAGAAAATAATAGAAGTGGCAATTGTGGAAGTATACAAACTTATGTTCCCTAAGATTTTAAATTAAGAACTAAATAATCACACGTTGTGTACTGGATTTATCTATCAAAGCTTGTAAACTTAAACTATATATAAAATAGATATTTTGAGAAATATGTCATTCTGGAAAATCAGTATTGATACAACGATGTTATTATATTGACATAATAAATAAATTGATGTATATGTATAAAAGACTGTATGTTTAAATATTTAACTTCTGACAGTCTAAAAAGCCACAATATTTGTGATATATTAGAATGCTCATCACATGTGTAGCTAATTTCATTTGTTAAGCTGTGATTTTCAAAGTACGTATAGCTCTCATTCCTTTTTTTTTTTTGAAAACCGCAACTTAAAATGTAAATATTCAAACTTGATATTGTTAATATTAGGCTATATCGATTTTACCAATTGAAAGCAGATTTATAAAATGCAGATTTGTTATTTTTAAATATTTGTTTTGTTTTGTATTTATGTATTGACTGATTTTATTTCATTTTATAAATCTGTTGATGATAAAAAAAAACTGTATATAATTTCTGTTTATATATTAAAAAAACCACATATTACAAATAAATAAATTTGAAATTAACATTTGTTTCCTTAATATTTCCGTTGCTTTATGATGGTGCTTTTTTTCTCTTTACCACATTGTCCATTACTTCCAGTTTATTAATCAATAGTTTTACTTGATCTGCCAAAAAAACCATGGTTTTATCAATATCTTGTAATCTTTCTTGTTGCCTAAAATTATTGATATAATTAACAGCTTTATTGAAACAATGCAGTAGTTACAGTTTCATGTGCAGTGTTTAGCATATGCTGTTCTTCCCCTTAACTCCATGAAATCCAAAAGAAACAAAAGCACGTATACCCAAAGAATATTTTGTTCAAAAACAATAAGTTCTTCCTCTAGCTAACACTAACTTACTGTCCAAATTTCAATGCAATCAGACTTTTCACTCTTAGGATATCGTGCTTACAATAAACGTGACAGACAGACATACAGACGGACATTTTTAAATTTGTTCAGAATTCGATCACCAACACAATGATACCGGTTTTGGAAATGTGCCGATCGAATGCATTTGCGAAGAGTATAATAAAAGTTATTACTAAGCGAGGCTAAATCCTTTTTAGGTCCGAATAGTATAAATTCACATTTCCTAGGGTTCAGTTTTAAGTTGTGCTCCTGAGATATTTCGTTGATTTTACTTCACTGTAATATATTAGATGTGTAAATACTAAATAATAACGAACCTAAAACCTAACGTTCAGGCACGCCAGGTAAACTTTTAAAAGAGAAGTAAAGTCAAAAAACATTTTTGAAGATCGATTATTTAAATGTGGCCTAAAGAAAATCATTAGTTCTGGAGCTTCCATATGGGAAAAACGCGCGAATCCCAACACGCACCTTTTCACGGGAAACAGTGAGATTTTTAATTTTACACCCATTTTATACTAGGTCATTTTTGCGAGGGCATAGGCTATCAGTGGGTGTCGGCAAAGTCGAGAAAAACACCAGGCCTAACAACTTAAAATTTGTGAATAATGTACTTTTATAATGAAATTTTTTTTTGGACAGTGTCTACACTCCCGTCAAATGGTTGCCGATTGCATTCCCGTCAGGAGGTAAAAGTATTTAAGAAAAGAGACTATTTATTCCGTGCTATAGCGGTGATTGTCAGCTGGATGGTTGGCAAATGCGTAATGTACTCGCTTAGGGTGCGAGAGGTCACCTAAACCAACTGAATTTTGTTTTATTTTGTAGCGAAGTTGTAAGTGAAACTCGTTTTTGAAAAATATAAACAAATCTGAGGCGTTGGCTTCTATATATCATCAAATCTATATATAATTCTATTATACTCTTACCAACTTTCTATATTCATTTTATCCTAGTTACCTATTCGTACATCTCGCCTCTTTAACAGAATCATCTCAAAATATAATCTAGTTCCAGATGTCGTTATAATTACATACGTGTGCCAAATTTCAAGTGAATATCTCAGTTTTATTTCATTGGCCCCTTTAATAGTGAAGTGGAGTGGTGGAGTGGTTGAAAAATGTTATAAAAAAATCTGGCTTCTAGTATATACACCAAATCCCAAATTTCTCTACTCTCATCAGCTTGCTTTACTTATTTTCCCTTATTTACCCCTATTTAGCCCCCAACTCTTCAACTAAATCATCTCAGAATATAATCTAGTTCCAGATGTCGTTATAATACATGTGTGCCAAATTTCAAGTGAATATGTCAGCTTTATTGTATCAACCCTTTTAATAATGTAGTGGAGGTGGTTATTTTTCCCTATTCACCCCATTTAACCCCCAACCCTTACACGAAGTCATCTCAAAATATAATCTATTTCCAGGTGTTGTTATAATATATAAGACATACGTGTACCAAATTTCAAATAAATATCTCAATTTTATTTTATCAACTCCATTAATAATGGAGTTAGGGTGGTGCGGGAGGCAACCGTCCGACGAGAGTGTAGACACGGGGGTTTTTTGGCGCACGAAGGAGGGTTGCAGAAAAAAGAAACTGACAAATATTTCAGAAAAAAAGGTAATTTTCAAATGGCTGCGAAAAGTTTGTGCTTAGATAATGACCTGAAATTTAGTTTAATTGAGAACCTCCTGTCTTTTAAATTGTTTAAAAGTCGATTTAAAAATAACTACGAATTAAGTACCTCAACTGTACTTTTCACTGCCTTACTCTAGAAATAAAGGGTACCTCAGGATAAGATAAGTGAAATTCCCCTTGACACGGATTTTGTCGACAGGGTCCGTATATCAAAATTGCCCCCTGTCCATGAGAGGGTCCACTTCAGTTTTTATTTTTTTATTTATTTTTTTTTTACAAAAATGGAGTTAATTTAAAGTTCTGAGAAAATGCATGCATGTAATAATCCCAAAGGCCTATAGCCTCAATTTTTTGAGGCGCTTGAAAATATTTTTGAATTTTTTAAGATCGAATATTTTTGTTTTTATAAAGAGGTGCGGAAAATTTTATTTCAGTTTTTAATTTTTTTTTTTTACAAAAATGGAATCCTTTTAAAATTCAGAAAAAAATCATGCATGTAGTAATCCCAAAGGCCTATAGCCTCAATTTTCTGAGGTCCTTGAAAATATTTCTGAATTTGTTAAGGTCGAATATTTTTGTTTTCATAAAGAGGTGCGGAAAATTTTATTTCATCACATTATTTGCGATTAAATACAGCAATTTTCATGGGAGTTTAAAAATTTCCATACGCCGTGCGTCATGCCCAAAATACATTTTTTTTTATTTTTAAAAGAAAATTCACGTTAATTAGATAGGTGGGGTATCTTTGAAAGCTTGGGTAATGAATCAATCCCTGGGACCAAAAATCACCCCCTTGGGGTAAAAAGGTACCTCCTGGGGCCCAAAAACCCTTCCATCACAAAAGCCATCCTGTTGGGGTCAAAGGTCACCTGGCATGGTTGAATAGTCTCCCAGAAAGCTAACAGTTAAGCCGAGGTCAAAAGACATCCCCTGGTGTCAAAGATCAGCCAAGGTAGCCGCCGATTCGGCCGTCGAATCGGCAGCCGCTTGTTACAACACACACTAAGCGGTCGTAGGAAGGCAACGTTGTCACTGTTTTCGGTAGTGCTGATAATACAGAGACAAAAATGAATTTGTCTGACTCAAAGAAAGAATTAATTTTGTTAGATTTATTATTCTGTTCATCAAAAATAAAAAAAGAAATCATAGGCGCATCCGGGAACATCCTATTGTTAAAGAACTGGAAACAAAAAGTTTATTTAATACTATATTTAATGAAATTTTTCAATTTCATTAGAATGTCTAAAACATTTTACGAATGACTGTATATTTTGGAAAATGATTTAATAAAGAAGAATACCCGAATGAGAAACAATATAATAAAACAGTATAATTAATAACTACTTCTTCCCAGCTCTTTTCTTTTATTTCTGTCACCATAATCATATTGTTTCTCATATCCCATATAGCAGGTCGTTCTTGAATTACATTTTGATTTTGATATACAGACACTGTTGATCTTATTTTCACCTATCTTATCCCGAAGCACCCTTTCCAGTCTGCCGGTACTCGTAGATCGTGTCTCGACACACTAAAATATATCTGTTCAGACAATGGTCTAAGAACTTGCTAGAGCAGTGTCATGGTAGGGAATGTCCGATCTGGCGACACTGCTGTAGACACTGAGGTGTATGCTTACCTTTAGTAATGATGAGAAATACTGACAAGGTGCAAGAAGGGGTAGATTAAAGGAGTGCTTAATAAAGAACCAACCAATCAAAAGTCGATACGTAAAAATCGTCATTATGACGCAGTTGGATGTATGTACATAGTGTCTAAAATTAGTGAACGTTAGACTCTGTGCACAATATAAATTACAGGTGCCTGAAGTAATAATGTTAAATTATAATAAAACTTGAAGAAATTTTCGTGATAGTTGACAGTTACGATTTCTTGCACCATGTGGCAAAAAGACTAAATCAGTTAGGTACACAATGACAGGTTTGTCCAAAAATTTCGTAATACCTGCACCAGAGTCTTGAAAGAACTATACTGAAAGTTTGTTCACTGTTTAGTAAAACCGATGCAGCTGCTATAAAGAATATTTGGTGTACATTAATACATATAAAGCCACACTTTTACTCCGAATTGACAAAATTTATGATAATTAGCATAAAACTGTAGTCACATTTTCATAGCACTCCAGCACCAAAGTAAACTACACTGCATTGCATGCTGGAACTACATACATACTACACTAGCATACATGCATGAAGGCTTTGAACATAATATTTATAAAAATTATGAACTTTTAAACAGATATGATTATAGATTTCTAATCAACTAAAGAGAATAATAGTCAATAAGAATTGAGTAAAATCTACGGTGTATAATTTTTAAATATGTAGCTTACTCTAGTTTTGTTACATTCACATTCAGTCCTTCTCGATCTCCCTGTATATATAAGATTGTATATTTTTACAAATTATCTTTTGTTTTCTTAATTGCAATAATATATATAACTAACAATAAACCCGATATACACTGCAAACGGAATATAACAGAATTTTTATGGGAAACTGAGACACGCTATACATCACAGCGCTGCTATTTAACATCCAATGATATATGATTTGCGACACAATAAATCTCTGGTAAACATTGCCCAAGGGCATTAAGCACTCCTTGTATATCTACCTCTCCTTGGTCAAGGTATATCTACACAAGATATGTTTTATTACAATGTCACCTTAGGTGTGTATAAACTCCTTGACAGTTGTGTGAGGTGAGGTACTTACCTAATAAACTCACTTATATGTACAAAGCCTCGTCGGTCAGCTCTACCTATAATTGAAAAAAAGATTTACCAATATATCAGTAGAATTACAACGTGAAAGTGTTACCATCAAAGATTAACAATAGATAACGCAATGTAGCAATGTATGACACATTGAGTGTAAGAATACCGTAGTAGTAAAATGATATAAATCTGTTTTAACTATGATCGATTTATGCGATAAAGAGAAATCCACGATTTTTTCGGAAAACAAGGAATTTTTACGAAAATTTTTGTAATAAGTTTCTTACGTTGTCTGTATCATTTTCCATAATAGTTAAAGAGACGGCGACCATAATGGTTGCAGCATTAGCAATGTATGAAATTTTTTTTCATGGAGTTTAGGTCCCTCCGCTGGAGAGCCTTAGATTAAAAAAACTAATTAATTCAAAAGTGTTGTGAGAAACAGTCCTTTGAAGATATCTTCAATTAAAAATATCAGTTGTGTCCCTATCTGCTCTATTTTCGCTGTGAATTAAAATAATTTCAATTTTTTCTTTAGCAAGTATTTTTTAAAAGGTCAACTGCAACAGGAGAATTGAATTTTATTGTAGACATTATTAATGCATCGATCCATTCATTTATGTTTTTCATGTTTTTCAAGTCTAGCAATGCAAGTAGAAAAGACAACGACTTTTACAAATAAATGGATATATTTAAGAAAGTATAATTTATTTAAATACAAATTTCGTTTTAAAAATAAATAGTTAACAGTAAGTAATTAATATTAATAAACGTGATCTGTCTTTTGTACCGAATGTTCAAAGTGTTTTCTGTTTACCGCATATGTTACAACCTGTTTAGTAACCGACCTCCGCGTTTTTAATAAAAATAGACAATCAAAAAAGAATCCAATTCTCTGTAATAATTCTTCTCGAGTATTTAATGTATCTTCATAGACAAAAGATTTAATGTACTCCCAGAAGCAAAAATTCAAAGGATTGAAATCGGGGCTCTGTGCATACCAAGGCATCTGGCTTCCATAACCTCTCCAGCAATCAGGAAAATGCGTAATTAAGTAGTTTCTGACCGGAGCGGTGTGGCAAAATGTACTGGAGTGCCATCTTGCATGAAAAACATATTGTCTTATATTCAGTGGTAACTCATTTAAAAAATTGAGTAGCTGCGTTTGGACATTAAAAACAATTTTTATTTCTCTCTGAATTAATGCTGCAGATATTTAAAAAAAGATAAGGTATTGATACATTCCTGCTGAAATAGTCCATTAATATTGTTTCAGAAATAAAATTATTTTCTTGTTACACGATGCCCCACCAGACTTAACTCCGCCAGAAAAATATAATAAGAATAATGAAACATCTTAATTTACCTGATATTCCTCCCAATTCCGCTCTCAATACTTGTATATTGTATTCTCCATCTGATGCGCGGGAATCAATTTTATATCGTGCAAAGAACATTTCCATTTCAACATCACTGAATCCACACCTAAGAAATTCCATTATTTAGAAAGTCCTGTAAATTATTATAACTAAATTTTACTTTCTAAGAGCTTCTCGGATTTGTCTTATTGTTAAGTCCGTCTCTCCCTTTTCTCGTCTTTTTCTTACGCATCCTAATATTTCAAAAATCCTACGAATACCACCACTAAAATACTCCGTCATTTGTAGTTCATCGGGGGCAATTGCTATTTCAGTTTTTACATCACCATATGTATCGTTAATGATCGCCAAAAACATGTTCTACAAAATGTGAAACAAGAAACATAAGTATAGTAGGGCCTTTTTAAGGCAACCCATCTCTTAAATAGAGGACTTAATAACGCATATTTAATTGTGTTAATTTTAGAAATTTAATTAACCCTGTAATCAAAAATTTCTGATGGACCCAACGACTTATATGTTCTAAATATTAATTCACAGGCACAAAAAAGTAGTCGATTTCACGGACCAGACCAATCATTTCCAATCAACCAATCAATCCATATTTATTTACAATTATAATTACAAACATTGCCCCCCCAAATAGTGATCCGGAGTCAACCGCACAACCACGTCGCGCAGCTCCGTGGTGTAGTAGGTAGATCCTTCGAGCATCCCTATATGCTCGAAGGGTAGATCAAAATTGATTAAGATTTGGCTTGTAGAAATAGGGCGCGTGCACAATCTGACAGCTATCAAGAGTGGAGGGCATATAACCTCAATGCTCCAAATTAATTATCGTGAAATTCGCTGTTTTCGTTTGCTTTTTTAACTTTTTTGTGCTATTAGCTATTAAAATAAACATTTTTAAGTTAAATTTTCATTACATATATACAATTACGTGTTTTGTACAATAATATTTTCTTTGATTTGGCGAGATGTGCATTGTTTACCTATGTGCTTTTAGTTATCTTCTTCGTGTTTAAATAACGTATGGGATTGATCTTATTGTTATATATAGAGCATATTTAGATTATTTAAAATTTAAATGCTGTTAATTATTTTGTTACCAGTTTACCACAAAAAGCCATCATATTGTATGAAATCTGGTTGTCAAAGTTTTACTCAATGCCAATTTAAGCTTTAAAAGATATGTGATTATTACTTAACATTGGAATTTAATACTTATTATGTAACATATTTCATAAATACATAGTAGTATACCTACCGCATGCACGAAAATAAAGTTATAGTTATTTCAGATTTCAGATCGATTTACACCAAAGAAGATAAGTTTGTGGTCAATCAGGAGTTCAAAGAAAAAGTGGTTAAATGCTTTAAGGCCGCATAACCCATAAATTTATTTGTTAGTCAATCTAGATGAGTTACCTTATCTAGTTCAGCAGGTTTTCCTAAAAATTTGAGAGTATAAAATTTAAACGAAATTATTATCCATAAAGATTATCCGTTAAGATAATGTCTGGAACTATGACCATATTTCATCTTTGACTCGGATCTCTCTAAGGCTCTTTTCGCTCTGCTCTTTTGATTAAGCACAAGTTTTTCTTTTTTGGGTATAAATCGATGGCAATCTGAAATAACTGTAACTTTATTTTCGTGCATGAGGTAGGTATACTACTATGTATTTATTAAATATGTTACATAATAAGTATTAAATTCTAATGTTAAGTAATAATCTTTTAAAGCGTAAATTGGCATTCAGTGATACTTTGACAACCAGATTCCATAGAATATGATGGTTTTTTTGTGGTAGTAGCAGAATAATTAACAGCATTTAAAACTTAAATAATCTAAATATGCTCCATATATAATAATAAGATTAATCCCATACATTTTTTAAATACGAAGAAAATAACTAAAAACACATAGGTAAACAATGCACATCTCGCCAAATGAAAGGAAATATTATTGTACAAAACACGTAATTGTCTATACATAATGAAAACTAAACTTAAAAATGTTTATTTCAATAGCTGATAGCACAAGAAAGTTAAAAAAGCAAACGAAAACAGCGAATTTCACGTTAATTAATTTGGAACATTGAGGTTATATGCCCTCCACTCTCGTTAGCTGTCAGATTTTGCACGCGCCCTATAGAAAAAAGTGATTATTCTCATATTTGATACATTTTTTGAGGTTAAAAAATCGGGGTTTGCAATGTAGGCAGTACACTCTGAAAATGTAGCCAATAACCTATATCTTAAGCCAAGGTAGTTCAAAATTGATTAAGATTTGGCTTGTAGGCAGATTTTTTTCCACAAACAGCTTTTTTTCCCACTATGCGCCGTTGGGAAGTTTTGATTAGTAGAAAGAAAATTGAGATTTAAAATAGTTAGAATGTTTATAAAGTTTATCGGTCTAAATTGAATTTTACAACAAAAAGGACAAAATAACAGAAGAAATACAAACAATAAGAAGGAAAGAGGATAGATATAGAATAAAAAATATGGTGGTGAAACGTGTACAATAGAAAGCTGTTTTGGTTAGAAAAAGTTTGACTAGAGCGGTTGCCGAAAGATAGGCAATGCCTGGTATGGTAAGGGGTGTTTGATTTGGAATGGGGCATTATGCATTCCGGTAATGCTGCACGTAAGCAGACTGGTGCCCAGTCGAAAAGCGTAGAATTTTTGCGATCTGTCCCGGACGAAGTTCGCTAGTGGTGTTATGTCGATACAACGATCATATAATAATAATAATAATAATAATAATAATAATAATAATAAATTGTCTTTATTAAGGGCGAAGTCAACCTTACATTTTTGGTTCTCTAACACTTAACCCTAAACATCAACATTTACTAAGTATAACATTATTACATATAACATGTAATAATTAAGTATATAGTATAACATATATTTAAATTCTATACTCTGATACACATGTGCCAGTACATATGCACAGAAAAAATATATCAATTATTACATTGTAAATAGAAACAATAATAGAAATCAAAAAGTAGAAAATTAAATAAATCTCTGTGGGAGGTGTATCTGCCCGAATCATAGATGAGGCGCATAAATTTATTCTTCAGAACCTGGAGCTTTTTCATTATCGTGGCCGGGATGCTGCACCACACCGGTGCCGCGTATGAGATCGCCGGCCTGATCACCATCGTGTACAATAATTTTTTGTTATTTCTATTTAGTTCGCTACTCCTTGCCAGGAATGAATACAAACTCCTAGGCACGGAGTAGACCTTTCTAACAGTTTTGTTAACGTGGATGTTAAATGTCAGCCGTTTGTCTAAATTTTTCCCCAGACAGACCAATCATTTTCGATGTATTTTGGGTTCCTGAATCCGAATCCGGTGTCAGTGTGGACCCACTACATCACAATTTTTTCTATTCTCAAGAAATAGATAAATTCAATGTTTGCATCTTTAAACTTTTCGGTGATACTTGTTCAAAAAAACGTTGAAAGTAATGATTTAAGGAATCACTACTTGCAGTGATTTTTTTCTAGGGATATGCTTTTCTGGAGAAAAAATTAGTAAATGTAGGTACTGACGCCGACTACTATAAATAATATACAAACATACTTACCAATAGGACAAAGAATACCAAAAATATGTAGGATAAAAAGTACATCGGGGCTAATGTTCTATTTGCTTGCTTAATTTCACCATAATCAAATTCTCCCAAAATTGTCTGAAGTAGAGTAAACATTGACATGCCAAAGGTGCTGAATTTTTCTACCTGTTTGAACATAGTAATTTTAGTATTTAGGTACTAGTGTTAACAGTAACATTTATTCCAATTTCTACTGTACCGTCGCGTCGTGAGCAAAGAAAATAGGACAACTATTTTTTCTAATGTAAATCTGTCTATATTTGAATATGTAATGAGTAGCCGAAATAAAACAGTTAGCACTTTTGTAATATTTTTTATTGTAATGCTGTAGTTATTGCTAAAGCAGAAGATGGATTGTGAATTAGACCTATTAATTGCACTGCGTTAAAACATTAACAAAAATTCTATGTTTATTATTTTTAAAAAGTGGAGAATAAACGGTACGATTAGTAGAAATCCTGGATCAGGGCAACAAAGGATATTCAACTTAACAAGAAACTATTAATATTCCGTTATTGCACCATTCCTATTTATAACTTCTATAAGTCTGTTTGACATAGAATTAAATAACCTTATACAATATTCATTAGTAATAATTCCCCATGCATTATTTACTACTTCCAGTAATTCTTGGGCATTCCGTGGTTTCACATTTCGTTTTTGGATACTTTCTACGAGTAGTCCCCATACGTCTTCCACAGGGTTAAGATCTGGACTATGACTGGGCCAGTTAAGAACATTTATGTTGTTATCTTGAAATCAGTTAGTCACGGCATGAGCAGTATGGTGTATTTTCCCATATTTTTTTAATTTGAAAATTGAAAACTAGAAATAAAAATAAGAAATACGTGTTCTTTCTTTCTTTTTTACTTTTTTATTTAAGCCGGAAAAAAATTAGTTAAACTTTCATGACGCCATTAAGCGATAATTCAAATAGTGCGCCAAATGTACTTATTTCTAGGGAGTTTCAAGTCGGTGATTTGTGATTTGACATTTCATGTAACTATACCCTTATTTTTTGTCTGTTTCATAAACATATGTTCAGTTTTGTGTAACACCTAATGTCGACCTATGAATGAGTATAAAATTTCATTAAAAACGACGTTTAGTTTGGTTTTTTAAATACCTAATTGTTAGTGTGTAAGTTTGGTTAAAAAACCATTATAAGTAAGTAAAAATTAAAAAAAAAATAGCAAATAGATAAACAAACAAAATATTGAAAATTAATGAGTCACACCACTGTCACCAGATTAACAGTGTGGTGTCAGTGTTGCCAATAGTTTTTTGGTGATTTACCTAGTTTTCGCTTAGTGACGTCATTATGAAAAATTTCAACTTCTAATTAAAATTATAATTTTATAGTTTTATATAACATATTTTTTTCTGTGCCAAAAATATTTAAAAAATATGCATTTTTCAAATATAAGCATTTCCACTTTCATCTCAGATTAATGAAAATACCCTATTATCTTGTTGAAATATGAATTCATTATTAGGAAATAATTGTGACAGAGAAGGGAGCATAATATTGTCTAAAATCCTAATAGTAGGGGAGCCCACGATGCTAAATGGGGATTTACTCGAGCGTCGTGGAGACCTACTGGATTTTCAAGATTAGATGGTAGAAAGAAAAAAAGGTTATATGATGTATATCCTTTCACCGGTGGGGGAAGCGTCTACAGGTTTTCAAAAATGTAAAAAAAAAACAGTTACATGGAAATACTCGAGCGCGTCAGATATTGATAGTGTATATGCCCCCACGTGTCCCCGATGACAGAGGTATGTTAATCTGCCGGTTTGCATGGTGGGGGCGGCCGTATGGAAGTGTTAAAAATGGGAAAAATAAAAATTTACTCGAACGCGTCAGATATTCAGAGGGGATGTTAAGTGAACCCGAACGAAGCTCCAATTCAAAAGACTGACCATTCAGATGTGGCGCAAGCTCGTGGCGGCTTTTTGAAAATTCAAAGAAAAATCGCCATTTTGAAATACTCGAGCGCGTCAAATTTTCATACAGATGGTTTAGCTTGATGTCCTGGTCGTGCTGATCAATAATCTGACGATTGTTTGGAGGGATTTTCTTAATCTGACGATTTGAAAAAAAAATATTTTTATGATTTTTTTTAAACCACTGAATGTGACAAATAAAATGCACGGAAAATAGCATGCAAATAAAAAAAAATTACAAATTTTGTTGAAATTTGTAAAGAAAGTTTTTTATTTTGTTTTCTGCACACGTAAATCTATTTATTTTAATTATAATATATATAAACACATATATTATATGTATATATACTTTCGGTAATTTCTTTCTCTGATAAAATTACAAATGATAAATAAATAACAGGTAAAAAAAAATATGGCCGAGGTTAATAAATAACGATATTTTTAAACTTTTTGATAATTTTATTGATGGGTACTAACTTTACAGAATTCACAAAAAATTAATAAAACAAAATAAACATGTTAAAATTTTTTTTTTTTTAACTTCATCCGTGGAATTATCATCAAACAGCAAGTCTGGTTCGATTTGATCATCAATTTCACCCACAGCTTGCATATCTGTATCAAGAAATCGTTATAATACTTGACAATATATTTTTTATTCAATGAAAAGCGTGTTATTAAAGTATTGAAAAGTAAATGTACCTGAATCTGGAGTATCCCCTAGAATGTCTGGTGTTATGACTACATCTTCATATACTTCTGGTAGTTGATCACCAATGGCGTGATGTCTGGCGTGTGGGAACGGTGCGAGAGAGTGAGAGACAGAGAAAGAGTGAAAGGGAGAGAGATGCGAGGAGTGTGGAATACGTGCTTCACTGCGGTGCACGCGGTAAACTTTATTGACGATTTTTGTTACTTCGGCTTGTGGAAATCGGCAGATTATATTTTTCCCATTATCCTTGAATTATTTCCTTCAAAACAAAACAAAATTCGACCGCGCTCGAGAATGTCGAGGTGACGTTTTTTTTTGCAAGTTTGTGACCCTCCCACTCCCTTGCGTCATGCTGAAATCGTCAGATTATTGAAACGCACACTTTTCAGCATGTAATTAACTCATCACACCTTAATCTGACGCGCTCGAGTATTTCCAACTATGGATTTTTTTTTTACTATTCTGATCGGCTGCCCTACACGCGCGGCCCTATATAGAGGTCTTAGATATGGTGGAGGTACTCAACAGGGTGCAAGGTATTCCCTATATGTTAATCTGCCGCGCTTGAGTAAATCCCAAAATCCCCTATTGGGCTCCCCTACTATAATATACGTTTCACTATCAAATCGTTCCTCAATATGCCACAAAACACGAGGACCACGTACCGATATCCAAGCCCACATGTTAACTGAAAATCTACCACTTTTGTCATTGTTAGATATACACTTCTCATCGAATGGGGTATTGCAATGATTGAATTTTGACAACTAACTGACAATCTCACAAAAATTAAAGTTATATAGATGTACACAATAATCCAATAACTTTATACATTCTACATGACATTAAATAGGATATCTATGATTTATTAATATGTTGGATATGACTATAAATTAATGTTGAATCCAAATTTACGACCTCGGCAGACATCCGGATCTTAGTCAAAAATCCAAAAAACAGAGATTTTTTACTTTTTTTCAGCTTTTGTCAGTTTTGACCAATAAGACCTACTGTTTTGAAAATTAACTAAATTTGCTACAAATTGGTACCGGAAAGGAATCTGTAAGCCATATAGTCTCCGAGGCTATTTAAATGTTTGCAATTTCTTTTATATTTTGCCATTTCTAGCAATGGGCTTGTTCAGCATTTTTTTTTTATTTCATAAATCGAAAGTGCAAGTATAAATTAATGGATCTGCAAAAAATTAGAATCTTATTCGCACGTTTAGTATCTTAAAAACTATTACAAATCTCCATCTCGCGAAAATGGGGCGTGGCCAGGCGCTACGTCACTATACGCATAGACTCGGCGATCTCAATAGACTTGATGATCCTTACTTGTTATAATTATAAGTGTTTTCAAAGTATTGTTTGTTTTGTTTACTACTTGACAGTAGGGGAGTACAATTTGGTGAAATTACAAATAATTACAATTTTCTATCGCTCCTGCCGGGACGAATTTTCGATTTTGACCACGCAATTTACGATTAGAATTGATCGCCGACCTTCTCCTTTCCTTAGAGACATATAACGAACTTTCACTCGACGTATTTATTTAGTTACCAGCGTTTAAAAATTCCATGTTTTTCGACTTTTCAGGTTAAATTTGAAAGGTCCCAGAAAGCCATTTTTCTTCGTCATTTACGTATAGTGACGTCACATATGAGCGCTCGGTTTTTGCAACTATTACCAATTTCAACTGCTTATATCTCGAGAACGGAAAAAGTTAATAATACCAAATTTTAAGTGTATAATGAGAATATCGAGTACTATATGAAAAAGTATAAAAAACATATAAAACGAATATCATGGAACAAGCCCATTATTGACCTAAAAATCTGTGAATTTTTTACTTAAAAATCTGTGAAATACCTTCATATCTCATATTGAAACATTCTTTATAGGATTTTGCAAACAGCAGAAAAAATAACTATCTATAACTAAAAGAAAAACTTTGTGTAGAAATATTAATGAAATCTTTGCATTCTTTCGATAACCTGAATTCTGGTTATGCTAGCAAATTAAAATCCTAAAATGAATTTGTCTAATTTCTTATTTGACAATTCTCATTCTAACACTAGCATCCACACAGTCTCCTACGGCCATGCAGATTAAACTAGTATCCACATAACCCCCTACGATTATGAAGATTCAGTTAAAAATGAGAACAAAGACCTTCATATCTCTTCATAAAATACATATCTCCCTATATTTTCTGTTCCTAATGTTTTAAATAAATTCAAGACATATTTTAGAAAGTTATTTTATTACACCCCGACCAAACAAGCGGCGAATCGGCCCAGGGCTAAGTACACTAAAGAACTGTAATATGTATAGGAAGGTAGATACATAATATGTATCTCACTTCAGCAAAACATGTTTTGAGGCTTGAGGTCAATCTTATGATATAAAACCGGAAAAATCGCTTAAAATTTAAAAAACTAAAAACCAAAAACTCAAAAACTGAAAATTGAAAAATTGAAAAAGATGAAAAAGTGAAGAATTGAGACATTATAAAACTGAGAACTAAAAAACTAAGAATTGGAAAAAATGAAAAACTGAAGTACCGAAAACCTGCCAACTGAAGAACTAAACAACTGAAAAACTGATAATGGAAAGACAGAAAAACTATAATACACAAAATTGGAAGATTGAAAAACTAAAAACTGAAAAAATTGAAAAACATATTGAAGAACTGGAAACCTGACAGCTGAAGAACTGAACAACTGAAAACTGAAAACTTGAAAAGAGGAACTGAAAACCTGACAACTGAAGAACGGAACAGTTGAAAAACTGAAAATTGAAAAACTAAAAACAGAAAACTGGAAGATTGAAAAGTAAAAACTGAAAAACTAAAGACTGAAAATTGGAAAACTGAAAAACGAACAACTAGAAAACAAAAAATTGAAAAACCAAAAACCAGAAACTAAATATCTGAAAATTGAAAATTTGAAATAATTTTAAAAATTGAAGAACCGGAAACCTGACTGGACGACTGAAAACTGAAAAACAAAGCTTTCAACATTCAACATGGCGTCGCCAAAATCGCGGGCAAAATATATCATTTATCGTCCGATTCGACTAAAAAGATGTTTTTCAGGTCGAATAGAAAAATATTAAAAACTGAACAACTGAAAACTGAAAACCCAAGCTTTCTATATTGATCCAAGCATTACCTAAATGAGTGCGATAGCACTCGCCTTGACGGAGTAAGCTATCACCCCTCTGGTAGGAGGTAGGAAACTCGCAGCGTTTTCTAGTCTTATGATAAAACTGGAAAAATCGCTAAAAATTACGAAATATGAGGAATTTGCCAAACTTTGAGCAGCTGTGTCTTGGAGACTATTACATCTACAGAGTTCATTCTGGTAACAAATTGTAGCAAATTCAGTCTACTTTAATAAAGTACTAAATTGTTTTTGATGAAAAAGTAGCCCTTAGGTGTCAAAATCGACAAAAACTGAGAAATAGGCAAAAATATCACAGTTTCTTGGATTTTTTACCAAGATCCGGAGGTCTGCCGAGGTCGTAAATTTGGATTCAGCATTAATTTATGGTCATATGCAACATTAAAAAATCATAGATACTCCATTTGATGTCAGGTAACCCTCTTTTTGATAACAAGGTTACTGGACTACAACTAGATTTTAGAAAAAATACGTTATAAGACTTGTCCTATTTTTTTTGCTCACGACAGTACCAGGAAATAGTAAATGATTATTATATTCTCATAGATAATGAACTGATAAAGGTTAAACACTAAAACGCTTTCGCTTCAGTGTTTGACCTATATAAAGGATCCTGCATAAAATACACGATAAGAGAGTTATACAGTCGCTTGAACTAAAACAAGTTGAAATTTATTCATTGGACCATTTCGAACAAGAGTTCTTATGTGCAGTAAGTCCAAAAAGTTCATAGATTTCAAGTTACGAACAATTGAAGGTCAACTAATGATTATTCATATACTTGCAGGTTTTTAACATTCCAAGTGCTATAGTAACTCAGTGTTGAGATTTCAGCGGAATTGACTAGAACAATAGTTGTAGGAATATGAGCAAACTACCTTGTGATAGCCTTGACTTTGACCTCTAGCAAAATTTTCCGAGTCATTTAATCGAAACTCTTCTTCTTTTAATAATAATATTTTGCACGTTGGATTCAGAAGAAACTCTTAATCTCACTTTAAGATATGAATCTTTCAGAGAAAATTATATAGAAGGAGGGGAAATTTACCAATGAAGGTGATCCGAAAGTCAGAAAAGTGAATGTTACAAAATAGCTTGGAAATTTTGATTTAGTAAGAACTTTCCTAGATAAAAGTTGTCGGAAATCAAATAAACTAACGTACAGTTTTAAGATTATATATATTAGGGTGGAACGAAAAATGAGATTTTTAATTTTTTTTCGAGAATTTTTACTACATAGTTATCAAAAGGTGCATTTAGTTGTTATTAATCACTATGCAAAAATTGAAAACGGTACTTTGTTATTTTTAGGTTCCTCAAAGGGTTCAAAGTTTTGGAAAAAAGCTTTATTTATACCATTTATTTTTTCTTAGTTATTTTTCTGTCCTTTGTATATTGGTAATGCCATAGTCGCTAAAAGTATCTTAATGTACCACAAATCATTGTGCAAAATTTTTAATGCTATTATCCATACTTCAGGTTCCCTAAGGAAGTCAAAATAAGCAATTTTGTCCAAATATGTAACTTATTTGATCGAGTCGTATTTATTTATTTTTTTTATCTATCTTCAATATATATGTTTCAAGGTGATATAGGAGAATATCATAAAATATATTAAATTTATTAGTTGTATTATGTGTATTTGAATTTAGAATGTCGTTCCAGTTTTCATTTTCAAATAGAGAGTAAAAGTGTTGAATATTATTGGGATTGTTGAATTGCCTGTACCTTATTTGTTTCTTAATATTTGTCTCATTTTTTAAGCAAACAGATAATATTTGAGCATTGTGATCACTCAACATTATTTACCACAGAACTCTTATAAAAATTATCACTGAAATTTACACAAATATTACCAATACGTGATTTTAATCGGGTGCATTGTTTTATTAAACAATGCACCCGATTATTATTGGTGTTTTGCAATATGAGTTAAGGATGTCAAATATATCAATACGGTATTTAGAGGGTAATAAGAAATTTCTGTTAAAATCACCACATATTATTATGTTATGTTGTTTGTGATTTTTTAGGAGCAAGTCTAGTGCAACAGTGAATTTGCAAAAAAATTTGAAAAATATTATCATCATGACTTCTATACAATGTCAAAATTAGCATTTTATAGCTGCACATTCAAAATCTTTTTCTATAGATAGATCACTGATGTAATTTAAGTTCAATGAATTCAGATTTTCTTTTACATAAGTACATACACCTCCATTTTTTAAATGTTCCTACAGAAATAACTACTGAAACAGTATCCATCAGTATTTAAAGATTGGATTTGATCTGCCTTTGCCCAAAGTTCTGATGCACAAAAAATGTCACAATAAATATTGTTTGAAAATAACCCTATATTTAAGATTTTATTACGAATGTCCTCTTCATTAAAGGGAATCCATACTTGGTACTGAGTAGCCTGAATCTAGATGAAATCATTAACCTCATAAATCATAATCATAAGGTTAAGTTGAATAGCTTTAGCTAGACTTCGCCTTAGCGATTGGATGTATTGTATGTACATGCTTTCCTAATAAAGACTTTATTACTATTATTATTATTATTATTATTATTAAATCCTGGTTGGTCATTGTTTTGATCTTCTTCGTCGTCATTTTCATGACCAGCTCTTAGCTATCTTGGATGTATGATGGAGAAAGATAAACTTGGTAAGTTCCTATTGTTAATTGATATAAATATTCCAGCAGTAATACAGAAAACGGAGGTAAATGATTGGCAGTCAACCGAACCCATCGTGCTCGCCGTTGTCTAAGATTCTCAGCTTATACTCTACCTTGAACTACGTTAACGTCTTGATACCTGTTCAACATCTCTTCGGCTAAACGTTCATCTGCATCTGGCATTGTTACTTTTACTCTGGGTAATGCTAAGAATGGGTTGTATTCAGCAAAATGAAATAATTCATACCACAATATATATTCTTAAAACAGTACGTTAGTTTATTTGACTTCTTACAACTTTTATCTGGGAAAGTTCTTACTAAATCTGATTTTCCAAGCTGTTTGTAATATTAACTTTTCTAACTGTTAGACGACGTTCATTGGTAAATATCCTGTCCTTCTATATAACTTTTTCTTGAAAGATTCATATCTTACAGTGAGATTATGAGTTTTCTCTGAATCCAAAGTGCAATATATGGGTTTTATTGTAAAAGGAAGAGTTTACTAACAAATGACCTTGAAAATATAGCTAGAGGTCAAAGTCATAGCTATCACAAGATAGCTTACTCATATTCCTACAACTTTTGTTCTGGTCAATTCCTCTGAAATCTCAACAGTGAGTTACTACAGCACTTGGAAAGTTAAAAACCTGCAAGTATATGAATATAATCATTATTTGACATTCAAGTGTCCGTAACTTGAAATCTATGGACTTTTTGGACTTACTGCGCATAAGAACTCTTATTCAGAATGGTCCAACTAATACATTTCAGCTGGTTTTAGCTCAAACGACTGTATAACTTTTATCGTGTATTTTGTGCGCAGTCCTCTCTATAATCGGGCAAAAAAAGTAGATATTAAAGAAGTTCAAAATAGTTGGTCAAAGATGGTCATGGAATTCAAAACTGCTATCTCAACTTGTGTTATTTACTCCATCCAAATTAATACATTTTTTAACGAACATTCTAGAGTCGGTTTTAGCATATGACATTAGTAAGGGGTGCTTTCTGAGTGTGTAAAATCAAAAAGTTGACTCTGGAGGCCATCAGCTTTGGCTGCCATATTAGATAACAGTTTTTCGCTATTATCTCACAACCTGCGGATTCTAAGATACTTACAATTATTATTATAGACCATTTTTGTTCAGAACTAAACTTACCACTTCTTTTATTGATTTTTTTTTCAAAATATTTCGCAACTGCTAATTTTATGAAGAGAAGATATCTGATCAATTTTATAGAGCATTGAATTGCTATATATTGCACACACCCTATTGATTGATTGATTGATTTGCCAGCGTAAGGTGAGCATTGCTGTCGATTCCGGGTACCCATGGAGGTTCGTTCCAACACCCAGCTGCGTCATCAGCCAAACATGCCCAAAGGACGGCCAAACCGTGTGCCGGAACCAAATCTCGGATGTTTTATATACTGCCGGACCGACTGCATACGCTGGGTTGGACATTGGACATGCTTGTTGTCAGCAGCGAGAGCCACATAACGGATGGGATAGGAATATAGGATGGGAAGTGTAGGTGTTTGTGAGATGCTTCTTTTAAGTTTCCATGCTTCTTTTTTAGTGTCCATTTGTCATCATCAAATGGAAGTGTAGGCGTTTGCAAGATGCTTCTTTTTAGTTTCCATGACTCTTTCAAGTTTCCATCTATCATCATCTCCTTATTTATTCTTCCTCCATGTATTCTGTTTCTGAATCTAGCAGTGTTCACCTCCTTCTGCCCGCTTACGTTCACTTCGTTTTCTGCCAAGACATACATGCATTTGCTCACCGCAGGGAGCTTTCTCTAACCGTTCCACAGGTAAATATCCGTTTGCAGTGGAAGTGCCCTATCTTACGATAAGAAAAGCTTTTTATGGTCGGTTGGCTATAAGAAAGAGGCCCGAGAGAATATTTTGCTGTATATCAGTTTCTTTCTGCAGTAATTACTTTCAACTGCCGCTTTCCAATTCCGGGTGTTTTATTGCCTATTTAATACCTTTTCATTTTTACCCCTATTTTTTTCTTTGTTGTGTAATAAACTATCCT
This sequence comes from Stenurella melanura, assembly GCA_963583905.1. NCBI lineage: Eukaryota > Metazoa > Arthropoda > Insecta > Coleoptera > Cerambycidae > Stenurella > Stenurella melanura. Next base: position 43,258,817 of record OY757313.1, on the reverse strand, counting down.
GTGACAAGGATTACCTACTAAACCAATAAATAGAACTTAAAAATAAAACGTATCTGTTCATCCTTTGCTTTGTTTATGTTACTAAATTACACTCGTTACAAAACCAGTCCGTTGCCTCTCATTGATAGTGTATTATATTACCAGATGTTTATTTTATCGCATTAACCGCTTGAGAAATGGTGCTCGGTCGTCTTAGCATAGGTATAGGGACTTACATACATTTGCTTTATTTGATTCTATCTAAACAACAGTACGCGTAACTATTAATTCCGTATGAACTTTGTTTTTCTATTATGGCGTTTCACTTCACGTAGAATTTTTTGATGTAACGATGGCTTAAATTGTATAGAGTATAACGCGGTTTTTACTGCTTTTTTAGCGGTTTCTTTCGAGAGCATTTCACAGCACGTCTATACACGAGGTTAGTCCAACACGACCTCCTTATATATTGCACACACCCTATTATCCATAAATTTTATCTAAAGTTTTTTATTTTAAGAGTAATAGTTTACGATTTACAGCGCGACATTTTTTTATCATCTGTAACGCGGTATAAAAAATAAAAAAAATTGGCCGTAGTTGCAAATGAGAAGGAGACCTGAGAAAATCTTTTGCACATATTATATATTGTATTTTTCGGTTTAATTATCTGCCTTCTGTTTAACACAGTTTTGTTTTTGAAATTTAGAAATTATTTAAAATCAGGTTTATGAATTAATATTAGCGTATAATACAACTAAACGATTTTGTAATGAATAATGTTATACCCGAGTATGATTATAAGTATGAGCGGGCGAAGCGAGTTAGTGTTGTAATCATCAGCGGGAATAAAATATTCATTATAGCGAGTCGTATACTGTACTTTATCTACGACTGATTTTTAGAAATAAAAAATAATACATTTTTTTTTACTTTGCAGCAAAATGTATATTAATGTTGCTACAACTAATAAATTGAACAGATGATGGAATGTTAACATGATTAGAACTACTATTTGCAAAAGTAATATTAATGGGGTTAATGTTTCAGATTTCTTTGCTTGGTAGCCCTATGATTTTCTTTTCAAAAAAGAACGCAGTTTACTAAATCTTTCCCTATTCACGTTGTGTTTTATTATTAAAACACGTTTTATCATTGAGTAATATGACCACAATAAAGAAGATTTATATTTTCTCCTAATTCGGCAAAATAGGCCAGTAATTCGTCTTTCGAAAATGAAGTTGTCTTTTTTTGAATACGCCAGTCCATGAAGCTTCTGTACATTTTGTCGTCATTTTAATAATACTTCTCTTGGACTAGTTTCCTACACTTATTTTTTTATTGCTACACACAGTTTAATATTATACTCTTCGCAAATACAAAAAGTAGAGAATATTGCATTCGATCGGCACATTTCCAAAACCGGTAATATTGCTCGTAGAGAAAAAAAATTCATATCACTGTGTTGGTGATCGAATTCTGAACAACTTTCAAAATGTCCGTCCATCTGTGCCTCTGTCTGTCTGTCTGTTCGTCCGTTTTACTGTCCATCGGTCACGTTTCTTGTAAGCACGATAACTTAAGAACGAAAAGTCCGATTGTATTGAAATTTGGACAGCAAGTTAATGTTAGCTAGAGGAAGAATTCTATTGAACAAAATCGATCAATAAATAAAACAGTTAATAATTTTTGAAATGAGAAACATTTTTTGTTTTGTAATTAAACAAAAAATGTTTGAAACTAATATCATTTACAAAAATAAACTGCGAAGAGTATCCTATAGAATGTAAAATAATTATATAACAAGTGTAGTAAATCGGCGAAGTGTATAATGGTTAGCTTGTTTATTCACACTTTCCATATCAGTTTCAGTTAGGGTTCTATTACTTTTAAGTTTCAACAGAGCTATTATGTATATATTGTTTTATAAACACATGTCGCCCACTTGAGACTAAAAACACTTAGTGTTCGGCTTTTTTTACCAATAACCGATTGAAGAAAAGCCCTTTAACACGATCTGCTCTCTTCGACGGCTAAACTAAGAATTTTGAACAGAATTGTTTGTCATATTTTGATGTTAAATAAAAGGAATCATTACAAAAGGATTACACAAACTAAGACAAATTTTTAATTCCATGAGCATATTTGACCAAGATAATTTTAGATCCTGATCATAGTTTAAAGATTGTAGATTAACATACATACCTGACTTCCAAATAATAAGTGACCAAGTTCAGCAAAAGCCAAAAATATTATGAAGAACATAATAGAAAATCCTAGGATATCCAAGGCACACTAGAATTATTTCAGTAAAGTATATTATTATACGTTTCACAAGTAAAACAAGGCAGGGGTGGATCCAGAGGGCAGGCGCCCCCTATCGTGACCCCGCCCTTCTTAAAATATAGTAACACTAAAATTGCTTGTGTATGAATTCTGCCCATGAGCAACAAAAGCCACGCATAAGTCATGTGGGTAGTAGAGAAAGAAGAAATATTTTTGAAGTGATTTTTAATAAAAACAGTATTGAATAAAATTTCTATAATTTCTTCCGCTCCGTTTCTTTCCACAGTATACTCAATTTATAACTTTGAAGCTGCTGCTTAAGTTCGACGTTCACATTCCTCTTTAACATTTCTTTGCCGTGACAGAAAGGAAACATTAATTTATTACCCGTCTACGACTAAGCAGAAATGGAAGGGTTATGACTAAATTAAAAGTTACGATTTTGGTAGTCCATACATTATTTATGTGGGTATGCATATGTTCCATCATAGCGACCAAACCGCTGAACCGATTTTTATAAGTGAGGTGTCGTTGAATTCGTCTCAATGTCGCAGTCGTTTTTAGGCTACTGCTTCTTGTAAACTTGACTACCCACATGTATTCAAGAACATCTTTATAATTTTCAAGTAAATTGTCAAATTAACAGGTTATGTTTATGAAATATGTTTTGTGCATATTACTTCAACATCCATGTAGTGGCATTAGTCCAGGCAAAAGGGAGTTTTTGAAAAAAAAATGCCAACTGGTGTTTTTCAGTGGGAATGTGTACCTCTTAATATGCATAACTATTGTACCTGAAATCCAACAGCTGGAAATTAGTGCGACTGTGTTTAATTAACAAGTGAATTTATGAAAAAAGAGTTTTTGGTCTGTATAAATCTATCTTTAGGTTTTAAGGAAATACGTCCGAATAAGAATTTGTAGATAGTAAAAATATCTACTCATTAAAATTGTTTAATTGGTTTTTTAACAAAATGCAAACAGCTACTAAAAAAATGCTGTTTCTTAATTAATTTTTAACTTTATAAATAATGAAAGTAGACGTAACAATCTTTGATAGATTATAGGTTTTGCTGTGTAGAATAAGTATTGTTTTTTTGGAAATATGTATTTGTATAATTTTTGCAAAGAAGCATTTGTTTGTTAAAAAGGCACTTCTTTGAAAATTAATTTCTACAGCTTAGGGATGTCGTAGCGTAACACAGTTGGGCTTATATTCTTCCTAGTCTAGGTGCCCGCGTACATAAATTCAATTTATACATATCCTCTTATACCTTCTTGTATGGCTTAATTGCGCCTAGTTTACCATTTTTTTCCTCTGCGAAAATTTTCGTAAACGCAGCTTTCCCCCTCTCATTTTTCTGAAAAACGTGCATTTCATATTGTATATAGAGTCGGGTACAATTCAAACTGACGTGTGTCATGGCCGCTAAAACGTCTGAACTAAGATTTTATTTAAAGCATAAGAAATATCAGTAGTTCTCAAACAGTTCTCAGCAATGATATCGCTAAATAATTTTAAAAATATATAAAAGATACTATCATAAAATGTTAAGATTATTAATTTAGTAACTTCATAATTTTAGTGGAATTCTGATTATACAGTGTCTATAAAGTTGGCTACATATGGGAAAAAATTGTATTTTTTACATTTCTAAAAAACTCTATTGGGGGTTTGTTTATGCATGACACATGACACATGTCATGCGATCACCGGTTTGGGTCAAATTGTTAAGATATCGAAACATTTTATGAAGAAAAAGTGCATATAGAATACAAGGACTCCATATAGTCGCGTCATTTTAGCATGAAAAATCTGAAAACCTCAAAAAAAAGATACAGGGTCAATTGACTTAATTCTTGTTGCAAAGAGTTCAGAAAGGCATTTAAAAAAACAGTGCCTTTTATTTTTTTGGGGAAATGTTTGGTTTCATTTCTTTTCCGATAATTGGACAATTTAATTAAATTAATTGAAAAATTTGTTATCATACACAATATTCCATATAATTAAACGAAAATGGTTACTCGGGGGTTTCTGGGGTCGCTGATCACCAATCTGAAGTCCAATTTGGGAAATTCAAAATGGCGGACCGGAAATCGGGCCATCTTCCAGAAGAAGAATGAGAATGGATATCTTGGCCTTGAAAATCTGTACTCGGGAGTTTTCGGGGTCTCTGATTACGAATGCGAAGCCTGATTTGGTAAATTCAAAATGGCGGACCGGAAGTAGAGTCAATTTATCAGGAAAAATTCATATTTTTTCGTTCTTGGGCTGAAAATGAGTACTCAGAGGTTTTTAAGGTCGCTGATTACGGATCAGAGGTCCAATTTACGAAATTCAAAATGGCGGACACGGGAGGAACAGTCAATCTCTTCGCAAAACCTCGTATTATTTACTTTTTCGGGCTAAAAGTATGAAAAATAAAAAAGTATTTCCTGAAAAATATACTACTTCCGGTCCGCCATTTTGAATTCTCCCTAACTGGACATCAGATTCGTTATCAGCGATAACGAGAATCTCCGAGTCCCCCCCCCACGTTCAGCTCAAAAAAGAAAATAATACGAGTTTTCAGGAGAAATAGAGTGTTATTCCGGTCCGACATTTTGTATTTCGTGAATTAGGCCTTTGATTCGTTATCAGAGACCTCAGAAACCCCCGAGTACTCATTTTCAGTCCAAAAGCGAAAAAGATACGAGTTTTTCTTGATAAATGAACTCTACTTCCGGTCCGCCATTTTAAATTTACCCAGTCAGACCTCAGATTCGTAATCGATCAGCAACCTCGAAAACCTCCTAGCACAGATTTTCAAGGCCAAGATATCCATTGTCATTTCTTATGGAAACTGGCCCGATTTCCGGTCCGCCATTTTGAATTCCCCAAATCGGACTTCAGATTGGTGATCAGCGACTTCAAAAACCCCAGAGTAACCATTTTCGTCTAATTCTATGGCATATTGTGTATGATAACAAATTTTTCAATTAATTAAATTAAATTGGCCATTAATATTGTCCAATTATTGGTCCAAAATTTAAACACATTTCCGCTAAAAAATAAAATCTATTTTGAAGCGGATATGAGGAAAATAAAAAAGTGCAAATTTTACCCCTACCATTAATTACTATATGAAAAATCATAAACTCTTGTGTCTATTTCACAAATATTTGACTAGTTTCGACAAAAACTGTATGTATTTTAGTTGAATAAAGGTATTTGCATGTAAAAAAAGAAACGAACCCCCAATATAGTATTTTTTAGAAATCTCAATAATACAAATTTTTCCGATATGTAGCCAAATTTACGACGGACACTGTAGGTATATGGGCACAAATGAAACTGATAACAAAAAATGAATTGCCCAATTCAGTCAATAACAATGAGTAATCAGAAAAAGAAATCAAAGACTAATATTACTACAGTCCAGCAAGAGATACGGGAAGGTTTGGGCATTTCTTGCCAGGAAAGGATAGGATCGTAGTATTAGTAGGGGAAACGATGTCAGTAAAAATAAAATATTTCATATAACAAAACAAAATCTGAAATCTCTATGAGAATAACGAAAATAAATTATTTTTCTTTTAGCGGTAATAAATAAAAATTCTAGTTGACAAAATAAAAAAAGACACATTTTTGGGGAAAATATAGTTTTAACAAAACTCGAGGCGCAGTTTAATAAAATAAAAATTATGGAACGAAAATTATTAACTTTTAATAGAGCTTAAATAAAAAAAAAAGTAGAAGAGTGTTGGGGATCGATCCCGCACCAACCCCATTTATATTTATTGCATCGAGCATACATACATACATAACAAATTTATTCAATATTAAAATCATATAAAACATTGCCTCCCCGGATCGTGATCCGAAGTCAACCGTACAACCACGTCGCACAGCGCCGTGGTGTTAGTGCGGTTGGGCGGATCGCGACCGGTTCGGCTCAATAAAATTAATTAAAATAGACAAAACTCCTGCCGCCTGTGGTAGCTTAAAATCGTAATTAAAATTTTACATATTTAAAACTTAAATTTAAGAACACTAGAACTAAGAAAACACTGAAAAATTTGGATAAAAACACTGATTTAATTTTGGTTGCTGAGACGGGAATAAACTCAATGGAAAAGACCCGTTCGAGGCAATTGTGCCCCAACAGTCTATTCGCCGTTGGGAAGTTGTGATTAGTGGAAAGGAAAATTGAGTTTTACAAGTAGTTTGAATTTTTATAAAGTTTCTTGGCCAAAGGGGAATTTTAAAATAAAAGAACAAAATAAAATTTACAAAAATACAAACAGGTGACAAACAATAAGAAAGAGAAAGAGGATAGGTACAGAATAAAAATATGGTGGTGAAAAGTATGTGATAGAGAGGAGTTTTGGTTAGAAGAAGTTTGGCTAGAGAGGTTGCCGAAAGATAGGCAACGCCTGGTATGGTAAGGGGTGTTTGATTTGGAAGGGGGCATTATGCATTCTGATTTGGGTAATGTTGCGCGTAAGCGGACTGTCGCCCAGTCGAAAAGCATAGAATTTTTGCGATGTGTCCCGGACGAAGTCCGCTAGTGGCGTTATGTCATCGAGCATCTTACCGATTGGGCTAGGCTAGCTACTTTGTTCTGCTTTAAGATGTGTACTATGTACGTAATAGAAAATTGTAAGACTTAATGGTTTGATATTGTTCGTTTAACGGATGAATATCCACTATTTACCACTAAAAATAACTTAAATATTTCATATAAAGACGTTTTTCATATTTAGAGTGGTGTCAGTTCACGGAAATAAATAATATTCGTCATCAAATCACACAGTTTGAGAATCGCTGAGCTTATGACTATGTTTCTCACTCCTCAGTGTGCATTTCATATTTCCGTCTCAAAAGAAGTGGGAAAGAATCTTGGTAGACATACATTGACAATGTCTATGGCTTTAAGTTTGTGTGCAAGAGATAGTGAAAACGTATGTGCAATATTAATTCATGCAACGGTCTTTTTAAACTTGACCCGACTCTAGATACTGTATTTTTACACAATGTAGTCGTAAGAAAACTTGATGAAACGCGCAAGAGAACTTGATGAATCGCGCAAGAAAAAAATTATCCGACAATAGTTTTGGAACGTTAGGGATGCCTACCACCCTAAACATGCCGAGAAAACGAGTTTAGAAAATTTATTGATAACCAGCTTATTTTTTTAAGATTGCTTAATAAAGATTTGTAGAATCCAATTTTCAAATTGTCCGACAAAATATACTTTCCAGACCGACGCGACGCGTGGAAATCGTCGGTTTCCTGACGACCAAAAATTTATTAATAACATATCTTTTTTTAAATTTTTTGTTTTTGAATGAAGTATAGAATATAATGAATATAGTATCAAGACGATTTCATTTAAAGAAATTTGTATGTGGAAGAAGTGATTCCTTGAGCAACGGTGAACGTACAATACAAATAACGAGCAGTAATGGTCTATTTCTACTTTGAACGGCTTCGGTCATGGGAACGTCGAACGGATATGGCAACGTCAAGTTTAAAAATTGAGTATAAAGAAGCAGACCCATAGCCAAAATGTGGTGCTCGGCTCCCCCTGGGAAAATTTGGGCACCCTCTGGGAAAGTTTGACTACCAGAACATTTTCTGGTAGTCAAATCACTACCAGTTGACTTTCTTCCTACCATTGTAGGAAGAAAGTCAACTGGTAGTGATTTGAACAATTAATCTCCCCCCTCGTAATCTCGTGAGTATCGCCTACAATTTCTTTCTGGCTACAGGCCTGTAAAAAAACATTCATTAAATGCTTCAATTTTAATTTTGCTTAAGGGGTCTCATGCCCTAAAAGTAACTTTGCAGAGCAACCTGTACAAAAGTTTTTTAATATCTTTGAAGTATAGGAATTGATTGGTATACTTCCCGTTAAATAAAACTAGGACACTTTATTTTAGTTTTGTGAAATAGTCTTGACAATTCAGTTAGGACAATTATTGTTGATGTGTCAGAAATTATTATTTTTAATTTCCACGATGCCGCAACAATTAAGCATCATTCAAAAATTACGAATTGTTTCGAAGATTGAGGACGGTTGGGCAATAAGATTTCTTGCGGAAAAATTTAATGTCAACAAGAATACTATTTTGAAAATTTAAAGAAAATGGGAAAATAAAGGAACTGTTGAGAAAAAGATAGGAACAGGTAGACGAAGAAAAATCTCGGAAGAGCAGGACTCTACTTTAGTAAATTATTTACGAAATCATCCTTTCGACAATGCAAGTAAGGCTAAATTTGAAACAAATTTCCCCGCAACCGTAAGGACGGCTTTAAGAAGACTGAAAAAGTCTGATCTTAAAAATTGTGCTGCCACAAAAAAATATCAGTTAACAGAAGAGAAAAAGCAAGGCCGTATAATATTTGCTCTCAATCGTTTATTAAATGATGCTGATTTTTGGAGAAATGTAATTTTTTGTGATGAAGAAATATTTCAATTCCACAATGACGGTGGTATTCGGGTGTATAGGCCACCATGCTCTAGGTTTAATGAAAATTGTATTGCATCCAGTGATAGATCTGGAAGGTTTTCAATTAACGTTTGGGCATGGATGTCAATGGAAGGTTTAGGGGTTTGCTGGAATATCGATGGAAGGCTAAATTCTAGAAAGTATTTGGAGATTTTGAATAATGTAATGTTGCCTTCAGTTAGATGTTTGCCTGGTGATAATTTTATATTCCAGCATGATAATTGCTCAGTGCACACCGCCAATTGTGTGAGAAGTTATCTAGATGAAAATAATGTTGAGGTTCTGCCTTGGGCTGCCAAAAGTCTCGACACGAATCCGTTGGAGAACATTTGGAGAATAATGGTTACGAAAATGCAGAAACAAAATGTTACCCTTTAAATAAAAATCATTTATGGTCTCTCATTGAGGAAACTTGGGAGAGTCTGGCGGAAAGTCATAACCTTACCACAAAATTGATCGATTCAATGCCCAGAAGGATGCAAGAAGTAATAAATAATAACGGGACCATGATTAGATATTGAATTCTTCTATTTCTGTTTTTGTTTGTTTTCTATTTTTTACTTTAGATATTTTTAATAAGTTACTGTCTAATTTTCATAAGAACCAGTTATATTAGTTGGAAAATAGAATAGAGTTGGCACCGCCGCACGAATGTCGTCTACCAAGATCGATTTACATAACTAATAATTACAGTTTTCAACGAACAAGAGTTGTCCTACTTTTATTTGTCGGGAAGTGTATAAGGCTGAGGAGCACTTGACGATCAAATTGCAGTGAATTAGGGGTTTTAAAATCGACTATTTTACAACAGGGTTTAGAAGTCGTCCATAAACTACATAACGCTGTTGAGTGGGTGGGAGGAGTGACTACTAATGTCTACATGGCGTTACAAGTAGCGGGGGGGTTTTAAGAATTATTGTCACGTAACACGTTTCTCTCTTTTTTCTATTTAATGCACAAGTTACCAAAGTAATGACCAAACATTTAATTAAAGTATTGCGAAAAAAATATTGGAACGACGAAAATTTCATTCAAATTTAATGAAAAGTTACGTTACGAAGAAAGGAAGGGATCAAGCAGAATATCTACATGGTACTACATGGTGGAGGCAGGGCAAGAAAATGCGAAAAAAACGTTACGTGGTTTATGGACGACCCCTTATTACGACTACGTTTTTTCACCGAAAGATGAAAAATTTGTAGCGTTAGAACTGCACTTGCTAAAAAGCTACGTATTTGGATACAACTTACACTCTGAACTTCCATTTAAAGTAAATAAGTTTAGACTTTACCGACCACCATGTCCGTTTAATTTGATGCAATTGCTAGCATCAAGAAACATTTTTATATATAACCATTTAGTATGCCATATAAAAAAATAAAATTAAAAATATAATAAATATGTAATATTTGTAACTTGTATTTAGAAATAAGTTTCCTATCGTCTTTACTTCAATGTTAATCCATGTTATCCGAGGTCTAGTCAGTATGTGTGAAAATCGTCTATACGGACTCATAGACGTACCTGTATCACTGTCAGTTCCCAATTATATGTTGAAAAAAAAAAAGAAAAGAAAAGATAAAAAATTATTAAATGAAACAAAAAAAAATACACGAAAAAAAAAAATACATGTTTTAAAAAAAAGGAATACATAGTAAAAACTGAAAAAAATATCACAAAAAAAAGATATATGTTTGTATGTTTGTACTTATTCGTTTACGTAAATACTTATATGCTTGTTATATACAATAGAAAAATATGTAGTTAAAAAAAAGTGTACACATTGGTAACCAAGGAATAATGTGATAAGAAATAAAAATAAAAAAAATATAATTATTATACTAGGAAACTTGGCGAATGGTCTTTGTAACCGTAGTCAACAAACCTGAAACACACACACACTTTACCGACCGTTTCGCGGAGATAATCCATGTAAAAAAATAGCGAATTTGGCCATGACTTGCAGACCAGCTGGGTTGTCTAGGGCAATCGAGCTGCACCCGCGAATATACTGGAATTCAAGATTCAAATTCTTTGAAATTGCCAAAGCAATATTTTTTCCTACCATTTTTGTTTCCTGAATAAATACAAAAATTGTTTCCTGAATAAATACAAAAATTGTTTCAATCTTCTTTCAATGAACAATTGAAAAAATTATAAAGACATTATTCTATGAAAGGACATTCGGAAAAGACATTTAAAGAATTCTTCAAAAATTAATATTCAATTTTAGAATTGTGAATGTGATATAGTATTAGAGAAAGAAACAGTGCCTACTTCATTTGGCTCTGAAATCGGGTAAGGGCCCCCCTTAAGCAGATGCTGTGGCATATTGTTCTTCATGTTAAAATAAATTATCAGTATTATTAGATATGTTACCCTGCTTAAAGTACTGTTTAGTTGTCCCATGGTTTTATTAATATTCACATATTTAAATATCCCCAAGTAAACCACGAACAGATATATTGCGAATATATGATTATATTGCAGTTGTAAGTATGCAACATGTTCTAAATTTGCGTACTGCTTTGGGTTCTTTATAACATCATCTATGGCAGGTGGCACTTTTCTTTTACGTGTTCCATTAAGTGACCATAGAATGACAGTACACTAAAATTGAATTAAGATAAAAAAAAATATACACAGTTGAATCATTAGTGCGTGAAGGGTCAATATCTCCTCAACAGTTTGAAAAATTGTAGGAGATTAAGAACGGCATATCCTAAAATTATTTTAAAATCTACAGCGTGCTTTATATAGCGGTGGCAAGGTAATAGTTGGATTTCTTAAATGTAACCCCCAACTTATTTCTATATATAATTTTGACTCTTATTTTCCCATCTCTGAACTTACACTTTATCTCACTTTTTCTGGAAATAAGCCATTTGCAGCGGTCAAAGATTAAAGCTAAAAAAAACGTATATTTACAACCGTTTATTTCATATTGACTGTTAGTCAAGGTTGTGTACTACTTTCTAGGTCTTCCAAAGTTGAACCTAGTTCTACAGGGAGTTGAGATCTCGGCGATTGTTCAAATGTTTACATTTTTAAACTATCAACACCCTGTATCAGTAATCATTTACTTACACGCTGAAATCCATAGTTACTACTTTTTTTCGAAAAAGTGGTCACTATGAGACATCAGCGTGTCGACAACTGGTTGCTGAAACATTTTGAGTAAGAACATATAGGGTGTTCCATATAATCAAGATTGAGTTATGGCAGTTTAAAAATGAAGAAAATTGAATAATCGTGGATAACACCTCATTGAACTAGGTTCGAATATGAAAGATCCGCGAACTAGTATATCTAGTATACCTTAACTAACATTTCAAATTATACAAATGGTCAAAATGAAAATACGTTTACTATAGATTTTATTCATATTTTTTATCGGAAATAGTGGAATAACGTGGTAACGCCGTTGAGTAGATTTAGAAATGATATACGCACGGATAGACAATTAAAAGTCATATATACATACCGGGTGAGTCACGAATTGCGCTCGCCTCGATATTTCCTAAAATATTTGGAATAGAAAATTGAAATTTGGAGGCCTTATTACAGGACGAAAATGCCATCTTTTCAGTAAAAAATCAAGTTTGGTGCACATCCGGTTTGACCGGAAATGCCCACAACTTTCGATTTTTAAATAGAACACCCTATATATTTTTGCATTTTTGGAATCTAGAGGAAATTTTGAATACAATACATCCATTTTGGTCACTTTTTGATAAACATTAAAAATTTTATTAAAAAATCTATTTCTGAATCCAGAGTGCTGTGGCGCCCAAAATATATTTTAGTTTGTGTGCTACGTTACTATAAAAATAAAAAGAGCAATATGATTGCATTACTTAATTCTATAGGGGCGTTTAAAATTTTTAAATGTGATTTTTACCCAATAACTTTTTTTAAATGGGAATTTAATCGTTCACCAACATTTTTAAATACCTCATTTTCATACGGATCTTTTTTTTTTTGGCATTGGATTTCTCCATTAGCCAGGTACATATTATGTATTTACTGCTTTACTCATACGTTCATAACTAACCTAACACGACGACCCAACCATACGATATACACAGGATGATATTTCACAAGGACACTCTCTTCTCGTCCAGGGGTCTGTCAGGACATTTCTTATATAACAATACACAGGTAGACCACGGAAAGGGGGTATATAAAACAATGGGAGAGACAATTAAGGAATACGAAGCTATCCTAATATGGAACGATGTTATAGCAGCAGTTTAACTGTGTTCATGAAATTAACCAATACGTTGTAGACTTGAATATTTTTTAAGGACAATAGGTGAGTAACATTAGTTGGTAGAGGGACTTTGATGTAATCATACGAATCTAATGATACCAAAATTTTGAAAATCCGCTCAGAAATATTTGAGATTTCAGCCAAAATACAATGCAGCCAAGCTTTTAGAAACATGCGGCTAATAGATAATAGATTAGTGGGCTCTGGGAACTAAAATGGCACATTTCTGTGTAAATCTGGTAACCTAATAACATTGGAAAAATCATAGTAGCCATTGAATGTAATAAAACAATATCAGCTGTTAGACAGACTCGTGTAGTTATAGGCAATCTTGAGCTATCAAAAATTTAATAATTGTGAGCGCAAAGAACGTTACAATTAAGTTTAGGGTAGGTATGTGGAGGTAAACACAATTACATCCACAAGGACATTTGCAATAGAATACGACATCAGTTCGGTTTTCAGAGATTTATTTAAATGAACATAAATATCGGGCCTATAAATAAATAAAAATCAATTCCGGTTGAATTGCGTAGAGCCATTCAAGCAACTGTACGCATTGTCGAATTGTGTATAAAAAAAATGGTGGACATTTTGAACAATATCTGTAAATGTCAATTTATAGTTTAATTATATTAATTATTTTAAAGATACCTACTGTTACCTAGTTTAATTTTAATTGTTCAAACGGAATTGATTTTTATTTATTTATAGGCCCGATATTTATGTTCATTTAAATAAAACTCTGAAAACCAAACTGATGTCGCATTCTATTGCAAATGTCCTTGTGGATGTAATTGTGTTTACCTCCACATACCTATGCTAAACTTAATTGTAACGTTCTCTGCGCTCACAATTATTAAATGTTTGATAGCTCAAGATTGCCTATAACTACGCGAGTCTGTCTAACAGCTGATATTGTTTTATTACATTCAATGGCTACTATGATTTTTCCAATGTTATTAGGTTACCAGATTTACACAGAAATGTGCCATTTTAGTTTCCAAAGCCTTATCTATTAGCCGCATGTTTCTAAAAGCTTGGCTGCATTGTATTTTGGCTGAAATCTCAAATATTTCTGAGCGGATTTTCAAAATTTTGGTATCATTAGATTCGTATGAAAATGAGGTGTTTAAAAATGTTGGTGAACGATTAAATTCCCATTTAAAAAAACCAAGTTAGTGGGTAAAAATCACATTTAAAAATTTTAAACGCCTCTAGAGAATTAAGTAATGCAATCATATTGCTCTTTTTATTTTTATAGTAACGTAGCACACAAACTAAAATATATTTTGGGCACCACAGCACTCTGGATTCAGAAATAGATTTTTTAATAAAATTTTTAATGCTTATCAAAAAGTGACCAAAATGGATGTAGTGTATCAAAATTTCCTCTAGATTCCAAAAATGTAAAAATATATAGGGTGTTCCATTTAAAAATCGAAAGTTGTGGGCATTTCCGGTCAAACCGGATGTGCACCAAACTTGATTTTTTATTGAAAAGATGGCATTTTCGTCGTGTAATAAGGCCTCCAAATTTCAATTTTCTGTTCCAAATATTTTAGGAAATATCGGGGCGAGCGCAATTCGTGACTCACCCGGTATATAAAAAAATGTTGGGTGTTCAATTTAAAGAAATCAGGTATTTTAACGTATCACCTCTATAATAGGCTGGGCGAGTTACATCTTGCGCGAATCTGAAATTCTTTTAAACATTGCAATTTTTTACTTAAAAGTAGGTAAAAAATTCATAAATAACAACTCTCGAGTTTTTATAGATTCTAAGATACGGCACATGTTTTTTTATTGTAATATAGATAGCGGAACACTGGTTTTATTTAGTTTTTCTTAAATATCTCGCGAAATAAGCCGCTAATCGACTTGAGATATACTGAACAAATTTATTTCCAAGAAAATTTTCTACAAGGATAGGCTATTACGAAAATTCACAAAAATTGTTTACTATTACAATATTAGCAACAAAGTTAAAGAAATGAAAAATTTTCGAATTACAGTAACTAAATTTCTTGGAAACTTCATGAAATTTTGAGAAAAGATAGCCCTTGTGATGCCTAAAAAGTATACGCAACCCCAACCTTTCAATCCAAAATGGCAGCCTATTGAAAATTTCCAAAATTGGACATTGGAAGTGCTGCCGTTTCGGCAAAAAAGAAACCGGATCGACATGAAACCGATTGGACTCGGTTGAATTCAACAATATCAAAATTTGTGTACCAAAATTCAGATTTCACTATTGACAAATAAATTTTACATTTAAATTAATCGAGAAAATTAATGTTTCTAGGAATCGTATCTCCGCGAATTTTCAGTTTAAAAATTTGCAACAAATTGTATTGAAATGCGTTTAAAAAAAAGATGAATTTGAAAAAAATAAGTTTTTTCTAGGGCCAATTGGAGTCGAGACACGCCACTTTTACGTATTTATCAATAACAACCGTTGTAATCAATATTTTTGCTTGAATCTTGGTATAATGCAACTAGAATGCCTTATTTATAAGTACAGTTTTTTTCGATCCATTTTGACCAATTCTTCATTATGAAAGTATCGATTAATGAACGCACAAGAACGTACGGTGCGAGGGACGCCCAGTGACTGAGATAGAAGGGCGCTGTGACGTCATAGAAAAATTGAAATAAATCACAAATTCTTACTTCTTATAACAAACACATTCTTGTAACTGAACCTTTAGTATTGTTTCAATAAAGTAAATAATTTAAAGTAAGTGAGTAAATAATATTTAATAAAGTAAATAAATCAAAGTTAATAAATAGTGTAACTCATTACGTTAATAGTACTTATTCAAATAAAATATAGGCCAGTCACCACGGACTTCCATAATGCAAAGTTAGACAAAAATTGCGAAAGTTTTTAATCTTTGAGACAATATTGGAGGAGGAGTAAAAATCATGTATCCGGTTTTGCACCCTTTTCCGCCCCCCGGAACATTGTTAAATGAACAAAAAATGTAAATTTGCAAATAACTTTTTGAAAAAAAATCCGATATTCATGCAAATTTTAGAGAACATTTTAATAATTATTACACGTATTCTGTCAAGTTTGCACCCTGCTACGATGACCGGAACATTGAAAATAGTTGTTTTTTAACTTTGTAATGAAATATTTTGTGCAAAAAAAATTGCGAAAGTTATTCAAATGATTGTATATGCAACAGACCCGTTTGTAATTTTGCATAACTTTCTTTACCCCGGAAGATTTTTTTCACATTTTTTTTATCTGGCACGGACACGATTTTGACGTTTTCAACAATAAGTGGGGGCCTAAATAATTGCGAAAGTCTTAAAATCGGGTTGCAAATGTTTGTAACACCAATAAATGATACAATCTGAATTTGCAACCTCGTAAATGCCTCGGAAGTTAATGAAATTACTTATTTTTTAAACAACGAAGCTATGCTTGTCTCGAAAAAATTAGAAAATAGGTGCAGATTTCATACAGCATTCTAATAATGGATATAAATACTCATGTGAATTCACAACCTCGCAAAATATCCGAAATATAATTTATCTACCTTCGCTTTCCTTCTGAGATATTTCGCAATTTCATTAAAACTTCATCAACATAAAAATAATTCCAGAAAAAATTGCAAATTCATTATTGTTTTAATTATGTGGGTATATAGCTTAATATCAAATTGCAATCCATTTATTAATGCGGAACATGATTTAAATAAATGAAATCTCCTTGAAAGGGGGTGACAATTACATACACTCGCACATACTCAACACACGAAAATACAAAAAACCCACTATCCTGCCTTTCCTTGCCATACCATGCCCCCTAAAACACCCTAAAAAATATTTTTACGTATAAAAAAAAACTCTAAAAGTTATCCCCCGCCTTTTTAACTAATGACCCATTTGTGTTTACTTTTATTTTCTACGTGTTCATAAAGGATTATTTTTGCCCAGCCACGCACTAACTAATATGCGTTAAGCGGCCCTCAGTACTTGTTTTTATGTATCAATAAAATAGTCTGTAATCTTGTTATATGTTTTATATGTGCATGTTATATACACCTAAGCAATAAGTTGGAAATGTAGGATAGCTAAAAATAAAAAGAAAGCTTGAAATGGTAAAAATCTTTATGTAAAAACCCTCCTTACTAGCTGAAAAGTACATAGCTCTGCAGCCAGAAGTACATCCGGGTTAATTTTTAATTAAAATAAAGTCTTTGAGTGCAGCTCTGAAATTTTGTGTAGTTACATATTTTAACTGTAGAAAGAAATAAATAAATGCCATGTAGTCTTAGGATAAGAAATATCAGCCAAAAAGTTGAAAACAAATTAAAAAAAGTACACCCGTACAGGATTCGAACCGAGAAATCCGCTGTGAATGTCGTCGCTTAACGCAATGGGCTACGGTCGGGGTGGACTTGAAATTTCAATTAGTCTCGTCGGAAAAAGCAAAACGTGAAATTTTTAAATGTTCGTAACTAAATAAATGCATCAGCAGGAAGGCTTCGTAATGTCGATATCGAAAGATCGAAATTGGCATTTTCACGGCATCGTTAATTGCATGGGCGAAATCGAAAATTCGAGACGACAGAAGTGAACGAAAAATAGCATTTTTTGACATTTCGCGAATTGGATTTGTTTTTTGTTCCATTAATGTCACTGGTACGTTAATAACCGGAAAACCCGGAAGAATAGGGAGATTTTAAATATAAAAACAAAATCGCCAGAACTGTACCTTGACCAATGTCAAATTTTAATAATTTAATTACAACTTTACCGACTTCTGGCAACGTTTAATCTCCGACCTAGACTTCTGGGAAAAATTTTAGGCAATTTCTACAATTAAAAACTATAACTACACAAAATTTCATCATTTTCACCTATTTTCCAATTTTTTTTGAGTCAAGCATAGCTTCATTATTTAAATAATAGGTAATTTCATTAACTTCCGGGATATTTACGAGGTTGCAAATTCAGATTATATCATTTATTGGTGTTACAAACATTTGCAATCCGATTTAAAGACTTTCGCAATTATTTAGACCTCTACTTATTGTTTAAAACGTCAACATCGTGTCCGTGCCAGATAAAAAATTTATGGAAAAAATCTTCCGGGGTAAAGAAAGTTATGCAAAATTACAAACGGGTTTGTGACCCTACTTTGTTATATAAACAATCATTTGCATAACTGTCGCATTTTCTTTCCACAAACTATTTCATTATAAAGTAAAGAACAACTATTTGAAATGTTCCGGTCATCGTAGCAGGGTGCAAACTTGATTTAATATATGCAATTATTATCAAAATGTTCTCCATGGTTTGCATAAATATCGGATTTTGTTCAAAAAGTTATTGAAAATAAACGTTTTTTGTTAAATAAACAATGTTCCGGGGGCGGAAAAAGGTGCAGAACCGGATTCATAATTTTTTCACCTCCTACAATATTGTCAACATTGTTTTAAGCAGCGCAATTTTTCATACCTCTTTTGCTTTAATGACTGGCCTAATACTTAAATACATCAAAGTATATTACTGAAAAAGAAAAATGTTTTCATTTTATTCACACATTGTATATAGGATGACTTTTATAACAAAATACAAAAAAAGTAAACGTTTCGTCTTAATGTGACATTGCTCAATTATTTATAACCCTGTATTTGCAATTAATATCGATCTGTTGTTGAAAAATATTAATTTTAATAGTAAAAGTATCACAATCATGCATACATTATGAAAAAAGTAAAAATTAATCATAAAATTGCTGATTATTGAAGCCGGTAGCAACTTTGTCAAAATTTACTTTACACCATCGGAAAGTACAGAAAAGACACGTTATTTAAAAAAAAAATCATTTTGGTAGTTGTTTTCTAAGCCGACTAGTAATCTGATCTGAATTATGATGCCGGGTGCCCCATTATACATTGAGCCTTTTCAAACTTATATAACTTTTGAACTAGTTTGCTCACTTCCGGTTTAACCGGAAATGACAAATCGTATTTTCAAGGATAGGGCAACTTTGATGTTTCAAATGAAACAATTTTTTTCGCAGTTGGAAAGCCCACTGTTACCCCTTTCCAAAAATTCCATGTTTGCCATGGGAGTTATAGAGTGATGGTTTTATAAAAAGACTGGCGAAAACCACATACCATTATCCCAACTAGTTCAAAGGTTATATAGGTTTAAGAAGGGTCAAAAAAAGCAAAATGGGTTATTACAATCTATGAACAATGTATATGTGAACTTACCATTATGATCGTGGCTTGAATATAACTCCAGAACTTTATGAGAAATTTTAGTTGAAAGTAAAAAACTTCCCGTATTGCCTCTAGAAGGAAAAAGCCAGCGAATACATACATTCCATATTCGCAAACTAATAGAGGCCAATTTGCTGCACCGCTATGCTCGATCAAATTAAGACTGTTAAACTTTGCGGACGGTATGACTCCTCCAGTTGCCGGAAATTCAAATACTAATCTGTAAAATATCATGTAGAGGGTGTCCTAGTTTGATGTTGGCGTATAGGTAAGATAATCTTAATTAATGCTGCTATGAACATAATCCCCCAAAAACACTTTACATTTGTAACGTTCTTTTGGGGAATATCCCTAGTATTTGTTGCAAGAAAGTACTATTAACTTTTTCATTTCAAATAGCATTCTATATATTTTTTTATTTGATTTGATAGAGGCTTAAATTGTTGGCTCAGTGGCGCAGTGCTAAGTTCTTTAGCAGGTTCGAATCCTGGCCAGGGTATGTATATTCAGTAGCGTTATTAATGTGTCACAGAGACGGTCTATCTCTATCTATCGGTTTATCTTTGTTTGAATATGTAATGAGTAGCCGAAATAGGTGAAAATATAATATTATTTTCTTTTTTTAGTGCATTTTTTAAACAGTTTCGGTTGGTGTTTCAAAGCATGTTTTTAATTTTTTTTAAATTATTTATTTATTATCAGTTAAACACCCGCCATTTACAATGTAACTTTTGTTGTTATTGTCTCACATTTGCTGGATACATAAACAATTACAAGGTTTCAATTCTTGTCTTTCTACGGCTTATATAACAATGCTGACATCCAACAGTATTCTTATTCTTTATGTATAAGTAATAATACAATATTTAAATTACGAAGACAAGACAAACTTAAATACTTACTTGCAAATGCAAAATATATTTAAATTAGCATTGTAGACGGAGAAATCAATGAATACTGCTCTTGTACCACGTGTGCTCCACGAGTTGTCTTTCAGCACTTTGAGTATTCTAATTGAACGCTGTTTAGTAGCTAACTCGCTATAGAAGCCACCACCTCCATAAGTAGATATCTGTCCCGTATAACGTAAACTTTTACTAACATCTCCGCCACGGTACGTCCACCTAAAACATGCATTCTTATAAAAAATCTTTAGGGATTAATCAACAAATACGATCGCAGAATGGACTATTTTTTAATTCCCCCTCCCCCTTTACACGAATGTTCGTTTTAAAACACCCCCCTCTCTAGACTTACCAAACTTAACTTTTTTTTATGTAGGTACTTTCAAATTATTCTTTTTGCTGAGAACGCTCACATTTTGTGAACCCACTCCCCACCAATCCTTCAATTTGCCATTTTTTCAGTGACCCCCTCCCCCTTAAAAGCAAACGTCGTCGAGAAATATAAGCATTTAACCCCAACATGAGATTCCACCCCACCTGATTTTTATGTGAGATGGTGCAAAATATTCCTAAAGATGTATAAAATAAAGTCAGGGTCATGGGAACTGGTACTTTCTCGATTTCCGGTCGAAAACTGGGACAGAAGTTCGCTGTTTCTGGTCATCAATATATTTTTTGTTGAAAAATATTAGAAGTTGGATTTTATATTTATATAAGACTTCTCATAGATAAATAAATAAAAGTTGAACACGTATATAATAAACTTGTGGACTTTCCCATCAGTCTTGAGAGTGCCGGACTTCTATGCAACGGAGTCGGGCTCAAAATCCGCTCGCATGTGTCTTTTTTTGTTTCTGTTTTCTTTTGCTTTTTTTGGCTTTTTGTGTTTAAATAGCAATTAAATAACAACAGTTAGAAATTTTCTTATGCGTGTACTTTTATTGTAACAGAAACCGCGTCGACATAATTTTAAAAAGTACAAAAAATGTAAATTGTTAAACAATACATGCGTTCCAACTTTTTATGATTAAAATAAACTTATTTAATATATTTCTTTAAATATTAATAACAAAAATAAGAACGCTACAGATATATTTATTAAAAATATTGTCTCATGTTGCAAGACTATGACTCCATTTAACTTAGTTAATCTCCTTCTCTTGGCACTAAGCAAATTTGTGAATTTATTATCGGTTTTTTGGTAGAAAGTAAAATAAAGTTATAGGTTAGCTTTGTATTCCGCTTGTCTTACCTCTTGTTTATACCCTCCTTCCCGTGGTCCTTCTTGTGATGTTGATTATAATTTAATGCCCTGACAGACCCCAGGGCGAGAAGCGTGTGTCCCTGTAATTCCTCATTTGGTTCATCTCTCTCTACTCTTTTTGTGTTAGGTTTTGTTTTGGTATTTCATATTATAAATTGCTCTTTTGTGACTGGCTGTATGGTCTATGACCCAAAGCCATTAAAAAAAAAATATTCATAAAACTTTCACAGTTTAAGCACGTATAAATATTGTATTATCCATTCAACTGTTGAAAATTCGGAAAATATGCACGTCACAAGAAAATTACAAGAGATCGACATTTTAAAGTACATTAACCTATACGTCAGATTTCTAAATTTCATTGTGTACGAGATATTCCATTTTCCGGTACGGGCCTTTTTTCGTGCTTTTCCAGAAAAATTTGAACAGAATGCACTTTGCATAGTTTATAACAATTACGGGGTAATAGCGGCCATTTTTTTTAAATTTTGATTTAGAGATCAAAATGAACAGAATCCACAGTTTCGTGTAAATCCATTCATTCGGTAAACTTTTAGTCAGAAATGCTAATTTGCCTACACTAATTAGTTAGTAATTTTTTTATCGTGTTGACCCCCCGCCCCCACTGTTTGGTCCAGTATGAGGTGGTGCGACGAAGCTCCATATTTAAACTCTAAATAAAGAAAAGCAAAAAATTGCATTCGTGCAGACTTCTACGGGGGTTATGCCCGGCATCAATATTTGTCGTTTAGAGTTGGTTTGAAGTCGATCAAACTTTCGAAAAAAAAGTTATTTGCTAATTAACAAATTATGTCAATTGTTTAAACAATCAAAAAGTATTGAAGATATCGGGCCAAAGAAATATGGTATATTCGGTGGTATAATAGGCATGTATTTTGAAAAAAAACAATATCCTGACCTCATCTCATCCGGACCATCATCAGTTTCGGAGTAATCAATTTGCTAATTTAGAAATTTATTTTGGCTATAACAAATGAACGGGTTGACAAAATGAGTTGTACCTGGCATCAAACGACGCGTATGGAAAACATCTTTCAATTGAATCAAGATTTTTTCAGATACGACAAACCGTTTTCATTTTATTAAATAAAGACAAAAAAATTTTTGTTTAAACAATTGTTTGACCATGAAGCTCGTGGTTTAGGCAAATTATTCATAAGAAAATCTTATTCATCGGATTTTTTCCTATAAGAATCCGTTGTTAACTTAAGTGGTATACAAAATTTGTAAAATCACCTCATTTTACTCCAGGCAAACTCGCCTACAACAATACTATGGAAAATGAGGTGGCTTGAAAAATGCGTACCGCATGGACCATGTATTTTTTGTAATCTATTGTATTAATAGTGCTTATTCTAGATATTTCTATATTTTAGGTATATACAGGGTGTCCAAATATTTCGTGTATATGAAGCTACCTCATATTTTTGTGGTTGTAGACATTAGACGTAGCTACCATTTCCCTTCAACGGTTGGTCACGCGACCTAGCTCTCTTGGAGAGAGAGAGAGAGAAAGGAAAAACAAAAGGCCGCTTAAATGTTGACAAAAAATTCTGAACAAACTCAGGCACATTTTTTTGGAAAAATAGGCTTCTTCTGTCTTCTCTCTTTTTCTTCTTCCTTCCTGGAAAAAAATATCAAAAGAAAGAATTCATAGACCTTTATTAATTAATTTAGGATGAAGGAAGCGTTTTAGAGAAAGAGCCAAAAGTTGCTTATTTTCAGAATTTTTTAGACAAAAATAATTTCAGTCAAGATGAAACCGTGGCTAAGCATTGAGATTAAATATAAACATATATCAATATGAAACTAAATGAATACAAAACTAATCGAAGGACCAGAGCTACTTTCTTTATTTAAGCTGAATAAATAACTATAAAAGATGTTTGCCAAACCTCACCTCGTTCCCACTCCGCACGTTGAAAGCAATATTTTCACACCTAGCGGCCAAACAGGTCTGGTTGCCGATAACACATGCAAGTGCCGTGCATATCACCTTCACAAAAGGTTATCACAAACATGCAAGGAATCAATAATATTCTTCACATAATGCGACAAGACACAAAAAAAAATCGACTGTCTTCAAAATATTCTATTGGCCAGTGACAAGTGACTTTTTTGGCCAACTTGTAAAAACGTCCAATTTTTTGGCGCATACTTGTAAGGTCGGTAAAACTAATTACTATCAATCTTACATAACAAAAGCGACCGATTTGTATTAAAAATAAACAAAATGTGACGACGGAACATACCGCCCACCAAAAACAAGGTAAGCTTGCGCCGTTATTTTTCAATGCTAATAAGAACTAAAAATGAAATAAAAATACATATACAAAACGAACTACTAATCATTACACGGGCGATGGATACAGTTTCACACAGGGGCGTTGCAAAACTCCTTGTGTTGTTTCAACTGTGGCTACTCTCGATAGTTCATCAAGTCCAGGATGTAGCTTCACGATTCTACCTAATCTCCACGCAAGAAGAGGTGTAGTTTCACATTTGATTAGAACGAGGGTTCCAATATCTAGTGGCTCCAATGTACGAGTATTGTACCATTTTCCCTTTTGATATAACTGGTGCAAGTATTCATTACTCCACCTTTTCCAAAAATGTTGATTCGTTTGTTGAATCAGTTGCCAACGTGATAGTCGTAACGCAGTGAGATGAGTCAGATTAGGGCCAGGGCTGTAAGAGGCTAAAGTGCGAGAAAATGACCAGGGGTTAATGACGTGAAGTCATTAGGGTCGGAACTTAGAGCACAAAGAGGACGGGAGTTAAGCAAAGCCTCAATCTTGGTGACTAGGGTACACAATTCTTCAAAAGTCAAAATTTACCTATTACCCTAGGCTGCGTTTTCACAGACTTGATACCACTTTCCCAAATCCCACCAAAGTGCGGAGCGGAAGGTGGATTGAAATGACATGTAATGGTTTCACTTTCAGCTGGTAGCTTAAAGTATCTCTCTAATTCACTGGCTGCTCCAGTAAAATTAATTCCACAGTCACTGTAGATGTGAGAACATCTACCACGACCAGCAAATAAACGACGGAGGGCCGCTAAGAGCGCTTCAGTAATCAACCCTCAATCGACTTCTAGGTGAAGTGCTTTCACCGATAAACAAATAAATAAACAAAGATAAACTTTTGAGGTTTTCGCACCTCTCGAGTGCCTGGGCACAATGTAGAAAGGACTGCCAAATCCACGCCAACCTGTGAGAAGGCCTTGGTTTGCGTGATACGACAGCGTGGAAGATTACGCATGGGGCGCGACACCGAGGGAGGATTGGTTTTAATACAACGAAAACATTTTGACAAACAACTACGAGTTTTGAACGAGCACCAAGAATTCAAAAATTCTGCTGCAAGAAATACAGAGTAGTATTCAAACCAAAATGTAAGTTCTGGAAGTGAATTTGAAAAGTCAAAAGTTCTGGAAAAATATGAGTGCTAGGGAGTAATGCGGGGTGTTAAGTTTCAAGGAGCAGATTTTCTCGAGTGAGTCTACCTCCAACCCCTTTCTCGTCCAAAAAGAGCGATTATTTCAAAAAGGTTTTGGGAAGTCTTTTGTTTTTATGAAGAGCCTTAATCTCTTTCGCAAAAGATTACTTCTGCACAAGTTTCGTGTTGCACAAGAGAGCTTGCAACCATCGGGGTAAAACATCGCAAATACGTCACATAACAATGGCCTTGCTCTGAGGCATCACAAAAGGCATGAAGTTGACACACAACGCAGGTAAGATCCGCAAAAACTAATCTAGGAATTTGCAGAAACGCAATACAAGATAACTGAGCCGTATACTGTTGCAACTTGGAAACGACATCCACAGACATAGACGGCAATATAGTTAACGTTAATACGATTCACCCCCCAATGGGGTAGTTTTTGGGGGTTTATTTCAATAAAAAATCTCGCCGATGACAGTATAATGTTCTATAGGGTGTTTGGAGTATGTAAAAATGTTGGCGATAGTTTTAAGCTTGAATTCCTTGTTTGACGCCATTTACAATGTAAACCTGGATTTTATACTCATAATTGCCCCAATAACTCTTTCTTTCTTTGTTCAAAATTCTCGCCAATTGTATTTCTTTAATTTTTTGGAGAATTGAAAACATTTGCCGCAAACGTTGGCAGATTCAATTATAATGCAATTTTTCTGAGTGCACGCACCGCAACGTTCAATGAGAAGACTCTCGCCGACTGTATCAATGCAATCCGTTCACCTACAAGTACAGTCAAACTGAAGAACCTAGTGGTCTGATTACGATGAAATACATTCAATTTTTCACAGGCCCGCAGTATAAATTGCCGGCCTTCAAGGCCCAAATTCACAAGAGACAAGTTTGCTTGTTTGGATGAATACTATCATCAAACCACTTCGATTAGTGGTTTGATAAATTTTTCACTTTTCAACACAAGCTCCTAGAATATTACCTTGTTTCCACTCCGCACGTTGAAATCAATATTTTCACTCCCAGCGGCCAAACAAGCAGGGTTGCCGACAACACATATGCAAATGCCTTCCATATGACCTTCAGAAAAGATCTTCACAAAAATGCAACGAATTAATAATATTCTTCACCAAATGTGACAAGACTTCAAAATATTCTATTGACCAGCGACATGTGACTTTTTTGGCCAACTTGTAAAAACGTTCAATTTTTTGGCCCTTGTAAGGTCGGCAAAACTAATTACTATCAATCTTACAAAACAAAAGCGCCCGATTCATATTAAGAATAAACAAAATGTAACGACGGAATACAATAATTACCCTGGATTTTTTTATTTTCGAAAATATCCTAAAAAATTCAGGCATATTCTTTAGAAAAGGATAAACAATTCTTGATTTTAAAACGTTATCTCCAAAGTGCTTCATTTTCCAGCAAAAAAATAATAGAGACATTGGAATTCCACTCCTTAATTTTTTTGGGAAAAGGAAGCACTTTGGAAAAAACACCAAGAGACAAAAGATGGTTATTTTTACACAAAGAATGTGCTTGAATTTTTTCAGAGTGACTTTTCTTACAATATTATAAAGCAACATCTATAAAGAAATATTAGCTTTCCAAGAAATTTTACAGAGCGTTTCAAAGTTATTTGAATATAATTAAAATGTATTATCAAATTTAACACTTTCTAGTGGGTAAAGGCAGCAACTTGGAAAATGGATTTACATTGATTTGTTTTGGCTACATGAATTTATAGTAGCTCCATATACACGGAATAATGGGACACCCTGTATATATACTTTAACATACGCTGTCGATCTGAGTGAAATATTAGCTTTGTCTTCTGCTTCTTCTGCATACACTCCAAAACAATCCTCAAATAATGTCTGGAAATAGGGGTGTACTTTGCAAGAATCGCGGCTCATTTTTACCTAAAACGAAATACATGTTTTAAAGTTGCTAATATTTACTACAGATGTAGTTAGGAGTCAAATTTTAATATTATTCTGGGAACAGAAATTATGTAGCACGAACCAAAAGAAAACATCGGTATGGAGGTTCTGACTATTAGCAAGAAGAAGTAATATCCCAGTCAATTTATAACATCCGACATTACAAAAATCCATGTAGTTTTAATTTAATAAATTGTTAGGACCCATCCCAATAGTAAGAGTCCAAGTTTGCAGCTTCGAATGATCTGCGCGAGCTGCGCAATGCCCAAGAAACAGCGAAATTGTTGCACTTTTTTTCGGCTTTGCTAAATATCTCTTAAAGTATGCGTCCTATAGAAAAAGCTCTTATTTCTTTCTTAAAGTTGGCAATTGTCCCCTAAAAATGAGAAAATTTCGTTTTGGTCATGAATCTTGTCAAGTATCGGGAAAATTCATCCCACGAGGAAAGTCATAGATAATGGAGTTTTAGTAAAATTTCGGATAAAATCCATTTTATTTTTGAGAAAAATTCATGTACACAGTTCACATAGTAAGTGGTTTTAATTTTTTATCATAATAGTTAATATTCAGATATTAGAAAAGTAATCAGCTATATTATGTTTCATTTGCTTCGACGGCCCTGACTTTGAGAAATCTTCGGTGACTTCCTGAACAGGTGGCGAGAGCTCATCAACTCATTCGGCAAAGATAGGGGCGGAGTCTTCCTCGTTGGAATCCTCAAGTTGAACAGATGGAATGTTCTGGCACGATTTTCGACAGCAAAATATACATAGTGTTGATCATTTTAATCCAGATCTGTGGCAGCTGCATCTCCCACTAGATCCTTTTCTGTATGTTCAAGATATCAAATACAGTAGATTCTGCTGGTGGTAACTGGGATGACCCCTAGATCGTCGATCTTCCACCCCCAGTCTGTAGGGTTTTTATTAGCCCTCAACCACTCTTGAACTTGGTGGTAAGTTCTATAAGAAGGTTGGCT
Organism: Stenurella melanura; assembly: GCA_963583905.1. NCBI lineage: Eukaryota > Metazoa > Arthropoda > Insecta > Coleoptera > Cerambycidae > Stenurella > Stenurella melanura. The sequence goes on along the minus strand of OY757313.1, from coordinate 43,230,963 downwards.
TATTGCGTCTTCCTTTGGGGACAAACGAGCAAGATTAACCTTTGTGTTGGTTACCATCTTTATGAAAAGCTGATATCGGAGGCTATTCAAGATGTCCTTCTTTATGTCACTCCCATAAAAAGCCATGAAACATTTCACAGCTTTGGCTGTGGCCTCATGACTGGAACCTGTCTGCAGGAATACTGCAGCTTTCATGAGGTGGGGAATTTTCTGGAGGACGCTGACCAACTTTGTTTTTCTCTACCACTTTTCTGGAAGTAGATGTTGGTTGCAGCTGAGCCAAAACCATTGAGGAGAACCAGAAGGTCCACGACTTTTTCAATAACGCTAGCACAGTAAAATATTGTGAACTTTTGGATGGGTAATGCTGTGTGACAATGGTGTCCCGATCAGCGTCTCCTTCGGCGACTTTCACTGCAACGCCCTTGTTGCTCACATGCATCACGAAGCAGTGCGATGAGGCGCCTCTTATTATTATCATTGGCTCATAGTTTTTCTTGAGGTACTTGAATGATAGTGGGCGCCTAAAAAAGTATATCGTTGCAGGAGGTGAGCAACAGAGCACTTTTGGTATTTTTGTTGGCTGTTTCCTCATTGTAGCCTCATTGCTGATGACAACTGAGACATTGCTGCCAAGGTGGTATTTTACATAGCTGACATAACCTGAGACAATGGCTTCTACGGAATTGCTGCAGGGCCAGATAACTTTATGTAAAAGGTATCCCCATCCACTACTACAAACGTATTGGTGTCATTTCGGCTGATGCTTTTCCCAAAATTGATTTCCGAAATTTTGCTTTTATGCCATTTTCGAGCGAACCATTGGCCTACGGACACCCTCTTGAGCTAAAATTAAAGCTTAATAAATTTACCTTAAAATCATTACCTCTGACTTTCCTCGCACGATAAGTACTTTTCCCGATATTTGGCAAGATACATGACCAAAACGAAATTTTTGCACTTCTTGGAGACAATTGCTAACTTTTGAAGAACTGTATCTAGGAATATTCTGGCCGTACGGAACTCTATTTGCGCTTGAAATATCTTCTTTAAAAAAGGAGTAGTAACATTTTCTGTACAATGCATACTTTAGGAGATAGTAAGCAAAAACCGAAACAAGTGCAAAAATTTCGTCTCCTGGCCTGGCTATTGCGCAGCTCGCACAGGCTTTTCGAAGTTGCAAACTTGGTTTATTACTATTTTCATAGGTCTTAAAAACATATTAAAAAAATTAGAAATGTAGGATCCTTTTTTGTATATAAATTGACTGGCGTACAGCCTAGAAACTAAAACCCGACTACGAAATTATTGGTGTATTAGAATTTCAGTGTAGTTCCCCCCATCTCCCCCCCCCCATCGAGAGCTTTACTTTCATACCTATCTCGATGTATAATAAAAGCGGTACGCAAATATATACCGACTGCACTTTTTAAACAAGGATTGCCGCTTTGAACAGTTGTAGTTTAAAACTAAGAGAATATTTTAAGAAGGGGAGATATTCGATATTTGCTATAGGATGCAAGATGGTAGCTGTTTTTCAAAATGGTGCCCCGAGGTCAGAAATTCTCACAAATTGTCAAATCATATTTAGTCCATTGAAATGTTGCATTGACCTTGCATTTTGGGTAGGACAAGATTTTTTCCTTTGATGTTTAGGGGGGGTCAGTGTGACTATAAAACTCGATTGTAGGGGTTGAAAGCTCCCCATTTGGCCGCCATCTTAAAAAGGGGGCGTAAACAGTTTTTCAGCGATATCTTGTAAATCCTGGTGGAATCTTTCGCCCTGCTCTTCACTATGTGAATGAAGAAAGTGTAGCTTCAACTTCACAGACATCTCACATTTTTTAAATCTTTACCATATGTTCAACGATACTCACATTATTAGGATCTTTTGTATTTCCTTGACATTTTTTTGTAACTTCTCTAAAACTTCGCTAGACTGCTTTCTTCACCTTGGTCATTCTTTTTTCAAATTCATTATAATGAAATTCATTAAGTCTCCTGTGTAAGTCTCTCCGTTGCTTCATTTTGCAATTATGAGGTTATGGGGTTTTGGAATTATGGGGTTTTGGGATTATGGGTTGTTGATTTGTTTTGAAAAAAGTAATGGAACGTAAAACGCGAATGACGTTGTATCTTCGTTCCTGTTCGGTTTTTTGAAAAATTTATTAGAACTAAAGTTGTAGAAAATAATTGTCTCTTTCATTTTTAACTTTTTTTCTTCTTCAGGATTGATATTATAAAAGTTACAGCTGTTTGAAAAAATTTTTTTTTTCTTATCAATTTTTCAACTACTAAATGAAACTTCCAGGTGTAAAACTCTAAATAGAGATTGTAGAAGACGTAATTACCTATAATTTAAATGCTCAAGGAAGTTTATGTGACTAATAGTTCTAACGTAGCCGCAAAATCAGTTCTACGCATAATTAAGGTCTCATATGCCCATCCGCTGCGCCCATTCGAGCCCATATTGTCCCACCACTACATTTCTTCTCGGTGCGCGTTTGACATTCCTGTGATAAAACAACAGCAACTGCTGAGATTGTGACTCACTTTTCATTTCGCTCGTGAAAATCTTGCAAAAACACAACCACATCATTTTCAACGGAGTTTCGTAGTAAACATGTTTAATGATCATCATAACGAAGATAGTTGTATAGTGCCACGAATTGTTCGTCTTTGATGATGACAAATTCATTGATAAACATATCACCATGTTCAAGAGTGGCTCGATGTTCACTCCAGTGCGACTGAACGCAAGTGGAAAATGACTAAAGACGGTGTAGACCCGATTACTACTATCAAGAATGCAACACCCAATAAATTGCTAAGTGACATCTCTTGCAAACGCGCATCTGGCTGTGACAAGGCTTCCGGTTGCCGCAAAACAAGACTGCAGTGCTCTATGCTGTTTCTGCAATGGCACGTCCTGCACAAATTCTTCAGTCGAAAAAATTCAACTTCTAGCATCAGACGATCTGACGAAAAATTAGATGAACAGAAACAAAAGGAGGAGAACGACGCCGATGTGGAAATTAATACTGATGATTGCAACATCATCGATGTGCCTTGCAGTTCCGCCGAGATAGGTACCATCAAAAAGATTTAAAAAATAATATTTTCTTTAGCATTTTTGGTCTTAAAAAAATTGAATACTAGGTTATAAAATCTATGAATTTATTACATAGAACCTTCAACTATTTCTACTAACGTATATACAGTGTGTCCCAGAATTCAGTTCCCGGACGGCAACCTGTGATTCCTGAGTTCATGTTGGACCCATATAACCCAACTTACCTTAGTCCAAAAGTGCATCCCCGAGGAAGTACCTTATCTTGAAGTGAGACAAAAAACATTTTCCTCAATAGTATCCGTTAAATTGAAGACGAAATTTTCAAATTTTGATTGGAGCTGTACCTCTATAAGTACTCTATGTTAACTTGGTAACAACCAAATATTTTTTGTTCCTCAATTCTTTTTCATATTTGACTGGCTGTAAATTTTTAATCACCCTGTAAAATTATGGAATACTTGAACATTTTTACAGAGTATTGTAAGGGCTGCAATAAAGGTATTCTTAAAAAATTTTGTAATATCAATCAAAATACAGAAAATTGTTGCAATAACAGAAAAGTAGTTTATTTAAAAAAATACATTAATACACAAATTAATAATTTTAAAATTTTGTGTAATATTAACCAAAAATCAAGAATTACCTTTTTTTCTCTCTAAGTCATAGATGCTTGTGAAACAGGAAACCTGTCGTGTTTGAGAAACAAAAGATATTGGTTGTTATCAAGTTTATATAGACTACTTATAGAGATGCAGTTTCCTTCAATTCGAAAATTTTATCTTCGATATAACTTATTATTGGAAAAAAAATCTGCCTGACTTTAAGAGGATGTACTTCCTCATAGGGATGCATTTTTGAACTCAGGTAAGTTGGGTTATATGGGCTCAATAAGTCAGGAACCACAGGTTCTCGTCGGGAACTCAGTTCTGGGACACTCTGTATTTTGGATAAATTCACCAAATTGTGTGCCAAAAAAAAATTAATATTACTATGAAATAGCATCTGTTATACTCTTCTAATCGACATCCTTGTGTATTTTCTATGCATAACAGCAGTATTTAATGCAATAAATGGTATACATAATTATAACTCAACAATTCACTAATAGAAACCATACATGACATGTTTAAACTTTAATAATTATGTGCAAAGTATAATATAAATATCTAGTTAAAAATGATAAGGCATATTTTTACTTCCCTCGTATACCGAAGGGAAGTATTGTATTCGAGAAAAAATCACCCTCCGACATTTCTTCGGATTTTGACGTTTTAGATCACGTAGATTACGAAAATATAGGTTTTTCAATTCCGTCAGTCTGTCTGTCTGTCTGTTGGTGCATTAACTTAAAAAAAAAAAAAAAAAAAAACTACTTGACGGAGAGCAGTCAAATTTGATAGGTAGTTGACGCTACTGTCAGCGAAGAAATGGTTAAAATTTCACTGGAGAATATACAGGGTGGAGCGTCTAAAGGGAATAAATAGTGAAAAACATTGATTTGCTCAAATTTAAAATTTCCACATTTCATGACACGCTAAACCTATTTCAGAAAAAAAATATTTTGAAAATTCCTTTCGCCATTTTGAAAAATCACTAAAATAGATGAAATTTTTTTTTGTTCAAATTAAAAATTTCCACGTTACAGAGCGTTCTAAACCTATTTTAAAAAAATATATAAAATTTTTTTACCAATTTTGAAAAAATGTTACCACTAACATAGATGGAAATTTTTTTCTCTTTGTTCAAATTTAAAGTTTGCACGTTTCCATGGCATTCTAAACCTATTCAAACAAATTTAAAAATAATTTTGAAAAATTTAAATATGAAACATTTAAAATAAAAAAACAAAAATTAATCTATTTATCATCACTTAGGTACTATAGTATAGATGAAATTTTTTTTTACACAAATTTAAAATATCCCCGTTTCATGACATTCCAAACCTATTTCGGAAAAAAAATTGCAACATTTTTTTACCATTTTGGAAAAAAAAATTACCACTAGAATAGATGGATTATGGCCCAAATTTAAAATTTTCACGTTTCATGACATTCTAAACCTATTTCAGAAAAAAAATTGGACATTTTTTTCATCAACATTTTAGAAAAAAAATTTACCCCTAAAATAGATGGAAATTTGTTTTTTCTTTGTTCAGATTTAAAATGTTTACATTTCATGACATTCTAAACCTATTTTAAAAAATTCCACTACTATAATAGAATAGAAGGAAACTTTCCTTTTTGCTCTAATTTAAAATTTCCACGTTTGGTGACAAACCTATTTCAGAAGAACAAAATTTTGAATTTTTTTTTACCAATATTTTTGAAAAATTTCAAAAAAGAATGAAATCTTTTGACCACCACTACTTCCACTCCACTATGAGAATGTGGAATTGAAAATGTGACAGATGGCAATAATATTTGGCATATGCACCTATTATACTTTTATTGAAAAATGTACAGGGTGGTCATCCCAAGACATAATTCAGTCATGGTGGACATTTGTAAAGGTATTTGCGCAAGCCTTCCATATTTGGCAACTGTCATTTAGTATTGAACTTTTGCTGTTGGATGAGCACTCTGTATAATTTCGTGACCAAAACTTATCAGGTTTTCTTTGTAATGATAGTGATAACTATATTCCGATTATTATTTTCAATGTCATTTCGTAATTATTAATTTTTTAGAGTGACCGCCATGCGCAAATAAAGAGGAAAGTTCTATGTAAATACCTTTACCGATTTTTTTGTTTAATCCAATTCTCGTGCAATGACAATAACACATTTGAAAATTAATTTAATAAGTTTGTTTTCATAACAAAAATAAAATATATATACTGTATAAAATATGTATTACACAAATACACAGGGTGTCCCAGAATCGAGTTCCCGGACGGGAAACTGTAACTCCTGAGGTCATTTTGGGCACATGTAACCCGACTTACCTTTGTCCAAAAACGCATCCCTAAGGAAGTACATCATCTTAAAGTGAGACAGAGAAGAAATTCTTCCAATAATTTCCGTTATATTGAAGACACATTTAAATTAAACATATACTACTTGCTATTTTTTGACGTTACTAATGAATTAATTTTTGTATTGCCATGACAACGCGACAGATTTTCTGTCTCACAGGCACCTATGGACTATAGGGAAAAAACGAAAATTCTTAATTTTTGGTTGATATTACACAAAATTTTAAAAGTATTATTTGTGTACTAAAAGAGTTGGACATTATGTGAAGCATTTGTTATGAATGTAATTTTTGTTAAATAAAATACTTTTCTGTTATTACAAAATTTTGTTCTGGAATTGTAAATAAATGTTAAATGCAAATAGAGGAAAAGCTATAATTCCTTATATTTTGATTAATATTACAAAACATTTTAAGAGTACCTTTTTGCAGCCCTTTCAATGCTCTGCAAAAATATTCAAATATTCCGTAATTTTACAGGGCGATTACAAAATATAGCTAATCAAATAATAATTATTGTGAAAAAAAATTGAGAAACAAAAGATATTTGTTTGTTGACAAGTTCACATAGATTACTTATAGAGATACACTTCCTATCAATATTTGAAAATTTTGTCTTCAATATACCGGAAATTATTGGACAAAAATGGTGTTTTTTGTCTTACGTAAAGAGGATGTACTTCCTCAGGGATGCACTTTTGGACTAGGGTAAGTTGAGTTATATGGACCCAATATGAACTCAGGAATCACAGGTTCTTGTCCGGGAATTCAATTCCGGCACACCCTGTATATTGGACATTCCATGTCATTCCATGTCAAACGGATCACCTTGGTCGCCAAAAATTAAATGAATAGAAAAAGCATTTTAAGGTACCAACTATTTCGTTAAAATCTAAGCTTTCAAATTCCACTTGACATTTTTTCAAAAAAACAAAATGGTGTTTTAATATGGTGTCTGAATTGGCGAGTATTTTAAAGATTCCTATACAAAATTATACTTACAGTACTAATTATTATAAAAAACAAATAAAAACAGCATAGTAATTTTTTCGTTAATACCTAAGCTTTCGAATGCCGTTAGGCGTTATTTCAAAAAACAAAATGGCGGCTCAATATAACTGAAAATGTCCTAAAAACATTATAAAAATTAAAGTAAATGAGGTTTTCTATTGATAATTAATTTGAAATTACCTAAAAAGTGTGAAAAAATGTTGTATATTTATTTGATTACAGAAGCCAACATTATTTTACCAAAAATATTTATACGGTTACAAGATGGTGCCTTAATCAGTGTCAAATTCAAACATTCATATAAAAGGTGGAAAATTGTATTCATAATTCTTATTGAATAAGGAAATTTAAGGTACTCATTTCTTCGTTAGAACTTAAGATTTTTAATGCTAGTTGATATGTTTTAGAAAACATAATGGCTGCATTATGTGTCCCTTGAAATAGTGGATATTTCAAAAAAATATGAAAAATTATACTTACTATACAAATTATTGTTATAAAATATAAAAAAGTAATATTTATTTCCTTAGGACTTAAGCTTCTAAATGCTACGAGCCATTAAAACATGGTGGTTGAATATCGCGAGAATGCCCTGAAAACATGGCAAAAGTAAATGATGATTTCTTCTAAAAATTAATCTAAAATGTCATGAAAACTGTAATTGAATGTTTAATATGTAAGCTATTGAACGCCACTTATCATTAGAAAAATATATTACGGTGGCTTCAGATGATGCTTAAAATTGTGAGTATGTATTTTGAAAATTAAAAAAAACTAATACTTGTTGTTAAAATTATTGTTAAAAGAATACAATAAAAGAATCAGTAATAAAAAAAAGAAAACCTTATATCCGAACCCCCCACATATCTCCGTTCTTCTGCAAAAACTTTGCCGGCCTTCTCCGTTCCTAATCATCCGATCGCAACCTCGCCGGGCGGAAATTGAAGATAGAAAAAATGCTATCAATTGGTAATAGAATCATATCCTGATCCCCATTTCTTCTTGCTTAAGACGTGCAAAAAATCGGCCATTTTTTATTTTGCACACCAGGCTTTTATTTGCAAATAAATTCTACAACTGCCATTTTTTAGCAAATAAAAAAATACGCAAATTGGTCCTGGCCAGATTGCTGTAGATCCATTAATAAGGGAATTAGCGTTTTTATAGCGTTTTTATGGTTTATCTCCCCTCCTTATTGTTCATCGATATCTTTTTATTCAGACAGAATTGAGGCCCAATTCCACTCCCTCTTGAGAAATAATTAATTTAATTTTTCGTTTTTCGCAACTTCAAATCGCGATGTCTCGCGAACTAATTATGGGGTCGGGTTCGAGTTGGAATGAGCTTACGTGTTTTGTCAAGCTCTTCATTTTTGGGAAGTATGATTTTGTGGGACCAACATCTGCGGAAATATGTCGGAAAAACTATTTTCCCGTACTTTTAATGGGCCGTTTCCCCCACCCCCGCCGACTCGCCCCTGTAAAATGTTGTCAGAAGGATGGAGAGGACCTAACTTTATAAGTTGACGAGTATTTTTTTTTTTCATTTGGAGCAGTCACTTTTCGACCCTGTTTTATTTTCTAGATCTGCCCTATTAAAAATTTGTGTTATTGCGTAATTGTGCTTCCATTTATATTAGTACGGGAGGCCGTAACCAAGATCTTCGCCTGATCGCCTGATGAATTACGACCATATAGATTGATAGATTATGACATAACCAATAAAAAAGTCCCCGGTGACGGAAATTTTTAATAGGGCGAAAACTATTTAATTATTTATTGAAAATGTAAAAAATACAAGCTCAAAAATATAATTCCCTAATGTCCGTTTGCGTAATGTGTGTCTTTATTTACATGAAAAATATACACAGAACATGGTAACGGAAATTTGTAGTGAGGCAAAACAATACTGGAGGTTGGAACAAAAAATTTACAACAATTTTTTTTGGGGTCTAATCGCTTAATGTCCGTTAACAAAATTATTGCCTCCGGCACTATATAGTTTACATCTTCTTTTCATATCCAAAGTAACCAACAAAATCAAGCATACATAAATGGCTTATAACTTGGTGCGTTTCATAATGCACTTAATGTCTTTTATTATGCCTAGTAATACCTTATAATCTTCAATTTATATTTAATATTCATATCGAAAACTATGCACCTAAATAACAATTGCGCTTACCTGTCTAATTCGAGGAGCTCCAAGAATTCTGTTCTCATATAATATGTTCATATCATCGTCTTTAATATTTTTAATGTTTCTATCTCCAAAAGTTGACTCCCAGAAAAAAATTCCAATCATGTGCTTTTGAGCATACTAGATAAGATTAAAATAAAAATTAATAGTGTCACCAGGAATATTTTTGTTTTAATAATGTGAATATGAACATCGAAATGCGGGAATAACAAGAAAATCAACAAATCTAGCAGCAAATGCCTGCTGCAATCAAAACAATAATATCCCAACATGGGGCACGTAATAGTAAACAGCGTGCTTCTAGAGGGCAGAATATGTCAAAATAAAATATTTCTGTCAATCACCTCTGTGAATCCTTGTTTTCATAAGGATAGTAAAACCAAACTGCAAATAATTGCGAGCCTACCCGCGTTAAGTATAGAAATCACATTCTACAACAAATAAAAACGCTTGGTTTTGATTGAAACAAGCACCAGCAGAAAGAATTCTTTCTTGTTTCAATCAATACTAAGCGTTTCGTTGTAGAATGCGATTTTAGACCAACTTGCATACTGCAGTATACATACTGCAGTATGCAACTTTTTTTTCAATATAAGAGACAAATGTTACGATTAAAATATGTATTATTATATAGCAATGGTAGCTACATCTTTGCCCCATAAAACATTTTTCCTTATTATTACCGGATTGTTTCTTCAAAATTTATCAATGCCTTTGTAACAAGATGCAAGACAAAGGGCATTTTTTTGTAGAATGTTCTGCTATTTATTTTCTTACTTTTTGTTGGATATTTCGCCACTGAAAAATATTTAAAAATTTTTAATGAAAAAACCTCTGCGCCAAACGGATCAGGTAGAGGTTGGTTCTTGAATACTTGACTGTTTCAAAAAGTCTCATACCTAAAAATGTATAAACTAGAACAATGTTATAAACTAAAAAATGAAAATGAAAGCTATAGGCAGTTAACACTTTGGAAGAAAATCTACTTCCGCTTTCAAAGCTTTTTTGGCCGTCAACCAGGATAGTTCTTTGTTTATGTATTTCCATAGTCACGTGAGACATTAAATTATATTTATCTTATTTTTACTTACTTGGTCTCTAAGGATGGACAACCAACTAGTACAAAAATCTATTGAATGATTTGAAACAGATCTATCCTCGTTTAATAAAATAATCGCGGATTCTTTAAGTTTTCTTTTAGTTCCGTTAGTCTCTTTTTCTAAATTTTGGATTATCCTGTTCGTTAGAACCATAAATAATTATTGCATAAATACTTACTACCTGGTTAGTGACTGTTCAGTCCATTTTAAACTTTGAAAGAAGTAGCACTGAAGAGTGTATCCGTATCCTTGGTGTAGGATACCGAAATACGCGTTTGTGAAAGTTTTTGGTAAGTGTTTTTATCTTTAGTTGTTTTTTTGGTTTTGTTGAACAGGATAATTTAAAATTAAAATTAATATTATTGTGAAAGTTACACTGTACGTAATGTGCATATTTCTTTCTTATAATTTAATGTTGTTCGTGACATATAGCCAAGTATTTTGTTGAGAAAGATGTATGTTTTTGTATATCTTTAGTAAGAATTTGAAATAATTACGAATATTTTTTGCTAGTAATATATTCATTTCCTCTATATTCCTCCTAATTTATATACATTGTAGGGAATTTGCATTTGCATTTAATAATATAAAAAATATGTATTTTTTGAAAATCAAATCTAAAAGTTGTAGCTAATGGTATTTTGGCTAGCAAGATTCTAATTTGCAAAATTGTATAAGTTGTTGCAACTAATAATTTGATTTTCATATAACTTAATAATAAAACCGGAAATAGGCAATTTTGACTCATTTATATCACATAATTTGAATCCATATTTAAAAATAATCCATTTGCAAAAACAGTCTCCCTATAGGCTGGGTCACCTGATGTACCTATGGTATATTTTGGTATTTTTTGGTATATTTTTCTTTATATTACGAATACTTACGTTCCAAAAATCTTCTGGAGTCTTTATCTCTTCAAATGTTATACCAACACCATTTGTTGTTTCAAATTCCATTTCAAGAAATTGTTGTTGCATTGCCTTTGTTAAATAGTACCAATTACGCTCACGAATTAGCATTGCATCTAAAAAGTTGTATTGTTTTAATAATTTGCCGACAAAATCATTGGACCTTCATTTCACAAGTTTAGATAGTCCTAAATTAATCCAGATATGTACCTATAGGCATCTTGAAATGAAGGATGGGTCTATACTATTTGGTCTCTAATGGGTAATTGTTACAAGCAATAACAATACTGTTGATAAATAAAACAGTGCATGTGTAGGTATATGATTAGAGAACTAATAGACCAAGCAAATAAAAGTTTTGACATATAAAGGGTATCCCAGAATTGAGTTCCCGTACGGGAACCTGTGATTCCTGAGTTCATATTAGGTCCGTATAACCCAACTTACCTTAGTGCAAAAATGCATCCCTGAGGAAGTACATCCTCTTAAAATCAGACAGGAAAAAACATTTTTTCCAATAATATCCGTTATATTGAAGATAAAATTTTCAACTTTTGATAGGAGCTATATATCTATAAGTACTCTATGTAACCTTGACAACAACTAAATTTCTTTTGTTTATCAAACGCGACAGGTGTCCTGTTTCACAAGCACCTATGACCTACAGAGAAAAAATGGTAATTCTTGATTTTTCGTTGATATTGCACAACATTTTAAAAGTAGTAATTAGTGTACTGAAATAGGTGGATGTCATGTGGAGCATCTGTGATTAATGTATTTTTTGAAATAGATGTCACTGTTCTGATATTTTACAGGGTGTTGTTGTTAACGTTTTGTTTTGTTTTCTCAACTTCTACTAGATAGGTACAAATAATATTGAGACCTTCGATGTCTTTTTTTGAGTACACATAATTAAAGCCCAATCTCATTGGGCAAAAATTTAACAGATGTAGATATCCCTCAGGATATAAGTAACTTCTTGGCACTTCGCCCTAAATTCACTATAGAACCTAGAACTAATGATATAAAAATACCCGAATTGTTGGCCGATGTTGAATATATTGTTGATAATATTCAACAATCAGAGAGGAATCCCGCTTTAATACCAACAACTAACGTAAGCAATTACGTCAACAAAAACCAGTCACAAAAGAACTACCACATTCGATAAATGCAAACATTTTCTAAAAGAGAATCCAAAACTGAAAATAATATAATAGGATAAAATGAATGTAATAACCATCATGAATAAACAACAGTATGACACACTAGCTAGTGACATACTCAACGATAGGAAATATTATATTGTGTTAAATAGAGACCCCTCCTCCACGATTCGACAAGTAGCCAACAAATTGCTCTCAGAACTTGAGAAGAAAAAAATGCTTACTGACCAAGAAGCAAAAACATATAGGGTGTACAAAGGTGTAATTAATAAATTCTATGGCCTACCAAAAATTCATAAACCGATACTGCAACTCCGGCCAATCATATCAGGTATCAACAGCCCCAACAGAGGCGTTACTCAGTTAGCGACCAATGACTAATGATGTAATACAATAACAACAATAGCTACGTTATTACAGCCTCTTTTCAGTTTTGTGAATTCATAAATAACTTTCAATTACCTGAGGACCATATGATCATCAGTTTAGACGTTAAGGCCTTATTCAACAATATTTCGCTAGAAGTATCAAAAAAAAATATAATCATACACTGAAAATATATCACACAACATTGCAAAAGTTCCAAAACGTTGTTCTTAAGACTAATTGAATTTCTTTTTGACACTACGGTGTTCAGTTTTCCAAACAACAAATATAAACAAATCAGTGGCATGCCAATGGGCAGCCCTATCTCACCTATTCTAGCTCAATACGCAATGGTTGTCCTACCCAAAATGCAAGGTCAATGTAACATTTCAATGGACTACGTTTATATTTAAGTACCAGAGTGCACAAGGTCTGCATTCTTGCAATTTGAATTTAAAATTTTTACTAACAATTTATTATCACTTAATTAACAATTTAAGTAATGAGTTACGTATTAATGTTTGGACGTCAAAATGATTACATGGGGGATTTAGATTTTGATTTTCTCGGGCACGAATTCGTAATCAGGGATCCCGAAAACCGCAGAGTAAATATTATTGAACCCTAAAAGTTTATAATTATCTAAAGAATTACTAAAAATCCGTTAAATCGGCCATTTTGCAATCAACATTTTTAATTTTTTTTACCGCGGATTCGTAATCAGCGGTCACAAGAACCTCCGAGTAAACATTATGGGGCCTTAATAGTTAGTAAGTAGGTAACTCATAACTTAAACTGTTAGTTGATTGAAAAGTAATTGTTAATAAAGACGTTAAATTCAATTTGTAAGAATGCAAACCTTGTGCAGTATGTTACCTAGATATTACTTAAGAAATTGCAAAAAGTTTCAAGTCGATATTTCTGTTATAAAAGATTTGAGGGATGTCTTGCGAGGTCATCTGGCCTAATGGATACATTGTATTGTAAAGATATCTTGCATATTTTTCAGATCATCAAGAAAAATTACGTTTAGACTTATTTTGCCTTTTACCAAGACAGAACATTAATGAAATAAGAAAAGTAGTTTTAATACTTACATACTGTTACCAGAATCACAAAAATGATATAAATAAGAGTGTCCCTAAATGTTGCTCGTAGAATGTCGTCCCTTCCAAAATCCTCAGCCATAGATCTTGTTATCCATAAGGCTAAAATTAATTACAGGTTTGAATATCTTACTAATGGCCCGGGAGGCAGCGACAGTTTTCGTGAAATCATTTCTAAAAGCTAGATATTTCTCCAAAGAGAGTTTAGATAGTATCTATAACGAAGGTGCAACCCTACCAAACTTTTAGTGGTGCATAAATGAGAAAAATTAAACACGTTGCAAAAAAATAGATGGACGAAAATTTCGTTTTCGAATTGTCACGAATTGTTAAAAAATGACGATTCGCCTTCGCTCCTACTGGCCCCAATTTTCGATTTTCACCTCGCGATTCACGTTGTACGGTCATTGCCGACCTTCTCCTCGCCATCGAGACGTAGAACGAGTCTCCGCTCACCGTATTTATTCAGTTCCTACGTTTGAAAAATTGTACGTTTTTTTACTTGCACCCATTATTATATTATAGTTTTATGTGATATTTTCTATACCGATTAATAACATAATATCTCAATCAAATAGATTAAATTGTCATAATTGATTGTAGCACACATTAGTGTATATTTTCTTACCGAAACATATAACATAATGGAGTAAGTAAAAGCTTATTAACAGGTCTATAAAAATACTGTGTTCATTAATACTAATGAGGAATATAATTGTCGTGATTTGACTACGTATGGCCGTTTTTGTAACGTCTACCAAAGATTTAGCCACCCTATAGCGGAGGTAGAATGTGATTTTTAATCAAAATAGTGCAGATTAATATTAAGCGGCTGAAAATACAAAACTTCTTCTAGAAATGCAATAGAACGGAGCGAATAGCAATAAAGAATCAAAAGTCTCTGCTGAAAAATTGAAAATGTATAAAAAAGTATCCCCTGGCGGGATTCGAACTCGGAAAATCACTTGAAAACATTCGCCGATTAGCACGACCGCAAGTCAATTTTTCAAACGTAAGAACTGAAGAAATCGGCGATCGGAGACCCGTGCTATGTCTCGATGACGAGGATAGAGCTCCATAGATGAAATCGGCATGCTATCTATTGCTGAACGCCCCCATAAAGTCCCGTAGAAACATCAATTTTGTTTTCTAAATCTCTTTTATGTCATTTACCTTTATCAATTTTAACGTGGCCTTTGAAATGACCAGTCAAACGTATATAACAGTTGCATATATTTTGTGATGTACGAGTATCCTTTTGTAATATGACATCTGTATAATTAGGCATTTTCTGAAATGGTCTTTGAAATTTACCCTTGTTAGCATCAAGTAGTGTGAGAGAATTGTAGTAGAGTTGTACATATATTTAAAAGATACTTTTCATTTTTTAGATCAAAGTCCTCAAATATAAATTTTTTAATCAATTGTTCAGTGTTTTCAGTTATGAAAAATTTTTCTGGTTTTTTTTCCCCAAATATATTTTTTTCCACATGGAGCACATACCTTTTTTCGATTATCCTCATGAGAGGATTTATTCCCATGCCTCATTTGAAATCGTTATAATTTGACAGACTTTTAACCAATGAAATTTTTTTGTATTTTTTGGTTCTGGAAAAAAGTATACTACTTATATACTTTTGAGATTTACACTTTATGTTTGGAAACAAAATACGAGTAGCTACCTAGCGGCAAAGAGTGTAATCCAAATAAATTATTTTGTCAGTAATGAAAAAAAATAAACATTAAAACACTTACAAGTAAAAAGATAATTAAATTTTAATTAAACGTTTTTGTTTCTTGGTTATTTTCAAGTGTTTTACAACAAATAAAATTTAATTTTTAGTAATGGAATATTGTCCAGTAAGTTTTTTTAATTAAAGAACTGTATTTACAAGATATAATAAACTTATTTACGATAGTTTTATTTCTAAAAGTGCTAAGTGCTCGAAGAAATAGTTGATGTATACGAGTTACTATATTGCAAAGGGTTACAATCCAAAAATGTGGATAAAACGCGAAAGGGATCAGCTACGATTTTAAATTTCATAAATTTTGAATCTACTTTCAATGTAGAATCGGCCTGTGCAAACCGATTTTGGACTCATTTTCATCAAAAATGTTCCACCTTCAAGCACACTGTGGGCAGTAGCGCAACTAAGTGTATGTGTGCTCCACCGCAAATTTTTGAAAGTGCCCTGCCATTTTGTACCCGCCTTGATCCTTCATATTTACACGTTGGTAAAAAATGTCACTTGTAAGCGTTTAACTGAAAAGTTTATTAAATATTATATAAAGTAATTTTTTTATTGTAAAATTAATGAAATTTCCAGATACCAAAAAAAACATGTTATTGATTAAATAAACATTAAAGTTGTACTCGCGGAGTAAAAGTGGCGCCCCTTAATTTAGTGCGCACCCCCGTAACGCGGGGCTTACGCCACTGCCTAACGGTCTGCTAGAGATATAAGTGATTTAATAACAATATTTTATTACTATTCACACTAAATATTTTGAAAATTTACCTTATATTTCAGACGCCATTTTAATGGAATTAGTAAAAGATGTAAATTAATTTTTAAATTATTATAAAAGTAATATATGAAAAAGACTAAAATTATTTGATTGTATTCTAATACTTTTTCTAGCCTTCTTTGTTGTCCATTTTTCTCCAATGATATTATCTGCTTCGACAGCTGGACCTGGCTTTTTGGAAGTTCCAAGCTGATTTTCTTTAATTCCTATTTCCTTAACTGTTGTATTCTCTGACATTGCTTCTCGTTCTAACAATAAATGACAATTCAATATGAAGTTTATAACTAATTCGATTTTTAATGTCGCGTCATTTTGATTGGACCTTTGTAGCCAGCGAGGGCCGGACTTTTAGTTACCCATATCTCAATATTCAGGCATGAGATCCAAACAATACTTTAAGGCATACCTATATTAATGGCCAAGAATGAAATGTCTTCCTCGGTTTTTGTGAAAATAGTTGTAAAATATTTAGAATTTTTTAGAATAAAGAGAAAAATTATATAGATTCCAGATTTCCTTAAGAAATATTGATTTTTTACCTGAAATACCAATCTAAAACAAAAATTTAAAATTTCTTAACGAATTTTGGAATGTCTGTAAATTTTTAAGTATTTTTACAAAAACCTAGGAAGTGCAACTCTTCTTGGAAAATGTTTTAAGAAGTTTCAATTGCAATTTTTTTCTCTTCAGTTGCTCTTGGTAGAATTGGTTTAAACTAGTATGCCAATCTCATGTCTCAACATTGCGATATGGCTAACCAAAATTTCAACAGCTGTCACTGTTTTTACCTAAACTATATTTTACCTGGTACAAATCAATACATATTTACTAGCAGAACATACGTTATTTTAAATTTTTTTTAAAATCAACATTTTATCAATGAAAGTTTTGTTTATAAAAAGATACATTATATGAAATCAATTAGATTCGCGTCCAGTCCGAATATATTATCTAGATTACACAGCCCCACAGAAGAAAAAAAGAACGTTCTGTACCATAGACATGAATACATAGATTTTGTGTATTTTTTATGCTGAATGCGAATCTGTAGCCAAAAAAACCGATTTACTAGGGGATTTTTTAGTAAAACGCAAAAACATGCAACAAAAGATGCAACAATTCGTAAATACTTTGGAGAATGCACTTTAACATAAAATTTTGAGCATTATAAAGAAATATACTCCACACCCACCCCTACGAGGGGGTTAAAAAAAGTTCTGTACTAGAGACATGGCTACATAGATTTTGTGTATTTTTTTATACTAAATCCGAATATGCAGCCCAAAAATCGATTTACCAGATAATATTTCAGTAAAACGCAAAAACATCCCGCAAAACAGAGCGAATAGGGACGGTAAAGTTTTATAGTGAAGTGCAACAATTTGAAAACATATTAAAATTAAATTTTGAGCATTGAAAAGAAAAATATGCAAATTAAATCCACATCTACACCTACCAAGGGGTTAATTCCACCTTTAACCTACATTACATACTTACAGCCAGTTTTTCAATGTCGAGTTAACTCTTGTACTGGAGTTAACTCTGGATTAAGCGCACTGTTGCGTATTTCAAATGCGAGTTAACTTGAAACCTCGAGTTAAATCGAGGTTAAGATAACTCTAGACGAGGTATGAGTTAATTACAAATTTCGGCTTAAAACTAACCTTTTAAAATTGTTTTATGGTGTAAATAAATTATGATATTTTTCAAACACATCATGGATTATGATTTTAATGTAAATGCTTACAGCAGTGATGAAAAAGCTAGAAGACCCAAGGTAATCAGATATAGGCCAAACCACATGGAAGAATGGGATCGACACGATTTTTTTTTGCGCGATTTCGTTTGCCTCCAAGAACTGTAGATAACATATTAAAAGAAGTGCAATATATTATTTCACATTCTACGAATATGTATTTGTTATCTTGTATTGTATAAATATTAACATGCAATGTTTATTTTACATGAGGGAACTGGTTTCCTCTCATCGCATGCTATGTTGTGGAGAATTGTTGTAGCCGCAACTGTCTGTATGGTATCCATTTTAAGGCGCAGCCTTAGTGCTAATGCTCCTCTCCACTGTGTTTCTCGTTCTGATGTGGGATTAATTAAATACATTCTCAACATTATTTCTGATCCACACAAGAGGCGTCATAAGGTAGAGTTTCACAGGATGGCCACTATTGCCGATCAACAGACCATCATTAAAGTGACCTCGTTAAAATAAATTGTATAAACAAATATATAAATATTACATTTTACAAATAATATCACAGAAAGTTAGGTTAATGTAACATTTTTAACATCACAGAACTATAGAAGACATTAGAATACTTGTGTAAAATTACGAAAATATGGTTAAAATTCATACTTCTCGTGTCAACATAACAAAATATTTCACACAACTCGAGTTAACTAACTCGAATGAGAAATAGTAATGAAAAACAGTTGTAACGTTAACTCGAATTTAGCCTCGAGTTAAGGTGCGAGTAAGAGTTATCTAACTCGAACTTTAACTCAACATTGAAAAACTGGCTGCAAGAACTGTAAATATATCAAAAGAAGTGCAATATATTATTTCGTATTCTACGAATATGTATTTGTTATCTTGTGTTGTATAAATATTAACATGCAATGTTTATTTTACATGAGGGAACTGGTTTCCTCTCATCGCATGCTATGTTGTGGAGAATTGTTGTAGCCGCAACTGTCTGTATGGTATCCATTTTAAGGCGCAGCCTTAGTGCTAATGCTCCTCTCCACTGTGTTTCTCGTTCTGGGGGTCAATTCTCGAAATTATTCCTATGGGAAATGATACTTTTGGAACGTGCAAATTGTATTCTTGACTGATCCTATGAGATTGTTTTCCATTCAAATCAGTGGAATTACTTCACCTGATCATTTCCAGCAGAAAATAATATCATAGGACTAGTCAAGAATACAATTTACACGTTCCAAAAATCTTATTTCCCATAGGAATAATTTCGAGAATTGACCCCCTGATGTGGGATTAATTAAATTCTCAACATTATTTCTGATCCACACAAGAGGCGTCATAAGGTAGAGTTTCACAGGATGGCCACTATTGCCGATCAACAGACCATCATTAAAGTGACCTCGTTAAAATAAATTGTATAAACAAATATATAAATATTACATTTTACAAATAATATCACAGAAAGTTAGGTTAATGTAACATTTTTAACATCACAGAACTATAGAAGACATTAGAATACTTGTGTAAAATTCCGAAAATATGGTTAAAATTCATACTTCTCATGTCAACATAACAAAATATTTCACGCAACTCGAGTTAACTAACTCGAATGAGAAATAGTAATGAAAAACAGTTGTAACGTTAACTCGAATTTAGCCTCGAGTTAAGGTGCGAGTAAGAGTTATCTAACTCGAACTTTAACTCAACATTGAAAAACTGGCTGTTAGAGTACTAGCAGTGACGTCACAGTTTTGCCAGCTGTCAATTGACTGGGTGGCAAATTCAGAAATTTCACACTTGAATTAGTGTCAATTTTCGTTCAATAGGGCGCTCGCAAAATCTGACAGCTAACGAGAGTGGAGGGCATATAACCTCTATGTTCCAAATTAATTATCGTGAAATTCGCTGTTTTTGTTTGCTTTTTTAACTTTCTTGTGCTATCAGCTATTGAAATAAACATTTTTAAGTGTAGTTTTCATTATATATAGACAATTACGTCTTTTGTACAATAATATATCCTTTGATTTGGTGAGATGTGCATTGTTTACCTATGTGTTTTTAGTTATTTTTCTCGTATTTATGGGATTAATCTTATTATATAGAGCATATTTAGATTATTTAAAATTTAAATGCTGTTAATTATTCTGTTACCTGTTTACCACAAAAACCATCAAATTGTATGGAATCTGATTGTCAAAGTTTCACTGAATGCCAATTTAAGCTTTAAAAGGTATGTGATTATTACTTAACATTGGAATTTAATACTCATTATGTAACATATTTAATAAATACATAGTAGTATACCTACCGCATGCACGAAAATAAAGTTATAGTATTTTCAGATTGCCATCGATTTACACCAAAGAAGATAAGTTTGTGGTCAATTAAAAATTCAAAGAGAAAAGTAGTTTAATGCTTTAAGGCTGCATAACCCATGTTGTTAATCATTCTAGATGAGTTACCTTACCTAGTTCAGCACGTTTTCCTAAAAATTCATATATAATAAAATCCAATAGGTGCGAGCCCCTTCCTCTTCGCGATCTGAACTAGATAAAGGCGTTTAAAGCGGACTTTTTTATGGCACGCGCCCGGTACGGATCGACGCGGGACGACGACCGACATTGCGCCGTATATGTGGGGATGCTAATTACTAGACGATTAACTTCTTAATTAATAGATTAAATTCGACCATCTCTTATTAGGCGTGGTTTTACTACCCTCAAAATTATTCGCGATGCTCCGACGTGCGTCTATAATTTTATTAAAACGTCAAATACTCGATTAAAACATAAAAAAATCCGGTTTTCGTTCACTCCGAATTTTCGATTTGCGCCGCGCAATTTACGATGTGGATTAGCTAGAACCCTTCTTCTTTCCGTCGCGGCGCCGTACGGGGTCTCTCCGAAGGTGTATTTCGAAAAATATGAACGTTTTAAGATCACACGTTTTCAAACTTTTTTCGCCTTCGAAGAGCCCGTTTTATTTTTGCGATTTTTCACCTGTATCTCGGAAACCGTTGGAGTTAGCTCGGCAATAAAAAAATCTCAAAGGACGAGTTCATTTCGAGAGCGATCGTCCGGTTCCATCGGCATTTTCCAGCGGTTCTTCGTTTCGGAGATATCGGCCGAAATATGCGGGGGTGTAAGGCGGGAAATTGGACATATTTCCCTTTAAACCTTCATAACTTCTAAACGGTGGCTCCTAGAACGGAATACTACGACTCCAACGAAATCATGTGCAATGGGCTTGTTCGGCATTTTTTTTTATTTCATAAATCGAAAGTGCAAGTATAAAATAATGGATCTGCAAAAAATCAGAATCTTATTCGCACGTTTAGTATCTTAAAAACTAGTACAAGTCTCCACCTCGCGAAAATGGGGCGTGGCCAGGCGCTACGTCACTATACGCATAGACTTCGCGAATCTCAATAGACTTGATGCTCCTTAGTTGTTATAATTATAAGTGTTTGTTTTGCTTACTTCTTGACAGTAGGAGAGTACAATTTGGTGAAATGTCAAAAAATTACAATTTTCTCTCGCTCCTGTCGGGACGAATTTTCGATTTTGACCTTGCAATTTACGATTAGGATTTATCGCCCACCTTCTCCTTTCCGTAGAGACATAGAACGAACTTCCACTCAACGTATTTATTTAGTTACTAGCGTTTGAAAATTCCATGTTTTTCGACTTTTCAGGTTAAATTTGAAAGGTCCCAGAAAGCCATTTTCTTACGTCACTTGCGTATAGTGACGTCACAAATGAGCTCTCGGTTTTTGCAGCTATTACTAATTTCAACTCCTTATATCTCGAGAACGGAAAAAGTTAATAATACGAAATTTTAAGTGCATAATGAGAATATCGAGTACTATATGAAAAAGTATAAACACCATATAAAAAGAATATCATGGAACAAGCCCATTAAACGATCTAAAAGTCGTTCTCTTTGTTTTCGTCCTGCTTCAGAAATAAGCGAGCCGCTAGCGGTCAAAGTGGAGGCCCATCCTGGCAGTGATGACGTCACAACTGAATTTGTAGAGAAATTAGTTTGATGCATTGTGCGAACAATTTACCGAAATTGCATAATAAATTTTAGTTATTTTATATTTGAAAAGTTTAACTCATTTTATGTTAACGTGGCATTTACATTTTGCGACAGACAAGTCAGTTTAATTTTATAGGTTATTAAATATTTGACGTTACAAGTCAGTCAGTTTAGTCTTATGGTTATATGTAGTGTTGGGATTATTTGATTCTGTCATTAATTTGAAGGTGTCAGGTTTACATATTTTAAATATAAATTTTAGAAAAAAGTGAAGAGAGAATTGGAGTGATGGAATATTTTTAGTTTTGGACCGAAGAGACATGAAATTTGAGAAGAAGTGAAGAAAAGTACATAATAATTAAAATAAGGAGAAAGTCCCGGAAAGTTTTTTCAAGTAGGACATATAATACTTAATGATATACGAAACAAAATAGATCAAGGGCGAGTTGTATCGATCAAGATTCATTAAAAGCAAGTTCTATAACATTAACATCCAAACTTTGACCAAACTGATTTTCGTTGAGACTTATACTTAATATAACTAGTTCCAAAAGAAAATTAGATACAAAATTAATTAGATATATTTTTTAACGGTTTCCCCATGTGTGTATACAGTTACATGTGACCATTGTATTGTTAAAGCAATAATGACGAGGAACTTCGTTGTTTAGAAATACGAAGAAAAATCAGTGTGTGCCGCAAATTGACTACGATATTAACAGAATTAAGGATCCACCTATTTACTTCACGGTTCTATTTACAGTTCTTCCACATTTACGATTCCCTCCGCTGAAGATATGATTCAGCATTATCACTCCTTCCTTATTTTTCCACACTAATGTAAATACATGTTTCATGAAATAATTACACATGAGCACGTGTGCATATTCCTGAAAATAAAGAACCCCGCACCAATCTCATGGGAATCTGTCTGTCTGTGGAATTGGCCAATATTGATATATGTTGTAGCTATTGTCGTTCTGAACAAAAGTCTCCATGGGCACAACATGATTCCTTGAACGGATTTTCCCGGAACGCGCATTCCAATCACAGAATCAACATAATATGTCGTGAATACTAATATTTCTTGGTATTTATGATTTATACCTGTATAATATATACGTATTATCAAATAATATTGTGTTAAAATGGTGAAACCTTTATAAATATTTTAAAGAACATTTTAAGAAAAAAAAAATTTTTTAGAAAATTTATAAAGCAATAAAATAATTTTCCTGAAAATATGTATTTTTCTTAAAATGTTTTCTAAAAATATTTATAAAGCTTTCACCATTTAAGCACAATATTATTTGGTAATACGTATATATTATACAGGTATAAATCATAAATACCAATAAATATTAGTATTCACGACATATGTTGATTCTGTGATTGGAATGTGCGTACCGGAAAATCCGTTCATAGAATCATGTTGTGCCCATGGAGACTTTTGTTCAGAACGACAATAGCTACAACACATATCAAAATTGGCCAATTCCACAGAAAGACAGATTCCCATAAGATTGGTGCGGGGTTCTTTACCGGAATTTACATAATCAGTTTTATTTAGTTATTTTATATTTGAAAAGTTTCAGTCATTTTATTTTAATGTGACGCTTCCGACATGTAAGTCAAAGAATTTAATTTTATAGGTTATTAAACATTTGACATTACAAGTCAGTCAGCTTAATTTTATAGGTTATGTTACGAGCGTTTAAGAAAAATCAATAATTTCATCATATACACGATGTGTGAACAATTTACCGGAAATTGATTTAAATTAAATTTCCTTATTTGTCGTCCGATTGGGCCAAAATTCCGTACTTGGGGATTATCGACGACGTTGATAACGAATTTGAAGTTAAAATCGCAAAATTCAAAATGGCGGACGAAATTTGTCTTTTATGGTCCCATCTCGCTCAAAATCGGTACGTGAAGTTTTCGACGTAGCTGATGACGAATCTGAAATCGAAATTAAAAAATTCAAAATGGCGGCATCAGCTGAAGGACAAATTTTCTCATTTATAGACCGAAAAACTGATAACTGAAAAACTGAAAACTGAAAAACTGGAAACTACAAATTAACTGCGAAAGCAGTCAATATTGACTGCGTAAACAATCACACCCCTCCGGTAGGAGTTAGGAAACTACAGTGCTATGGTTTTTCACATTATTTTGCACTGACATTCGTTGTTTGATCTTAGGGTTGGAATTAACCCCCTCGTAAAGGTGGGTATGGATTTAATTTGCATATATTTCTTTCTAATGCTCAAAATTGTTATGTTAAAATGTATATATAAATTGCTACATTTTGTTATGAAGCTTTACCTCATCCTCACTATTTCACTTTATTTTAAACGCAAGAACATCCCCTGTTTTTGCGTGTTACTAAGAAATCACCTGGTAAATCGGTTTTTCGGTAGTATAGATTATATAGAATTATAAAGTTTAACTCACTACAAAAGAACTAGGTTAAGTCCCACTCAAACCGTTTACAAATAACTATTCATCAGACGCGCACTGAATTGCACTCTGCAATTTAGTTCTCTTTGAATAAATAGATATCACAAAAGCCTTGGCTGCGTAGTAATCATGGACTCATAAACTACTGCATATTATTTGGAAATGTGGAGTTCGCTTGGCAAGAGTGCTGACTGGGAGAATTGTTTCTTCTCATGTCCTGACGAACATTTTGTGGTATGTGCATTATCCTAGTTGGCTTTTCTTTTCTCTACGGCATGCCACGTGTCACATTTGCCTGTCAGGTGCATGGCCTCATCAGTGCTCTATTCCATCAACTTGGTGATATCAGCCCGATAATTTTGGAGGATTTGCTCTTTGCTTCTTGACATTTGGTCTTCACTGAACCTTCAACAGTTCTGTACTGTCTTCTCCTCGCTTGATGTTACGAAAAAATTATAAAATTATATGATATGGAAAGATACGCTACTGGAGAACCGCTTTGGGAGACGTATGTTTTAGAGAATCGAGCTGTTGCCCAAGTAGCGCAGATTAGTTATATAATGGTTTAATAAACGTTAATAAAACTTTGCTTAAAACTGTGTAGCTTTTACTAAAACTCAAATAAAACCAGAACATAGCTTTCTCAACAT
Organism: Stenurella melanura; assembly: GCA_963583905.1. Lineage (NCBI taxonomy): Eukaryota > Metazoa > Arthropoda > Insecta > Coleoptera > Cerambycidae > Stenurella > Stenurella melanura. The sequence goes on along the minus strand of OY757313.1, from coordinate 43,205,656 downwards.
TCTATAAACGTTTATATCAATAAAGTGGGGAGTCTATAAGACTGTTACAAAACGTTGCAGTATCGTTTCAAACACTTTTTTAATACTAGTAAACAACTAACCCTAAACAGTCTTGTTTTATTTTTATATCGGCGTTCCAACGACGTACATATAATATGTTAAGACGTTAATACAACCTATTTATAAAACTCAAAAAAGTGTATAGATATTAACTCATCCATATCAGCTACATAAAACATTCAACGGCTTATTAAAACTCTTTCAAATCTTTCCGTTATAATTTTTCTCTATCTCTAGCCATACGACTAAATGATGACTTTGTTATGGTCCTCAATATTTACCTGTACATAATTCACTTTGACGTTACATGTTATATACTGAGCTGTTGTGAGTAATCCGCTGTTGAAAATAGTTCTAGGCGGCAATTTGTAGGGTATATATGCCGATGTAAACACGCGGGAAGTAAGTTTTTAACGAATTAAAGTTAGATAATTCCGAAGTGATACAAAGTGAACAGAGTGCAAATATCAAGAAATAAATAGTGTTAAAGGTTATTTTAGTCAGTAAACGTACACTTTAGTTAATAAAAGTATTGTGAAGTTTTCAATAAGTTATTCAATAAAGTGTGTTAGTGTTATCTCTCGTTATAATTTTTAAACCCACGGATTTTAAAGGGTGGTTTCCTAAGGGGTAGAAAGAAGTGACAGTATTCTTTGTCGAAACTCATATTCCCAACTAATATTCCAACACCCATCGCATCATGTGTCCCTATAGATATTAAAGACAATGAGAGATAACATAGAGTGTTCTTCATATAGTCGGGGAGTAATAAAGTCTAGAAGTCCTATCTTCAATAACGAATAATACAGTCCACAGTTTGTCGCAAGCCATATTCCTCATGAAAATTGATATCATCTCTTCCTCGTAAGTAATTCAAAACGTACACATATAATCAGAATGTGATACGGCACAAAAATGAAGACTGTAGAATAACAAATACGGGTTTTCTCTTATTTGTGTGCGCAGAATTCTTCTGAAAACATGGCAGCTTAAAAATGGCGTTCCAGAGTTTATAAGTCGAGATGCAATTCTTAAATCTGAAATATCTCAAGAATAATCTGGCTGATGGTAAAAATACATGTGATGGAAACTAAATAGATAGATAAATATAATTGCAATATTATTACTAGTCAGCAGAGATAATAAATTATGTGTTTTTGGGAAGATAATAACCTCCTCTATAATTTATTCTTATGAGTGAATGGTGCATACTGCTGCTGAAAGACGGTGGAGGACATTAGGTTTTAAAATTAAAAAAAGAAAACATGCGAGTCGGGTGTCAGAAAATGGTAACATGACATTTGGGGTGCCGAAAATTAGTCCCTGCTGCGAGTTTTGAGAGCGTTTTAAAAAGCAAGATTTGACCTAAAATAACTAACAAACATGTGAAGCTGAATAGAAGCTTGTAACAGAAAAGATAAGTGGCAATTGTGGATGTAAACAGACTGAAAACCTAGCATTTCAAGTAACAAATACCGAATTCCACCATCCCCTGAATTTTCAACTTTTGGCGGAGTCGCCGGTGATACAAACATGGCCCTTCCTTTCCTTTGACTTATAAGTACGTGTAGTTCATGTTTTGTGAATTTTATCCCAAATATTGTAGTTTCATCGAGAGTACAAATGTATGCAAGATTAGAATAATTGAAAGTGATTTAACAGCTTTAAAAATAACAAACATATGCGCGATACAGTGAGCGTTTTGTATATTTTTTTAATTTGAGGTACTTCCGTTACTATTGGTCATAGAATAAAAATTTGAAAAGTCCTTACTGGTTTTTGTTAATACGTATAGTCCAGTGATTTTACCTCAGACTCCGATTAGGAAAGATAGATTTTCATGAAATAAACGACATTCGAAACGTAACTGATAGTATTGCAGTCTATATGGTAAGAAGGTGGGCTTTTACCCAGTGGACGGATGAAACCCCTTCTCGGGGTGGAAATTCGTTTCTAGAACACTCAAAATAATCGCAGAAATCATTAGAGGGATGCATTCCAAGCAAAAAATGTTCTATGAAGTTTTTTCGATAAGTCAATATTTTTCAAGTTATCCGCATTTGATAATATTGATTTTTCACCTAAAAAATGCATGTTTTAAAGCTATTCTGCACGAATAACTTGAAAACCTCACGTTTTATCAAAAAAGTAATCAGGAGTAAAACTAAGGCTTGTAAAATAACATATCGATTATTTTTGTTTTATTTTTGTAAATGCAATACGAACCGAGTTATGGCTCGTTGAAGGTGACTGATTGTTCGCCGAAAACTGAATTCGAAGTATAAACACCATATAAAAAGAATATCATGGAACAAGCCCATTAAACGATCTAAAAGTCGTTCTCTTTGTTTTCGTCCTGCTTCAGAAATAAGCGAGCCGCTAGCGGTCAAAGTGGAGGCCCATCCTGGCAGTGATGACGTCACAACTGAATTTGTAGAGAAATTAGTTTGATGCATTGTGCGAACAATTTACCGAAATTGCATAATAAATTTTAGTTATTTTATATTTGAAAAGTTTAACTCATTTTATGTTAACGTGGCATTTACATTTTGCGACAGACAAGTCAGTTTAATTTTATAGGTTATTAAATATTTGACGTTACAAGTCAGTCAGTTTAGTCTTATGGTTATATGTAGTGTTGGGATTATTTGATTCTGTCATTAATTTGAAGGTGTCAGGTTTACATATTTTAAATATAAATTTTAGAAAAAAGTGAAGAGAGAATTGGAGTGATGGAATATTTTTAGTTTTGGACCGGAGAGACATGAAATTTGAGAAGAAGTGAAGAAAAGTACATAATAATTAAAATAAGGAGAAAGTCCCGGAAAGTTTTTTCAAGTAGGACATATAATACTTAATGATATACGAAACAAAATAGATCAAGGGCGAGTTGTATCGATCAAGATTCATTAAAAGCAAGTTCTATAACATTAACATCCAAACTTTGACCAAACTGATTTTCGTTGAGACTTATACTTAATATAACTAGTTCCAAAAGAAAATTAGATACAAAATTAATTAGATATATTTTTTAACGGTTTCCCCATGTGTGTATACAGTTACATGTGACCATTGTATTGTTAAAGCAATAATGACGAGGAACTTCGTTGTTTAGAAATACGAAGAAAAATCAGTGTGTGCCGCAAATTGACTACGATATTAACAGAATTAAGGATCCACCTATTTACTTCACGGTTCTATTTACAGTTCTTCCACATTTACGATTCCCTCCGCTGAAGATATGATTCAGCATTATCACTCCTTCCTTATTTTTCCACACTAATGTAAATACATGTTTCATGAAATAATTACACATGAGCACGTGTGCATATTCCTGAAAATAAAGAACCCCGCACCAATCTCATGGGAATCTGTCTGTCTGTGGAATTGGCCAATATTGATATATGTTGTAGCTATTGTCGTTCTGAACAAAAGTCTCCATGGGCACAACATGATTCCTTGAACGGATTTTCCCGGAACGCGCATTCCAATCACAGAATCAACATAATATGTCGTGAATACTAATATTTCTTGGTATTTATGATTTATACCTGTATAATATATACGTATTATCAAATAATATTGTGTTAAAATGGTGAAACCTTTATAAATATTTTAAAGAACATTTTAAGAAAAAAAAAATTTTTTAGAAAATTTATAAAGCAATAAAATAATTTTCCTGAAAATATGTATTTTTCTTAAAATGTTTTCTAAAAATATTTATAAAGCTTTCACCATTTAAGCACAATATTATTTGGTAATACGTATATATTATACAGGTATAAATCATAAATACCAATAAATATTAGTATTCACGACATATGTTGATTCTGTGATTGGAATGTGCGTACCGGAAAATCCGTTCATAGAATCATGTTGTGCCCATGGAGACTTTTGTTCAGAACGACAATAGCTACAACACATATCAAAATTGGCCAATTCCACAGAAAGACAGATTCCCATAAGATTGGTGCGGGGTTCTTTACCGGAATTTACATAATCAGTTTTATTTAGTTATTTTATATTTGAAAAGTTTCAGTCATTTTATTTTAATGTGACGCTTCCGACATGTAAGTCAAAGAATTTAATTTTATAGGTTATTAAACATTTGACATTACAAGTCAGTCAGCTTAATTTTATAGGTTATGTTACGAGCGTTTAAGAAAAATCAATAATTTCATCATATACACGATGTGTGAACAATTTACCGGAAATTGATTTAAATTAAATTTCCTTATTTGTCGTCCGATTGGGCCAAAATTCCGTACTTGGGGATTATCGACGACGTTGATAACGAATTTGAAGTTAAAATCGCAAAATTCAAAATGGCGGACGAAATTTGTCTTTTATGGTCCCATCTCGCTCAAAATCGGTACGTGAAGTTTTCGACGTAGCTGATGACGAATCTGAAATCGAAATTAAAAAATTCAAAATGGCGGCATCAGCTGAAGGACAAATTTTCTCATTTATAGACCGAAAAACTGATAACTGAAAAACTGAAAACTGAAAAACTGGAAACTACAAATTAACTGCGAAAGCAGTCAATATTGACTGCGTAAACAATCACACCCCTCCGGTAGGAGTTAGGAAACTACAGTGCTATGGTTTTTCACATTATTTTGCACTGACATTCGTTGTTTGATCTTAGGGTTGGAATTAACCCCCTCGTAAAGGTGGGTATGGATTTAATTTGCATATATTTCTTTCTAATGCTCAAAATTGTTATGTTAAAATGTATATATAAATTGCTACATTTTGTTATGAAGCTTTACCTCATCCTCACTATTTCACTTTATTTTAAACGCAAGAACATCCCCTGTTTTTGCGTGTTACTAAGAAATCACCTGGTAAATCGGTTTTTCGGATTCAGCATAAAAAATTACACAAAATCTATGTACTCATGTTTCTAGTACAGACCTTATTTTTAACCCCTTCGTAGGGGTGGGTGTAGATTTAGTTTGTATATATTTCTTTCTAATGATAGAACATTTTATTTTAAAATGTTTTCTCAAAGTATTTACGAATTGTTGCATTTCATTATATAGCTTTACCGTCCCCATTTCACTCTTGTTTTAGGGGATGTTTTGCGTTTTAGTAAAAAATTATCTGGTAAATCGGTTTTTGGGCTGCGAATTCGGATTCAGCATCACGAAATACACAAAATCTGGTACCGAACTTTTCTTTTAACACCCTTGTATCGGTGATGTGAATTTAATTTGCCTTATCCTCACTGTTTCACTCTATTTTAGGGGATGTTTTGCGTTTTACTAAAAAATCCCCTGGTAAATCCGATTTTAGGCTGCAGTTCAGATTCAGCATAAAATATACACAAAAAATATGTACTCATATCTCTGGTACAGAACTTTTTTTTCTTTCGTGCTGTGTAATGTATATGTATTTAATTACAAACCTAAAATTACATATTTAATAGATTTAAATCAAAATTATCTATATTCAAATTATCATCTGATTCGGAATCGTCTAAATCTACACTATCCCATTCTGCTTCAGGTTCTTCCATATCCAAACTCCTAGCATATTTTAGCAAAATGTTCAAATTTTTAGAAGTAGTGTCAGTAATTAGATGATGTCCCCAAGCCAGGGTTCTCACATCTCCAGGTACAATATATCTTTTATCGTCAGCAGGTGATAGAGCTACTTAATTTTTTAGTTGTGTATGAATGGTGTGTACAGTAGGTTTAAATATTGACATTTTACGAAATATCAAACCGCCGTTTTCAACAATCTGAACATAGTCTGAAAAGTCTATTTGATGTTTAACGACATTTTTGGAAACGCCTTTTGCTTTCGTCATCACATCACCGACACACTGACACAATATGCTTCCGTACCAGTACCATAGAAGCTCTCTACTGGTCTTCCAGCGTATTCATCCTTCATTTTTCCTACCATAGACTTTGTTTTGGGCATATTATGGATGTTATCGACATTATAATTTGAAGTATCGAAAGAATTAATATTTCTCTTGATGTCATCATGAACGTTATCGGTGAAAATTTCTAAAATTAGGCGGTCAGTGTCTGCGTATAGGACTGTTGCGTCATCTCCATACATTAGTTTGATGTAACTGTATAAAAATTCGTATATTATCGCCTTCGAAATATCTAAAATGGAAAATAGTGCGAAAGATGCCTTATCATATACGATTTCTAATTTATCCAATCCAACTGCTACCAAATTTTCGTCAAACACAGAACATGATTTAGAATATGGCAAGGCTACTAATGCTCTGGCATCCAATGCACCTTTTTTACTTTCCCATCATGAGCACAGTTTCATATTTTGACTTTTGTCGACGTTATCCATGGTTTTACCGAATATTGAATTAACCATCAGCTTGAATAGATCCCTCTTAAACGCATTTTAGCAGAGTTTCGATGATTTGTATTAAAATGTATGACTTCAGTCAGGGTGATTGGGAAAATTCGATTATCCTATGGATCTTCTTTAATTTCATCCCATATTTCAAACACTGCTTTAAATTCTTGTTATATCTATCTCGCAAGTTCGGTATTAATTGCCATCTATGTTTCAATATTTTACAATAGTGAACTATAAAAATATTGACGCATGCCATCTATTTTATTAAAGGCCCTTGTAGATTGACTACCCCACAGACAATTGTTATAAAATATTCTGCTTTTGGGACGAGTTTATGACGAAGACAGACATGTTTATCTAGTACGTACTACAAATTCTCTTAATAACCGCCTAAAGACTCATTCTATGTAAATTCGTAAACTTGCTATCCCCTTACTTTCTTTCACTTCTTGTTTTGTACTTTGTATACCAGTTTCAACGCTTAGTGGATGGATCAAATTACAGTTTTTTTTATTTAATAGCCCTCCAGTACCGCTGAAACCTCGATCGACCATTACGTCACAATTAGGTGGTAAAATATTTAAATAGTTACTCGCTTCAAAAATATCTTTATCAGTAATTCTACCATCAAAACCGTTTATTATACCATCTGGAGTCAACGAGATAAGATACTTTAGTGTATTAGTTTTTTTAATAATTAGACCAGGTTAACACCTGATGTATTGAATTAGAAGGTTGCTCTATTTCAATTTCCAGACAATCAATAATTGACTGAACTTTGTTGTGTCTATAACGAAAATGAAATGATACATTTAAATTAATTTCATTTGCTCTAGGCCAAAATATAAGAGATTTGAAGTATGATGCTAATTTCGACAGGTGATATTTGAATGCTCTGTAAATTGATGCAATCGGTAACGGATCATTAAGGCGTATTTTCTTTAAAATTATGAATATATTTGTATGACTTATTTTTGCTTCACTCTCTAATAATTTTAGTAAATAATATGCATCTTCGGGTAGCCCCAAGTAAAAACGGGAATGCTCTTTGATTATTAAATTTGTTTTTTTTGGAACTCATGATGTTTAAGTAGGTTTTTTGTTGCACACCACCAGAAGCTTCAGACTCTGATATTTTCTAATTAGAATCATCTTTTATAGACACCGATGACGTACTTGGTGAAAAGCTTGTGAGTTCTGTTTTGGGAAGTTTAGTTACTTTGAATGGTACCTTTGAATTGAATTGAATTGTTGAATGTGATCCAAATGTACTTGTAGTGTTAATGCCTATATTTCTGACTGACTTTTTAGCACTCTCAATATTTACTTGCACTTTTTTGTGCCCGTTTCTTGCTGTAGGTTTGTAGCCCAGACGAACCAGGCAATTCTTTTAGAACATCTATGGATGGTGCTGCAGTAGAGAGTGACGAATTATCATCAAAATCTAACTTTCTAGCTGAGAGTATCTGTTATTTTATTATATATTGTTCTATATTATCATATTTCCTCTTTTCTGCAAATCCAGAAAATTGAGAAACATTTTGGGGTACAGAAATTGTTGTTGTTGCGAATGTGCCCGAAAGCGTACCCTTTTACCCGATTGGGTAACACTTAAGCATAAGACATAAGGGAAATAAAAATAAACCATTTCTTACACCATACGTCTTATGTTATGTAAACTATGAATGCTCATATGGATTTGGGCCTGCTTATTTCTGTTTTGGCATACGCTTACACCATACATCTTATGCTTAATGCACTCTGAAGCCAGCTTAACAGTCTAAAAAGCCACGTATCAGTCTCATTACTTTTTTTTTTTTTGAAAACCGCAACTTAAAATGTAAATATTTAAACTTGGTATTGTTAATATTAAGCTATATCGATTTTACCAATTGAAAGCAGATTTATAAAATGCAGATTTGTTATTTTTAAATATCTGTTTTGTATTTATGTATTGACTGATTTTATTTCATTATAAAAAAAACTGTATATAATTTCTGTTTATATATTAAAAAAATCACATATTACAAATAACTAATTATGAAATTAACAGTTGTTTCCTTAATATTTCCATTGCTTTATGATATTGTTTGCCTTCTTCTTACTACATTGTTCATCATGTCCAGTTTTTGAAGCAATGAATTTACTTGATCTGCCAGCAAAACAATGGTTCTTTCAATCTCTTCTAATTTTTCTTGTTGCCTAAAATTATTGTAGTAATATAATAGAGGTCTTTATTGAAACAATGCAATAGTTACAGTTTCATGTAAAATATTTAGCATAAGCTATTCTTCCCCTTAACTCCATTAAACCCAAAAGAAACAAAAAAGAAAAAAATTGTTTCAAATGCAAAACAATGTTATACATTTTTAAAAATTGACTGTGTGTATAGTACCTATATATGATCTCAATTGGGACAGCATAAAAACGAAAACTCGGAGTAAAGTCGCCATCTCCCTTATGGGACATAGGCGGCGGCGCGGCTGTAGAAATGTAGAAATGCTTTAAATACTAAATAATTATTTTTTAATTGTTAAAGAAAGGGATTTCTATTATACCTTTATTCAATATAAGTGGTTAATGAAAAAATATGTTTATCACATTTGACAAATCACATAAATGATATATAGAGGCTATTGTCTATCTTAGATATAATCTTGGGAGTTGTATAGATAATAATCCTTCCGAAGGGTCGTCGACTGTCTTGTTTATTAAATGTTAGGCCATGATACTATGAAATTTGCAGTATCATGATGTTAGGCAAGTAGGAAATTTCTATTATTCTATAAAGGAAAAACTCGACAAAATTTTAAAAGGGGAACTCGTTTCCTGGCATCGGTAATTGGTGTCAATAGCGGAAATAAGTCGACGTTAAATAAACAAATTTCAAAATAGCTTTGTCTATGAACTTTAAATAAGCAATATTTCATTCGTCACTATCCGAGCTTTCAGAACTTGAATCGGTATTTACATTAATAATAATTGGATCAATAGGTGGTAATATGGAATATTCATTTTTCTTTTTTTTTTCACATGAGACACACACCTCCTCTATATATCGCTTTTGCCTATTTCGTCTACTATTATCTTTATATTCTTTAAGATAGACTCACTTAATTGTGGGGATTGTTTATATTGACGTAATCATGTTTTTACATCAGCCCTCATCATTTCAATGGGGTTGAAAACGCAATAATATGGAGGCAGACGGAAAATAGTATGATCGTGTGCTTCAAAAAATTTTTCAACGGCATGTTCCTTTTTAAAAGTTTGCTTTCCAATCAGTTCTAATAAAGTCTTTTTTGTGTTTATTTCTGATATTTCCAAGCATTTGCCTTTCATAAATTCAATGATATCGCCTTTTCTTGGGTTGGTGTTCAGAATTTTTGTGTTTTGCCGCGAATGGTATGACGCATTGTCCATAACAATTACAGAATTTGGTGGGATATTTGGTAACAGCTGTTCCTTTGACCACTTCTCAAATAATTCGGCTGTCATATCCGCGTAGTAGTCGGCAGCGGATTGCTTGATATGTTTAGCAGACAACAACAACGCATTTGAAATAAAACCGTTTTTACTTCCAGCATATAGAATTATAATTCTTTTTCGCCTAGAAGATGGAGCAGTTAGTTAAATTACACTTTTTGGTGTTATCTACCCAACCGTATTCAACTACATCATGGGTGTCAAACCATGTTTCGTCAAGATAAATTATGTCTCGGTATTTTTTTTATTTTACGCAGGTACTCGTGTCGATGATCAACGATGCGTGTTGATTCCATAAGTACCATTCGTTTATCCAATTTTTTGTACCTAAAGCCGCAATCGAGCAAAACGTTTCGCAAAGTATCTAATGATTTATAGTTATAATCTGGATAGTCGCGTAACTTATCCCTACTCATTTCTAATGTGGCCACCTTCTGTTCATTGTAAAAGTCATACACAAATCGACGAATGACATCTTTGGACGAATTATTAAGTTTTTAAGTTTTTAAAATTTGCAGATACTTAGTAAAGTTTTATTTTTGGCTGCCCCCCGCCGGCGGAACCATAATAAATAGTCATGTAAATCCGCAAGCTCGCATGCGGGGAGATTTGCGGACTTGTAATAAAATTATATACGTTTCCGTCACTTGTGGAATCGTATACACTGCAAGTTTTAACGGGACCGCCAGGATGTTGTATTAAGAACTACGTTACCTCCCTGACGGAAGCACAATCGACAACTGTCCGACGCGCGACGGGAGTGTAGACCCGGCGTTTTTTTTTTTGGCGCACGAAGGAAGGATGCAGAAAAAATTAAATGACAAAAATTTAAGAAAAAAGGGTAATTTTCAAATGGCTGCGAAAAGTTTCTGTTTAGATTGACCTGAAATTTTGACTGCGTGTCGAGTACCCCTCGATGGTCTTAAAACCAAACGATTTCGGAATATTATAGAATAAAATTTCACTCTTTCACTTAACTGAACCTTATTACCTAATATCGATTTTGGGGTTGTTTAAAAATAGTAGTTTTGTCATTTCTTCATGTTTACACCGATCTCACAATCGATAATGGATAATAATTAATTAGCAAGTCGAGGGTGTAATTTTATTTCGATATTTTTAGTGATTGTTTTCTTGTAAAGTGTCCAAATTTCTTCTTGTGAATCTGCAAAAATGTATGTAAATACGGCGGCCTCGTCGGATTCGCCATTTTATATCGTTAACTTTTGACCACGTCGGCTGTTCTTTTTACTGATTTTTACTCGCTGTCTACTAGACAAAGACTAATACGGGACCATACTCTAGAGTTTGCAAATGAATTCCGTAAAAATCGCTTAAGCTTAAAAATCATTGAACAAACATGAAAAAAAAATATGAATGTGGGTTAAATTGGGAACCTCCTGTCTTTTAATTTTTTTATTGTTGATTTAAAAATGACAACGAATTAAGTACCTCAACTGTATTTCTCACCGCCTTACTCTAGGAATAAAGGGTACCTCAGGATAAGATAGGTGAAATGTTCCTTGACACGGATTTTGAAATGATATGGTCTGTATTAGCGAGGTGGAATCCGGAACTACTAATATGTTTATTTTTGAAGTTTATACTACAAAAGAAGAGGTAACTGTTGGATTTTATGTTATGCAAAAGTTTCACCGGGTATAATTAGATTCCAAGTAAAATCCACATATACAAAAACATATACTTAAGCAAGTGCTATGTCCACTATGACTCGGAGGAGGCTGGTATTGCTGCGATTATTGGATATTGCTGCAACTGTGCGAATAGCCTACGCCCCGCCCCGTAGGATGTTGTTCCCACCTGGCAGAAATTATCTACTATACTCCGTTCGCCCAAGAGATTCAGCTAAGCCACTCCCCACAAATGTGCGCTAAATTTGAATATAATGTTTCTATTGGTTGTATTTTTAAAACCCATATTACAACCAACTATGTCGAAAGCGCTAATATATGAGGTATTTGTTCTCTGAGACAAATCGTTTTCAGCCTCAAATCTGATGTATAGTTTTTAGAAATAACTGTTGTTATTTGCTGTTATTCCTATTCATCTAATAAAATAGTGTTTTTCAATACTATGGTGCATATTTGTGTCTATGAAGGTAGGCAATAAAAACGATTTATAATATTGATTAAATGTCAAAACTACTGTTTCTTTTTTAGGTTAAAAATTCACTCTTGTCAAAGTAATTATGAATCAAGCTTAAGCCCTTTCTCCGCCGAAAAAACGAAAAAGCAAACATTTTTCGGTTAAAGAGAAGGAAAATATTGTCAATATCTTTAAGGCTTCTACTGCAGAGAACCCAGACAACCTTAAGACAGAAAAGTCGAGTTTACTGCAAAGGCAGCAGGTAATTTTCTTTTTTGTATTATACAGGCATGCTCAAAGCAGAGCTGGAAAAGATACTTTAAAAAAGGAACTTAGATACTTTTTCGAAGACACTTTAGAAAAGTATCTGTTATCTTGAGTATCTAGATACTTCTTGCAAAAAGTAACTTAAGATACGAGATACATGTGAAAATATCTTAGTTACTTTTCTCAAGTATCTTACTTATTTCCTAAAATATCTAAGATACCTGGAATTATCTTAGTTACTTTTAGGTAGAAGAATATTTGGTGTACATTAATACATATAGAGCCACACTTTTACTCCGAATTGACAAAGTTATGATAATTAGCATAAAACTGTAGTCACATTTGCATTGCACTGTCAGCAGCAAACAAAACTACACTGCATTGCATCCATTCTTATATAGCCAAAAATCCCGTGTCGCTTGGATGCCCTGCCAATTTTAAAAAACCTCCCGAACACGAAAGTACTGCTCTGATATAACAGATTTTTTCAGGTTGGCATTCTGGAAAATTGTTGTAAAAAAAAATATGGCAGATCAAAGATGGCGGCGCACGACTTTTTTAAACAAATTTGGAACTATACCACGATCTTTATTTGATGCAGATGGAAGTTTGTTGTTAGCAACTGACAAATCAAAAATCCAGAAAAATCAAAGATCCAGAATCCTGCATTAAAAACCCCATTGATTACAAAAAGAAAAGTTTTATTTTGATTGATGGCATGTCACTGGTTGAATCCATGAACAAAGCACATGAGATAAAATTTTGTAGAGATTTTGCACATGCGTTTTTTAAAAAAGTAGAAAATGAGTATTCTGCTTATAACAATATTAATATTGTGTTCCATGTTTACATAGAAAATTCATTAAAAACCAAATGAGAGAAAAAAGATCTAGAGGAAAAAACACACATTACAGAATAACTGATAATACATTGATCAAAAACTTAACTCTCAAAGATTTCTTATCGAGTATTAAAACAGTTAAGAGTTAACGAAATATCTTGGTCAAAAAATTATGGAACATATTCAATTAAAACAAAAATATTGAAAATGTATTCGTTTCATATGGAAATAAAACATATTCGAACTCTTCTGATATTCCCCCTAAAATTCTAGCAAACAATAACCATGAGGAAGCTGATACTTTACTTGTGCATCATGCAATAATTATTGGAGAAAAATACGGTAACAGCATCAGTTTAACTGTAGACAGTTCCGATACAGATGTTCTTATTATTTTATTAAATTATTATAAAGTGTTGCCTTAAGAAACAAATATATTAACAAGACGTGGAAAAACAAGAAGAACGATTTGGCTGAAACATATCACCGCTACTTTAGGTCCGGTTATTACAGAAGCTATCCTTGGATTTCATGCATTTACTGAAACCGATATAATCGTAAAATTTTTCAGGAGAAGCAAAGAAATGTGTTTTAGGATATATTTAGGCTTAAATGAAGATGACAGTATTTTAAAATCGTTTTCTTTACTGGGTTCGGAAGAAACACCAAATGATCAAATGAATAGGGACTTTGAAAAATTTATTTGTATGCTCTACAAATCTACAACGATTACTTCTGTCAAAGAATTAAGATGGAAATTATATTCTATAAAAGGACAGCAAAGAGCGAATTTGCCACCTACGCTTAATGCTCTTGAACAGCATAATCTTAGGTAAATACATTCATTTAATCGAATACTGAGCTATTTAGTAAGGTTGGGTTTCTTAGAGAGGGGAAATTTTATAGCGAGGGTAAGGAAGTTAAGTCATACCAATATTCAGAAACTTGCCAATCCAGACCTATGTGGATGGAAAAAAATTGAAGGAAGTTTATGTGCGGCAGTTACAATTACAAAGCCATCCGCTCCTGAAAGCCTATTGTTTTTAATAAAATGGGCTTAAAAAAGGATGCGTCAGCAAAAGTTGCATTTGCAAAAATTTTTTTTTTATGTTGTACCGAAGCTTGTGCATGTACAGAATTTGAATGTTCCAATATTGAACCAATGCCCATATCTGACATAAATGATGACGACGACACGGAACTTAATATATCTCAGGGTGAATCGGGCAAGATCAATATATCTCAGGGTGAATCGGGTAAGACCGATATATTTTAGGCAAAAAGAAAATAGCTTAAATAAGAATACAATTCTTTCAGAAAACTAGCAAAAAATTTCGGTCTGGCTAACAGCTCAAGAACTTTCATATACGACATTGCTGAAAATTTTATATTCATAAAGTATTGGTTTTGTTTGTATTTAATATCTAATAAATTATGTTTATTTTTTTCTCATACTTTATTTGAAGAAATGATTCGTCACCAAACTAAGGAGAACATTTTCGGACTTATCATGTTTAATCAGAAACCTCTCTTGAAACGTTGAAAACTTCTGTTTTTTAATTGCTAGTGTCCATAATAGCTACTGAACTGTGGTAGGTTCTTTCGATCGCAAAGTGACACGCGCAAGGTTTTTGACGTTTAAAAAACTATCGTAATTTAAAGTAAAAGCAAAAGTGAAGCCATATTGAAAATCAGCATTAAATTCTTTACAACTTATATTTGAAGAGTTCTTCATGTACTATAATGGATTTTCCGCTAAAAGTAAATAACTTAATAAATTAATTCCGACATTTTCATTTATCTAAGAAATCTACAAAATATCATGACTTTATATGACAGTACTATTATTTTTATAAAAGGTGTACTTAAAATGAGCACTTGCTTTTTTGTTTTTTAAAATCCGTTAAGAAATAACGGAGATAGAATTTATTCAAAAAAGTCGTGCGCCGTCATCTTTGATCCGCCATATTATTTTTTGTAACAATTTTCCAGAATGCCAACCTCGAAAAAATTGTTATATTAGGGCAGTACTTTCGTGCTCTAGGGGTTTTTTAAAATTGGCAGAGTATCCAAGCGAATGTCTATATGAGAATGGACTAATATACATGTTACATCACACACAACACAAAGAACTTTTTAAAAAAGATTTATTTGATTAAAGGATAGTTTTTACTATCCTGAACATTAAGAAACAAATTGAATGACTTAAGACTAAGTGAGTTAGGAACTCTAGTAAATGAGTACGAAGACTCTTATAATTATAACTTCATGGTTTGAAGTGAGTATGATAACTGAGGAGCAAACGTTCCTTTACATATATTTATAAGTTTAAAACTGCTGACTTGAAGAGTCTCTAGAACAAAGGGAGTAACATTGTGCAATTTATTCTGGGAACATAACAAAGGAAATAATGTTGCAATCCTGTGAATCAGGTGATGCTGAATAAGCAAAAGGAGCAGCTGCAATATGTAATATGATATACCAGATAAGCCTACTTGTGTATGGCTCTAAGTATCATGAATTACGTTATAATATTTTATATAACAGCTTCCCCCTTATATAAAAAGTTGGTGCTTATGCAGTAACTTTTTGAAAGTAAAATAAGTGGAAAGTATATGAAATATTGAAAATAATAAAATATAACAATAAAAATGTTAAAGGTATATAAAATGGAAAATTGTAAAATTGTAAACTTGTAAAATGTAAAAATATAAGATATAAAATAGTAAGCGTAAAAATGCGATACAGTGCATGTAATAAAAGCATAAAAATGTATAAAAATAAAATTGAATAAATTTTCACTGAAGAGTTTCAGCACAAAAGTTAGAAAGGCACAAAACTGTTTTAACTAAGCTCTATGTCTTCGGATTCTTCGTCTTCTCTTCTTAGTGGAGGTCGTCTTCGTTGAGGAAGTATGCTAGTAAATGTCCTGGAGAGTTTACTAGGTCTCGGAGGAGCTGGGGGCGATGTGGAGACATCGGTGGTTGAATTTCTTCGGTGTATTCTATATTTATAGGATAGGTACACTAATAATAGTCCAAAGATTAAAACAATTATGAAGTAAGTGAACCAAGAGACGTGTTTGGTGACAAATGGTTCATTAATTAAGTCGTCTAAGTCTTTTGAATACTGATCGAGTTTGTGTTTAGCAATCTCGAGGTCTTCGGTGTTTAAATTGTTCAACTTCAAAGGTTTTAGATTGGGCACTCGAATGTTTTCGGGAATTTGGCCACAACACTCAAACGGGATTTGAATTGGGTGATTATTGTCTTTTACACTGATAGAGTCACTTGTGCTAGCTTGGATTTTGGTAATACCTATAAAAGCGTAGCACTTTGGTTCTAGTTTAATGATCGAGTTTTTAGATATTATGTCGGTCGAACTTATTTTGGGGCAATTAATCGTCACATGTAAGGGTTCTGCGTTTATCACTAACCACTTGTTCTCACCTAGTTCTTGCACGTTGTAGCCTTGACTGATGATGAGTGACGTCTGGCAGTTTTCGGGAAGTGTGTCGAGGTTCTTGAAGAGACGGGCTTCGCATATGGCATTGTTGTCAATTGGATATGCAAATAAATTTGAGCATAGCTTGGTATTAGGATAGATTGGTTTGCATCTTTCGAGGTTTGCGATGGGTATAAACATCAAAGAATCATCATCTCTCGCGATATATTTTTGAGAAGTTGATAAAATGTGAAATAGACCAGTTCTATTATCCAGAATAGGAATGGGATATAGTTTAAAAACAGAATATGTTTGAGGGTCTATTAGTGGTATGTCTAATACGAATATTAATTCTGAGTTTACCTGAAAAGCTTTCAATTCAATAATATCTAAGTATTGTGAAACCTTTGATAATTTGATCGGGAGAGGCAAATTGTTCTTTTGTAAGTTTTGTGAAATCTCTTGTAGAGAGTTTACCAAGTCCTGAGGATTAATGATTGATGTGTGAATTATCTTAAGTCTCGCAAAAGTAATGGAATTTAAAATATCGTTTAAATTGTCCTCGATAAATAAATAGCTTGCCATGAGTTGCTCGCAAATACTTAGGAATTTTAATTTTGTATAAGCTATTCGCGTTTCACCTTCGA
This sequence comes from Stenurella melanura, assembly GCA_963583905.1. Taxonomy (NCBI): domain Eukaryota; kingdom Metazoa; phylum Arthropoda; class Insecta; order Coleoptera; family Cerambycidae; genus Stenurella; species Stenurella melanura. The sequence continues at coordinate 43,188,463 of OY757313.1, read as the reverse complement.
TTTTTAAAATCTGTTTTTCGATTTCTTTTATGTCGTTATTGAACGTCTCTTCGTCAATTTGTAATTGTCGAACAGTTAGATTAAAATTTTTTATGACCGAAGTTGTAACTGATATTTGATTTTTGAGTAAGTTCTCCAATTGGTGTTCATCATTATTTAATTTGTTAATACAATTAAGGTAGTATTCGCCGTCTTCAGCATCTAGATTGCCGGTGATTGATTTAAATATTGAACCTATACCGTTCAAAAGTCCGCGTTTGTAACGTTTCGTATCGAACAATATTTCGTCGAATTTACTCTTTATGGTTTTAGAAATTTGTGTTAATAAGCTAAGATGTGTTTTAACTTCACTTGTGAAGGTTACCATGTCTAAATATGCCGGGTCAAGTGTGGTGAAGATTTTATCTAGGATTTTGTCATTCCTGTCAATGGCTGTCTTGAGTGTGGAAATGTTCTTATGTACTAGTAATGTCCATTTCTTGTGGGAGATTACAATGTCAGTGTCTCGGTGGTAATACACTCCGATAGTGTTGTTTATTGGCGTTATTGTATATTGGGATACTGCTGATCCGAACAGCAAGAGAAAACTGAAAATAAAGTTTAATTTTCAAAATAAGGTTTCATCCTGTCAAAGTTAACTTTAGTTGTCTGGTCTGTTTCGGGATTTGACAAAAGTGCTGAATTTTGAAAGATTTCTATAATTTTGAATGGGCCATTAAATTTGTTTTGTAGTTTGTCTTTAATCTGGGATTCTTTTACGTAGACTTTGTCTCCAATTTGGTAATCGGGTCGATTTCCGGGGACATGTTTATCAAAACGAATTTTGGCTTTCGCTTTTTGGTCTAACGTACGACTACGTGCTATTTTATAGTAGTGTGAAATTCTATTGTTAAGGTCTCTAACATACTTAGTTATCAATTCTTTTTGATTGTATAACGTTTCGGGTGGTCTGCAAGAGGTGTGTCCGAATACTAGTTCGTATGGACTAAAACCATGGGTTTTGTTGACTGAGTTATTATAGCATATTACTGCGTAAGGTAAAATAGTCAATGGGTGTTCGTTGGGGTTTTCGGCTTTATGGACTCTAATCATTTCAGCTAAGGTAGCATGAAATCGTTCTATCGATCCGTTAGATTGAGGATGTCCTACACTTGAATAAGTTAATTTTATGTCGTATAGAGTACAGAGATCTTTTAGTAGTCTATTGTCGAATTCGCCACCGTAGTCACAATGGACTCTCAAAGGGGTGCCATAGTGTTGGAAATATAGTAACAGGGTGTTTACTACAGATTTTGCAGACTTGTCTTGGATTGCGTATGCCTGGGTAAATTTAGTCAACTCGTCGCGAATGGTCAAAGCGTAATTTCGAGTTGGGGTCTGAAATATGTCGATATTGATTCGTTCGAATGGCGTTCTTGGCGTTTCCGTAATTACCAAAGGACTATGACAAACATGACTAGTCAATATCTTTGAGATAACTTTATTCTCTTGTCGAACAGGCTTTTAATAAAGTTTTCGTCATTTTGATTTGGATTTAAAAATGATCGTAATTTGGTTTTGATCCGGAGATATTTTGGAATACTGCTTTTTTCTGCGAAAATAAATTTGGAGCAGGTACTGGAAGATTTAGTTTCAACGTAATGTTTTAGAAAGTTCCAAAAATATCTTTTCTTTTATCACTTTAATATCGAATGGCAAGGGAATAATAAAATGTTTCCTATCCTTGACCGATTAGCATGAGGTTATGATGTTTTTATGTTCTTTGTCTAAAAGCTGTTTGTTTGAAGTTTTGCTTTTAGAATAATCTATTAAAAATTTTATTTTTATGTTAGAATTTCTGTGCGATTTATTGATCAGTTGTTTCGTCAATGTTTTAATGATCTCAGGCTTCATCATTTTTTCATATTCAGTAAAATTATTTGTTTTTTTTTTTCTTCAGGAAGACGTATTGTATATGTATTTTTTGTTTTGTAAACGATGTACTGATCTAAATAATACGTTCTAGTTTAGGTTACAATTTAGTTTTGAAAATATCTCGGTCCGTTTTCTTTTTTGAGTGTTATTATTAAGTTTAATCTTTTTGTGTTACATGTAAAATGTATACAATGAGACATTATAAACATTACAACACAAAGCTAATGAGTTAGGTATCGTACAATTCTTGATAATATGTTTTTATTTAAAACATGCAAGACGTGCTTCTTATAAGAAGGTTTAGATTACTGAAAATTTCTTGAATTTGGTTTAAGTATATCCTATGTCACTTTTATAATAAAATTAAATTGATTAAAATCATAATTAAACTGTTCTGATTAATACAATGTTTCTATTTCCTACAATTATTAAAACTTTGTTGAAGAAAAGAAAATGATTGAATGATTTTTCGATGAAAAAGAAATAAATTAAAACTATCTGTTTATAGAAATTGTTTTACAATTAATTTAAGTTGGTATATAAGTTTCCTTTATAAAATTTTAAAATGTTTAACTTAATAATAGGTAGTTAAAATTTGAATAGTTGACAAAAGGTAAATGAATTTAATGTAAGATGGTTACAATTAAATATAGCTAATTTGAAATATTTACTTGACTGAAATATTTTATTTGGTCAATAAAAATAAATTCTTACGAAATAATTTTTGAAATAGTTTGTTTCCAAAAATGCTTTTTTTTTGTATATAATATTTGATTTTGTTGTTTTTATTTCAAAGGGTCGATATATGGTTGAGCCAAAACCGGGTATTATAAATTAAATTTAAATATAGATCTAAATTTTTGGATAGGTTCGAATTTCAGATTTGAAAATTCTATGATTTTAGGTATTGCTTTATTAGATGTTAAAAATAGATTTTCCTCATTTGGCCTCATAACCTTATGTGGTTTATAAAACTTTGTTTTATTTTGATTACAAGAAATTGTGTGATTGGTTCTTAAATTATTCATCACATCATTAAGCATTTTCCTAATTCTCGGTTTGTTAGGTATTCTGTCGATTTCAAATTTAGTTTTTGAATCGAATGTCTTTCTCTTAGGAGTGATTATTTTCGTTTGTAATTTCGAATTATTTTTCAAGGTGTTAAAATCTACAGTTGTCATATTAGGTTTTTTGGTGGTATGCGATTTTGTATCCGAAAGAGAATTATTTATTAGTTGGTTGGCATTGTCATTATTGGGATTAAAAATTGATTTAAATTTTTGTATCGGGTCCAGTTCTAAGTCTGAAAAATTGATAGATTTCGGGATGGTATTTGCGTTGATTACTGTTGTGAAAAATGCTCCGTTTTCATTCACTTTAATAAGAGTATTAGGTAAACGAACTGTCTCTTTTTCGTGAGCTGACAGTATAGCTTCAGTGTTCCTCAAATTACATTTTAATTTAAATGTTTTCTCTATACGTGGTTCTATAGAAATTTTGTTTTGATTTTTGTTTTCACGAGGAACCTTTGAAATGGGAATTTGAGAATTGCAAATATTTTTTGGTGGTGGTTCTGGTAAATCCTGATTTACCTCGAAAAGTGGGACAGTTTTAAAATTGGTAATTAATTGATTGTTGTTCATATCAATAACGCATTTATAGTGTTTAAAAAAATCGGCTCCTAATAGTCCATCGAATTCGATGTCTAAATCGCAAATGTATACCTTATGCGGGTCATTAGCTGTAAAAGGTATAAGAACAGATTCGGTTATTGGAATTTTTTGTTCTGTTATGCCTTGTATGGCAACGTTCTCGGGAGATCTGCGTTTATAATTTTCGGCAAGTTTCGGTTTGAATATTGATATACCCGCGCCGGTATCGAGTAACATTCTGTATGTCCGCGTTATGTCTTTGATGTAATATAAATTTCTTGAATTTACAGTTAATGATGGATAAGAAATTACATTATAATTTGTTCTGGGAAATTCAGGGAAGGATTGAAATTGTCCTCTAGATTCATAGTTTGTAGTTGGTTGGACATTTGGTCGATTTGGAAATCCGGTTGCTGCGTTGGAGTATCTGTAGGATACTCCGGGCCTTGGCAAAAATCCGGTTGATTAATAGAATAATTCATGTGAGGATTCGACGGATAATCGGAATAATTTTCATATCGATTTGATGGGTGATCATTATGATTTAGGGAATTATCGGTGAAGTATTCTTGTGATACATAATTGTCATTAAAATTGGAATCAGTTAGAAAATTTTCAAAATTATCAAATTGTTGATAATCTTGTTCACAATTAGAATCATAATTTTCGCAATTTTGCGCATCATAATTGTCAAAATTAACATGGTGCGTTTTCTGTGGATTTTGACGGTTGAAATTAGAAGGTTGTTGATTAGGAGGTCTTTGTTGGTAATTTGGGTTAGGTCTTATTACAGAAGGCCTATTTTGTTGGGGAGAATTATTTTGTGAAAAATTTTGTTGTGGGGCAAAGTTGCCTGGACTATAATGATTTGACGAACTTTGGAAATTAGGTCTCGAAAATTGTTGGAAATTGGGTCTAGAAAATTGTGTTGGAGTTCCACTAGAATAATTTTGTCTGTAATTAGGATTTTGTTGCGAAAATTGTTGTTTTGCACGACATTCGTTAAAATTGTGTCCACTTCTTTTGCAATAATTACAAAATTGCTGGGAATTTGGACGTCTTTGCTGAGATTGTACAGGGTTTTTGTTAGCTGGTTTATTTGAGAATTTTTGTTGCTCAAAATAGGACAGTTGAAGTTCTCGTTTGACTCTACTAATGGCGTCTAGCATATTACCTGGATTGCCAGCGCGAATTATTTGGCCTAGTTTAGATTCTAGTCCTGTGAGTAGGGTATTAAGTGTCATAGTTTCGATTAGACGTGATTGGGCGGTTTTCTCCTCTAAAGTTAATGTTTGTTTCTGCACAGCGGCGTGCATTTTGGCATTATGTGTTTGTAATCGAGAAATAAATGTTAATGCACTTTCATTCTGTAATTGATGTATTCGTTGCAAATCTTGAATAAGGGCTGTTAAGTCGCGTGAGTCGCCAAAGTGCGCCTCGAGCAAGCTTTTTATCTCTGCCCAAGTAGCAGGATTTCGCGAATTTATTAGCTCTGATGCTTTCCCGCGAAGCTTATTTTTAATATGCAATGTTACAAGAATTCTTTGGTCATCTACTGCCATTCCTTGTGCATAAACACATGCAGAAATAAATGTGTGTAAAAATATAGGGTTCCCATCGAACTCAGGTATTATTGAAAAGATTTCACTTAACTTGTAGGGTTCAATGGTTATTGTTTCGTTTGCTGTAACGTTCTGGTTTTCATTTCCATCGACTTGATTGTCAGTCATTTTTACTAGGTTTTAATTATTTAATTTGAAAGAAAGTGAAATTTTAATTAATTAAAATTATTATGAGGTGAAAATCAGAATGACACGGCACTGGTGTGACAAATGTTTCACAATTTATGATATACTGATTAGTGATTAGCTTGGAATGTGTTTGAATGCAAAATAAATGCAAAGGTAAAGGTCGTGTAACAACCTTCTTGAAATTAATATTAAAATTGAAATTTGATCTGTTGAAATGTATAAAATTTCTTGATAAGTTTAATGAGTCTTTCTCTAATCTGGGTTATAGAACTGTTGTTTTATGTTACGTACAAATTAATATAAACTAAATGATTGGATTTGGTTTGAAAAATGTTAAATATAGAGCACAAAATAAAACGAGATGATTCTTTGTACTTACATTAATGTTTTCATCTCCGTGGACTCGTGCAGCTGCAGTGCGACTTCGTAAAGCTAGCTCCGTCTGTCTGACGTCGAAGACACCAACTTCTGAGCAGGGATGATTTCTTACTTGCTAAATGTGGTTGTTGTTGTTCGTTGAGTGATTTCTTCTTAAAACTAATTGTTGCTTGTTGTGTTTCTTGATTAATTGTTGCTTGAAATTGATTTGTTGCTTGTAAAATTGTTTCTTGGAATTGATTTGTTGTGTGCTGAGGTTCTTTTTCTTCTTGAAGAATTGGGATTCACCACTCCTGTCCTAAAGTTCTCCTTGTTCTTCCAGACTTTCCCTCCAGTTAGGCACCTTTTTGCAGATGTTGTCCTTGTTCTCTCGGGTAGTTTCTGGTAGTTAGGCTCCGGTACAGGGTGTTTTGAAGATCCTTTTCGACTGCGCCAATTGTTACATCACACACAACACAAAGAACTTTTTAAAAAAGATTTATTTGATTAAAGGATAGTTTTTACTATCCTGAACATTAAGAAACAAATTGAATGACTTAAGACTAAGTGAGTTAGGAACTCTAGTAAATGAGTACGAAGACTCTTATAATTATAACTTCATGGTTTGAAGTGAGTATGATAACTGAGGAGCAAACGTTCCTTTACATATATTTATAAGTTTAAAACTGCTGACTTGAAGAGTCTCTAGAACAAAGGGAGTAACATTGTGCAATTTATTCTGGGAACATAACAAAGGAAATAATGTTGCAATCCTGTGAATCAGGTGATGCTGAATAAGCAAAAGGAGCAGCTGCAATATGTAATATGATATACCAGATAAGCCTACTTGTGTATGGCTCTAAGTATCATGAATTACGTTATAATATTTTATATAACATACATACTACACTAGCATAACTTCGCAAGTAGACTTTGAACATGATATTTATAAAAAATATGGACTTTTAAACACACATGATTATAGATTTCCAATCAACTAAATAAGAATAAATAGATTACTATAGTTTTGTTACATTCGCACTCAGTCTTTCTCGATCTCTGTGTGTGTACACCTGTCTATAAGATTGTATATTTTTACAAATTATCTTTTGTTTTATTAATTGCAATAATATGTATAACTAACAATAAACCCGATATACACTGCAAATGGAGTATAACAGAATTTTGATGAGAAACTGAGACGTATAGTGTATACATGACAGCGCTGCTATTTAACATCCAATGCACTCCTTGCTTATCTACCCCTCCTTGGTCAAGGTGTACCTACACAAGATATGTTTTAGGTACTTACCTAATAAAATCACCTATTTGTACACAGCCTCGTCGGTCCGCTCTACCTATAATTGAAAGAAAGAATTACCAATGTATCAATAGAATTACAACGTGAAAGTGTTACCATCAAAGATTAACAAAGGACAACGCAATGTGGCCATGTACGACACATTGAGTGTAAAGATACCGTAGTAGTAAAAAAGATATAAATCTTTTTTACTACTATGATCGATTTATTCGATAAAGAGGCTAAATCCACGGTTTTTTCGGAAAACGAGGAATTTTCACGAAAACATTTACGTTGTCTATATCATTTCCCATAATAGAGAGACGGTGGCCATAATGATGGCTGCAGCATTAGCAATGTATGAAAAGTTTAGGTCCCTCTCTACAAATTTATTCTCTGAAGTAATGCTCTAGCGCCTTGCTGGGAGGCGCTGGAGCCTTAGATTAAAATTTTTTAATTAATTCAAAAGTAATTTTAGTCATGTCTGAAAATGATTCCACAGCATCTGTAAGATCCCAAAGTCACGGGAAACCCATTTTCAGACAAGTCACCCTTTGCGAAAAAATTTCCTAGCGTATTAAAAAAATAAAATGGAAAAATTCTAAAGTATTAAGTGACATGAGTCCAAGTGGGCTTGATCGATTCGTATTGACATGGAGATTGCCCGAAAATACTTTTCTGACAAAATTGATCTCGCCAAAGTGCGGCTTATTATAGCAAAGTGCGCGGTTGCGCTATATCCCATGCAAATTTGAGAGAACCGGTCCACTTCTGATACTGCAATACGATTATATCTACGTACGAAATTTTTTGCGCTGATTTGATTGCGTGGGGTTCCAGCTCCCCTAACCCTAAATCTCATTTCTATCGGCCAAAAACCACCCCCCTAACACGTTTTTCGCTGTTTGCGATGTGCGAATGGTTCCTTTTTGTTTTCTCAATTAAAAATATGATGAGTATGACCAATTGTTTTGAATTTTTGGAAAATACTGTTTAAAATATCAGCTGTGTCCCTATTTGTTCTATTTTGGCTGTGAATTAAAATTATTTCAATTTTCTCCTCCTTAGTAAGTATTTTTTTAAAAATCAACAGCAACAGAAGAATTTAATTTTATTATAGACATTATTAATGCATCGATACGTCAAAAGCTAGTATTTGTTTTCAAAACTTGATTACCTAGCGAAAGTTATTAAATAAATCCGTATTATTCACTTTTGAGGTTTTTGAGGTTATAAATAGGAATTTTAAGTTTTATTTAAATGAAAATGGTTTCTTTAATATTAAAGCCGATTATCGTGCAAAATTTCATAGTAAGGGTTCAGAATTACTGAAAATAGTCCACGACTGTCCTGTTGTTTCTTGTAAAAATTTGTTTTTGCCATTATTAATTACATTTAAAAAAGATATGGAACATTATGCTTTGAAATATTTCAAATTAATACAACTGTAAACAAAAAAATTTAAAAAAGATAAATGTTACATATGCCTCACGGCAGCGCTGTCTTGTCAGAATTTGAACTAGCAATATTCCATTTATTTTTCTATAATATTCGACTGTTTAAGAAAGGAAGGTAAAAATTCAGACATGGAACAAACGTTTTGCGAATTTGGGCTCAACAAATTTAAAAAAAAATTGTAATAGTAAAATGGCGAGACCTGGAGCGACAAATTTTTTTCACGTAATCTTTGATATATAATGTGCCATCCTGCCAAGTTTCAACATGAAATTCGCTTTTTACTTTTTTTCCGAATTTGCCTTTTTTACTTCCCTCGCATACCGAAGGTAAGTATTGTATTCGAGAAAAAATCACCTATCGAGATTTTTTCGGATTTTCACGTTTCAAATCATGTAGATTACGGACATATAAGTTTATCAATTTCGTCAGTCAGTATGTCTGTCTATCTGTCGGCCTGTCTGTCCGTCTGTTTTATTATTTTTTTTATATATTTATTTTATTCTAACGCCTTATTTATTTTATCGTCCTGGTGAAGTTTAACTAATTTAACGTATCTTCAAACACAAAAGATTTAATGTACTCCCAGAAGCAAAAATTCAAAGGATTGAAATCGGGGCTCTGTGCACACCAAGGCATCTGGCTCACCTAACCTCTCCAGCAATCAGGAAAATGTGTAATTAAGTAGTTTCTGGCCAGTGCGGTATAGTAAAATGTATTGGAGCTCCATCTTGCATTAGAAACATATTGTGTCTTCAATTCGGTGGTAACCCATTAAAAAAATTGAGTAGCTGCGTTTGGACATTAAAAGCATTTTTTTCACTATGAATTGAAGCTGCAGATATTTAAAAAATACAGGGTGTAATCAGTTTCATGTCATTAAAAAAGACTGGTAATGGGGACCGACTAGACAAACAAAAAACCTTTATGACTGTTCCCTCCAGAAACTGACCTGGGTTAACTTATTAAATATTTTTTTTAATATTACTGTAGAAAGTAATTGAGAACCACTGCTTTTCTTGATCAAAGGACTTGTAGTTCCCAATTATACAAGCTTTGAATTGTCATAAAAAAGTGCAGTCCTCGGCGTCACACGCGGTGTCAAATCAAAGGCTTTGTTTGGATCATCGACCGCCTTGGATGGACCGCCTCAACCGAAGGCAATTATAAAGAGGTAAATAATTCGTTATCTTTTCCTGCACAACTGCAAGGAAATAATGGCCATAGAAGTTTAAACAGAGCATTTCTTTAGATGTGTATCTTTTAATTTGGAACATAATATTGGATTAATGTTTATAATTTAGAATATTTAAATGTGATTTATTAACGTTTGTAACATAAATGAGTGTCCTGGGTTAAAAGCTTACCTAAGTAAATCATTCGAAATCTCTGCATCTGCATCAATACACAGTTCGGTACGTCGAATTAAGGACATACGTACTCCGTTCAAAACTAAACAATAAACAATCAACTAACGTTGTCAATAAAGAAAAATAAAAGAAAAACTAGGTGCAAAATCCAAAACGAAATACAAAAAGAACGAACAAGTAAGTTGTGTCTGTACGTAATCAAGAATTTAACGACTTAAATGATAAAGTCAATAAAATAAATCTTAACTATAAATACACAGTGACCCGAAATTCAAAACAAAAACAACGATCTACAGGGCAGGTTGGACGTGTGTTCATAACGAAACAACCATAGTAACTAAAATATTGCACAAGGGAGAGTCAGAGTATAAGGCAAAGACACGCGCGACGATCTAAACCTACCTCAATATTCCAGCAGTTCTCCAAACATTTTATTGAAAATTTGCGAAATTTTTGTTTATTTTTTTTCTCCAAAACTATAAGCTTTAGACCCCATGTTATATAATGTTTTTTTGTTTGTCTTCTCGTTCTCTACCACCAGTTTTTTTTTAATGACATGAAACTAATTACACCCTGTATATGGTAATGAACTCCGCCAGAAAAATATAATAAGAATAATGAGAAATCCTAATTTACCTGACATTCCTTCCAGGTCGGCTTTCAATGCTTGTACATTGTATTCTCCAACTGATGCACGGGGATCAATATTATATCGTGCAAAAAACATTTCTATTTCAACATTACTGAATCCACACCTAAGAAATACCATTATTTAGAAAGTCTTTCAGTAAATTGTTATAACTGAATTTTACTTTTTAAGAGCTTCACGGATTTGTCTTATTGTTAAGTCCAACTCTCCCGTTCCTCGTCTTTTTCTTACGCATCCTAATGTTTCAAAAATCCTACGAATACCACCACTAGAATACTGCGTCATTTGTGGTTCATCGGGGGTAATTGGTATTTCAGTTTTTACATCATCATATGTATCGTTAATGATCGCCAAAAACATGTTCTACAAAATGTGAAACAAGAAACGTAAGTATAGTAAAGCCAGTGATTTATATATTCTAAATATTAATTCACAGGCAACAAAAAAAAGTCAGAGACATGACCGTGACCACCGTTGGGGATTCAATCTACCCTCCCAGGAGGTGGGGAAATTGTGTATCTCTTATTGAAACTTTTACCCTCCCCAACTCCCCCCCCCCCCCCGTCTTCGAGGATGCTAATAACGAATAAAATATTTTTAGGCGACTTCGACCTTTCCTAACCCGTCAAATGACCAAAATCCACCCCTTTAGCGTGTATGCTTTTATTAGTGCTCGGCAATATTTAGAGGAAAGTGGATGAAAATTTAATAGTAGTTGAACTATACAGGAAGTGTGACGACCAGTGAACTTTGGGGCAACTCTTAAGGGTGGATTCTACCGTGAGAGTTGCCCCAAACTGTAGTGTATCTTCCTCAACTTCTAAGAGCTCTTCTAGAATTTTATGAATATCTTCAGGGGTTTCCTTACTGCTTTCTCGTTTTATTATTTCGAATTCTTCTATTTCCTCTATTAAAGATGCTAGAGGACCTATTTCATCGTAAGCATCCAAATCGCTTTCAGTCACTCCAGGTTTTACGTTTAGGCAAGATTGTACACGGCAGGGCCCGCATACCGCAGAGCAGTGAAGACCTATTTTTCTGCAAATAGAGCTGACACTACAGCCTTTAGCACAGTTGCAAAAATGATATTGGGTATTAAAGCAGGAGCAGGTAGCAAAAGGATTTGAATCGGCTGCAGATTCTTGATAATCTTCAACTCCACACAGCACAGTCGGGATATGGGATATCAAATTAAAGTACTTGAATATCCCAGTACGCAAAGTAAATAGAGAAATGGATGACCATTTAGAATGTTTTCACCCCCAATAAAAAAAATTGCGGTGATGCTATCCAGGGGGAATTTTGAGGTTTCGTTTAAAATATAAAAATAAAAAGCCACACAGTTTTTCATTTTATTAAAATAATTCAGCTTGTGAACAGTTAGAGTAGAGTGAATAGTTAGAAGTTAAGAGAGTCCATACATCACCAAAGGAGGGTTACAATGCTCTTCATCAGATGTTCTTTACAAATAGCACAGCCACACAAACAAAAATTTTGGTCACGTACCAATGAACTGCGCACTATATTCAGATGTATCTTGAAGAGCTGAATGCGAATTCGTTGTACAATTTGCTTTATGCCATCAAAATTTTCCCTAACTTATAAAAAAGGTCAAAAATCGGTTTAAATACGGCTTTCGTAAGAAACAGTGACAACAACTTTCTGAAGTCCAGATTTCCGAATGATCGTGTAAACAAACTTTTTAACCGCAAAAAGTCGCAAGAAAATCGGAAACTTAGCGCTTTGACAACGATGATTAGTGTACCAATACAAATGCCCTCAACTTGATTATGCGTTTTTTTATCATATACATTTGTCCCCTGAATTCGAATAAGTCATCAGGAAAGAACCAGGATATCGCAGTTTAAAATAAAAAACAAAAACTTCCAAAATGCAAGGAGAGCTTGTATCTTATAGTAGGTGAACCATCGAACAAATTTTCGTGTAATCACGGCATGGCTAAATTCATGAAAAGTGTTTAGTTCCAATCAAAATAAACAACTCCTTTCATTGCAGCAAAGTCCCAAAGTGTCGCGAAAGGGGTGAAAATTAATTTTCAGTCGATTTCATTCCGCGCAAAATTCACTAAATGTCAAAAAATACCCATTCATTTTCATTCGTGCCGAGCTGAATTTTCGATTTTGATCCTGCAATTCACGATGTCGATACATCGCCGATTTTCCCTTTTCGATAGAAACATAGAACGAACTTCCACTCTAAATATTTATTTAGTTACATACGTTCGAAAAATTTCACGTTTCTCAACATTGTAAGTGGAAAATTGTGTAGAAAAAATGTCAATCTCCTTTTTTGCGGGTGTGTGTAGATACGTGCTTATATTTCGAGTTTATACCGTTGAAGGGTTGGCGGTTAAATGGAGGTGAATAAGATTAAATAGAGGTAAATCAAACTAGTAAGAATCCAAGAACTTGAGATTTGGTGTATATACTAGAAGCCAAGGTCTCAATTTTTTGTTCTCAAAAAAATTGTCGGCATCAGCCACCTCCATTACCACTCTCACCTTATTATTCACAAAAATTAAATTTCCTAATAGTGGAGTAGATCTGGCATTTGAAAAACAAGCGCGAAAAATTTCCCATCTTATAGAGGACGACTTCCCCCACTTCCCTGACACTTTCACATCCAAAAATTCATTTTTCATTTAAAAGGGGATGAAATTCCCCGTTTATTAGGAGCATTGTATCCCCCCACTCACCCCCTTCATAAAAAAAACTGTTTTGAAAAAAAAAACATTTTTTCTGTTGCCCCCCATTTTTACATTTTCTGTGAAAATTATTTCCTACCTATCCAACATAATAGCTGCTCAAAGAAGGAAGAAATCCCATTTTGATTTTTCAAAATTGCCCTATTAGAGCCGGAGATACGGCCGTTTTCCCTTTTTGCACGTTCTCCCCTCCCTCTCCTTCCCTAATTGCCCTAGAGAGCTCCCCCCGCGGCCTCGACCTCTTCCTATAACCACCCACAACGGAAAAAAAAATTACCATCCTATCCCCATCCCTTATCTCTTAAACACCCCTCATACCTCCTGTCCGACCCCTTTTTCAACCCTGAAACTCAATCCCTTCAAATGGCCATATCTCCGTACCTGATCGGCCAATTTTAAAAAACCAAAAACCAGTTTACGCGCCTCGGGGAGACCTTTCTTTTTTGTCTGAAACATTGTTTTGTCCGTCTCTCCAATCGCGCGCAAACTGAGAATAACCGACTTTCCATATGTTTAATAGCTCCCCTCCCCCCGCACCACCTAGATCTCGGATGTGAAAGTGTCAGGGAAGTGGGGGAAGTCGTCCTCTATAACATAGGCAATTTTTTTTTTTTTAAAGGCACTTGTTTTTCACCCCCTTTTTTCTGCCAGATCTACTCCACTATAACTGAATTTTTAGATGCTCCCAATGCAGTCGGCCGGTTGAACTGTCAGTCGGACGATAAGTCAAGTTGGATGGTCGGTCTAACGATTTGTCTGATGTCGGTTGAACATCAGTCTGTCGACCGATCGAAAAGGTATTGAGTGGCATATCGTTTTATAAAGTTATTAGGGCAAACGATTTCAAATATTATATTATTAGCATTTTATAAGTAATTATTTCCACATACTGCAGTGCAAATATAGTATCAAGATATTTTTCGTTTAAAGATACTTGGGTTGAAAATCTTTATGTGAAAGTAGTAATTCCTTAGACATTGATTTTTAAAAATGAATTATTATTTGTTTGCTTATAATTGTATTGAAACATTCTTTATAGGATTTTGCAAACAGCAATTTTTTTCTAGGGATATGCTTTTCTGGGGAATAAATTAGTTAACGTAGGTACTGACGCCGACTACTATAAATAATATACAAATATACTTACCAATAGGACAAAGAATACCAAAAATATGTAGGATAAAAAGTAAATCGGAGCTAATATTCTATCTGCTTGCTTAATTTCATCATAATCAAATTGTCCCAAAATTGTCTGAAGTAGAGTGAACATTGACATGCCTAGGCTGCTGAATTTTTGTACCTGTTTGAACATAGTAATTTTAGGTACTAGGGTTAGCAGTAACATTTATTCCAATTTTTATTGTACCAGAAAATAGCAAATTATTATTATATTCTCGAATATAATGAACTGATAAAGGTTAAACGGTAAAAAGCTTTCGCTTCAGTGTTTGACCTATATAAAGGACGCCGCATAAAATACGTGGTAAAAGTTATACAGTCGTTTGAGCTAAAACTAGCTGAAATGTATTCGCTGGATCATTCCGAAGCAGAGTTCGTATGTGCAGTAGGTCCAAAAAGTCCATAGATTTCAAGTTACGGACACTTGAAGGTCAAATATTGTTTATTCATATACTTGCAGGTTTTTAACATTCCAAGTGCTATAGTACCCTAGTGTTGAGATTTCTGAGGAATTGACCAGAGCAATAGGTGTAGGAATATGATTAAGCTATCTTGTGATAGCCTTGACTTTGACGTCTAGCAATATTTTCAAAGTCGTAAGATCGTAAACTCTTCTTTTTCAATAAAACCCATATTTTGCAAGTTGGATTCAGAAAAAAATTCTTAATCTTACTTTAAGATATGAATCTTTCAAGAAAAAATTACAGAGAAGGAGAAGACATTTACTAATGAAGCTGATCTGAAAGTCAGAAAAGTGAATGTTACAAAATAGCTTGGAAATACTGATTTAGTAAGAACTTTCCCAGATAAAAGTTGTCGAAAGTCAAACTAACGTACAGTTTTAATATTATACATTGTGGCATGAATTATTTCATTTTGCTGAATATAACCCTCTATTAGCATTACTCAGAGTCAACGGCGGACGTGATGAGCGTTTGACTTCGCTTTTTAATTTTTGTTGTTTTTTCCGGTTTTTGTTTTATGTTTTGGGATTTTTCCCTTATTTTCTTGAAGTTTTTTAACAGTTTTGAATCATCATAGAATATAACTAAGTTTAAATGTTTTTTAATTATCTTGTAAAGGATCTATTATTTCAATTTGATTTATGTCCATAGCTACATTTAGAACTGATTGTAGGATGTGAAGCGAGGGATAAGATATATTTTCTTGATTTCTAGCATATCCCAGATACCAAAGTACAGAGATTCGTGAACACAAGTACCAAGAGTTCATGTAATATTTTTTATTGTCATTATTATTAGGCCTTATAATATTCCACGCCATCTTTGTAGTTTAAGCTTTTTTTAAAAGATTTGTACTTTTTGTAATATGATTTTATATCATTATTTCCATCTAAAGTTAATCTGTACCATTTTTTTGATCTTTTTGACGATATTTTTTAGCTAGTTTGTTAGCCATTTATTTGTAGATTTCCCATTATTTCTTATTATCATTGTTTTCATTGGAAAAGCTGTTTCAAGATGATGTAGGAGAATATCATATAATATATTAAATTTAGTATTTGCATTATCTGTATTTGCATTTGGAATGTCATTCCAGTTTTCGTTTTCAAGTAGAGAGTAAAAGTGTTGAATATTATTAGGATTGTTGAATTGCGTGTACCTACCTAATTTGTTTCTTAATATTTTTATCATTTTTTAAGCAAACAGATAATATTTGAGTCTTGTGATCGCTCATACCATTATTTACCACAGAACTCTTATACTGGGTGGACCATTAATAATAGGCCATAGTGCAGGGGTAGATTCTGTATCTGATCATGATATTTTTTTCATATTTTTTTTGGACGAAACGAGAAAATCTGATAAGGGCGTAATTTCCACATATACAAGGTACACTTGGTAGAACTTGATAACTCCAACCGTTTTCGAGAAAATTGCCGTTAAACTTGTAAGACAAATTCAAATTTAATGAAACAAAGTGTATTTATTGAAAAGTGTGCTTTGGTTACGTTTTAGTTCTGTCCTGTACGCCATTTAATTATTGTATTTTGTTCTTGTGTTCCTCGAGCTAATTTCTTTAACTCCTTTATTTAAAATGCCTCGACACAATAATTTTTCAAATAAGGAAATGAGGGATATGATATGTGTTTACGTACAAAAATGTTTTATCGGACGTGCTGCAGCGAGGAGACACTCATTTCAATAACCAAATAGAATACAGCCAGACCATAAGATTTTCAAAGAAATGTTTCGGGTTCATTTCGCCATAAAAATTATGTAGGACGGCCGAAACGAATTACTCAAGAACTAGAAATTTTAGTTCGTGTGGATGAGGATCCTCAAGTCAGCTCAAGTCGTTTATCAGCAGTAACAGGGGGTGAGTAAACAATCTGTTCTAAGAGTCTTACGCAAAGAACGCTTCTACCCATATCACTTCACTCCTGTACAAAAATTACTTCGAAGGGATCTTCCACAAAGACTACAACGTTGTCAACTTGTTCTAAATAACACAACAGGGATCGAAATTTTGTTAAGAACATTTTATTTACCGACGAAGCAACTTTTCGCCGAGGTGTTCTTAACTGGAGAAATACCCATTACTGGGAAGTAGAAAATCGTCATGCCGTTAAAGAAAGGCATTTTCAGCACGAATTTAAGATTAACGTTTGGCACGGTATTATCGGCGATCAGTTATTGGGACCATTTGTCCTTCCTCCAAATTTAAATGGACAGTCTCATCTGTTTTTTTCTTCAAAATGCTCTTGCTGATATATTACATGCTTTCATGCTAGACATACGGAACCGAATGTGGTTTATGAAGATGGAGCTCCTCCTCATTTCTCCATTAAAGTCAGGAATTATCTTGATGAGACTCCCACGCAGATGGATCGGTCGAGGAAGTGAGTTTGCTTGGCCACCAAGGAGTCCTGGTTATAATCCTTTGGATTATTATGTGTGGGGACATATGAAGTCCTTAGTCTATGAAAATACCACCAATTCAAGAGAAGAATTGTGGGACAAAATACGAAACGTAGCCAATTTTATTAGAGGACAGAAAAATGTATTTTTCAGTATAAGAAAATCTTTTATGGTATTTCTTGGTCCTCTAATAAGATTAGATCCTTATTTTACACAATCTTTTGATTTATGTATTTATCTCAATACCATGAAAATACTTCATTAGTTCATAAAAAAGTGAAAAAGATTTTACGCTGTTACGATTTTGTTTTCTCTTACGTTTTGTACTTTTTTCAATAAATACACTTTGTTTCATTTGAATTTGTCTTTCAAAGAATTATTCAAATATAGCGACAATTTCCTCAAAAAATGGTGGGAGCTATCAAGTTCTACCAAGTGTACCTTTTATATGTGGAAATGACGCCGTCATCAGATTTTTTGGTCAGAAGTACGACGTTTCGTCCGAAAAATATTAGAAAAAAATTCATCAGCAGATACAGGTCCTGCGGTGCCCTCTATGATCTAACGTGATGTAATACATAAATTATTGTTTCTTAGAATTAAAAAAGTTCCTCTAGCAAATTTGGCGAATATCAGTCAAGAGGCTGAGTTATTGCAAAAAAAAACGAAAAAATAATTTGAAATTTGACACCCTCTATCCTTTTCCATGGCAACATTTTACTAGAGCATATTTGGTTATATCCTCATATTTTGGCCCAAAGATCTACCCCTGCACTATGGCCTATTATTAATGGTCCGCTCTGTATAAATTATTACTGAAAGAACCCCGCACCAATCTCATGGGAATCTGTCTTTCTGTGGAATTGGCCAATTTTGATATATGTTGTAACTATTGTCGTTCTGAACAAAAGTCTCTATGGGCACAACATGATTCTATAAACGGATTTTCCGGTACACACATTCCAATCTCAGAATTGACATATGTCGTGAATACAAGTATTTCTTGGTATTTATGATTTATACCTGTGTAATATATAGGTATTATCAAATAATATTGTATTTAAATGGTGAAAGCTTTATAAATATTTTAAGGAACATTTTAAGAAAAAAAAATATATTTTCAGAAAAATTATAAAATAATAAAATCATTTTTCTGATTTTTTTTTTTTTCTTAAAATATTGGTGCTGGGTTCTTTACACAGATATTGTCAATACATGATTTTAATCGGGTGCATTCTTTAATGCAAATGTCTAACAGATCAGTACAGTATTTAGAAGGTAATAAGAAATTTCCGTTAAAATCACCACATATTATTATGTTATGTTGTTTCTGATTTTGTA
This sequence comes from Stenurella melanura, assembly GCA_963583905.1. NCBI lineage: Eukaryota > Metazoa > Arthropoda > Insecta > Coleoptera > Cerambycidae > Stenurella > Stenurella melanura. Next base: position 43,169,888 of record OY757313.1, on the reverse strand, counting down.
GTAACAAGTCCAGTGCAACAGTTAACTTGCTCAAAAACATGGGAATATTATAATATTCATTATTATTTATCATACATTTTATAGCGGCACATTCAAAATCTTTTTCTATAGATAGATCAGTGATGTAATTTAGGTTCAAGTAATTCAGATTTTCTTTTACATAAATACCTACCATACCTCCATTTTTAAAATGTTTCCTATAGAAATAACTACTGAAACAGTATCCACCAATATTTAAAGATTGTATTGATCTTCCTTTGCCCAAAGTTCTGACGCACAAAAAATGTCACAATCAATATTGTTTTGAAATAACCCTATATCTAAAATTTTATTACGAAAGTCCTCTTCATTAAAGGAAATTCATACTTGGTACTGAGTAGCGTTTCTGAATCTAGATGAAATCCTTAACCTCATAAATCCTGGTTCGTCATTTCTTTGGTCGATCTAAATTAGTTAATCTTCTTCATCATCATTTTCATGACCAGCTCGTAAAGAGCTATCTTAGATGTATGATGGAGAAATGTAAACTTGGTAAGTTCCTATAGTTAATTCATATAAATATTCCATTGTTAATAATGGAAAGAGAGGCAAATGATTGGCAGTCAACCAAGCCCATCGTGCTCGTCGTTGTCAAAAATTCTCAGCTTTTACTAGCTTGAACTACGTTATCGTTGATACCTGTTCAACAACTCTGCACCTAAACGTTCCTCTGCACCTGGCATTGTTACTTTGACTCTGGGTAACGCTAAGAACCGGCTGTATTCAGCAAAATGAAATAATTAATGACACAATGTTTAATCTTGAAGCAGTACGTTAGTTTATTTGACTTCTTACAATTTTAACTGGGAAAGTTCTTACTAAATCTGAATTTGCAAGCTATTTTGCAACATTAACTTTTCTAACTTTCGTTGTTAAAGATCCTCTCCTTCTATATAACGTTTTCTTGAAAGATCCATATCTTAATGTAAGATTATGAAAGTTTTTTCTGAATTCAAAGTGCAAAATATGAGTTTTATTGAAAAAAGAAGTTTACGAGCAAATGACCTTGAAAATATTGCTAGAGGTCAAAGTCAAAGCTATCACAAGGTAGTTCACTCATATTCCTACAACTTTTGTTTTGATCAATTCTTCTGAAAGCTCAAAACTGAGTTACTGTAGCACTTGGAAAGTTGAAAACCTGCAGGTATATGAATAATCATTATTTGATCTTCAAGTGACTGTAACTTAAAAGTTATGGACTTTTTGAACTTACTGCACATAAGAATTCTTATTTATCGGAACGGTTCAACTAATACATTTCAGCTGGTTTTAGCTCAAATGCCTGTATAACTTTTACCGTGTATTTTGTGCGCCGTCCTCTCTATAATCCAGTAAATAAAAAAAGGAGATGTTAAGGACGTGCAAAATAGTGTATGCCTTGGAAAGTATCGTGATATCAAAAATTATCTTGGTCAAAGATGGTCATGGAAGTCAAAACTGCTATATCAACTTGTGTTATTTACTCTAGTCAAATTAACACATTTTGTAACCAACATTCTAGAGTCGGTTTTAGCATATAAGATTAGTAGGGGGTGCTTCCTGAGTGTATAAATCCAAGAAGTTGACCCTGTAGACCATCAATCAGCTTTGGCTGCCATATTAGATAACAGATTTTCGCTATTATCTCGTAACCTGTGGATTCTAAGGGCCTTTTTTGTTCAGAACTGAATTTTCCACTTTTATTGATTCTTTTTTCAAAATATATCACAAACTGCTGATTTATACAAGGTGTGAGAAAAGTTAAATTCACAACAAGCAGCTGCGCATCATAATTTATACTTGTAAGAGTTAATGTATTATATGAAATATGTATTTTCATTTCTTATTGTTACAGCTCGAAATATACAGGGTGGTACATTAAAAAGTGGTGGGTTATAAAGCTTTAATAAGGTCTCCATTGATTCATAAGACATTACTTAATTAACTGTCATTCACAAATTTGTGCATTACATGTAAACTTAAGATAACACTATGTAGCCACCAGAATGTACTTTTAATAGCTGATTACTGATAAGCTGCTTCTTGATACGTGTACATCCTTCTCCTTTCCATAATCCTGAACAATCCCTCTTTGATTAATTTTGCATAAGAGCGATCTTCTAAATACTATAAATGAGCAATTATAGGTATGTCACCTACTTTCCACCTGTAAATTTCAACTCCGCAATGAAAGCAGCGGTGTCCTCGCAACCGATGTAATGAAATTCTGCCAGTGCAAGATCTAAAGGTTTTGCAGTGCCTCCTCAATTCTTAAATGATATTAAACGTTCCTCAAAGTAATGATACACATCTCTTACACTTTTTGTCACTTTCTTAAAACCTTCTATAAGGTGTTGATTGATTTTTGGTGTTTTCTGAATTATGATGGGGGGGTTCTCAATTATGGTGGAATTAAGGAATTGAAACTAATTAGGTTAAATATTATCACGTGATCTCCTCTATGGGAAAATATAAGTAGTCAGATTTTAAGGAAATGATTGATAGATGGCGCTGTAGGGTTACAAAAATTGAACTAGGTGGGTCGGCAGCCAAAACTTAGGAAGAGCGCCACTGCCAAAATTAAGGTGGGCCAGCTGCCAAAAATTAGGACCCCATGATTATGAAGAGGGGGGTCTGAATTATGGTGGGGGGGTTCTGAATTATGGTATCTGATACATATCCATACGCAGATGAACATAATAATGAAGTGTTTGGAACAGTAGTAAAATATGTACTGTCTAACATGTCACATAAGGAGAGGGGGTCTGAATCATGGTGGGGGGTTCCCAAATTATGGGGGGTGGGGGTTCCAAATTAATGGTTGACACTTCTGTGACCTGGTTGGGGTTCCGAATTATGGTGGAGGGTCTGAATTATGGTGGAAGGTTTCCAAATTATGGTGGGGGGTTCTGAATTATGATGGATAGTTCTGTGACGTGATGGGGGGTTCCGAATTATGGTGGGGAGTCTAAATGACCAAATTTTGCCCGCGTCGTGGAATTTTGACGTCACTTCCGGTCACGATTTTTTGTGTCATCGAATACATGAATAAAACTTACGTCAAAATGTAGGTTTTGAGGTATACAATTGTAGCATTTGAAAAATCTACATTAATAATTTCAGTTTCAATACAGTAAATTGACCCATTAATTCGTTTGTTTGATAGGCAACCACTCGTACTTCAAGGGGCATAGTGGGTTGCATATCTGAAATTCTTAACAGGGAAAGAAAGCGTGCTTTCTTTTGTGTATAACATTTTAAGTTAGAGGTGTTACTCACGTATTCTGTTGTTGGGATATTACACAATGGTGTAATTCAGTCTTTAAATTACAAGTCCTTTTTGTTGGCGCATTTTTATTGGCCAGAGAAAGAGTTCTCTAGATGCTCAAGTTGGCAACACTAAGAACATGGTGAATTGTCAAGCGGATTTTCCGTCGGGGATTCATCTTTGAGACAGCCACGAGTGAACAGCGGCGGTTCCGATTTTGTGTGGAATTTTTGGGTTTTACATCGTTTGCACTGAAAAGGGATTTGATTGATGTACCCAATGGTCCTCACCGCCTTACTGTGAAGATTTTGTGAATTCCCAGGAAGGAGTTTTGTCGGTTGCCATAAATCTGATCGCCACGTGTTTCGTGAAGGTTATACAATACTCTCCATAGGAGGTAGGCTTTTTATTTTACTTAGTTGATGTTTTATTTAGTTCTTATTTATTGTAATTATTACAGAGTGTTTGGTATAAGCCCATGTTTGGTATAAGCCCATGTTTGGTATAAGCCCATGTTTGGTATAAGCATATCTTTGGTACAAGTGTATGTTTGGAGGGACTGGCCCTTTGAAAATGAGTTATGTTTGGAGAGGCTTACAATTGGGATGAGCACAGGTTTGGTGCTGTAATTTTGGTTGTGTAAGGGGACCCAGTAGTTGGAGGAGTAATAGGAGCAAGTCTATTACTCAGATATTTGGTTTTGGGTTACGCTGACACTTTGAGAAGTTTAGGACTGGCAGAGTCGTTCGCAGCAGTCTCCCGGAGATTCAGGTAGCAATTTGATGCAACACGGAACTGCAGTTGCAGCCAACGTCGAGAGAAATGGTGACAAGTCACACTGCAGTCGTCACAGGAAACGCCAAGGCCTTAACCAGGTTTTTTTGTTCAGTTTAGTTAAATATTCTAAAGAAAATATTATAGTTTAATTCAGTGGTTTTAGTTCATATGTTGAAGTAAGTAATAACACAATCTTGCAACTATAAATCAAGCTCTAAGTTATGTGTATAGAATGATAATATATTTAAGAGTTTTGCTGTAAAACACCCATGGTACCGTGAGATGTTAATTCACCTACTATTGTGTCACGCATATAATATTTAATTCATGGTAAATCTTTAATTCATGGTTGTAAGTTATAACTCATAGTTGTTGTATATTGGCAAACTCGTAGTTGCAAGAAAGTCTCAGTCAAAGATTTGAGTTTGAATTCAAATCAAGTTTTTATCAACGGCACAGAATATTTTTAATACGCATAAACCACAATTAGGTAAAGTTTTTTATTCTTTTTATTGTTGTATGTCTCACGTGTGTTCTAATAAATGTCTAATGTCTACATGTTCTTATTATTTGCACTGATACTCCTGATATTTGCTTAAATTTTGAGATTTGAGAGTAAAGTAGAGTTTAGATATCACAGATATATTTTGAGTATTCCATCGCATGGTTGCTAATAACTTAATTTTGTTCCGAGCTGGCAAAATTATTTAAATCTTATTACGTAATATACAGCCGGTGGCGCCCTCTTGAGTGTCCACACACAATCCTAACCCACGGCCTATGCTCTCCACCAAAAATCGGCTGCCGTCCGCATCGGAATAACATGTTTTAATATTTAGGTATCAAAATATGTTACACAATGAGGTTGTAGTCGGGTGCCAGGCTTAATTTTGCCCGCAACCCTGAGACACCCTCGACTAAAGTAATTTTTTTCTGTTTTCTTAAGTCATCGAATACATGAATGATTTTTTTAAGTTAAAGTACAAGCCTTCTAGTTATTAAAAGAAATAGGCTGCCTCTTCTTATTTGCCCGCATCCTCCCATTTTCACGCCACTTCCGGGAAGATTCCATGACATGGGCAAAATTTGCTTATATGAAAAGTGGTTCCCTGTAGGTCTGTGGTAGTACTTACTCACTCATACAAAGTTTTCCACGTATCTTATTCATAGGAAATCTGTACAGCCGGCTCTCTACCTAACAGTATATTATACAATGATGTTATAATGAATACTGTTATTCCCGAGTAAAATTATAAGTACGAGCGGACGAAGCGAGCGAGTGTTGTAATCATCAGAGGGAATAAGCATTCATTATAGCGAGTTGTATATGCGACTAATTTCTAGAATTAAAAAATGATGCAATTTTTTTACTTTGCAGCAAAATGTATATTAATGTTGCTATAGTTGATAAATTGAACAGCTGATGAATGTTAATATGATGAGAACTACTATTTTCAAAAAATATTAATGGGGTTAATGTTTCAGATTTGTTTGCTTGGTAGCCTTCTGATTTTGTTTTCAAGAAAGAACGCAGTATACTATATTTTTCCATATTCGCGTTGTGCTTTAATATTAAAACACTTTAAGTAATATGACCACAATGAAGAAAATTTCTATTTTTTCTTAATTCTGCAAAATAGGCCAGTAATACGTTTTCCGAAAATGAAGTTGTCTTTTATTGAATACGCCAGTCCATGAAGCTTCTGAACATTTTGTTGTAAAACGTTTCGACTTTTCTAGCAGTAATGTAGATGTTGTTGCTTCCGCTTTTTGAAGAATATCTGGTGTTGTATAAGAAAATACTTTTTCAATATACTACTATCTACACTTTCCATCTTAAAATCGCACAATAAATAAATACGAACCGTTTCTTGACAATTATTTATTTATATTGTCATTTTGTTTTAAAATGGTTGCAATGGTTGTTTTAATTTTCAAAGACATTATGGTTTAAGGTAGTTACAAGTAAACCATTGTAGGATGGCCAACAGCCGCGGCAGCCGCGCAGAGAGAGAAGAAATATCGTCGCTGTTGAATAGAGACAAGTTTCGTAACTATGAACGTAGTACAATCGGGAAAAGAAGTTCAAGTAAAAGGTGCTCTCTTATTTACCAACAATTCGGGTATGTCACAGGCTAATTGATGTTTTCGATTGAACAACAGTTCTTTGTACACGTAACATTAATATTTATAAGTAGATACTTCTAATAGGTACCATGTGTTAAATATAAGTTATACACTACGAGCACTTTTCTCAAGACTGTACCGATGTTAACAGGAGGAAGGAACATAAACAAGTGAGCTCCGTAAGGGTGGGGTGGTTTCAACTACTGCGCATCCTAATCTCGTTGGCCATTCTAGGATGGTCGACCTGTATATCACAATTCACGTTATTCAAGAAAGTCATGAAACTTGCTGCAAATTTAATTCACATATCGTATTCTGATAAAATTTGAATTCCATTTACCATTCCGTTTCCGAGATTCATTCGCTCAAAGTTCACAGTTTTTATTAACATTTAACATTGTGGTTATGGACGCCATGCGAAATATATTGATGTCGTGACACTATTTTCCCTCTTAGGACTGATCCTTATTTAAGAATGATCTCAAAAACGAGGCAAATTTATATTAATTCCTGACCAAAGAGGTTTTTATTAAATCTATGTTCCTGACGAAGTATGCGTATAAGTATCGAGATGATTAACAGTAAAATAACGTATGGCAGCTACCCGAAAATTACTGACATTATTGAATGGAGGATATGAGCAAAGATTAAAGAATTAACAAGATAGGACAGCCGGCGGAAAACCTTTTATCTTTTAGTAATGGCGGCCATTGACCTCGACATTTAAGTTGGAGTTCTCGCGAAGTTGCCACAATGTGACAATCAGGCGGAGAAGGTAACATTAGAAAGAGAGGCCAATAGTGAAAATTGGACAACACTGTTCTGATAGAACGACCGAACTCAGCTGACTGTCAGTACCCAAGGTTACAAAAAAAACAGGTTGCTTTGTAATATATGTCACGAAGTATTTCTATATTTATGTAGAAGGTTGGTTGGGATAGAATTGTGCATTGAAAGAATAATTTTGAAACTTTTTTCTATAAAATGAGGAAATAACAGCCATACGCAGCTGTCATCGAGGCTTATACATGACGCAGCACTTGTCGATTCTAATGATCTGACCTAACTTTTAGTAACCTTGGTCAAATTCATTTAATGCGTACCCGGCAAATCCCGAAACCATATCCGCTGAATGTCGTGTCCCTTTAACACAATAGAGAAATACCCTTAAATTGGAGTACACAACTGTCTTCGTCTATTTCATCTTCTCTCTGACTGTCCTATCTTGTTAATTCCCTAATCTTTGATATGAGTATTAGACGTGGCAACGCAGCAGCACTATTTCTAATACTTGGCGCAGATATTTGAAAATACTTTGCGTTTATTTTAAATGCAGTATCATATAAGAAAGCAGAAGATTTACAAATTTTCATTTCGATTTTATTTATTGTATGTGTAAAACTATATATTTCCATGAATGTAATAAAAGAGGTAAATATATGTTGACATTAGTGACGAGTCGATCAGCTGACGTCAAAATTATATTCGGCGTTGCCAAATCTTCCCCAACTCTCTCTCCCTCTCTCTGTGTCCCTCGCGTCTCAAGTTTATCGATTCGCTAACAGATGTCGCACCTCTCGCGATATATCTACCTTAAGTACTGTTTTTTATTGTTCTACTAAAGAGAATATTGATTCATTATTTCCACATCATTAATCTCTGCGGGAATAATATATGGCATTATATATCAAAATTGACACATTTTATATTATCATATATTATATATTAGTCGTATATAAATTAATATAGCTTAACGTTTTGTCATCGCCTGGTTCTATTGATCATTAGTTTATTTTCTTTTCGGTACACTTTTTTTTTTATTACACACAGTATTTATTTATTTACACTTTCCATATCAGTTTCAGTTGGCGTTTATTACTCTTAAGTTTCAACAGAGCTAATATGTATATATTGTTTTATATATGTCTCCCACTTGAGACTAAAAACACTCAGTGTTCTGCTTTTTTTTTACCAATAACCACTTGAAGGAGAGCCCTTTAACACGATCTGCTCTCGTCGACAGCCAGACTAAGAATTTTAACAGAATTGCTTGTCATATTTTGATGTTAAATAAAAGGGCTGACATAATCATTACAAAAGGATGACACACGCTAAGACAGAAATTTTTAATTCCATATTTGACCAAGATAATTCTAGATCATGATCATAGTATAAAGATTGTAGATTAACATACATACCTCACTTCCAAATAATAAGTGACCAAGTTCAGCAAAAGCAAAAAATATTATGAAGAACATAATAGAAAATCCTAGGATAGCCAAAGCACACTAGAAATATTTCAGTAAAGTATTAGTCAGGGCAAAATAGGCGGAAAAACGTCTTTATTCGCAACCAGAGTGATTGTGCATAAAACTACATGTATGATGGCTCATTTTATTCGTTAGAGTCTCTAGATCAAAGTTGGAAACAGTTTTTTGAGGGGTCAGCTAATAATTTGTTTATTGTGGAAATATAAACAATAAAAGTGATGTTCGATGAAAAATTATATGAAATAAGGCACTGGCTCCATAAATTGACGTCATTTTTTTATTTCAGTGTCATTTCTTATATTTTTGGGGTCACTCGTTCCGATTCTAATGTCAAAAAAGTACCAATACTAGAGGGCGCCACAGAAAAAGTTAAGTGAAGATGAAAATAATGACAAATGAATATTACATGAAATAAGGTTTTTTTTTTTCGAAATTCTGTGTCATTTTTACATTTCCTTGTCATGTTTTACGTTCTCTGGTTCACTCATTCTGATGCTGAAGGCAAAAAATGCGAATCGTAGAGGGCGCCACAGAAGAAACTAACATCAGATGGAAACAATTACCAACATGAAAAAAGCTGCTATCTCCCTAACTCTTAAGGCATTTTTCATGTTACTGTGGAGCGTTCATTTTTTGTTCCAATGGCAAAATAGTGCCAATTATAGGGGAAGCCACAGAAAAGACGGACATCGGGTGAAAATAACGATGATTTGGGATAATTATATGCTGTAAACTTCATATCCTGTATTTTATTTATTTTACCAAAGGAAAACGCAATGTTCGTTACGCTATAAGCGTTTTCATTCATCCTCACACGGTAAAAAAATGAGACCAGATTTTACGAACTCTTTGTGAATTTCTTTGTAAAATTACAAACGTTTGTAATTTTATGAACAAGTTTGTGAAATTACCAAGAGTCCAGGAATTTTCGGCAAAAGTTTGGAATATTACGAAGAGTTTGTAAATTTACAAAGAAATCTCGAAAATATTACGAAAATGCTTACAATTTTACAAATATTTTCGCACCGTTGCAAACATTTTTGAGACCTTCGTAAATTTCCAACCTCCACAATAACATGAAAAATGCCTCAAGAGTTAGGGAGATAGCAGCTTTTTTCATGTTGGTAATTGTGTCCATCTGATGTTAGTTTCTTCTGTGGCGCCCTCTACGATTCGCATTTTTTGCCTTCAGCATCAGAATGAGTGAACCAGAGAACGTAAAACATTATAAGGAAATATAAAAATTACAAAGAATTTCGAAAAAAAAAACCTTTTTACATGTAATATTCATTTGTCATTATTTTCATCTTCACTTCGCTTTTTCTGTGGCGCCCTCTAGTATTGGTACTTTTTGACATTAGAATCGGAACGAGTGACCCCAAAAATGTAAGAAATGACACTGAAATCAAAAAATGACGTCAATTTATGGAGCCAGTGCCTTATTTCATATAATGCTTCATCGAACATCACTTTTATTGTTTATATTTCCGCAATAAACAAATTATCAACTGACCCCTCAAAAAACTGTTTTCAACTTTGATCTAGAGACTCTAATGAATAAAATGAGCCATCATACATGTAGTTTCATGCACAATCACTCTGGTTCCGAGTAAACCGCCTATTTTGCCCTGACTATATATTATTATACGTTTCACAAGTGAAACAAGGCAGGGGTGGATCCAGAGGGCCGGCGCCCCCCATCATGACCCACCGCCCTTAAAATATAGTAACACTAAAATTGCTTGTGTATGAATTCTGCCCATGAACAACAAAAGCCACGCATAAAGTCATGTAGGGAAAGAAGAAATATTTTTCAAATGATTTTTAATAAAAACAGTATTGAATAAAATTTCTATAATTTCTTCCCCTCCGCTCCTTCTTTCCACAGTATAACTAACAATTTATAAACTTTGACGCTGCTGTTTAAGTTCAACGTTCTCATTCAACTTTGACATTTCGTTGCCTTGACAGAAAGGAAACATTAATTTATTACCTGGCTACGACTAAGCTGAAATGGAAGGGTTATGACACAGACTAAATTAAAAGTTATGATTTTGGTAATCTATACATACATTTATGTGGATATGTATGTTCCATCATAGCGACCAAACCGCTGGGCTGATTTTTATAAGTGAGGTGTCGCTGAATTCGCCTCAATGTCAAAAGTGAGGTAAGTATCAAGGTAAAGATTTTTATAGAAGAATTACATTGATATACAGGGTGTAATCAGTTTCATGTCATTAAAAAACTGGTATTGGGGGCCGACTAGACAAACAAAAAACCTTTATGACTTTTCCCTCTAGGGACACTTTGAAAAAACTGACCTAGGTCAACCTTTTCCATATATTTTTTTTTAATATTAATGTAGAAAATAATTGAGAACCACTGCTTTTCTTGGTCAATGAACTTGTAGTTCCCAATTATACAACTTTTAAATTGTCATGAAAAAGTGCAAAGGCCTTGAATCATCGACCGCCTTTGATGGACCGCCTCAACCGAACTGAGGCAATTATAAAGAGGCAAATAATTCGTTATCTTTCCCTGCACAACTGCAACCAAATAATGGTCGTAGAAGTTTAAACAGAGCATTTTTTTACATGTGTGTCTTTTAATTTGAAACAAAATATTGGATTAATGTTTATAATTTAGAATATTTAAATGTGATTTATTAACGTTTGTAACATAAATGAGTGTCTTGGGTTAAAAGCTTACTACCTACCTAAATGATTCAAAATCTCTGCATTTGCATCAATACACAGTTCGGTACGTCGAATTAAGGACATACGTACTCCGTTCAACACTAAACAATAAACTATCAACTAACGTTGTCAACAAAGAATAATAAAAGAAAAACTTGGTCCAAAATCCAAAACGGAATACAAAAAGAATGAACAAGTAAGTTGTGTCTGTACGTAATCAAGAATTTAACAACTTGAACGGTAACATCAATAAAATAAATCTTCACTATAAATACACAGCGACCCGAAATTCAAAAATAACAAAAACAACGACGTGTGTACATAACGAAACACCCACAGAAACTAAAATATTGCACAAGGGAGAGTCAGAGTATAGATTTCTTCAGATCAGATCTACTAAACACTCAGAAAACGTCGATGTCTTTCATCTTATTTACCGCACCGCTAAAGACCGCCGACATTTTATAGCTATCTACACAAATATTGAGTATCATAGGCAAAGACACGCGCGACGATCTAAACCTACCTCAATATTCCAGCAGTTCTCAAAAGATTTTATTGAAAATATGCGAAATTTTTGTTTATTTTTTTTTCTCCAAAACTATGAGCTTTAGACCCCATGTTATATAAGGTTTTTTTGTTTGTCTTGTCGTTCCCTACCACCAGTTTTTTTAATGATATGAAACTAATTACACCCTGTATAATACACCAATAATTTCGCAATCGGGTTTAAATTTTTAGGTTACTGCTTCTTGTAACTTGGCTCTTCATCGCCTACCCACACGTATTCAAAAATATCTTTATAATTTTTACGTAAATTGTTAAATTAACAGGTTATGTTTATGATATATGTTTGGTGTGTATTACTTCAACATCCACGTAATGGCGAGGAGGTATATAGTTATCGTATTTTTTTCTTGTTAAAATGGGTTTAGAATGCCATGAAACGTGGAGATTTTAAACTTAAGAGAAAAAAAATTCGGTCTATCTGTAACTTCTTTTGGGCGAATAATTACTCGAAAAGGTTTAAGACATTGATTTGAAATTTGGTACACGATCTATTAGAATGAGATCTGGAACTAGATTATATGTTGTGCTGATTCCGTTAAAGGGTTGGGGGTAAACTAATAAATAGTAAAATTAACAAGGCAAGCTAGTTAAGAGTCCAGAAACATGGGATTTGGTGTATACAGACTATCTATTTTACGAGAGCCACACCAAATATCTCGCTTAATATCTATTGTAGAAGAATAAAGTTTTAGAAACAGTTATCCCATTTTTTGTGAGCTATATTTCAGTAAAAAGAAATTTGAAATCCATAGCCTACTTTATGAGATATATTACAAAAACCTAAAAAATAGGAAAATCACAAACGGTTATAGCTTCCTTATTTGAGGAGATACGAAAAAAGTTAAAGGAATGAAAGTTGACGGCAAAGACAATAAGAATAATAACGTGTAACAAAAAAATCGAAAAATGCAGTTGGCTTTGACATACGCTATTGTGCAAAAATGAAAAATACATATCTCAAAGTAGGCCATAACGTCATTAATTCCGTTATTTTTTTCTCATTCCAACGATATAAAACATGTCACAGAAATTTTAACCGATAGTGTCAATATTTAATATTTTACGAATACCACAATTCATATAATTGAATGAGCGCTAGAACGTTCTAAGCTGCGAAAGTAGGCCATGCGTTAGGCAAATTAAATTCGATAATATTGCAACAACTTATGTGATTAAAAATATTTTACATAATCAGAGTTTTGAATATTATGAAATGTTTAGTGCTCATTTCAAGTCCCTATTTCACTTCATTTATTTATACATGACTCATATGCAAGAAATGTCATATCTCGGCTCCCAATTGGCGTAGATACAACTTATGCTAATAGTTTTTTGTTTTGGGTAAAATATTGATGAGTGAAATGCATTTCTTTAAAAAAAGATTAAACAAATTTAAAAAAATTATTTTCAAAAATACAAAAAATATTTCTTTTAACGCCACTGAAAAGTACATAAAATAAGCTACAATCTGAAAACAAAAAGTTTGTTGTACTACTTGATGCCCAAAGACGGTCGGTCAACTGTTTAATTTTAGATTTTGTTATTGTTTTTGAGCCGCTGTTATAAACATTTCGACTTGAAATTTGTCACCATAATTTATCTCCATTAGTAGCATATTCTTCTAAAGTTTGATTATAAACGGAGAGCTGGCTAAGTAAATTAAAAATGATAGGGTGCAGTGAAATCATTTATGTTAAAACCCGCCTTACGAGCTGAAAAGTACATAACTCTGCAGCCAGAAGTCCAGCCCTGGGAGGGAAGCGTGGGTGGGCGGTCAAACGTGTTAATTTTCAATAAAAATAAAATCGTTGAGTGCAGCTCTGTAATTTTGTGTAGTTATAGTTTTTAAGCTAAATAAAAACTAAATAAATACATCAGCAGGAAGGCTCTCTAATGTCTATATCGAAAGATCGAAATTGGCATTTTCACGGCATCATTAATTGCTTGGGTGAAACCGAAAATTCAAACCGACAGAAGTGAACGACATTTTGTCATTTCGCGAATTTGATTTGTTTTTTGTTCCATTAATGTCACTGGTACGTCAATACCCGGAGAACCAGGAGAATGGGGATATTTTAAATATAAAAACAAAATCTCCAGAACTACGCCTTGACCAATGTCATATTTTAATAATTTGAACAATTGTCTTACAACTCCACCGACTCCTGGCAACGTTTAATCCCCGACCTAGACTTTTAGTAATAATTTTACGCAATTTCTACAGTCAAAGACTATAACTACACAAAATTTCAGAGCTGCCCTCAAAGATTTTATTTTGATTAAAAATTAACGGGTTTGAACGCCTACCTACGAATTCCTCCCCGGGATGGACTTCTGGTTGCAGAGCTATGTACTTTTCAGCTAGTAAGGCTGCAGCTGCACCTTATCATTTTTAATTTCCGTAACCAGCTCTTAGGCTATTAAATTTAATGCGTTATTGTTTAAGTTATTTATTACCAATTGTTTAAAAATGGCTACCCACCATTGTTTCTGTGTTTTGAAATTTAACCAATTGACCAAGGGAGTTCGGATATATCTAGTTTTCTTCGCAATTTCATCGTTAAGTTATTGAAGAGGAAATGCCAAAAAACTCTATTTTGAACATTCTTTTGTTTAAACACAAGCTTTTCGCCAAGTTTCATCCAAAACTTTTTCCGAAACTTCTTGTAATGTCTACAACAAGTTCCAGCAATCAAATTGCTATACTATGATAATTCCCTACAAATGTTTGTTTTACTCCGCTAATAATGGAATGCAATTATAGTATCGGAACGATTTCATTTAAAGAAATTTGTATGTGGAAGAAGTGCCCTTGGGTAACGGTCAACGTACAATATAAATAACGAGCAATAAGTATTTCTTCTTTGAACGGCTTCGGTCATGGGAACGTCGAACGGACATGACAACGTCAAGTTTAAAAATTGAGTATAAAGAAGCAGACCTATAGCCAAAATGTACCAGAGGGTGCTCGGCTCCCCCTGGGAAAATTTGGGCACCTCCTGGGAAAGTTTGACTACCCACTGTCACCGGCAAATGGAGGGAAGAAAGTCAACTGGTAGTGATTTGAAAAATTAATATCTCCACTCGTCAACTCGTGGAGTATCGCCTACAATTTCTTTCTGGCTACAGGCCTGTAAAGAAACATTCATTAAATGCTTCAATTTTAATTTTGCTTAAGGGGGCTCATGCCCTAAATGAAATTTTGCAGAACACATGTACAAGAGTTTTTTTAATATCTTTGAAGTATAAGGAATTGACTGGTATAAGGCTGATGAGCACTTGCCGATCAAATCGCGGTGAATAAGGAGTTTTAAAACCGACTATTTTACAATAGAGTTTAGAGGTCGTCCATAAACCACATAGCGCTATTGAGTGGGTGGGAAGAGTGACCATTAATGTCTTCATGGCGTTACAAGTAGGGGGGGGGGACTTCAGAATTATTGTCACGTAATACTTTTCTCTCTTTTTTCTATTTACTGTGCAATTTACCAGAGTAATTACCAAACATTTAAATACTACGAAAAAAATTATTTGAATTTTGAAAATGTCATTCATATTTAATACGAAAAGTTACGTTACGGAGGGAGGGATGGATCAAACCGAATGTCTACATGGTGTTAAACGGTGGAGGCAAAGTAAGAAAACGCGAAAAAAACGTCACGTGATTCATGGACGACCCCTTATTACGGCGGTGCAAGACACCCACGTTTTTTCACCGAAAGATGAAAAATTTGTAGCGTCAGAAACTGCACTTGCTAAAGAACTACGCATTTCGATACAGCTTACACTCTGAACTTCCATTTAATGAAAATAAGTTGAGATTTTACTGACCGTTTCGCGGAGATAATTCATGTAAAAAATAGCGAGAAGCGAATTTCGCCATGACTTGCAGAATATCTGGGTTGTCTGGGGGAATCGAGGTGCGCCCGTGAATATACTCGAATTCAGGACTCAAATTTGAAATTGCCAAAGCAATATTTTTTCCTACCATTTTTGTTTCCTGAATAAATACAAAAATTGTTTCAATTTTTATTCAATGAACAACTGAAAAAATTACAAAGACATTCTCTTATGAAAGGACATTAGATACTCGGAAAAAACATTTAAAGAATTCTTCAAAAATTAATATTTAATTTTAGAATTGTGAATGTGATATAGTATTAGAAAAAGAAACAGTACTACTTCATTTGGCTCTGAAATCGGGTAAGGGCCCCCCCTTAAGCAGATGCTGTGGCATATCGTTCTTCATGTTAAAATAAATTATCAGTAATATTAAGATGTTACCCTGCTTAAAGTATTGTTTAGTTGTCCCATGGCTTTATTAACATTCACATATTTAAATATCCCAACGTAAACCATGAACAGATATAGTGCGAATATATTATTATATTCCATTTGCAACTTTGCAACATGTTCTAAATTTCCGTACTCCTCACGATGCTTTAAAACATTATCAACGGCAGCTGTCACTTTACTTTTACGTGCTCCATTAAGTATACCTATGATGACAGTACACTAAAATTGAATTAAGATAAAAAAATATACACATTTAATTGATTAGTGCGTGGGCGGTCAATGTCTCCTCAAACGTTTGAAAAATTGTAGGAGATTAAGAACGGCATATTTTAAAATTATTTTAAAATCTACAGCGTGCTTTATATAGTGGTGGCAAGGTAATACTTAGATTTCTTAAATGGAACACCCAACTTATTTATATACAGTAGACGCAGAAGTTTTTCGATGATAGGAAAGTTGAGCGCAATTTACACTTACCTAATCTCACTATCGTAAATATCCAATGAGGTATCCAGTGTTGGCAGATCTACTTTATTCATACATAATGACGCCAAGTTATGTAGAATGATAGAATCTAATAAATAAAATGAAATTCATATTTTTATAATTTACATTAAACAATGAAATCACTATGTTTAGCTTATTTGCTTTTTTATCTTACCAAAACGTAACTAAGAGTTGAGTTTTAAAAAACATAAATTGTTTGCATGATAAATGAAATAATCTGGCAACACTGATGCAGTAATACCTTGAAGGCTTGTTCTCTATTGAGCACGACAAGGACATCGAAACATCGACAGAGAGGGTGGTCACTGCCGCTGCCCATCTAGGAGACACGCGACGTAGGAGTTTAGTAATGCAGGAAAGGTAAAGTGGGATGCACGTCCCTTCGCGAAATCTAATAAATTGCGAAAACTATTGGTTTTAAAACCATTATAAATGTTGCTACTATTAGGGAAAAATTTTATCATTTGGAAACTAAAAAAGCAATTCTCAACACAAAAATAATTCTTAAAAATGGGTAAAACAAAATAACAATATTCTAAAAGTTTTTAAAAATGTATGGAGTTAAGGAAAACATTTATTACTTACACCTAACAAGTTTAATGGAATAAATGCTCAATTAGACTTCTCTGCTGAGCTGAGCAATATCCAAAACGATTATAAAATCCTTGGCGAACATTACCCAACATAACAAGGGTAACAGTTAAGCAGGCGTTTTCAATATTTAATTGAAGTTCCTACAAATTGTTGGGTTTATTTTCCTGAAAACCATAATTTTTTTATTTAAAGTAGCCCCACAAGAAAAAGGCACAAGGCGCATGATCTGGTGACCTAGCAGGACATAAGATATTACCATGCCCAGAAATAAGTCTATTCGGAAATGTTTGCTCCAAATACTGCCGAACGATAACTCTAATATGGGGAAGGCAACCATCTTGTTGGAACCAAATTTCATTAAACCTAGCACCTACCAGTTCCTGAATCCTAGGGACAATTTGCTGTTGAAGCAAATCCAAACATTTTTGGCTATTTAAGATGCCATCGATACAAAATGGTCCAATAATATGTTCACCCAGTATACTGACCCAAACATTTAGTTTCTGAGGATACTGAGTGCGAAGTTCGTAAAACTTTCTCGCGACCAATATCGTGTCCGAGTAGAATTATGTTTACCAATTAATGGAAAAGTTGATTCATCGGTAAAAACAATGTTTCTAAGAAAATGTTCATCCGCATTCGCCTTTTCCATTAATTGCTCCCAAATTCCATTCTTCTGATATTGTCCGTCTCAAAAATTTCATGAGTATTCCGAACCTTGTATGATTTGTACCCATTTTTTTTAATTCGACTTGACCGTTCATGGTGTAGAACCTACTTCAGCAGCAATTTGGGTAGTAAGTAGTAAGTACCGGGTTGTTGGTTGCCAGTGCACAAATATATCTCTTTCATCTCGGGCTTCATTGGGAGGAATCAATTTTTTATGTTGTTTATAATCAACACAACCATGTATTTCAAAATTGTGAATAATATTATGAATTGTGGATAATGCAGGTGAAGGTCGGCCGGGAAATGCACCATTAAATGCGTTTTTAATTTGACGCCTTGATTTTCTTTGATAGTACCACTTAACCATCTGAACTTTTTCGACCGTTTCAAACATTTTTAAGAATTAATTTAACGACAAGGTCACTCTTTCAGTTCCCAAATAGTACTAGCTTGAGTACGAGTTTGATGTGATGTGAGATTGCGGCGAGTCGATTACTAGTTACGCATGCGTATGCATTTAAAATATACCATTCGTTGGAAGTTGTAAATTCGCCTGGTAGATCCTATGATCGAAGAACTTTTGCGTCTACTGTATATAATTTTGACTCTTAATTCTTTTCTCTGAACTTACACTGCGACGTTGCAACGTTATTTCACATTTTCCGATAAAAATGCATTTGCGGCGGTCAAAAATTAAAGCTGCAAAAAATATATTTACAACCTTTTCTTTCATATTGAATATTAGTCAAGGTCGTGTTCTACTTTCTAGGTCATCCAAAGTTGAACCTAGTTCTACAGGGAATTCTCCACGGTTGTTCAAATGTTTACATTTTTAAACTATCAACATTAATTTTGTTTAAATGAAACACCTTGTATGTTTTTACTTGAAATATTTCAGCATTTACCTACCCGCTGAAATCCATAGTTAGTACTTTTTTCCGACTTGAATTTTTCAAAAACCGTCGAAAAAGTGGTCACTATGAGACATTGTTATTGAACCCAGTAAAACGAACCATTTGACAAATATCCAAATTACTAAGAAATTAAATTCAGGCCAAAAATCCCATGAAAAAATCAACTTTATCACTTCACAAAAACCGATAACCACCTTTGGCATCGTCTTTCATCGAAATCTGTATAAAAAATTATTACACTAAAAACGACCTAAAAATGTTTTATTTCGAGGAGGACGGTCAATCGCCTTTGGGCTCCGTCGTTCGAAAAATAAATATTTTCGAAGGTACAAAAAATTGACTTAGAAAAAATTTCAAGATGCCCGCTCCGCCCGACCACGAATTTATTTTTTCGAAGGTACCACGAATTTGGTTCTTCGAAAGTACCCATAGAAGGGCAAGGAAAAGGGTTAGGGACTTCAGGCTGGACTCATTTTTAAGGGCAATCAATTTTCTTTCAGAAGCTCTAACTGCATTAGGATCTGCACGCGCGCGTAATACATTTAGAAAAACGTAGCGGCAGTTCAACAGCCGTGGAGCGAGGTGCTGGGGTAGGAGACTAGGAGGTACTATTGAACAATATAGTATCGGAAACAGTGGGCTTGTTATATAACTCGGCAATTTCATGTAACTCCGTTTTGGCCAACATAAGGTTTAAGAATTTTTTTTTTTTTTTGGAATTGTAAATATCCAAAGTTGTATCGCAGCCCGAGAAGGCGTGAATGAACATTATGAACTTTCTTAAATTTTTATGTATGAATGCAGTTCCATTAGAATAGCAATCACGGACTTTAGCAGCTTTAGGTTTAAACATGTATACTCGACATTCGTTATCGTGCGTGAGTTGAGTCATTATTACCAGCAAATCGACTGTTCCCACTATCCCTAATCTCGAGTAGGGATTTTTTTCTGCCAAAGCAACTGCAGTGTGAACAATGATCGCATCGGCGTCATCCCGACAGGCTCGCGTTGCGATGTTTTTTTTTTTTCATTTATGTAACAACCATTTTAATTAATCTCTCTTTATTCAAACTGTTTGTTAAAAATTTACTTTGAGTCACATGAGACCTCATGTTACCAATAAAGATGAAGTCGGTACACGTTGCAGCCGCACTAGACGCTTCGGGTTCATCATACAAACATCTGGGTCGGGATAACCATCGAAAACGACAATGACTTTAAGGGGATAATGTCTTTCGACGTATCTGATATATGAAACTATAATCTCGTCGAAGGTTCACCCTTTGGTCTACACAACCTGATGTAAGAAACCACCATCGATAAAATATATTGGGTTGCTTAGTTCTGGAGGCTCGACCCTGGAATTGAAAAAAGCATAGAGTTGCTTTGACTGAGTCTAGCATTCCCACACTATTGAAGAGAGAAAGTTCTGACGATTGAGGGGGCCATGGGCCTTCCCTTCCTACCAACATTTTCAAAAGCGGCATTCAGGGAATCTCTAGTTATCACAGCATAATGAGGTGTAGCACCGCCTCGTTGGAAATAGACTGCCCTCAACAAATTATCCTGTTCAAGTTGCGGATAAAAGAAATGTTCTAACATGTCCAAATGCGATGGGTCATTGACAATTGGATTGTTAAAAAAGGACCGTAAATATTTTGTTATGATACCTCACACCAAGCTGTAACTTTTGGAGAGGATCTGACATACTGATAAAAATTTCTGATGCCCAAACTCTGAAATTATGTTTATTCACCTTGCCATTTAAATGAAATGATGCTTCGTCTGACATGACTTATCAAGAAAATACCTCTATCTCTTCTACGAAAATCGAGATTTTTTCTACAAAATTTGCAATATTAGATTATATGCTGATATGTTTCGGGTACATCTTGGTAGGTTTTTAAATAAGACTCTGTAGTTCTATTATTATTAGTTATCGTATATTCACCATTTACTCTGTTACAATCATGTTACAATAATATTTGCATGAATCCATGCCCCCTAGCCCGTGGCATAATGTACTAATTTCGACATAAGATAATGGGCTTGTTCCGCATTTTTTTTTATTTCATAAATCGAAAGTGCAAGTGTAAATTAATGGATCTGCAAAAAATCAGAATCTTATTCGCACGTTTAGTATCTTAAAAAGTATTACAAATTTCCATCTCGCGAAAATGGGGCGTTGCCAGGTGCTACGTCACTATACGCATAGACTCGGCGATATCAATAGACTTGATGCTCCTTATTGGTTATAATTATAAGTGTTTTCGAAGTATTGTTTGTTTTGCTTACTACTTGACAGTAGGGGAGTACAATTTGGTGAAATGTCAAAAAATTACAATTTTCTCTCGCTCCTGCCAGAACGAGTTTTCGACTTCGACCCTGCAATTTACGATTATAATTCGTCGCCGACCTTCTCCTTTCCGTAGACACATAGAACGAACTTCCACTTGACGTATTTATTTAGATACCAGCGTTTAAAAATTCCATGTTTTTCGACTTTTCAGGTTAAATTTGAAAGGTCCCAGAAAGCCATTTTTCTTACGTCACTTGCGTCACAAATGAGCGCTTGGTTTTTGCAACTATTACCAATTTCAACTCCTTATATCTTGAGAACGGAAAAAGTTAATAATACGAAATTTTAAGTGTATAATGAGAATATCGAGTACTATATGAAAAAGTATAAAAACCATATAAAAAGAATATCATGGAACAAGCCCATTGCTTATCCTACTAATTAATATATTTTATTTATTTAAACACTTAAGGTGGCCATTCCCTAGAAAGAGACATCCGACAGGGAAATATTTATTATTTTTGCCCATAACTTTTTTTTCTTAGTACGTATATTTAAAAAAAAACTATAAGACTACCTAAGTAGAACCATGACAAGACTATTACTATGAATTTTCACTCAATAATTTCAATTGTTTGCAAAACAGTTAGATTTGAATTTAAAAATTACGCTAATCTTCCTATTTCGTAGTTTTAAATCTAACTATTTTGCAAACGACTGAAATTATTGAGTAAAAATTCATAGTAATAGCCTAATTATAGTTCTACTTAGGTAGTCTTATAGTTTTTTTAATTATACGTACTAAGAAAAAAAGTTATGGCCAAAAATCATAAATATTTCCCTATCGGATGTCTCTTTCTAGGGAATGGCCGCCTTAAGCTATATCTACAATATATTAAGGTAGGCTTACACTACAAATTATACTCGTATTCGTTTTGGAAAATCAGTTTCCTTTAATTCTTGATGAATCTGAATTTTATAAACATTCAATATTAGAACATTTTTCATAACCGTATGAATAGTAGTTTCCAGAATATCTGTTGGGAAAAAGATTTTTCTTGTAGAAGAAGAAGGATCATTTTGTGTTATTTCTAAAGTTCCAATTGCATTATTGAGCCCATTTTCATTATTTGGAGTTCTTTCTTTGCGGCCGCGGCCAATACAGCCCGAATTCCTAAAGTTTCTATACCATTTTCTAATTGAATTTTTTATTGGAGGTTTCTTGTTAAACATAGTTCTAAATCTTCTTTGTGATGTTTTGCAAGATTTAGTGTCAGCAAAAAAGATTACACACTTAGCTTTTTCACTTAAAGTAAACATTTAAAAAATATGCTGTTACTTAAACAAAATGAACAACCTCGCTATTGACTGCCTCACCTGTATGCTTCGATGGGTATATACTGCGGGAGACACCACCAGAACTTCAACAGAGGTACACCTACGTATATATTTTTCTTTATTTTCTTACAAATTTGTATAGGAACTTCAAATATTTTGTAATTTTTTAGGTAATGTAGTATTTATTTTGTGTGTGTGTGTGTGTGTGTGTGTGGGGGTGTGTGTGCGTACGTGTGCAGGGCAAATGGAAGAACGGCTGTATGTGCCGAATTTGTACCTCTTTACTATGTATTTTGTACTGGTAAATAAAATAAATGTATTATTATTATTTATCTTACAGTAACTCAAGTACCCAAGTTGTCAATAAATTAATTTGACGTTTACAAGTGATGTGGCCTTTTGTTTCCATAATCTACTTTGTGAATCATTATTTTTTTCGTAGAATTTCGATAAAACGCAGCATGCACTTTAAAACCTTATAAAACCATCACTCTGTATAATTTCCATGACAAATATGGAATTTTCAGAAAGGGGAAACAACGGGCTTTCCAATTGCGAGGAAATATACATGGTGTTCCATTTGAAATAACAAAGTTACCCTATCCGCGAAAATATGCTATGTCATATCCGGTTAAACCGGAAGTGAGCAAATAAAGACGTTTACTCAGGAAAAAATTTATCAAAATTAGAACAAGACTGGCGATAATCACATTTCAATAGATGCGCTGCCAAATAAACCGTGTAAAAAATGTAAAAATGTGGCAGTAAGTGGCCCGAAATGTAAAAAATGTGGTGCAGTAATACACCCCGGTTGTGTGAAATATATAAAAAATATCAAAAAAATTGACGAAAAGACAGTAATTTGTTGTGAAAGTGAATCAGAAGACGACCTTGACGAGACCTTTAGCAGTGTCATTGACAGTTTTGAAAGTGATGCATCAAAAATTGAAATTATATATCTAAAACAGCTGCTAAATCAAAAGGACAAACTTATAAATAATCAAATGGATACAATAAGTGCGTTAAAACAACAAATTGACTTGCTAAATAAATTAATGCCGTTAACACACCTGCCATCTAGTGGGCAGGAGCAAAAACTGGATTTATATGACAACTTAGTTGTTAAAAACTCGACTGGTAAATCTACAGATTTCAATATGACAACAGCGACATCAATGGCGGAGAAACCTGATCGGCAAATAAACGATCTCCAAAAAAACTTAACCAACAAACAACACAGACAAAAAATTAGTGGAAAGGAGGTAGCAGATGCTATCAACAAAGCCCAGACGTCCATAAGTAAAATTCCTGACATGACTACCCATATAAACAGGATAAATACTGAATATTCAAACAAAAATAATGTGGGAAATAACGCACCCGCTGTGGAGAGTAGTAAACAATCCACAAACAAAATAGTAGGTTCAAACAAGGAAGATAGCAACTTAGTGGCGAGTAAGAAGAACTGGTACTTTATTTCTAAGTACAGAACATCATACACAACAGAAAACTTAAAAGAAAACCTGGAAAATAGATTTGCGGACCGTAACTTCGTAGTTGAACAAGTACAAAACTGGGGAACATTTAATTCATTTAAAATGGCAGCGGATGAAGACCTAGATAGCCGTATTATGGATGCAAATATGTGGCCAGCAGGTGTTGAGGTATCCAAATATAATTTCAAACAGCCCTTTCGATCGAAGACAGGATTAGAGGTGTTTCAGAATCTTATGAACCGCGAGATGCGCAAAAGGCAAAATTTGTCCTGGGTTATAAGTGTATTTTGAAAACATTGACGGCTGCCTTGCTGTATAAATAAACAGGAGCTCGGGATGAATTGTAAACAATAAATCTAATATTTTTAAGAAGTGTAACTGAGTCTACGAGAGGGATTATGTCTCTGCGCATATGAAGGTCACAGCTCATGAGATTCTGAAACACCTCTACAGCAAACTAGGTACCGAAAACAAAATACCAGATTTGCAAACTACAGTTAACGAGGACGACCAACCTGACGTGCAGGTGTTGCACCTAAACGTGCAATCTGTGCGTAATAAAGTACAAGAATTGGAAGCATTTTTGTGTGCTAGTAATAATAAATATGAAGTAGTATGTTTATCCGAACACTTTTTAAATGAACATGAAATGCATAATCTTGTTCTCGATAAATATGAAGTTATAACAAGTTACTGTAGAAAAAATTCTATTCATGGGGGGGTCGTAATTTTATGTAAAAAAGAACATTATAATTTTAGTCCATGCGAAGAAATAAATTCATATACTGTAGAAGTTGACTGTGAAATAGTAGCAGTAGAATGTAAAAAACTAAATTTATTAATAGTAACTGTTTATAGGTCACCGCTGGGGATTTTGCAAATTTTTTGTCACAATTAAACTCCGTTATGAATCATTTAAAAAACTCAAATAGAGACATTATAATAATATATTTTAATATAAAATTTAATACCACCGATAAAAAATACCTGGAATTTCTCGATTTAATAAACTCATTTTATTTTCAGCATACGATCTGTGCGAATACACGACAAAATAATTGTATAGATAACATTTTAATAAATTTCAGCAATATGTATACAACGGAGGTTTTTGACCCAGGGTTATCAGACCATATAAAGCTGTAAATATTAGTATGAAGACAAAAACTGATCCCGAACAAAAAAATTCTTTCACAACAAGAAATGTCACGGATGAAGGTATGTTTTTATTATATAACAACTTGGAAAGGGAGGACTGGAGTTGGGTAAACTCAGTAAGTGAAAATTTTGATGTAAATAAAAAAGTTTTGTTGTTTTTAACAATTTTGACGAAAAATATCGACAAAGCTTCTCCTTTGATTGAAATAAAAATAAACAGCGGTGTAAAACCTAAAAAAGGATGGTTTACTTTGGAACTGCAAAGAATGAGGGAAAACGTTTGCCTACTGAGTGAACTGTACAATAATTTTCCCGATGTCAACTTAAAAGAACATTTAAAAAAATATAAAGCAGAATATAGACGGCAAATAAATTTTACCAAAAGAAATTATTATGAAAATATCCTTAATAAAAATGGTAATAATCCGAAAACATATTGGACTATAATAAATAAAAATAGGCAACAAACTAGAAAAACATTAAATGCAGCGGTTGATGTAGAGGACCTAAATAATTATTTTATAAATATATCCGAAAATATTACAAAAAACTTACCTTCAGTAAACAGCACCTATAACGACTATATTCCAATGACAGATAATTCTGAGGTAACAAATTCAAAATTCCAGTTCGATACTGTCAGTATAAATATGGTTCGTGACATAATAAATAAAATGAAAAATAAAAACAGTAAAGATCACTTTAGTTTGTCAACAAATATTATCAAAAAACGTAATAATTATACAACTTACTAGTTTAATAAACCAATGTATAAGAGCAGGTATTTACGCTGACATTTTAAAAATAACAAAAGTAATACCAATACATAAGGGTGGCCCTGTGAACCACAATAACTTCAGACCCATTTCACTTGTACCAATTATATCGAAAATTTTTGAAACCTGCCTAAAAAATCAGATCACTGAATACTTTGAAAATAACAAATTATTTTATGCTAAACAATTCGGGTTCAGGAAAAATTTTACGACAAGTGATGCAGTAACACATCTAATATACAAAATTGTTGAAGGAAATGAACATAAAGAATATGTGGGAGTCACCTTCTGTGACCTACAAAAAGCATTTGACTGTGTCTCTCACCTGGCTCTTCTAGACAAACTAAAATATTATAAATTTGACGCAATCAGCTGCAATTTAATAGAATCTTTTCTAACACATAGACAACAGTACACAAGTTTAAATAATATTAATTCCACATCTCAGTATGTCAGGAGTGGGGTACCTCAGGGATCGGTGTTAGGACCGACCCTATTCTTAATTTATGTAAATGATCTGAACAAAGCACTATCTGAAACCGACTTAGTACTATTTGCTGATGATACGACACTGCTGACAACTGATAAGAAAATGGATATGCTAGAAAGACGCATGGGCGAGGCACAGTCAAATGCTAGGGAGTGGTTCGGAGCAAACAGCCTGTCACTAAATGAGACAAAAACAATAAACATGATATTCACGCACAGACCAATCGAAAATTTTCAAAATCCAGATAAAGTAAAATTTCTTGGGTTGTTTCTAGACCCAAGTTTGAATTGGTCTCATCATGTTGATTACGTAGCAAATAAAGTGGCAAAAAACGTATTTGTCATGAGAAATCTAAAAAATATTGTACCATTTAAACTCCTGCTAACAGCTTATTATTCACTAATAACATCTCACATGACGTATGGGTTATTAAGTTGGGGACATGCATCTCAAGCTGCTAGAATTTTTGGCTTGCAGAGAAAGACGCTAAGAATAATCACAAGCCTGGGCTATAGAGATGATGTAAGAAATAAATTTATAGAATTGAAAATACTAACTTTTCCTTCACTATACATGTTTAACTGTTTAGTATATATGTATAAAAACATTCACTCTTATCAAAAACAGGAGGATATACATAATTATAATACAAGGAATCAGGAAAATATCATAATTAATTGTAACAGGCTAAAGTCTAGTGATTGCGGATTTAATTATTATGGTCCTAGGTTTTATAATAAAATCCCCAATAGGGCAAAAAATGCACCGGAGGTGAGATATAAACAGTTGATAAAAACATTCCTAATAAGGGAGGCTTTCTACAGTATAAATGAATTTCTAGTACACAATATTAATGAAACAAACTTTCTTAATGGAGTTCAATAGTCTTCTGTATTGTCCTGTTATTGTAGCTTAATTGTTTGTAATAGCGACGTTTTAATGTATTATAATAATATATTATATACTGTTAAATATTTTTATTTATACCATGTAAATGTAATATTTTATACTGACCTGTGTACAACAAATTATTTGTTAATTAACACCAATAAATTGATTGAAATTGATCATAATATCTCAACTAGTTCAAAGGTTGTATAGGTTTAAAAAGAGTCAAAATATAATGGTGCACCCGGTATAATTTTTAAGCAAAATGGGTTATTACAATCTAAGAACAATGTATGTGTGAACTTACCGCTATGACCGTGGCTTGAACATAACTCCAGAACCTTATGAGAAATCTTAATTTGAAGTAAACAACTTCCCGTATTGCCTCTAGAAGGAAAAAGCCAGCGAATACATACATTCCATACTCGCAAACTAATTTAAGCCAATCCGTTGCATCGCTATGCTCGATCAAATTAATACTGTTAAACTTTGCAGACGGTATGACTCCTCCAGTTGCCGGAAATTCAAATATTAATCTGCAAAATATCATATACAGGGTGTCCTAGTTTTATGTTGGCATATAGGTAAAATAATCTTATTTAATGCTGCTGTGAACATAATCCCCCAAAAACACTTTACATTTGTAATGTTCTTTTGGGATATCACTAATTTTTGTTGCAGGAAAGTACTATTAACTTTTTTACTTCAAACCGCTTTCTATATATTTTTTTATTTTATTTCATAGAGGTCTGAATTGTTGGCTCAGTGGCGCAGTACTAAGGAGTTCATCTTGCGACCACGGAGTCCCAGGGTCGAATCCTTGCCAGGGTTTGTATGTTCAGTGGCGTTATATATGTCACCGAGATCTATCTATCGGTCTATCTTTATTTGAATATGTAATGAGTAGTCGAAACAGTATTCTTATTATTTATGTATAAATAATAATACAATATTTGAATTACGAAAATAAACTTAAATACTTACTTGCAAACGCAAAATATATTTAAATTGGCATTGTAGACGGAGAAATCAATGAATACTGCTCTTGTACCACGTGTGATCCACATGAAGCGATGCAGTTCAGAGACTGTTTTTAGTGCCTGCTCTTTAGTAGTAAGTAAGTCGATAAAGAATCCACCACTTCCATAAGTAGATATCTCTCCCGTATAACGTAAACTTTTACTAACACTTCCGGCACGGTGCGACCACCTACAACATGCATTCGTATAAGTAATCTTTAAGGGTTAATCAACAAATACGGTCGCAGAATGGACTATTTTTGAACTCCTCTCCCCCTTTACACGAACGTTCGTTTTAACCCCCCCCCCCTCCCTCTAGATTTAACGAACTTAACTTTTTTATGTAGGTACTTTCAAATTATTCTGTTTGCTAAGAACGTTCACATTTTGTGAACTCTCTCCCCACCAATCCTTCACTTTGCCACTTTTTCAGTTAAAAGCAAACGTATTTATTTGATTGCTTCCTATATGTTTATTGAAAGTTAGATAATAATTTCTCTTTAGCTGGGAAATAATTATGATCTAAACTCCCAAACTGCTAAATAAATATTTGTTTAAATGTAGGTAGATATAAATAGCTAGTCTAGGAAATGAAGCATTTAATCCCAACATAAGACTCCGCCCCACCTGATTTTTATGTGAGATGGTGTAAAATGTTCCTGAAGATGTATAGAATAAAGTGAAGGTCATGGGAACTGGGGCTTTTTCGATTTCAAGTTCGACAGGCGTTCGCTATTTCCAGTGACCAACATTTTTTTTTAAGTTAAAAAGGATTGGAAGTTGGATTATATATTTTGGACAATTCTAATCATTTTTTTATTCTTGGTATTTTTTACCTTACATCACTCTTCTCGAGATATAAGCTTTTGAAAAAGAACTGTATTTAGATTTTTTTTTCAAAACCCTGGTATTTACAATTGTTTTAGGGATTTCCTAAATACTTTCTTATCCCATTTAAACAACATCCATCCCAAGATACAGTTCATCATGGAAGTGGAGAGTAATTCATCTCTACCTTTCCTACATATCCTTATCACTAAAAATAACGCAAACCAATTCTCTTACTATGTTTACCGAAAACCGACCCACACAAACCATTACTTAAATGCAAACTCCCATCACCATCCCCCACAAATAAATGCAGTCGTCAAACCCTTATAACAAGATCCCTCAGACTAACTGACAGCCATAACAGCCAAACTGAATTGCACACATTGGAACACGCACTCCTACAATGGCGTTTGCAAAATGCCTTGCTCCGACTGTCTCCAAACTTACATTGGACAAACAAATATATGCATTTACAACAGGGTATACAAACATCGCCTAGCAGCCTGAAGAACTGATCCTACCTCATCCCTAACACAACACCGTCTCCAGACTGGACATAACATAGACTTTGAAAAACAAAAATAATAGCAACTCTATATTCCCTAAAAACACGAACGATCCGCGAAGTAATTTAAATCGAGAAGCGTCCTAATTATTGTTTAAACAGAAGTGACGACAGTCTTCGACTTCCAACTGCTTGGAAATTACAAATATCTCTACTAACTATACAACCCCCACTAACACCACACAGCGACCCTCCTACCATGCGCAACCGTTTCGTCATACCCACCAATCCTATTATAAATACCTCACGTCAACCTACAACTCGTTAGTTCTCTCTAAGAACTGAGATTGAGATCTTAGAGACGAACCAAGGTTCGACCTGGGCAGTAGGCAGATTGAGGTCCCGGACACAAGAGTCTAGCCATCAGTCCGTGAGGAGCCCGAATATGCACGATGCCCGTCCCGAGCATGTCTATTCGTGGTTTATGATTCGACCGCGTTTCTTACATCTTACCATGGACGCAGGTATTTCTTATTTCTCGTGAGTTCGTTTATAGTTAAATCCGAAACATTTTGTGTTAATTAAGTACCTACCTATACCTTGTTTACATTTCCTTGCAAGAGAATATTTAAGAAAAAATGTTTTGCTATAAATAATAACTATTGGCCATAATGGATAATAGAACACGTTACACATGTACTTATTGCAAAAAGGAATTCTTCAAAAAATTCAAATCTTCAAAAGCATTTTAAGCATATCCACGCAGGCGAAAGAAGTTCTCAAAGAATATTCACTTGTTATCATTGCAAAATGGATTTTAAAAGTAAATTTAATTTAATTAGACATTTTTCAACATGTAAAAAGAATGGTAGCAATTAAACAGGTAAAATGCACGATGTGTATTTATGAGAATTCCAGGAAAGGGGCATTACAACATTATAATCAACAACATGAAATTGAAATTTCTACGGAATGTCTAAAATTTAACAATTTTGACGAATTTAAAGAATGGAAATACGAACTTGAAAAAAGAAGTCTCTAATTACATCAGATATGATTAAAAAAAACAAAATCTAAAACACATTACTACTATCGGTGCTCCGTCAGTTGCGAATATGAGTCGTGTACAATCGTCTACATGCTCGGGACCGGCATCGTGCGTATTCGGGCTCCTCACGATCTGACGGCTAGACTCTTGTGTCCCCGACTCGAACGACTCCTTAGACTTCCTAGACTTCCCATATAACATATATTATCGGTTCTTCTTCCTTTCTCTCTTGAAAATGGCTCCAAAGTGGGAGCCGAAACGTCGAGACTCCAATAATCTCAGACGCGGTTCAACTCGTGAAAACATTTTTACTGGTGTTATAACCAGTTTTTTAGTTGAAAAGTAGAAAATTTTTTTGGGATTTTTTTTTATCTGGAATAAATAATCAAAAAACAATTTATGTGGATAAGAAAACGTCAAAATAAGGTGTGGCGTGTGACATTTCCCTTATATCTCACCGCCACATCATTTGGCCCACTAAGCATATATACGAGCGGCCATGTTGAGTTCGTTGGAAAAGGGTATAAGGCAGTGGCTATTCCAGCTTTACTGACGAGTTCACGGAGTAGCCACGGTACTAAACGCTAATATTTACTAACCCTACATTGGTGACCCCGACGTGATTTGAACACGCAACATGATTTACGACGTACTCTACACCTACTCTACGCCCTACGAAGACATGCGCACAAACATGTTCGAGTTTATGAGTTATTTCCTTCTCGAGCATTGCGTTGTTTAGCCCCTCTCCTAGGATTGTGCTGATGAGGTTAGAGTGAGTCAGGTAAAGAGTGGGGTACTCGCTTCGTTCCTGTCCAGTTTATCAACATCGTTCTTCTTCTACCATCAGGTTTCTCGTGACTTTGTCACTGGTGGGAGAATGTTGTGGCGTATGACGTTTCCCTTATATCTCACCGCCACATCATTTGGCCCACTAAGTATATATACGAGCGACTGAGTTCGTTAGAAAAGCGATATTCGTGAAGAATAGGCTTAGTTAACGATAATTTTTCTAATTTTTCTAATATCTTAAATTTTTCTATTATTTTTAACTTTAAATTCAGTTGTATCTGTGCTAACCTTCGAAACTGTGAAGATACATAAATCCACACTACAAACAGTCTCCAACCTACCAACTAAATATGGGCCGACGGAAACGGGAACGGCTTAAACAACAAGCTACACTTTCATCCGAGAACCAGCACGAACACAACACACATTTACCACACACCACCGATACACACACCAGCGAATCTGAAAGCGAACCAGACACTCAAAATACACAACAGGTACATATTTCAAACATACTCAGGGATGATAATACTCAAACTAACCCCTGTACTAATCTATACTTGCCATTGTCTCACCCTACTACTAACACTACTAACTGCAATAACAACAATAGCTCTAATAACTCACCCAACACATCAATACACTCATTAAACTCATTTAACGTATCAGCCCCATCAGACTCACCCTCTACTACTATGGTATACACTACTAGTCCACCGATTTACCCATCATATCTGAATCTCACACTCACTGCCACTACTATTACCACCACTTATACTACCACCACACTCACTAATTCAACAGTTAATTATTCTATCCCTTTATGTTCATCAACCCCCATTTGTTCAAATATAATCCCAAATTACGAACTTCCAAGAAACCCAGATAATTCTGGCAGCGACAGTGACGCCCATCACAGCTCACCTATGGAAATAACCCCCTCAATTACCCCTGCTAAACCACCCAAAAGGAAAATATCAATCCCCAAAGAAGTTGATACCCTTATTAACGACTTAATAAATGAAAATAGCGATCTATATCTCTTTTCACAAGCTTCAAATGCCCCATCTACACCAAGTATTGTTAACTATAATACCACCCCTGAAGTAGCCCTCGCCCAAATACACGGTATAATTAACCCTACCCCACAACAATCCGACAAACAATCTTCCAGCCAAGCATCGAGTAAAATTATCAACCCCCCTAAATCCACATCAAAAGCCAATCCTAATAAAAGGAAAAGGTCACACAAAGACCGGCCCAACCTCAGAACCTCGATAACATAGAAACCATACCACCCACCCCCACTTCCTCCAACCCCCACACTGCTACTAGGGAATCCCAAGCAGCCCCACCCCAAACTAGTAATACAAATTCTACCTCGCGACCTAATTCGCCTAACACTGTGCCAACCCCCTCTCAACGCGCACCCCCACCAATCCATATCTATACAGCTAATGTTAAAAACACCGTTGCAACTATTAACTCCCTTATCACCCCAGTACCCGGCTATAGATTCAATAACAATTCACTGATATGCTACCCCAAAGAACCTGCTCACCACTTTCAAATCAAAAATCTACTTACCGCAAACCAAATAGAATATTTTACACACGATATAGACTCATTTAAATCAGTCAAAATTGTACTAAAATACATACCCCTCGACGTCTCTACGGAGGAGATCCAGGACGAGCTCAACATGAACGGGCTACCGTTCATTAGAGTCGCCCGGATTATGCTTCCAAAAGACGGCAAAAATGTTCCATCCACATTATTACTCTTGACTATTCCCAAACAGGCATTAGAAAGATATCAGAAATTGACCAATCTGTGTCACTACAGAGTCAAAATGTCTATTTATAATCGCTTCAACATTCCTCAATGCCACAGGTGTCAGCACTTTGGCCATTCCTCCGACGCATGCAACCGTAACCCTAGGTGCCTCAGATGTGGCACCTCTCATCATGGCCAATCCTGTATAGCACAAGAGTGCAAATGTGCCAACTGCGGTGGTAACCACCCCGCCAACTATAAAGGCTGCCCGGCTTACGTCCAAGCCAAAATAAGATATACCCCTAAACCAAAAGACCCAAACACCCAACTTCCAACCCCGGCACAAAGATCCAACCCAAACAGACAACCACCCAACACAACAGCACCCAACAGACAACAAACAATCACCAATACCAACATCAATTACCCTCTCTCGCAAGAGACTGCGGACGCCATAACCACCCAGAATATACGCGCATGGCAACAATTTCGTGCCAACGACGCAAACAATGCTCCCAATTCTCAGCCACCCCAACAACCAATCAACACAGACCAGACAGAGGACAACCCCCTCCGCGAAATATTCAATTTCATAAAAAACTTTAACATTAAAAAGATTTGGAATGAACTAAAAGCACTTATTGCCACACTAAAAGCCACGCCAGACCCCCTAGAAAAGATCTTTATTATCCTAGAGTTCATCACATCTTTCTTTAATGGCTAACACAAACAAGCACAAAGCAAACCATATCAATCTGCTACAATTTAATGCAAACGGAGTTATCCGCCAAAAAACGGAAATCCAGCAACTATTAAACAAATTTAATATACACATCTGCTGTTTATGCGAAACTAATCTAAAAGCAAACAAGTCATTTACAATCCCCGGCTATACCACTCATAGAAGCGATAGACTAGATCGAACCGGAGGCGGAACGGCGATACTAGTCAAGCGCGAAATTGAACATCACTCAACATTCATTCCGCAATTAAACTCACTAGAGACTTGTGCAATCACGCTTAAATTAGACAACAAACAAACACTTATAGTTTCAGCATATAGAACTCCTATAGCCCATCATTTAGATACCACAGATTTTGACAAGATTGAAGCCATTAATAAAAGATTTATTATCCTAGGGGACCTCAATGCCAAACACAGTTTATGGAATATTCATTCCAACAATTCTAACCCCTCGGGTATATATTTATACAATTATATGTTGAATTCTCCCAATCTAAAAATAATCGCGCCACTCGAGCCTACTAGGCCATACCCCGCGTCAAGTATCATAGATATTTGTATTTCTAATAACATCGATTTCGCTTATGATAATAAAGTCATATCAGCAC
The DNA here is from genome assembly GCA_963583905.1 of Stenurella melanura. Lineage (NCBI taxonomy): Eukaryota > Metazoa > Arthropoda > Insecta > Coleoptera > Cerambycidae > Stenurella > Stenurella melanura. Next base: position 43,135,410 of record OY757313.1, on the reverse strand, counting down.
TAGATAGTGATCATTATCCTGTTTTTACAAGCTTTACCCTCAACCATAAATTGTCTTTAGTGGACAAAAAACCCCGAGAGACCGATTACGATTGGCATATCTTTGCTCAATATATTACCAAACATACCCCTAAAATTTCCAATATTGACTCCATTACGGACATCGACGAACTAATACAAACCATTACATCAAACATTACCACTGCACTATCCTACAGCCAGAAAAGATCTCCCTCCAACTCCTTCCGTTTTCAACTACCCCGGCAATTAGTTGACAAAATCAAGCATAAGAACAAACTAAGAAAACAATATAATCATACACATTGTCCCACCTTAAAGACAATAATCAACAGCCTTAAAAAAGAAATAGACTCTGATATCAAACAATTCAGACAAAATGATATTGTCAACTTAATTGCCTCCCATCCTACAGATCCTCATTATGTCCCTCGTCTATTCACAAAAAAACCCACCACTATGCCACCCCTACAAACCCCTCAAGGCATAGCCCAAACCGACGCGGAAAAAGCTGAGTCATTTGCTAAGTACCTATCCACTGTGTTTCAACCTAACAATATTCCGCACAGTACACTTGACAGAATCAACCCGATCCTGCAAATGTACTATAATCTCACATTACTACCAGAGAATGATCCACAGTATTTCACACCCTCGCAAGTTAGAGCTGCAATCTTAAAAACGCACTCTAACAAATCACCTGGCCTTGATAAAATACCCAACTTTGTATTGAAACACCTTCCATCACAAATATATTTCCACCTCACTAAATTATTCAACACATGTCTACGACTAACCTACTATCCTAAGGCATGGCGCATAGCCAAAATAATTAACATTCCAAAACCCAACAAATCACCCTTGCTTGTAGAAAACTATAGACCCATTAGCATTCTATCCTCTCTAGCTAAAATTTTTGATTCTCTTTTACTTAGCAAACTACAAAACCAACTTGAGCTGGCAGACTCTGAAAGCCCGTACCAGTACGGCTTCAGAAGAAGCCACTCCACTACACAGCAATTATTCCGCGTCGGCGAAATTATAACTTCAAACATAAATCGAGGTCTTCTCACGGGGTTTGTCGCCCTAGACCTCGAAAAAGCATTTGACAAAGTCTGGCACCCTGGACTACTATATAAGCTCCTTATCTCGGGCATCTCCGTACGTATTGTTAAAACAATACAGTCTTATCTCTCCGACAGAACATTCCGAGCAGTAGTCAATCAGTCGTGCTCTCCTATTACTCCAATCTTTTCTGGCGTTCCTCAGGGTTCTTCCCTAGGTCCTGTCCTATTCAATATCTACACCCATGACATTCCCATCCCCAACGATCATAGAAACACCCTCTGCCTTTTTGCCGATGATACAGCACTTTTAACAACGTCAAAAAACCCAATCCTAATAACGGAGCTTCTTCAATCTCAGGTCAACGAAACGGTTCAATTTTATGACAGTTGGGGCTTGCGCACCAATGTCGCTAAAACACAAACTGCTTGCTTTACGCGCAAATACACCAAGCCAAATAATAAAATAAAAATATACCAAACAGACACAGATTGGTCAATGACTGTGACCTACTTGGGACTAGTCATTGACCGCAAGGTTAATTTTACCAAACATGTGGACCAAGTCTGCAGGAACTTTAAATATCGACGAAAAATACTCTATTCCACCCTCAAAAATGCACCCATAGATATAGCCACCTTAATATACAAAACATATCTCCGCCCAATAATAACTTACGCCGCACCCTCCTGGTATCCCCTCCTCTCCAAAACCCAAAAAAATAAACTGCAAACACTCCAATATACAACCCTTAAAATGATAGCTAATCTCCCCTATGGCACATCTGCTCAAACAACACAAAACACCACCGGCACTCCATCAATAGACAAATTCATTCTCCACAAATTAATCCCAAATTTTATCTCCACCCTTCAACAGTCATCTAACCCCACGTTATTAGAGCTATTAATTCCCAAATTTCTCCACGCCCCCAAACACCCATCCCTCAATTATCTCCTGTTTCCAAACCCCACCTAGTACTAACTTGTTTTTAGAAAAAATTTAAAAATACACAAAAAAATAATAAAACACAAAAACAACAAAAAATACTCAAAACATTAAAACAAAATCACAAAAAAATATACAACACACAAAACAATATACCACAACATCATAAAACAAAATAAATCCGTTAAAAGAGCCATACTTTACCACGAAACACACTGTCAAAAGATGCCACCAAAACAAAACAAATGTATGCACATTAACCAATACTAACATAATCATCCCTGAGTATCTTTAAACCACAAGATATAATACAAATACATATTATCACACTTTAAAAATATTTTCATTCTTTAAAACAGTTCAGCTCAATAAGAGCAAGTCTAGCTTATTATATCTCCAACTTACGGCAAGCGCCTATTGCAGGCGGAGACCGAGGCATCCCATGCGGGAGCAACACAGTTCACGTCGTTAGAAAAGCGTATAAGGCAGTGGCTACTCCAGCCTTACTGACGAGTTCACGGAGTAGCTACGGAACGAAACGCTAATATTTACTAACCCCACATAAGGCTTTTATTCTACAATATATTTTTTTATGGTTAATTTAAATAAATTATTTTAAAACATACATAAAAAACTTTTAAAACTTTTGGACTTTCCCATCACTCTCGAGAGTGCCGGACTTCTACGCAACGGAGTCGGGCTCAATATCCGTTCGCATGTATCTTTTTTGTTTCTGTTTTCTTTTGCCTTTTTTAGCTCTTTGTGTTTAAATAAAAATTAAATAACAACAGTTAGGAATTTTGTTTATGCATATACTTTTATGTAACAGGAACCTCGTCGATGTATTTTTAAGAAGTACAAAAAATGTAAATTGTTAAACAATACATGCGTTTAAAATTTTTTTTATTAAAATAAACCTACAATTTTTCTGAAAAGAATTTTTTTTTTCTATTTAAAATGTTCCTCAAAATATTCATAAAACTTTCACCATTTAAACACGTCTTTTACTCACTTATTTATTTAAATTAAATATTAAAAAAATATTGCAGAATAAGAAAGTCTTATTTTGACGTTTTTTATCCATTTCAATTGTTGAAAACTCGGAAAATATGCACGTCACAAAAAAATTACAAGCGACCAAAATTTTAAAGAATATGTTAACCTATACGTCAGACTTCTAAATTTCATAGTGTAAGAGATATTCCATTTTCCGATACGGGCCTTTTCTTCGTATTTTTCCAGAAAAACTTGGAAAGAGTGCACTTTAGGAAAGGAGAAAAAATCTTTTATTTTAATAATCCACTCATCAGAATTTTGGATTTCTCTTGTCACTTTTTATTCTCCCCCCCCCCCTTTTGGAAAAATTCGAACCGCTATATTTCGGAAAATACGCATTTCTTGGAAAACTCTACAAGAGTAAAGATTTGTTATTTTTCGTCAAATTATCTAAAAATACATTTTGTTTTTTAATTTATTTCAATTTTGCACTGTTTATAACAATTGCGGGGCAATAGCGGCCATTTCCTTTAGTTTGATTTAGATATCAAAACGAACAGAATTCACAAAGTTTCGTGAAAATCCATTCATTCGATAAAGTTTTTAGTCAGAAATGCTAATTTGCCCACAATAATTAGTTAGTTTTTTATTTTGTTGATCCCCGCCCCCACTGTTTGGTCCAGTATGAGGTGGCGCGACGATACTCCATCTGTTTAAGAATGGAACATTTTCTTTACAAAGGAAGCTATTTCTCATCTTAAAATTGGTCAAGACGCAACGAAAGTACGCTCTACAGTCGATCTCTTAGAACCTATGGTGGACTTGAACAATGACCGTTTCTATTTCTAATTGTTGTGAGTGTGGCTGTGTAACCAGCGTCAGGATGAAGTAATCCTGACGCTGGTTCTTAAACTGGTGGTATTTAAAGCCCTGAATATTTTTTTTGGATTGATTGTCCTGTTAATAAAGCTAATAACAACAATAATGTGGAAAATGAGGTGGCTTGAAAAAAGCGTATATATCATTGTATTAATAATGCTTATTCTAGATATTTCTATATTTTAGGTATATACAGGGTGTCCCAATATTTCGTGCACATGAAGCTACCTTATAATCTTGTGGTCAACATAACACTATCAGCCGGTTTTACAATCGCTGGTTAACTTCCAGTCAGAGTTAACTTTCAGGTTATTATAGAAATTGGGTTTTACAATAGCTGGTCATTTTCAATGTTGTAGTTATCTAGTAGTTAACTTTACTAGGAGATGATGTGTGAGTTAACTAGAAGTTGGCAGTTTACTGGCAATTTATAACCTATAAAATAACTGTCACAAAATGATTTTTTTATATTTCACTTAAAAATGGATATGTGCGAAGTAAATGCACATAACAGTGATGAGGAGCCAAGGTAATCCGGTATAGACCTAACTTTTTCCAAGAATACGATGGAAGAGATTTTTTAAATATATCGAGATTAAATACTACCTACTTACTTAATAATAGACCACTAACTCATAAATTGCTTCTGACATTTATATTTGATAGCAGGTGACGTGACTTTGACAAAAATTCATACATTTTATGTATATTACCCATTTTTCCAGTACCAACATTATAAATTTTATTCATAATCTCTCGTTTACAAATCATCACTTAACTTTATATTGAAAAACGCAAGTGTCGGTAAAGTTGTAGTTAACCTGCAAGTAAGAGTCAACTAACATGAAAGTTAACTTGCGATTGTAAAACCGGCTGTATGAGAGCCCATCGATAAAAGTGGCTTGGTGCACCGCAGTTGCCTCCGCTTGATGAAGATGTTGTAGACATCTGTAGCTGAAATTTCCCCCCAACGTGACCTCGCTTTCTGAGAGAGAGAGAGGGTGCGAGAAGAGAGGAAAAACAACAAAAATGTTGACAAAAAGTTCTGAACAAATTTATGCACATTTTTTCGGCAAAAATAGGCATCTTCTCTCTTGTCTTTTTATTCCAAAGTACTTCCTTCTCCTAGAAAGAAATAAAAGAGAGAAATTTATAGACCTTCATTAATTAATTTAGGGTGAAGGAAGCGTTTTAGAGAAAAACTCCAGGAGCCAAAAGTTACTTATTTTTATCCAAAGAACACGCCTATCGGCTTTCGGAATTTTTTAGACAAAAATAATTTCAGTCAAGATGAAAGTGTGGCTAAGCACTGAGATTAAAAACAAATATATATCAATATGAAATTAAATGAATACAAAACTAATCGAAGGACCAGAGCTACTTTGTTTATATAAGCTCGATAAATAACTATATAAAATGTATGCCATACCTTACCTTGTTTCCACTCCACACATTAAAACCAACGCGGCGAAACAGGTAGGGTTTCCGACAAGTGCCTTCCATATCACCTTCACAAAAGGTTTTTACAAAAATGCAAGGAATCAATAATATTCTTCACCAAATGTGGCAAGACACATAAAAAAATCCACTGTCTTCAAAATATTCTATCGATCAGTAACAAGTGACTTTCTTTGACCAATTTTTTGGAGCACACTACTTGTAAGGTCCGCAAACAAATTTTCGCAAGCAAGCTAACGTTATCTTTAGTAAACTGTAAGACACGAATAAACTATATAAATATCAAAGGATTGATTCAAGATTTGGCCATTGAAACCGTGGCTAAACACTGAGATTAAAAACAAATTCACGGGTTGAACCACGTCTGAGATTATTGGAGTCTTTCGGCTTCCACTTTGGGGGCTATTTTCAAGAGAAAAGGGAGAATCGATAATGTACGGTATATGGTTAGTCTAGTCTAGGAAGTGTAAGGAATGGTTCGAGTCCGGGGCCTCAATCTGCCTACTCCCCAGGTGGAACCGTGGTTCGTCTCTAAGATCTCAATCTCAGTTCTCTCTAAGGCTCCAGATTTTATTGTTAAGCGCGCGCGACCTCGACCGTGCTACACCAAATTTGTTGTAACTTTTGAACTAATTAATTAAATTGAGTCGAACAAAGCGTAAATGAAAGAAGAAACACATGGCTATTCGAGAATTATATTTTCAAATATAGAAATGAAGGTGTGTAGGAATAGAAAACCCCTCATGTGTCAATTTGAGTTAAATTGACTTAAAATTTCTCAACTTATAATAACGTTGCTTTAAAAAAAGGTTTTTCTTGTTTAAATAATTAATAGACAATTTCCTCATCATTATATGGTTATAATTTTTTACTTTAAGCTATGTAAAAGTGTTATAAAAGGGTTTTAGGAAATCGAAGCTTCCCGTAATATAATTATTCCGAAATAATGCATATTTTCAGTCTCTATTGACTCCACTAAAACATTGAAATTCCACTCCTTCATTTTTGTTGGAAAAAGGAAGCACTCTGGAAAAAACAGCAAGACACAAAGGAAGATTATTTTTACACAAGAAAAATGTGCTTGAATTTTTCCAAAATTACTTTTCTTACAATATTATAAAGTGATATCTGTAGAGAAATATTAGCTTGCTAATTTTCCAAAGAATCTTATAGAGCGTTCCAAAGTTATTTGAAAATAATTAAAATGTATTGTTAAATTTAACACTTTCTAGCGGGTAAACGCAACTTGAAAATGTATTTAAAATGTTATTTTCGCCACATGAATTTATGGTAGCTCCATATACACGGAATAATGGGACATCCTGTATATATACTTTAACATACGCTGTCGATTTGAGTGAAAAAGCAGCTTTGTCTTCTGCCTCTTCTGCATATTCTCCAAAACATTTCTCAAATAATTTCCGGAATTTGTCATGTATTTTGCAAGAATTGTCGCTCATTTTTACCTAAAAAGAAATACACGTTTGAAAATTGCTAATATTTACTACAGATGTATAGTCCAGTAACCTTATCATAAAAAAAAGGTTTACCTGACATCAAATGGGGTATCTATATTTTTTTATTATGATGTATTTATAGAATTATAATTTAATTTTAAATCCAAGTTTACGACCTCTACGGACTTCCGCGTCTTGGTAAAAAATATAAAAAACTGCGAGATTTTTGCCATTTTTTCAGTTTTTGTCGCTTTTGACCCTTAAGGCCTACTTTTTCGGCAAAAACAATTTAGTGCTTTTTAAAAGTAGACTGAATTTGCTACAAGTTCTTACCAGAATGGACTCTGTAGATGTCATAGTCTACGAGACACAGCTGTTCAAATTCCTCATATTTCGTCATTTTTAGCGATTTTTCTGGTTTTACTTCATAAGATTGGCCTCAAGCCTCAAAACATAAATTGTCAGTTTACATTTTTATATTTAACATCAGAATCGGTATCAGAGAATCTCCATATCCCGATGTACCAAATTTCGTGTAAATCTGCAATTATGGCAGCCTCCCTGGATTTGTCTCTAAGAATTTTTTACCTTTTACATCAGATTCAGTATCAGCTATTCCGGAAATACCTGACTACCAATTTTAGTGCAATTCCGACGTAATTATCAGCAGTTGACCAACTTCACGAGTAAAAAGAAAGTTCCTATTTTACTCACTCCTTACTATAACTAGCTTGATGAAAGCTATGCTCTACTGAACAATAGTGGCGTAATTACAGCGGCGGCTCTAGGGCGGTGCGAACGGGCACCAAAAATGCAACGATAGTACCTTAATACCACTTAACCCTACCCACCAAAATAAGAGTAGAATTATAATTTTTTTTTAGGGGAACTAAAGATTAAACTTTTTACTGGACTTGTCATTATTACTCGTATTGAAAAAAAACATTTCGTATGCTATCTTGATCGTCGGCATATTATAAGTTAAGGACATCCTAAACATAGTGTCAAGATACTATTGCCGCGTTTCAAAAGTACAGTGTAAAATTCGAAAAAATATTATTGGGTTAAGACCAATATGTATATGTGTATAACTCACCTACAGTACACAAATAAAGATTACATTATTGTTACCGACCAAGTCGAGTCAACTTTAGTTGCCAGGTAACAGTAATTTCAGCATTTTCAGCAGGAGTTACTCGAGTCAACCCGAGAGAACTAGGCAGCTCTAAGAAGAGGGACAAATATCACTGCTCTTGACGGTGCTTCTAAGCAATGCTATATGATGTGCAACTAAGTTCTGTTGGTCCGAATTGTACAGTGCGATATAGGTGTTTCCATGTAAACTGTGCGCGTAGACCTATACCTATACATACGCATGTCATTGAACGAGGTGTTTGAGCTCGAGGTGATTGCTGTGTATTCATATAGGTATGAACGCACTGTTTACATCAATACACCTGTCGCACTCATGGAGTTAGAAGATAGGAAGACGGACATGATATACAAATTTCCTATACAGAAACGGCATCAGTAGGCGTGGCTAAATGTAGTAACAATATGGTGGTTTTGCCAGACCCGGACTAATTAAAACAATAAGAACTTTGTACCTCGACGACACGATCTATCTGGATAACGTAAATAAATATTCAATTCAATAAATGCAACAGTTTTAGCAAAATAAATTACAATAAAGGATACATATTAAATAAAATAAATAAATAAAACACAAAACAAACAATTTAAAATATATGTATTGGCCTCTAAATAAAACAATTTTATTGCTTTGATGCCTAATACTTTGAGACTTATTTATTGTACTTTTACCCAAAATAGACAATATGTTTTTCAAAGAATGTGGCATTATAATATGTCAACAATATGCATAGGACTTGAGTAGCTTTTATAACTTTTTAATTATTAGTTCTATTGAATAATGTTTCATACAAAAGTGAAATAAAAAACGAACAGGTTTGTGATTTGAATTTTTATACAAATTTCAATTTTGACACTTGAGTTAGTAACTTGTTTTTTAAATCACACCCTATAATATGGTTTTATAACTTATTTAACAGCATAAAGACCCACCTTGTAGATAAAAAGAGAACGACAAAGAAATGATTTATATAAAACAGTTTTTGATATAACTTCCTAATATTTAAAAAATTATAGGCAAAATATGTAACAGTGTTTATTTACCTTGATATATAAAATGTGCAATGTTATCCTAAAATAAACCATCCTTTTCTATTCTACGAAATATGTAACCTGAGTATATTAAAAAAATATTTAATTAGCCGTTTTTTTTAGTACGGCTCTGTTTGTTGTTTACACTACCAATGAAATGCCATTCCCGGCAATTTCTTCTTGTCAACACCATATCTAGAAGAGCAACTTCTTTTAGCACACGACACCATAGTCCTTTTAATGTTTATTGTCTAAAATTTAACAAACTATCAGTAAAAATCACAATAAATCGCATGGAAAACAAACTGTCACTATTTGACGGAAAAGTAGTAACAAGATGGCGAAATTATGCCGTTTTGGATCACGTGACTGCTTCTCCCTACCTTCTAACTCAATGGTCGCACCATACAATTCGAACGGGTGGAGCTCAGTTGCACACCATATAGCAGTGCTTCGAAGCACCGCCAGGAGCAGTGATACTTTTCCCTCTCCTCAGAGCTGCCTGCTTCTCTACTTATAGCTTAAGAGGAATGCCCTTAGTGGTTCCCCTGCGAAGTTTCAAGGATTACGATTTAGTTTACCCCCGGCAACACCAATTGTAGGAGAAATAACTTTACATTTTATTCGCTACTGAAGAGAGAACGGATATATCTTCTGTTTCAACCGCAGTGACAAGTGGGATAGTGGGAAGAGTCGACAGATTTATTTCATAGCATTATTACCTGAGATAACCTATAATTTATATGATGCGGATCATATTTGAAGTGAAAACAGTGTAAACAGATAATTACGGAACACGAACAGGTGGTGGGTCTGATGTAGCATCAGACTTTCAATTGTTTTTTCACAATTTTCCTGTATAAAATACAAATATTTTAATTCTGCACTGCTTACTCCATAACTAAACCATTTATAGCCGGAAGGACAAAAAAAATTAAAGATTAGAGGCATACATTTTTATAAGAAATGTCTGATAGCATTTAAGTATTAAAACAAGCTAAATTATTAGGTACCCAGTCATACCAACGACTATCATCTTTAGTGTTTTTTATTAAATAAAATTACTTTTGATGTTTACAATATAAAATGTAAATTTTATATCTCTTATATACCTAGATATAAGCTTGAAATGTTAGATAGATAAAAGAAATAAAAGTATTTAAATGGAATAGACTTTCAATTGCGAGGTCCTGGGTTCAAAACCCGGTGCCTCTGCTTTTTTTCTTATTTGTTTGTAGAAAAGTTATAGACATTTATATATAAAAAAACATTATGGGTATTTATGTAAGATATAAAATACCATAAAGAAGGAAATTTGACGAAAGTTTACCGTATTGCCAGATACTAACTTTTATATTTTATTCAGTATCCTGAAATACATCATTCTATAAATATTTGTTTGTTTTATATTATTGAACAAATACCAGAATTGAGTGGCATTCCCCCATTTAAATATTTTATTGAATATCAAAATTTTTACAAATTACCCGGAAATTTGCTTTTATAGTTATGAAAAAGAATGTTAACATTTTCCTACCAACATATTATACAGTTATACACATTGCACATTGCTACACCTTGTGCCTTTAACTATTGTTCATACCCATTGCGCGATTAAATGTGTTCGGGTAAAAATTGAATTAAAATAGGTACGCAACATTTCTCTACTGTGGCAACAGTTAAAGCCTGGAGAATGAGAAGTCTCAAGTTAGACAAAGAGCCAATGCGTATATGATCCGCCTCTCTGGCTAGGTGGAGATGGAAAACATTCCTAAACATTTTTTAAATTACATGCATAATTGTCCTGAAGTATAACTCATTAAAAAATTGACATTTTTTAATTATGTTTAAACGAATGTGTAAACAAAAGATGATAGAATTATCTGACCGATGCTTTTTTGAGAATGATATCTAGAAGTATGTGAAAATTAAATAAATATCAGACAATCAAATGATAAAGTTTGTGATTTTCTTTCTTAAGATTGGTTCACCGGATTTGAAAAAGCAATGGTCACATTGTAGAACTAGTAGCTAACTTCTTCTAAAAAAAAATGAGTGTGATACTTGTAAAAATAAAGCTGCTAGAGCTAAGCGCGTTTGCTATATTTCACGTATATTTCCGCATGCGAGGATTCCTCTTAATCACGAATAAGAGATAGCATATTGGGAGGAGGGGAGCGCCACAGTGAGATCTCGTACCACCTGAAAAACTTGCTAGAACCGCCCCTGCGTAATTAAAAATATGAATCGAAAGCTCCAAGGCTTATCTTATAAAATCAACCCTGTTTATAAAACAACATACATATACGGGTCGGATTGGAGGTTCTCAGTTCGAGTTGTGTAATTATTTTTTTCTATTTATGTTGAGCTATTTTTCCGGGAATGGCTTTTCTACGAAATCCCAAATTGTAGAGTACAACTGGCGGCGGTTCCATATTTTTTTTCACCAAGCTATGTCTAGTACACGTTGCGGAAAAAATCTTAAATAAGCATGGTTATGAGTAAAGTAGAGTAAACTTTAACTTGGCTTGCGTATGAGTTAAAAAGTGCTAGTACGCTTTCATTTTCTCCTGCACACAAAGTTAGAACAATAACCTAAAAACATTGTTCACGAATGTCGACAAAGCTTAGTTCAGCCTACGCAGCGACCTTTGGACCGGCCAAGTTATTCTATAATGGACTATTTATTATAAAAGAAATGACAGAATATTCTAACTTATGGCGGAGGTGCTGGTTAAAATATATACTGTCGCAACCACCGGGATGGCTACAACAGGGGCCACTTGGCTTTACTAGAGGTTGGGGTTGTCGGGAATTAACAAAACAGATGTAAAAAACAATACAACATTTATTTTTTGGCGCTGGGCCATAAAATGGTTTAGGGGCAAAGAACATAACAACGATAGTTATAACATTTTGAGGAGGGCCTTACCATTGGTGCATGTTGGAAGGAGATATGTCACTTTATTTACACAAACTAAAAAACTCACTGTTGATACTGAAACGCCGGAACTCAATGAATTAAAAAGAACCAAGAGCCTCGTTTGTTTTGATTATTCGATTTATATACTTGTTTATTTAGCAGACCTTTATATCGGTCAATGTTATGTTTATACAGGGTGATTCACGTAGGCCATTCATTAGAAGTTTTTCAACTTGCAGTTGGATTAGAAACTTGAAATTTGGTATCAAGCCATAATCGATCATGCCCGTTCTATCTAAAATACTTTCAGTCCTCCAACTATACAGAGTGTGCCAAAAATTGGTACCAACTTTCTTATTTTAAATGAAAACCTATATTTTTCTTTACACGGTTAGATTGGTCTTCTAATTCTGAGTTTAGAGAACCTAAGTTATGTTAACTTATCTATTACAATTTTTGACATATGTCCAATTTTTTGAAAAAAATTGCCGCTGTAGTAGTTTACGAACAAATTTGTATCTCGCAAGCCTTTCAAAATTATGAAACCAAATTTGTGAAGTGGTTAGCTGGACGTTCAGGCTAACTTTTGATGTCCCATAGGTGGTCCCATTTTGTACCATATGGGCGCAGTCGATTTTCAAATGTCGCAATCAAAAATTGTCAAAAAGTCAATTTTTTCAAATGGCACCTACTATTTTTTTTCACACCATTCGAAAGAAAATTGAATTTTAGGGTGAGTTACTTAAGCATTCCGTATACCTAACTTCACCCCATATCAAGTTATTCAATAAAAATCAAGAAATGCATTATCTTGGCGAGAGATTCCTTACTTCATCAAGTATGCCATGGAAACAAAAGACAGTTGTAATAATTTTTAAAGAAAAATATGTATTCTTATTTAATTACACACAACACCAACAAATTATTATTAACGAACAAGAACAACGTTGACTAAATTCTGACGTAAATGTTCAATGTGACCACCATATTTTTGTTCAAATATTCTATTATTCTACTTTCAACAGGTTGCGTAGCCTACCATTTCTGACGCCAGAAATCAATGCAAAATTGAATTTTAGGGCCACTTTTATTAACATTGTGTATATCTATCTACAGTCGTTTTTGAGTTATTGGCATTTTTTTTAAAAAATATTGTTTTTTTTTCTCAAGGGTAGTAATCTTTGGAAACAATCATTTCATTTTAATTTTTATTCAAAAATCGTATTGCAATAATAAGTAATAACAACAAAATAACAACAAATAAACAGATTAACAAAATAATTATTTCAATACAAATGCTCAATGTGTGCACCGTTTTCACTGACAGAATTTCGTCAACATTGTTCTTGTTCGTTAATAATAATTTGTTGGTATTGTGTGTAATTAAATAAGAATCCATATTTTTCTTTAAAAATTATTACAACTGTTTTTTGTTTCCATGGCATACTTTATGAAGTAAGGAATCTCTCGGCAAGATAAGGTATTTCTTGATTTTTATTGAATAACTCGATATACGGTGAAGTTAGGTATAGGGAATGCTTAAGTAACTCACCCTAAAATTCAATTTTCTTTCGAGTGGTGTGGAAAAAAATATTAGGTGCCATTTGAAAAAATTGACTTTTTGACAATTTTTGATTGCGACATTTGAAAATCGACTGCGCCCATATGGTACAAAATGGGACCGCCGATGGGACATCAAAAGTTAGCCTGGACTTCAAGCTAACTGATTCACAAATTTGGTTTCATAATTTTGAAAGGTTTGCGAGATACAAATTTGTTCGTAAACTACTACAGCGGCAATTTTCTTCAAAAAATTGGACATATGTCAAAAATTGTACTAGATAAGTTAACATAACTTAGTTCTCTAAACTTAGAATTAGAAGACCAATCGAACCATGTAAAGAAAAATATAGGTTTCCATTTAAAATAAGAAAGTTGGTACCTATTTTTGGCACACCCTGTATAGTTGGAGGACTGAAAGTATTTTAGATAGAACGGGCATGATCGATTATGGCTGCATACCAAATTTTAAGTTTCTAATCCAACTGCAAGTTGAAAAACTTCTAATGAATGGCCTACGTGAATCACCCTGTATATATTTGTATTTTATTATTAAACAATTCTACTAATTGGCATTGAAATTATTCAATTGTTTTTTATTTAATATGGACTAGGGTCGAATATATTTAATTTATACAAACATTTGCGACTTTCCCGGATTTGGCTGTTTCCTGCGTGACAATACTTTTCATTGGGGAACATTCAAACTTATGACGGAGGAGCGACTGAAAGTACATTTTCGAAATTAAATATTAAAATGGTGAATTCAATAAGACTTCCATAATTGTGTAACTTTTGTAGATTTATATGAATTTATACCACTAAAAATGAAAAAAACTGTTTTGATAAAAATTGAACCGCTTGCGCTTGTAAAAACACGGTAACTACAAATTATGAAATAAAATTTCACCCTCGTTCGGTTCATCGAACCCCTATTACTTAATATCCGTTTTTGAGGTTGGCGTAAAAATGAGCAAATAACAAAATCGAACGGTTAAAAAGTTATTTGTGAAATTTTAATAACATAAAAGATTACAAAGATATACATTCCCCATTGGCATGTATGAATATTAATTATGCTGCATTTAGTCATAATAATTTAAATTAAATTGCGTATATTATATTTTATTCGATGTAGGCGTGTGAATTATGCGAATTTCTGTATTGTCATGCAGAGTGCATAAACCTCTTTCAAAAATGTGGCAACTCAGAATAGAATTAGTCCAGTCGGTAAAGTAAAAAACACACCAGAAACTCGCAAAAAATGTTATCTGAGATTTTACTTCCGTAACTGTTAGTGCGAGGATTAAACATCACAAAACGAAGAAAATCAATTCGGGGGTGTCGCGCAACCCTCCAAAAAACCACCCCTTTGGTGAAAAAAGCTTTTTCTTACTGATAACTCGTTAACCGTTGAATATATAAAAAAAATTGCTCATCATAAAAAAGAAAGCTTGACTAATTGACTAAAGGAAAGTCCTCTTGTAATTTTCTTGTATATCCCATGGTTTTCGAGAAAATCGATATTGGCAAGAATTGCAAAATTTGTATTTTTAATGAGCGCGAATTTTCGTTTATTTGAAATTCTTTGTGCGCGGCCTATAGAAAAAATTGAATTGCTCGAAAATGAAACAAGCTAGGACGAAAAATTAAAATGGGTTTTAAGGGTGATATAAAATACTCTCTTGTGTTGCCGTTTTTGAGGGCTATTGTTATTTGTTAGTATATAAAAATAACAATATAATATAGTCATCTCTTAATTTTTTGTGCATCTAAGTATTCATAGGCATATTAAGAATAACTGACTATAATATAAGTTATAACTGCAATACCTTTTAGTTCAAGGTAGTATTTCAATGCAGAAAAAGACAGGAATAAAAATATTTGCATTTACAAATTTAGCAGCATGTTGAAGTTAGCCAAAAAAAATCCAAAAAAGGCTGCATATTCAATTTTTTGATATTTTTTATGCAATGTTTTAATTAATAAATGATTAGAAACAATAGTTATATGATATATAAACTCAAAGAAAAATATTTGAGCTAAATTTTCAAGATGTGTTTTGGTCTTTTTTTTATTCTTAGGAAACAATAAAAAATTGGCCAAAATTTGGCTAACTTCAACATGCTGGTAAATTTATAAACGAGAATATTTTTATTCCTAACTTTTCTGCATTAAAGTACTACCTTGAACTAAAAGATAATGCATTTATAACTTATATTAAAGTTAGTAATTTTTATGGACCTGTGAATAGTTAAAAGCGCAAAAAATCAAGAGGTAACTATATTATATTGTTATTTTTATATACTAATAAATATCAATAGCCATAAAAATTGGAAACACAAGAGAGTATTTTATATCCCCTTTAAGACCCATTTTGATATTTCTTCCTAGCTTGTTTTGTTTTCGAACAATTCAACTTTTTCTATAGGCCGCGCGCAAAAAATTTCAAATAAACGAAAATTCGTACGCATTAAGAATATAAATTTTGCAATTTTCTCGAAAATCGTGGCATATATAAGAAAATTATAATAGGATTTTTTTTAGGAAATGAGCCCATCTTTCTTTTTTGTAATGGGCAATTTTTTTATATCTTCAATAGTTAATGAGTTATCAGTAAAATAAGGCTTTCTTCACCGAAGGGGTGGTTTTTAGGATGGGTTGCGCGGCACCTCAAGAAATGATTTTTATAGTTTTGTGATGTATAATTCCTCCACTAACAGTTACTGAAGGAAAATCTCAGATAACATTTTTTGTTATGGAAATCTTTATAATTATTAATTGGACTAAAGCGGATTTGTGACCCCCGTACTCTGTTGCATAGACAATCATTTGCATAATTTTCGCAATTTTGGTCCACAATATATTTCATTATAAAATAAAAGACGACTTATTTGCAATGTTCCGGTCATCGTAGCAGGGTGCAAACTTGATAGAATATGTCTAATAATTATTAATATGTTCTCCAAGGTTTGTATAAATATCGGATTTTTTTTGTTAATTTAACAATGTTCCGGGGGGGCAGAAACAGGTGCAAAAACCGTATTCATTGTTTTTTCACCTCCTCCAATATTGTCTCAAAGATTAAAGCCTTTCGCAATTTTTTCATACCTTTTTTGCTTTTATGACTGACCTATTTTAAGAATTAACCAGAGCCCACATAATAAGTATGTGGCAATAACAGCCTATTCCAGCGAGACAACAAGGTCACCAGGTATTGTGTTATAACGTAATTGTGTTTCCATTATTTCATTTATAAGGTTTATATCTTCTTTTCATATCCAACGTAACCAATAAAAGCAAACATACATAAATGGCTTATAACTTGGTGCGTTTCATCATGCACTTAATTTCTTTTATTATACCTCGTAATACCTTATAATCTTCAATTTGTATTTAATATTCATGAAAACTATGGACCTAAATAACAATTACGCTTACCTGTCTAAATCGAGCAACTCCAAGAACTTTGTTCTCATATAATATGTTCATATCATCGTCTTTAATATCTGGAAGGTCTTTATCTCCAAAAGTTGACTCCCAGTATAAACTTCCAATCAGGTGTTTTTCAACATACTAAATAAAATTTAAATAAAAGTTAGTAGTGTCACCAGGAATATATTTATTTTAATAATGTGAATATGAACCTGGAGAATCATATGTACCATGCGGAAATAGCAAGAAAATCAACAAATTTGTGTGTTTTATAACATATTTCTGATATTCATCCATCCTAAATGCTATTTATTATGCAATGTAAAACATTACTAAAAACATCACGCAACGAGACAAATTATTTTAGGCGTGCTTAAAGTAAACTAGAGCATACACTAAGACTCTCGAACAAGATGTATCATTTTCACATAAGAAATGCCTACAATTTAAAAATATTCTTACACACATGTTTGAGTACTTCCCTCGTAAATTGCGGAATGAGGGGTCGTCGATAAACCACGTAACGGTTTCCTCCGCGTTGTTTTACCCTCCCCTCGCCATATAATACCATGTAGGCATTCGGCCTAACCGCCCCTCCCTCTGTAATGTAACTTTCCACATTAAATATGAATGCAATTTCCAAAATTTAATTTTACCAAATACTTTATCCAAAATTTGCTTTATTATAGCGAAATACGACCCATAACGACATCAGAGTCAGTCAACATATTATATTGTACCTAGCTTTATATAGCATATTATAAATACTCAAAATGAAATAAAAGTTTTAATTCTAATTTTTGTGAAAATAAATTTTTTGAAAAATTGAAATCCAAAATAAGTGATATAAAAGTGGCGCAGTCGGTAGGATCTGGAAAAACACCTGGTAGAAAAGCCTAACTGTCGAAAACCTCTCCAGAGAATAAGGAGCACCCCAGAAAGGACCCAACTTCAGGAGAAGGATCGCCGGAACAAGGAGACCTTTGGCAACAGGTGGCGAATTCCAATCCCTCAATCAGAAAAAGGACCAACGTCTACAAATGAAGATTTACGTGTAAGTACTTATAGAATCATTCAAGTGCAAAACTATTGTTAATCATGCTATTTCTTGTGCATTATTGTAGAAAGAACTGTTCTGTTGCCTCTACATTATAAGTAAAATAAATCTAAGTCCTCAAAATTCAAATTAGTTTATGCCAGTAACTACTAGAAATATGGCTCAACAGCAACAACAACAACCAAATGAACCCCAACCAGATGTTGTTGAACCACATAAGTTCATGCAAAATTGCTTAAAACAAATTAAAAGGTCGTGCAGCTGAACTAGTGAACTCTAGAGACCCCACTTCATGGGACGAAATTAAAACCTTCTTAGGAAATCATTTTGGAGACAGTAGAGATCTTACTTCGCTAATACAGGATTTACAAAGGATGCGACTGCTCCCCAGTGAATCCCCACTTACGTTTATTGCACGCATACATACTCACGAAGCAAAAACGCATGCTTCCGTTCATAAACAACGACTAACTGCGATGCAAAAACAAGCAATAATTCAATTAACTGAAGGTATGGTTTTGAACACACTACTTGCGGGATTGGAAACTAAAATCGCGCACATTGTTAAGGTGAGCGATCCTCCAGATATGCTAACGGCAATAACGAGAGTCCAAAGACAGCTCCAATTAAATTATTTTGAAGCGCAAAAAACCGATCACAACAATAGTATTATGACCCCTATGCGCAACCCGAACTTAATCGCAAAACAATGTTAATTTTGCAAACGCTCGGAACACATCGCAAACGAATGCCGTCAAAGACAATAAAGTGTTCGACTCCCAAATTTTGGCACCCCCCAAAATTACCCTAGACCTAACTACTATAATCAAAACCCTGGAAATTCGCAAAATTTTCTGCAACAAAGACTTAACCACTATAGTCAAAACCACAGAAATTCACAAAACTTTCAGCAACAAAGACCACCGGTTATTACACCAAACCCAAATTTTAATAATGTGAGACCTCCTGCGATGCAACCGAATTCTATCTATTTTAAACCAAGTGCAAATAGATAGACGCTCCATTTCAATGAAAATACTGAACCCGAAAATCTAGAACAACAAAATAAAAATTATTATTCTGATAACCCGTACGAAAATAGCAATGAGGGATACCATACGGATAATGACCCCTAGGCGAGTCCAAATTATTATACAAGCAATACCTCGGAATATGACTACGCTAGGATTATTATACTGCTAATAATCCCTCCGAGAATTATTACATGGAGGAGCCAACTTTCGACACAACCCCCTATATGCAATCGGAATTTCCAATCAGGCCATCATGCCCAGTCAGACCCGCCGTATCACAAAACCAGGGATTCCAATATGACAGTATTCCAAACCCAATTTGGCAAAATCAACTTGGACAATTTTAACCCAAATCTCAATTTCCCGAAACAACAGTTTCTGTAAGCCCCGTGTTGTACTAACACGCATGGACTATTTATTAATCGACTCGGGCGCAGAATTATCTATATTCAAACCTAAAATTTGTAGAAATTACAGTTGAAAATGTTACGATCCAAGGCATAACCGAACAAAATATGATTATTAATGAATTTGTTTATATCCCATTTGACAACAATGAACTGTTCCGATCCATAAAGTGACAAATCAGGGTCTATCAAATGTACAAAACTACCCAAAACCGGACGCTCACGACACTATTTGTAACATCTCAAATATAATTTCAGTTGAACCGCGTACGAAAGCAATTACCAAACTCAAATGTCATTTTACCAACACGGAAGCTATACTGCAAGATACCGAAATAGACAAGGTAAGACTCCCTAACGCGATAGTCCAAATAAACGACAAAGGCGAATTTATGAAAATGCGGTACCCAAAACTGTTAACTTTACAAATATAAAATTAGAACCGATCCTAAATTTCTCACTAAACAATATAGGTGAGGAAAACATCCAAATTTGCCTCGGCAGACAGTATGAAATAAAAACCCAACTCCGTCTGGACCACCTAAACGAGGAGAAAAACGAATTAATAACTCAACTTTGCTTGGAGTACGTGGATATCTTTTATCTTGAAGGCGATCAACTAACGTTCACTAAGAGATTAAACATGCAATAGATACCAATGACCCGAAACCAATATTCACGAAATCGTATCGATACCCCCAGATACACAAGGAAGAGATCAAGA
Organism: Stenurella melanura; assembly: GCA_963583905.1. Classification (NCBI taxonomy): domain Eukaryota; kingdom Metazoa; phylum Arthropoda; class Insecta; order Coleoptera; family Cerambycidae; genus Stenurella; species Stenurella melanura. The sequence goes on along the minus strand of OY757313.1, from coordinate 43,115,266 downwards.
CGCAGGTATCCAAAATGTTGAACCAACATATTATCCGTCCCTCAAATTCCCCCTGGTCATCCCCAGTGTGGGTCGTCCCTAAGAAGCTCGATGCTTTGGGTAAACAAAAATGGAGTATGGTCGTGGACTACAGGAAACTCAATGAAGTAACTGTAAGAGATAAATACCCTTTACCAAATATCTCGGATCTCCTGGATCAATTAGGCAAGTGCCAATACTTTACAGCATTAGACTTGGCATCCAGGTTCCATCAGATCGAGATAGACCCAAACGATATCCCGAAAAGTGCCTTCAATGTAGACAACGGACGCTACGAATTCGTTCGTATGCCTTTCGGTCTTAAAAACGCCCCTTCAACCTTCCAGAGAGTTAAGGATAACATCCTTATGAGTATACAGAACGAGATAGGTCTAGTCTACATGGACGACATTATCGTATATTCCCCAACAGTCTATGAACACATTTCTCCCCTCACAGAAGTGTTCAAATGTCTTTGAAATGCCAACCTAAAAATGCAGCCTGATAAATGCGAGTTCCTTCATCAATTTTAAAATCAGTTGTCGATGTATTCGCCATTGACACACGCGAAACGAAAGAATTCCTAGTCAATACGCACATAATGCTTCTAAACCAGATATCGAACTCCCTTAATGTAGAATTTGAGGAAGTTCTTGTTAACACTAAATGATTCAAACGCGGTATACTAAACGGAGTGGTTAGCATATTCAAAGCCAATCTAGATGCTGAAGACGGGCAATTCTTCACCGAACGTATCAATAAATTAAATAACGACCAACATCATATAGAGAACCTCCTGAAAAATCAAATATCTATTAGGTACCTCTACAGTCATAGAAATCTTTAACGATACAATTCAAAATATGTAAACGAATATAAAAGCCTTTAACGAGGACATCAGATTATTTTTTAATTTAGAACCCTTAATTCGTTTATAACAATTGAACTATAAAATATAAGAGATCGCTACAAGTCTCAAACGATGCGTATTGATAAAAATTTTATTTTTTGTGTTGACTTTTTTTTGTCCAACGCACCCGTTCTCGTTAGAAAGTCAAAAAACATAAAAAAATGAAAATTTTCTCTAAAAACCATTGTTCTTAACAATGAAGCCTGTGTTTTATAATTTTTTTAAATGTCACCATCGTGTTCAGCGTAATTTTTCCTATAAGAATAGTCAATAAAATGGCTATTTTAAATTTCTGACTTTGCGACTGAGTTTCGACTTACAAAGTCATGTCAAGCAGTGAATCAAAAATTACTAATTTACAAGTGCACAGAAATGCTATATATAGACAGTTCTGGATGGATTAGTATATAAGTACTATAAAGGTTTAGGCAGATAGATGACAATAATAAACTAATTAGTAGTTTAGTAGTTTATCCCTTAAGGTGGCCATTCCCTAGAAAGAGACATCCGCAGTGGCGGTTTTACCACTGGGCACACTGGGCGAGTGCCCAGGGCGATAAAATTTCAAGGGCGGCAGAATGTTTTTCTTTTGAATATTGCTTTAGTCGTTTTTATGATTCCGCTAATGCGACAGTTCCATTGAAGCCAAAACAACGCATCGAGCAATATGGATGGCACCCAGAAGCGGCTTTCTTTCATATCTAATTTATATTAAAAAATAAATACCCGCTACAAACTGTTCTGGAGAAAGGAGTTTCTCGACCTTGCGACGGGTAAAGAATTACTTACGGTCCACAATGACGCAGGAAAGGCTAAATTCACTAGCAGTATTAAATATTGAAAACGAAATTTTAAAAACTATGAAAACGAGAGATACAATCAATGATTTTGCTGTAAAAAAAGGAACAAAAGTTCGTCTTTACCTTGTATAAATTTTTTTTTAGTTATTTTATTTTTAAAATTATATTATCTCTTCTTTATTTCAATAAATAGGTGTTACACAGAAAAGTCATTTTATATACCACTCACCTCTAATGTGTAGTGTCCTTTGTTCTTTTAAAATAAAATAAAAATGTTTAGTAAGTATTATTTTTATTTGGTAAACATTTTTTGGGTAGCATATATATTATGTTATATTTTTTAAGAGTAGGGGCGGCATCTTAAAATAGTGCCGGCGGCGGCAAGCATATTAAAACCGCCCCTGGACATTCGATAGGGAAATATTTATTATTTTTGGCCATAACTCTTTTTTCCTAGTACGTATATATAAAAAAACTATAAGAGTACCTAAGTAGAACCATAACAAAACTATTACTATGAATTTTCACTCAATAATTTCAGTGGTTTGCAAAATAGCTACATTTAAATTTAGAAATTATGTTAATCTTCTTATTTCGTAGTCTTAAATCTAGCTATTTTGCAAACCACTGAAATTATTAAGTGACAATTCATAGTAATAGTCTTGTTATGGTTCTACTTAGGTACTCTAATAGTTTTTTTAAATATACGTACTAAGAAAAAAAAATTATGGGCAAAAACAATAAATATTTCCCTATCGGATGTCTCTTTCTAGGGAATGACCACCTTAACGGAATAAGCTCAAAATATATATTATATATTATTATATAGTAATGGTAGCTGCATCTTTGCCTAATAAAACATTTTTTCTTTATTATGACCGAATTATCTCTTCCAAATTTATCAATGCTTTTGTATCAAAACGCAAGGACAAAGGCGTTGTGCGTTTGATTCTTGTTTTATCCAGAATTGTTGCATGTACAAAAATTTTCGTAAATGCATTTTTTTGTAGAATGTTCTGCTATTAAGTTTTCTTCTCCACCATAGTTTTTGTAATTTTCGTATTTTTATAGTTATAACCTAAGAAAACTGTTGTTTAAGTTTGACGCCATCTTGTTTTATCTTCTGCCCACGGTGGCAATGATAACTTTTTAAAATACTTTTCTACTACTAAAAACCTACAAGAAAATCAATAGTTTTCATAAGGATTATTTAATCCTAGCTAAAACGCCCCCTGAGGACGGTGCTAGTATAAAGGTAAATGCTAACGCCATATTCTAAAATGGGGCAAATATGAAAGTTACAAGGTCAAGTTCAATGATATTAATTTTTCAAACGTACTTAGTGAAGAGCAAATCCTGCTATTTAGTTTTTGTATTTGAAGAAATAATACTTTAGGGGTGGGACTGATTTTTAACAATTTTAACGTAGTGGAAGCTTTCTATGATCAACACTTATAATTAAAAAATCTGTATTTTCTGAAAATCAAAACAATCATCTGCAAGTTGTAGTTGAGGTATTTTGGCTAGCAAGATTTTAATTTGCCAAATTATATAAGTTGTTGCAGTTAAAAAGTTGATTTTCATGTAGGCAATTTTGACTCATTTATATTATAATTTAAAATTTATCTCATACCACTACCCATATTTAAAAATAATCCATTTGCACAATCAAAAATTACAACAGTCTCCCTATAGGCGGGGTCGCCTGATATACCTATGTACAACATAATTTGGTATATTTTTCTTAATATTACGAATACTTACGTTCCAAAAATCTGCTTTAGTCTTTATATCTGCAAATGTTATACTAACATCATTTGTTGTCTCAAATTCCGTTTCAAGAAATTGTCGTTGCATTGCCCTTGTTAAATAGAACCATGACCACTCACGAACATGCATTGCATCTAGAAAGTTGTAGTATTTTAATAATTTGTCAACAAAATCATTGAACAATTCACAAGGTTAGATAGTCCTAAATTAATCTAGGTATGTACCTATAGGTATGTTGAAATGAAGGATGTGTCTACACAATTTGGTCTCTGATGGGTAATTGTTATGAACAATAACAATAATGTTGCTAGTCCAGTAATTCTACGGAAAAATGTAAAAGCGATGCTACCCGGAAACAAAAAATAGGGTCGTAGTCCCTTCAAATTAGTCAAAAAATCTCTGTTTTATGGAAAAATTTCCACATTTATGAGACCTGAGAAAACTGAAGCATTTGGGTTGTCTAAACATGATTTTCACCCCCCGCAATTCTAAAAAATGTTGGTTTTTGAAAAATATATACATGTATATGAATTTTAGCGCTTTATCGATTTTTCTCTATTTTGAGGAGAAACTATGCATTTTGGTGAAGAATGTCAGGAGAGCAAAGTTGTAGAGCATACAATTTTCAACAATTTGTTTCGTTTTGTCCGAATTCCGCATAGTTTCGCCGCTAGAGGGCGCGAAAGATATATATAAAGAGACTATTGCGCCTCTTTTAAATTTTCAGCCAATATTATGCACTTTGGTGAAAAATATCAGGAGAGCAAAGTTGTAGAGCATTAAATTTCTCATGTGTGTATGTACAGGGTGTCCCAGAATTGAGATCCCGGACGGGAACCTGTAATTCCTGAGGTCATTTTGGACCCATGTTATCCAACTTACCTTAGTCCTAAAATGCATCCCTGAAAAAGTACATCCTCTTAGAGTGAGACATAAAAAGATTTTTTTTCCAACAACTTCTGTTATATTGAAGAAAAATTTAAATTAAACATATACTTTCCATTTTTTGACGTTACTAATGAATTAACTTTTGTATTGCCATGACAATCCGACAGGTTTTCTGTTTCAGAAGCACCTGTAACCTATAGCAAAAAAACGATAATTCTTGATTTTTGGTTGATATTACACAAAATTTTAAAATTACTAATTTGTGCACTAAAACAGTTGAATATTATGTGGAGCATTTGTAATGAATATAATTATTGTTAAATAAACTATTTTTCTGCCATCATCAGGTTCGCTGGAAGCTGCCTACTACTTCTGGTGCTGCTGCTGCTGCTACTGTAGCACCTCGTTGCTCGAACTGATGAACTTTGAGTTTAAATTTGGTACAAGTATGTATTATAACAAGCTAAAAAAACTACATTTTGATATGCTTTTTATCCATGTTGGGATGATTCAGTAAGTACATTTTCAACAGAGGGTCGCAAGATGACTCAGTACATTTTGACATGTTTTATTTGTTTTCTTTTTGCATTGACTAAAGTAAAGGCTAACTACATTTTGAAACACAAAAAGGGCATGGGTTTTATATCTATTTATAAATGAAAATAAGGAAATGAATGATGATATTTTAAACATAACATTACATTATTTTTAGCACCTATATCGCACGGAGAATTTATCAATTTGTAATATTTTTTTAAATAATTCTATGGAATGCATTTTCCTAAATAACTCGTTCATTTTAAATTTTTCAAAAAAACTCTATTTCAAATTTTTTATCCAAAAAGGTCCGTGCCTTATACTGGTTATAGAGATCGATCGACGGAATAGTTATTTTTCGATTTTGATTAAGAAACTGTTGGAAATGTTTTCCAGGATTTGTAGATTCGCTTTTGTGTTGTCAAATTTGTCACAAACGTCAACTAATAGACCTAATCGAGCCCTACAATTGACATTTTTGAAAATTAAAATCGGACCTTGGGTTCGGGAGTTATTAATTTCTTTGAAAAATCATACTCGGTCCTGGAGAAAATACTTGCGGTCAACGGATTTGGCAGCAATAAGCTTCATTTGTGGCCGTGTACCTTTGATCCCACCAAGTCTCATCGAAATCGATCAATATTCTGGACAGTTACCGTGCTTCATAGCCCGATTTCGAGAAAACCAGTTTTTTGCAAAAGAAATCAATTTTCATTTGTTTCTCGACATAGTCTCTGGTATACTTATTTGTAGAGCTTTGCCAGCGGCACCATTTCTTTTTTGAAATATCTCGATCCGACTACCCGTTATCGAATTATTCAATATCTCCCGAAAAACTCGAAACGTCTATATTGGGTACTTCCGGTTTCTGAACGGAGCCGAGCCTTCCGGCGTTAAGGTTTTCTAAAGACCTCGTATTAACCATCCAAGTTTCATCGAAATCCGAAAACGGATTAGGGGGGCTGGGCGTGACAGACAGACAGACAGACCGACAGACAGACAGACCGACAGACAGACCAACTGACCGACGAACGGAATTTTTTAAATTCGCTCTCGAGTCGATAGATATGACTTTCGTTTCGATCCGACGTTTTTTTCGGGTTTCGATGGTCCACCGGAAAAATGCAAAGCCTATACTACATTTCATTCAAAATGTAGTAACAAGATCTGGAAGTGGATTATATTTTGAGCTTATTCGGTTGAAGGGTTGGGGAGCAAATTGGGGAAACTAAGTAAAAATAAGCTAGTAAAGGTCCAGAAACTTAAGATAGGGTGTATATACTGGAAACCAAAGTGTTAAATTTTTTATGACATCTGCAGCCGTTATTACAGGGGTTCATAGAATAAAATTGTGATTTAGTGAGAACGAGAGGAAAAGTTCTTTAAAGACGTTTTTGGCATTACGCACCCACACCCCTGAAACGTTGGTTATTAAAGATATTGAAGTGGCAGATTGTTTTATGAGTTCTTTAGTTATACGATTAAAATTATAATATAAGCAACTATTTCCAAATATTCGAGTGAAAATATAATATCATCATGCTTTCGGTTAAAGAAACTTGGATAGGAAATCTGAATCTGGAAGCAGGCAGCGGTTTTCTTAGAATAGAGATATCGTCTTGCAAGTTTTTGCAATTTGTTCATTTATATTCAAGTAACAGTGTGCACAAGGTTTGCATTCTTACAAATTGAATTTAAATTTTTCTTAACAATTTATTATTAATTAATTAACAAGTAACGTACGTACGTATTAAAGTTTGGGCACCAAAATGATTACACGGGAATTTTTAGGATCATTGATTATTTATCCCAGGTCAAAGAAAAAACAAAATCTAAGATGGCGGCTGTGAAATGGTGGACTCAACAGATTTTTAGCGAATCTTTAGGTAATTATAAACTTTTAAAGTCAATAATATTTACTGGGAAGTTTTCGGGGTAGCTGAAACAGTTCTCGAAAAAATCAAAATCTAAAATGGCGGTTTAATTCCGCCAAAATTTAATGTTACTTAACGGTTAACTTAATAAATTTGACGACTATGCTGTATTGACCACTAAGTCATCGGAAAGGAGTCGAGGAGGCAGAAAATATAAATCAGTTAAGTACCTATCATTTCGATAAGATACTGAAAGTTTCCGGTCAAAAAACAACAAATTTTATCTCTTAATAATAACAAAATAAAGATTATTAATTTTTTGAGTGAAGCCCTGTTAAGGGTAGAAAACAATACACTGTACTGGAAATGCAGATAGAACTAGACAAAATTAACAACAGTAAAACTATAAATTTCTCTAAACAAATAGGCTTTACAATTTTCCTAAATGTTACATAAATAATTGAATAAAAGTTCGACATGTAATAACAAAATTATTAAAGAAGTTTTATACAAAAAATCTGAGATTTTGAATTTTCGTTTTTCTAACTTAAATTTTTTAAACATTTATCACTTAAATATGTTACTTTCCACACAGCACAAGGCTGTTAGAGGGATGTACCGTGGCAAGGACCATTTAGGATTTGAGTTTGCCTATGGACGTCCCAATATCCCAATATGTATGCTTTTCGGCAGTCTTTTAGTCATCTCAATGTCACAATTTGGTACCGGATAAAGGCAATACGACGGATGTCCTGAAAGATGTCTGAAGTTTACAACTAGGGACATACCAGGATATCCTGGGATATTTCGGGACGTCGTAAGTACTGCGAATGGGCATCCACAGGGACATTAGAGGATGTACAAAGTACACATTGAAACGTCCCAGAATATCTTAATATTATATTTTCTTATGTTTCGATATATTAACCATCGCCAAAAAAACACATACAATAAAGATAAACTAAAAATATTTTATATGTATGGACCGAAGTGCTACCTACTTATAATTATATATAAGTAGGTAGCACATAAAGCCACATGCATATATTTTTTGTTTTTTTGTAAAATTTTAGTTTCTCTGACGATAGTCAATACACTGAGACAATAGAAAATATTATAGTTCTCATTTGAACCAGATGTAAGACAGATTTTAAAAACAAACTCACATTTGTAATGTCAAAAAGCAAACTACTTCAAAAAAATATAAGATAACACAATAAGTATGTTGCACATAACTGCATGAATATAAAATATTTTGTTTTTTGTAAAATTTTGTTTCTTTATCGAAGGTTAATACATGAAAATGTTAGAAAATATCATCTTTCGTTTAAACCGACCGAAATATAAAAAAAATCACACATTAAGTTATTGGAATTATCGGTCAAGAAATTAAAAACAAGTAGGGATTATAAGAAGCTAAATATATTTAATATTTAAAGACAAAACTCATTTGAAATATCAAAAAGCAAACTTCATAGAAGAACATAAAATAACAGTTTTCAAACTGAATTATATAAAAACATATTTTCTTATCACGTAATGCGTTCCTACTTCACTATTCTCTTCTTTGCCTCACTCTTCTTTCCGCCTTTCTCAGATTCTTTTAAAATTTCTCTGCTTCGTATTTCATAATATTATACCCATTCATGGTTGCATCTAAAATAAACAGTTACTTATTATTTGAATCAGCATTATCAACAAAAATTTAGTCTATATGAAAACTGGGTAAGATATAGATAATGCAAAATATTGAGGGATACAGGTTTAAATTGAAGAACTAATAACAATAATTTGTCGAACAATAAATTGCAATCCTGTATTACGACTTTATTTTAATGCATTATCTGTCTTCCATACACGTCATATATGGCTGTGGCTGCGAAGCCATTTACACAACACCATTCATAAACCAATAACCGTTTTGTGCAATTTACTCAAATGGAAACAATATATCAGGATCAGGACATATTTGCAAATTAACTGATTTAACCACGTATGTCCTGTCTGATGCATATTTCCTTTAAGAGTGTAATGAAAGATTCAAAGAATTATCGTAAAGCAACATTATTTTTACTTACCTATTTTCATTGTCAAACTTGACAATGCAACGACCTGGTTCACATTCTCTCTCCAACTTGGCTTCATAACATTCAATTCTTGGGACAAATAAGTTTCATTTTGTAGGTTTGTTGGTCATTGAAAATAAGGGGGACAGAATTTTGTTTAATACTGTAAGTTTTCTATAAAGTTTCATCTTTTTAGTTTCCTTTGGAATCCGGAAAGTTTACAAAATTGCATTAAATTTGGGAAGTTTTATAGGTTATGTTATGTTTTTACATGGCTTGTACTTACTTTCTACAGTGTCGAACAAAAGTCTCAAATTAAACTGAATTAAACAGATGAAACACAATCAAAATTGTTAAAAATATTTTCTACAACCACTAATAATTTATATTATTTGATTTGATGTGGATAAATTAACTGATATTCCAAGCTTGTTTTGAGTTTGCACTAAAGAATGCCATACATAGATACAGTAGAAAGTTAGGTTTGTGATATTTGATATGGCCGCCGAAAATCGTAATGTGGCCTATTTGAACATATTAAACAAGGATATTGGGTCACAGTTTAAGGATATTTAGGGCCCTTCATTGGACATCCTTTTCTAATCCCGATATCAATTCACACTTAATGTCAAAATGAAACCAGTCCAGGATATCCACCTGGCTCCTTTTGACGGATATCCTGGGACATCCTAAATGGGAAGTCCATTTCGCTCTCTACTTTACGTACTGAGATATCCAGGTACATCAATTTGACATCCCATATCCCGATTGTGCTGTGTGGGTTATAGTTTGGGTATACAAAACACACATAATTCAGTCTCAAATGCTATTAAGTAAGTTTTAAAGTATAAAAACGGGCTAAAAGCCCATCAAGTCCGCCATTCTGTAATCGCCATTTTGGATATTGATTTTCTCTGGCACGAATTCATAATCAGGAATCCCGAAAACCCAAGAGTAAATATTTTTGGACCCTAAAAGCTTATAATTACCTAAAGAATTACTAGAAATCCGTTAAATGCGCCATTTTGCACTACATTTTTAATTTTTTTACCGCGGATTCGTAATCAGGGATCCCAAGAATCTCCAAGTAAACATTTTGGGGTTTTAAAAGTTAGTAAGTAGTTAAATCATAACTTAAACTTGTTAATAAAAACTTTAAATTAATTTAAACTGTAAGAATGTAAACCTTGGGCAGTGTGTTGCCTAGATCCCATATAGCATTTTTGCATTCAGAGCATGTGCTAGGAACATACTTTATGTACCATGAAACTAAGAATGAATATTCATTTTGTATGTCATGTATATAATCTGAATGTCAGAGAGACGTTTAGATGACCACCTCTCAACATCCGAATAAGATTCCCACGACATACCCATGAACCAAAACGGTACTTGATACGAGCCAAAAACGTGTATTGAAATATTGATAGATACATGAGGTATATAGGAGGAAGGTCCATGCTACATTCATAATGTACACTGCACTTTCACGGTATATGCGTACCACTTCCGTAGGAATTAAACTGTAAATACCTGGTATGTACACGCGGATCATAAATCCACGATGTATGCAGGAATAAGCATTATGTATCAGTGGCAGCTATAAGTACTTCCCTCATGCCATGTTTTTTTTTTCAGAGTTTAATTACTACAATAATGTATTACTTATTGTAATCATAGATGAGTCGCTGCTTCATTCTGACTATGTTCAGGATGAAGCAGCGACTCATCCATCATTACAATAAATAATAAATTATTATAATTAAACTCCGAAGAGTATACATGGTATGAGTGAAATACTTGCATATAAGAAATCCAGTATATAATTTTAGTATTTAATTGTTACAGTCAATTATTACTTATTCTAATTTTCCACATTACACATTCTTCGTGAAGAACATTATATAAGTAAATGTGGAATGTATGCACAGAAAATTTGTTTTTACCATTAGTTTTCAACTAAAATCAAACATGTTTCATTGATCAAGTTTCGTTGAACGGAGCACACAAATGCTAAATAAACTTGCCAATATAAATAAGACGATTAAATAAATAGAAAAATAAATAAATTAGTTTTACGTTTACATAAAATCTCTTCAAAACGATTTTAAAATTCATCAAACATTTATCACTCTGAAAGTTTCAGCTTTAAAAACAATATTTAACACGTTATTTATGAATAAATCTGATGATCATATTACGTTAGCTTAAAGTTTTATGTAATTCAAATCGTGTTTTAAATTGTGCAGAGCAAAACATGATATTATTCTATTAACTACTAATTGTTGTAACAATTATGCATCTTAAATTATAAAATAGGAAGATATATAAATAAAACAGTTGTGTTACTTTAAATATATTTTTATTTTTTTGCCGATACTGATATTTGTAATTGCGGAACTCCACTTGGCATTCTCAACACATCATCTTTGATTGCTCCTATTGGCTGAATACTTTATTTTGGCTTTTCGAATTTTTGGGAGAAGGTATTTTCTTCCTGTCTAGAGGAGGTGGGGATACACGTGCTAATTCCAACTATAAAAGAACCAACTATTATATTTGAATAACCATTTCACTTTAAAAACTGGTCATAGTAAACTTGAAAAATATAATATCTTACAAATATCTTACAGAAAAAAATAGAAATAATCAAAAATAAATTAAACAAATTGATACTATCATTAATTTACAAAACAAAGGTATTTTTTTGGAATTCGGAAATATTTGTTTTTGTGATTTTAAATACCTATCAGAGTTATTAGAAGAATATATTTTCTTTCAACTTCTAGTAAGAGCAAAATTTCCTTCGAAGTCGACTCCTTCCAATATGTTCTTCGATATCAGTATCTTCATCTGATGATAATAATCTTTTGGGAGGAATAATATGCTTTTTGTACATAGTCCTTTGATTTGTTTTTACTCATTCTGTATATCGGATGTGAGTTCTGCCCTTTTCAATTTAACTGCAGCTTATAATCCCCTATAATAGGTATAAAGCAAATTAGTACAAATATGACAACTTATATGTTGCAATCAAAACCAATGTTTGTGATTTACATAAATAAAAGCTCTTTAATATTGAAATAGATCGAACCTACCTTCTTGAAAATAAGATTTAAATACCCCGTGTCCACGCTTCATCTGGGATCTCTCTTGTTTTTCAATGATTTATTAAATTGTTTTCATTTGAATGGTGACCACCAAATTTCCTTTTCATGGAATGAGCCACTTCTAATTAGATCACCTCCGTTTTTTCCCAAAAATCGATGCCTACAAACGTCGTCATTATTATAACTGACATAGTATTCTTAGTATTACAACATACAAAGGGATAGGTACTACATTAAAATCTGGTAGTTTTATTATGGTATATAATTGTTAAACACTTACTGCAATGCAAATAAAGTATAGTTGGATTACTTAATAAGTCAAACAAAACACAAACCACCTAATTTCTTTGCAAACCACAAACAAATTGAAATCGACATTTGACAGCAGCTGAATAGGAATCGGCAGTAACCTAGGGACCGTGGCGCTCGATCATAAGTCTAGTTTGAAAATTTAAATCATATTTGACCTCTACAATTTTGCAAACGATTTAAAATGTGTAAAACGGATGTTATTCACCACAGGGCAGGGAATGATTTAATAGATGTACTTAAGTCAAATCTGGATAGAGAAATATTTCTTTATTTTCATTGTGAGGTTGAGGTAGATACTATATAAAACTAGCAATAGGTACTGTCTCATCAGTTGTGATGTAGTTTTATTTCCATTAATTCAAAAATCGAAACAATCATCGTTCGCGTAAAAAATGCGGAACTTTTGCGATCCAAATATTTCTACAAAAAGTATACACCTGTATCATACAAATAAAATCATTGACAAACGTTTATACGATGTACATGAACACATATACGAAGAACATTCCCTGATATGTGCGACTATGAACATAAATTTTTTTGTATGTTCCATTCGTATCGTATGTATATTCATCTTGTATATGTAAATAATACTTACATGAAAATGTTGGGGAACATACATGGTAAGTACAGAATGCAATTAGAACATTGGGAATGCAAAATGTACATTCGTGGAATAATAAATGTTATTTGGGATATTACTTAACAAATTGCAAAAAGTTTCAAGTCGATATTTCTGTTATAAAAGATTTGAGAGGTGTCTTGCCAAGCCATCTGGTCTATTGGATAAATTGTATTGTAAAGGTATCTTGCAAATTTTTCAGATCACCAAGAAAAATTATGTTTAGACTAATTTTGCCTTTTACCAAAACAGAACATTAATGAAATAAGAAAAATGGTTTTAATACTTACATACTGTTACCAGAATCACAAAAATGGTATAAATAATAGTATCCCTAAGTGTTGCTCGTATAATGTCGTCCCTTTCAAAATCGTCAGCCATAGATCTTGTTATCCATACCGCTAAAATTATATTACAGGTTTGAATATCTTACTAACAATTTATTTACGTCAGAAATCAAAAAAGAAATGAAAGGGGTCGGAATTTATAGATTTTCTTTAAAAGATAACCTCGTATTTTTTCTCCTTGAACTAATTCAATCATTTTTTTCACAGTGTATTAGAAAACTAAATCTAAAAGCCCATAAAAAATTGTTTAATTTATTGGGATATAGGAAAAATTGTCGATATGCCTCGTTTTTCGACAATTTCTCCTAAAAAACTTATATTTCGACAATTTCAATACGTCATACTTGTAGAGTATGTAGTCTAGTAACAAGCACATTAGACAATAGTATATTATTCAATGAGTGAGCAAGTTGGCCATTTTCATGAGGATGACATTTTTGCGACACAAGCGGAAGGCGCGTGGAGCTATTTATCCGGGTGGAAATGGCCCATTCTTATGCTAGCAAATTAAAATCCTAAAATCAATTTGTCTAATTTCTTATTTGATATTTCTCGTTCTAACACTAGCATCCACACAGTCCCCTACGGCCATGTGCAGTAGTGCAACTAAGAGTATATGTGCCCCACCGCAAATTTCTGAAAGCGCCCTGCTATTTTGCACCCCCCTTGATCCTTCACATTTTTTAACATTGGTAAAAAATGGCACTTGTAAGCGTTTCTTAATTGAAACGTTTATTACATATTGTATAAAGTAATTTTCTTGTAAAAATGATGAAATTTCAAGATATTAAAAAAACATGTTATTGATTAAAACAAACATTAAACTTATACTCACTGGAGTAAAAGTGGCACATCCCCGCAACGACAGGCTTGCGGGGGCATTGTTTACGCCACTTCTTAACGGTCTGCCTAGGTATACAAGTGATTTAATAACAATGTTTTATTACTATTCACACTAAATATTTTAAAAATTTACCTTCTATTTCAGACGCGATTTTAATAGAATTAGTAAAAAAATGTAAATTAATTTTTAAATTATTATTAAATTATTAAAATAATATATGAAAAAGAAAGAATTATTTGATTTTATTCTAATACTTTTTCTAGCCTTCTTTATTGCCCGTTTTACTTCAATGGGTTTATCTGCTTCGACAGCTGGACCTGGCTCTTTGGAAGTTCCCAACTGACTTTGTTCAATAACTTTTTTCTTAGCTTTTGTATTTTTTGACATTGCTTCTCGTTTTAACAATAAATGACAAATCAATATGAAGTTTATAACTAATTCGATTTTTAATGTCGCGTCATTTTGATTGGACCTACTGTGATATTAAAGTAGAAACTAAGTTAAAGTTAATTAAAGTACTAGCATAGAAGACAGGAACTATCCTGTCTTCTGTGGTACTAAGTACAAGATCTTTATTGGGGGTAGATAAGCCTCAAAATTTTATAAAAATCATCCATGTGTTAATTTGAAATTTTTCAAATTTAGGTTCTATTGGTATTAGATCGGGCGCCAAGAAACATTCTGTTTTAAGAACCATTAGGATTCATTCGGGTTGCTGATTTATATTCAGAAAGATGTAAAGAATGAAATTCCGAATGTTGCCAAACAGAATTTTCAAAACTTTTTAAAGCTTTTATTGAATATGCTTTGCTTTCTATTTGCTACAAATCTTGCAATCAAAATTTCGACCAGTTCTAATTAAGCTAAAGGTTTAAAATTTTGTACACGTGTATAAGAGCAGTAACAATGCAATATAGAATGTCTAATATCGGGTGATGGAGGGGGGAAATTTACATGGAAAGAAATTGATTGAGGAAGCCGTTGCTCTGTGGTAATCCAGAATTATAACAAAATTGAGTAAAACACTACTATGTTTTTTACCACTATATTTGCACAAAACGTGACTGCAGTTTCAACGCCTTAGGTCATTTTCAAACAATGATTCAACTAAGAATGAATTACACAAGATTTGGTTCCTATTTAAATATGTTTCTAGAATTAAACAGATTAGAAAATTATGAAAGTACACAGGTAGTTTATGATATCCTAACTATCTAAGGGTGGGGTTTCTGAGAAATATTAATTACATCTTGGTAGCAGTAAAAAGAGGTGTGCACATAATATCTAATTGATCATTTAACGAAATGAAATCATCCTTATTATTGTATTTGTATATTTCCAATGCTCCTCTTTAGCGACTTGAAATTTGGACACAGTACTTTAAACCCGCCTATCTACTGGGGGAAAAACAGCAAGTAGCTAAGTCGCTTTCTTACCCACAAAGAACGCGAGAACGGCCCTCGATACGTTCTCGCCGCAGCGAAAATTCCGTATACAAAACTGGACTTTCAAATTGCAATATCTCGAGAAACGTTCGATCGATTTCGACGAATTAAACTTCAGTTACGCGCATTTGCGAGCTCTTTATTTTTACTCTATACAAATTTTCGATCCGAATCAAACTAAGCGAGTTATTTAAAAGTGAATTATTTATTATTTGTTTGCTTATAGTAATGAAACATTTTCTTTATAGGATTTTGCAAACAGTGGAAAGAAAAGCTATCTATGAGAACTAAAGGAAAAACTATATATATATAAAAATGGTATAAAATATTTTATACCATTCATGGAAAATGTCTTAGTTTTGCATGGAACATCGTTATGAGTGGCTTTAGGTTTTTCTGAAGAGTACCCAATAAGGACGAAAAACGTTTCAAAGGCTAAGCATTTCCAAGAAACTGAATGAGATTTTATGAAAATGTAATTCATTTGAATGAAAAATTTTTTAAAAACAAGGTACGTAAATAAATTAATTTCAGGCCTTTGTTCTCATTTTTAACTGAATTTACATATCGTAGGGGATCATGTAGATACTGGTTTAGCCTGCTTAGCCGTAGGGGACTAGGTTGGATGCTAGTGTTAAAATGAGAATGGCAAATCAGAATTTTACTTGCTAGCATAACCAGAAGTCAGGTTATCGAAATAATGCAAAGATTTCATTAATATTTTTATATATATATAGTTTTTCCTTTAGTTCTCATAGATAGCTTTTCTTTCCACTGTTTGCAAAATCCTATAAAGAAAATGTTTCATTAAGCGAGTTATGTCCGAAAAACTGATTTCCCGTATCTTTACATGTAAATTTCCCTCCCCCCCCTCCACCACCCGTAAGTCGCCCATACTAGTCACCACAAGTTTCGGGAGGACTTTATAATATAAAAAAAAGTTCAAAGAA
Organism: Stenurella melanura; assembly: GCA_963583905.1. Taxonomy (NCBI): domain Eukaryota; kingdom Metazoa; phylum Arthropoda; class Insecta; order Coleoptera; family Cerambycidae; genus Stenurella; species Stenurella melanura. The sequence goes on along the minus strand of OY757313.1, from coordinate 43,098,773 downwards.
AACGTTGTCACTTTGAAATCTAGATCGATTCCACTATTGGATATTTTTATTATATTGTATGACATTTACTTTGGGCTACGCGTTGACTAGAGACTTTTTGTTTCCGTGACATTTTGTCATCGTGATGCGGTGTCGCTTGATGTCGCCATATCTGTTCTCATTGTTACTTTCTGATGTCCAACTCGTTTCATATCATTCGCTTTTGTCAATCAAAAGTTATAGCCACGTATGTACTGCGCGCGCGCTCCCGCAATCCCATTTCACTGTGAGCGGACGGCCGACGCGCGACGCGACTTGAAGCGTTAGTTAGCTCGACAAATATATGTCTTATATGTTTCTTTCGCAAAAAAATGATCTGTTCTTTCCGATGGTGCTGTTAGTTTTTTCCTACAAATTGAATTTAAAAAGTTATTCATGATATCGTATTTTTGCACCTAAGTTGTTTAATAAAAAAAATTCGACGTAATTTCCCGCGGTGGCATTTTGATATTTTGTTCTCCACACCTTTCTGAACACGTTTTAACAAACATCATCGATCGGGCAATTTTTCCGAAATGAAAATCTCCTTTAACATGTCTGTATACACTGGAGCAGAGGGAAATGTGGATCAAAGCATGAAATACAAGATATGTGTGTAGTTAACAATTCAAAATATTCGGAGAAAATACTAATTTTGTTAATTAATTTTATAGCTCAGGGGGATAATTATGGCTACCGAATGAGTGCTCAAAGATTTGCACATTTTATAGATAATACAAAATCGGACCATTCATTAAGCCCTAGTTTCGCGCCATCAATTTTTCCATATTGTTACTCAAAGAAGGGCCCGACAGAAAAGTCAATGTTAAACTCTAAACGACGGTAAATTTTCATTGAGTATTAATAATTAATTGTTTAGTCACATATGCAATATATTACAAAAAATTAAATGTCATCTCACCTACGCAAAAAAATGTTTTAACATAACAAAAAAATAATATTCACTCGAACATTACATTTACTCACTACGGAATTGGTTGTACTTACTGTATATGACAGTCGCGACAACAAACAATTATTTTTTTTTTTTTAAATCAGGAAAAAAACAAATCGACGCATACACATAAATATAAAAGCCACAGGAATTAATTAGGAAATGCTCCACTCAAGCGCTAGTAGTCATTCTGCCGCTACTCTATAAGTGATGAATTTCGAAGATATCCCAATAATCTGGGGCCCAATTCTGGAATCCCGAACGAATTGATCGTGCACGAACCAACTCGTGCAGTCTGGTTCGCACGCGAACGCAGTTTTTATAAAAATCAAACTCTCCAGTGATAGTCGAAAAGCGGTACACGAGGCGAACACATTCGTCGACCGTATAACGTACATCGTATCTTGGTTCATATATAGATATATGTCAACCAATAGCAGACCGTGTAAATATGGGAACTTTTCGTTGCAGTCGTGGTGCAACAGTTGAGAAATGTCAAAGTCAAAATACTCATTGTTGTTTTGCGGTTTGCACAAGGATAATTGCTTGGTTGTGGGTGGTTTTGTGATTTTATTTTTGTGTTTTGGAGAAATTCTGACCAAAAATATCCTTTGTAAATAGGAGATTGTGCACCAATGGTGCTGCGCAAGAAAATAAATGCGTCAGTTCAAATCTAATGAGTTCCAACTGTTTGGCTGGATCAAGTATTCAGACAGTAAATTGATTAGATCCCGTGCTAGGTCCTTACTTAGTCGAAACATTCTTACGAATTTTATATCGGACATATTATTATCAAAGGCATCGTAAACGCGATTATTATATTCCCTTCTGACTTCTGCAGCTGGCTCCATTTCTTCCAAGTTATTAATTGCTATTAAAATATTCAGCTCATCGAAAACAGCCATTGGAAGACTAACACAATTTCCAACCAAAATAAAGCCGTTTGACTGAAGATTGACGTTAACTTAAAGGTTATGTTGACATGCGAATATGCTTTTCGCCACCGAAACACCGATCGAGTACTTTCCGTGCACGAATCTGTTCGTTCATGTGTTAGTCGACAGTTCGAGAATAGAAAAAGTACGTTCGTGTGCGAATTTCAACGCCATTCGTGCACGAATCGGGTTCGCCTAGTTTCGAGAATTGGGCCCCTGCTCTCTTGAAATAAGTACCTCGGAAAAAATGAAACGTAAAAAACGACACTGTGTCACGTCACTCTCTTGTCACCGACATTCGAAACTTTTTGTCCCGTGATGTCTCGTCTCCGCAGTGCGGGCGTTACCATGGAAGTGCGCTCACTAGGCAACTTTTTGTCACGTACTACATGTGAATTTTTGGTGTATTGAAAACAATTAGGATATTTTTGTGAATGATGGCTTCAACAATACAGCAAGAAGACATAGATACTGAAATACTGATTGAAGGTCCTTATAGACATTCGAAAATAATTGAAAAAATTTATATTATGTTGACGCCGCATCACGATGACAAAATGTCACGGAGACAAAATAGACCAGTGCCAAACCGGTTTTCACAGACCAAAAATCTGAAAAATTCTTAGCAGTATATGGATGGTGGAAAAATTTAGGATCAATGGTATATAAATGGGGGAAAATCGATTGGACCGCAACAGATAACCGGAAGTGGGGAGGGGGTGCGAAAAGCTGTGTTTTTAGGGGTAAACGTGTACTCTTACGATTTCTGGCAAAAGTAGACCTCTTATCGAAAGAAGTTTAATATAAAAGTTGTAGATAATTGAGAGATCTACAACTTTTATTTGAATCATTCGTTTACATGGCCTGAAAAATATTGAAAAAAACGGCAAAAACCAATTTTTTGGTTATTTATTTTTATCTTCCACAAAAGTAATTCGATTTTGATGAAATTCGGTGAAAATGTACATTTTTATCCCTCAAAAATGCTGTAATTTTTTTGAAGGCTAATATTATTTTTTGATTTTTTGCGAATTTAATTTGAAAAAAAACCCTAATTTTCTATCAAAAAAGTTCATTAACAAATTTTTTATTTTTGAAAATTTCAGGACAGCATTTTTTTCCTTGAAACCTGTACTTTAAGATGGTGCAGAAAAATCATATTTTTACTGTGGAAGAACATTGTCAAAAATGGAAAAAACTAAAAAAACACTTTTCTTAAAATAGATTTTTCCTTGAATGTCACTAATTCTTCGCCGTTTATTTAAATGAATAAAAATCATAAAAATGGTACGATTGATGAAATCGTCAATAAGTATTTGCATTACGTATAGAGCCACTACGCAGCAAACAGTTACGTTGTATTTGATCAATATCCCGAAGCTGATGTGACTACTACAAATACAGCATCAATATTAACCGCTTCAACAGCAAGTTCAATGAGTGCGAAGAAAGGCAAACACAGAAACAGGAAATATCCATACATTTGAGTTTCATAGTCATACACAAATTCCATTTACTCCAGAGAAATTTTTGTCTAATGAACAAAATAAGAAAAAATTGATAGAAACACTGTCAGAAAAATTTCAATCAGAATGAATTTTATGTAAACAAGCAGAAGAAGACGCTGATGCCCTAAATGTTAATACAGCCACTGAATTAGCTGAAGATCCTACAAAAATCGTACTAATTGTGGACAAGGATAATGATCTAGTTCTGTTAAACCAACTAAATTCAAATAATTCCGATATTTATTTTCACAAGCCAGGTTCAGGAAATACAAAAGATACATTTTGCATCTCAAACAGCTTCAAACAGGAATCAACAAGAAGATTGTTGCGTTCCTCCACTCTTTTTCTGGATGTGACGCGACTTCCAGTTTCGCCGGAGAAGGGAAAAAAACTATTGTAAAATCATTACTGTCTAACCAAAATATATCAAAGCTCATAGAAATTTTGTATAGGAGAAATGCAGACAAACAAACTATAGCCGAAAATAGATTGAAGCTAATAGCGTCTATTTATAAATATAAGAAAAGGGATATGTCACTGAACGAATTGAGGTTTGAAATGTATTAAACCGCTACGATAAAGACTTCATTTGGTTTAGAAAAACTACCACCAACTGAGGCAGCAGCTGAGCAACACTGCTACAGGGTTTATCTTCAAATTCAAACTTGGCTTGGTAACAAACTTACAGGATTGGGGATGAAAACACCATCTAACCGGAATAATGCCTAAATTGACAGAAAAATAATTAATTCCTGAAAGTTTGCTGAAATCTATCTGCTGCAGCTGTGAAACTGGTTGTGATAGTAAAAGATGCGGCTATCGAAAGCATGCAGTAAAATGCTCCATTCGGGGCCGGAGACTGTTCTAACTCTGAAATACAACCATTAGAAGAAATCAGCGATTCGGAGGAGATTTATGACGAAGACAAATGTTCAAAATAATATTGAAAATAAAGATCTTGATGAACTTGAGAGCCTTGACGAAGTCGTAGACCTTATTGAAAATTCTGAAGAAACCGAACAATGTGTTGAGTCTGATAATGTAGAGGAGCTTCTCAAAAAAATTAGATTATTATAAATTTTGATTATGCATTTCTTCTTTATAAATTGATTTAGTGTAAAATGCGTAATAAACTTAGTTGTAAAAGTACCATTAAACCATAAAAAAAAATATTTCTTGCCCAAAAATAGTAATTTTTAGCAATTTCTTAGGTAAAATTATTGTTAAAACATTTTTTTTCCAGCAGTCCGAACCTTAAACGGCTATTAAAGTTCCTCTATTACATATTGCATTGAAATTACCATTTTGCACCACTTTCAACACTACATTTAAATGAACAATGAAGCATTAGTGACATTTACGGAAATATCGATCTTGAAAAAAGGGTTTCTTCCATCTTTGACAATGTTTTTCCACAGTAACAGTATGATTTTTTTACTCCATCATAAAGTAGAGGTTTCAACGAAAGAAATACGGCCCTGAAATTTTCAAAAAGCAAAAATTTGTTAATGAACTTTTTTGATAGAAAATTAGGGTTTTTTATTCAAATTAAATTCGCAAAAAATCAAAAAATTAATATTTCGCTTCAAAAAAATTACAGCATTTTTGAGGCATAAAAATGTACATTTGTACCGAATTTCATCAAAATCGAATTATTTTTGTGGAAGACAAAAATAAATAACCAATAAGATGGTTTTTGCTGTTTCTCTCAATATTTTTGAGGTTATGTAAAAAAATTATTGAAATAAAAATTTATAGATCTCTCAATTATTATCTACAACTTTTATATTAAACTTTTTTCGATAGAAGGTCTACTTTTGCCAGAAATTGCAAAAAACCACGTTTCACCACTAAGAACGCACCTTTTCGAAACCCCACCCCACTTCCGGTTATCTGTTGCGGTCCAATCGATTTTTCCCCAGTTACATGTCACTAATTCTAAATTTTCCCACCATCCACATACTTACTGCTAAGAATTTTTGTTCTTTCAAAAATTATTGGCATTGGCCTAAAAACTCTCTAGTCAGCGCCTAGCCTTAAATAATTTCTATACATTTTGTAGTTTTAAGTAACCGTTTCAATATGTATTTAATATTTTGTATATAATTTATTTAACATTTCCGGAAAAGTTGCTCATCGGAAATTATGTTTTGGATATATATTATATTTAATTTTTTTCAATTATTTGCTTATTTTGCTTGTAAACTTGAACTATATATGATTTAGAATTTTGAGATTTATGTCGTTCTGAAAAATCAACATTGACACAACGAAGTTATATTGAATAATAATAAATAAATTGGAGCGAGCGTAGAGACGTCTGCATATATTCGTATTTCGATATGTTATGTATTATTAATTTAAAATAAATTTGTTTTGATTGATTGATTGATATGTAAATGCAGCAACGTCGGGCGCGGTTAGTACTTGGATGGGTAAGCCTCTCCAGGGAAACACAGCGTTCTCGCCAAAGAATTTATATAAATAGAAGCAGAGATGAAGTGTAAAAGTCATACGATACTGTTGCCAACATGTCCAACATACCTTTTTCTCACCATTTCGTTCTAACATACAACATTGCCTATAACGCTATCTCTGTTGCAGCCTGTCCAAGGCCGTAGTATATGAGAGTGTAGCATAGACATATGTCTATTTAATAACAGCTGTTCATGTTTGACTCGACTAACCTTTAAATTATTTTCATGTTTAGTGTACTTAAATATTTTTGTACAAAAATATATAAGTATTGTAAACGAATGTTTTATTCCCTTGCCCTTTAACATTCCTTGCAGATGCTCAAATTCACAGTCCAATTTGAGGCCGGGTAGAACTCCATTTTACTAGAAAATCCACTCCCTGTTTGTAGGAATTAAGAACAGTTGGTAAGTAGTTTTATTTTTATCACAGTAGGTATATGATTTTTTTTTATAAAAAAAGATCCTAGGTCAACTTGTCAAAATACAAATGAACCAAGGGCCCATTTACTTCCTAAGAAATGAACTGCCGCATGATTTCCTGTAAATTAATTACTTCTTTTCTGATTCGTGTGGGATGCAAACCAATTTCTGAATCGACTTATTAAATGAAACAACCTCTACTTAATTCGACTCTAGTACACATCTTTTTCCAAATCCATGGCCCCTTAAAATTAATTGTATTGCTGTAGTTTGACGGTAAATAAAAGTGTTAATTTTAGGAAAATAAATATGTATCTAACTCAGAGAGGTTGACGACCGACACATATTTTGTCTTTAAATTATCGTCGTATTAGAGAAACAGCATATAAACGTTATTTGATGCAATTTTAGGTCCTATTTTGGCTCCTTAGTACTTGAAATTTGTTTATTTACAGATCAAAATGCTTCACAAATTGGGCGATTAAGGTTATATTTACATTTATTTGTCACTTCAAAATAGCGGTGGCTGCAACAAAGATGGGGCTATAGTAATTTTGATCATAAATAAAGAGATGATTATAAAATATAATGTCTGAACTATGTTGTCAACACACTTGTAAATGTGTATCTGCTTCTATTCATATAAATTCTTTGGTTCTCGCTCCATCTTCTAACGGCTTGTATATCAGCGCATGCGTAGAAGGTATGCAATTTTAGGCGGGGGTTACATAGCGGATATACCATCCTTCGGAGGGGATGTAAAGCAGTCGGTCCCTTGTCTATTAAATGTTCTGCAAGTAAAAGATCCCTACTCTTCGATAGAGAAGAGGTTCGGCAAAATTTCTAGGTTGGGGGTAGCTCGTCTCCTGGCGTCGGTGATTGACCTTAGCAGCGGAAGTAGGCCGACGTTAAATAGGTGATTAAAAATAAATAAATAAATAAATTGATGTATATGTATAAAAGACTGTATGTTTAAATATTTAACTTCTGACAGTCTATATATTAGAATGCTCATCACTTGATGTAGCCAATTTAATTTGTTAAGCTGTGATTTTCAAAGTACGTATAGCTCTCATTCCTTTTTTTTGAAAACCACAACTCAAAATGTAAATATTCAAACTTGATATTGTTAATATTAGGCTATATCGAATTTACCAATTGAAAGGAGATTTATAAAATGCAGATTTGTTTTGTATTTATGTATTGACTGGTTTTATTTCATTTTATAAATCTGGTGATGATAAAAAAACTGTATATAATTTTTGTTTATATATTAAAAAAATCACATTACAAGGGAAAAAATAAATATGAAATTAACAGCTGTTTCCTTAATATTTCCATTGTTTTATGGTGTTCTCTTTCTCTTTAGCACATTGTCCATTATATCCAGTTTTTGAAGCAAGAATCTTACTTGATCTGCCAGCAAACCAATGCTGATGTCAATCTCTTCTAATCTTTCTTGTTGGCTAAAATTATTGTAGTAATATAATAAACGCCTTTATCGAAACAATGCAATAGTTACAATTTCATACACAAAGTTTGGCATAGGCTATTCTTCCACTTAACTCCATTAAACCAAAAAGAAACAAAAGCATGTATACCCAGAGAATATACATAAAATATACATAAGTGCTAACTCACCTATTTAGAATTTAAAAGCAAGTTGCATAAAGAGGTTATATTTACATGCCCGCAAAACATCAAAGATGTTGATCTATATTTAAACAAACTAACCATTATGCTCCTCGCCTGTTGACTGCACATTTTATATAATTGTTGCACATTCTATAGAATACTCTTTTCATTTTATCGCAAATAAGAAATGATGCTTGTGGTAACGACCAGCCTTGTCTAACTGCGAGATGAATAAAAGCCGCCAGAGCTTGGTCCATAATCTTATCGCATTTGAGACAGATTTATTGCTCTTAAGACTATTGCTTAATTTAATTGGCTGGTTTTGCAATGTTGCAATATTATATAAATATATGAATTTAATAAATTCAAATAATTTATAACTTTTTTACTTATAGTACAGGTAATGAAGGTAAAATCTTGTAAAAACCTCGCAAAAACTAATAAAAGGATCATCTCCGGGATTTAAGTATGTAATACCATGTAGAATAAAATGATGCATCCTTTGCACTTCCAAGTTCCGTGAAAATTCAAAAAAATGTGGAAAATCTTTTTGATTTTCGATTTTTTTGCTCTAGCGGCTAAATTAATGAAAATAAAGAAAAAAGTTTTCCACAAAAGTTGTAGCTCGTCTCTTTTTCCCTAAGAAAGGCCTTTGCAAATTTTTCTCTTACTTAAATACTGTGACCGATTTTATATTAAAAACCTCAAATCTCTTTTGTACCATCATCTAATATTACGTACTCTCCAATCGCCGTTGGTCATCTCGCCTTTATTAATTTATTTTTGTTGTAATAAGTAAACCTACAAATTTAGTATTATATAGACATGGGCGATATGTTTTTTTTGTGTTGCTTTTTAATTTATTTTTCTCATGTTCTTTTAGATATTAAATTAATTTATAAATTTATATTATTACTTGAATATATTTTTCATTGTATGGGACACAACACAAGCTAGTTGCAGCTCAGAGTGTCCCATGAAAATAATCTATTATACACGTACATTATGCACTGTAAACTTAATTTAAACAGTAAATATGGAAAACGGGTAAACATATTGTAGCATTTGAAAAATCTACATTGATAATTTCAGATTGAATACAGTAAATTAACCCATTCGTTCATTTGTTTGATAGGCAACCACTCGTACTTCGAAGGGCATAGCTGGTTGCATTTCTGAGATTCTCAACAAGGAAAGAAAGCGTGTTTTCTTTTGTGTATTATTTTTGAGTCGGAGGTGTTACTCACATGTTCTTGTTGTTGGGATATTACACAATGGGGTAATACAGTCTTTAAATTACAAGCCCCTTTGTTGGCGCGTTTTTATTGGCTAGAGAAAGAGTTCTCTAGAGGTTCAAGTTGGCAACGCGGAGACTGTCAAAGAGATTTCCGTCGAGGATTGGTCGAGGAGACAGCGACGAGTCGACAGCGACGAGGTAGCTAAATGGCGGCGGTCCCGGTTTTGTAGTGAAGAATTTGGGTTTTACATCGCTGACACTGAAAAGGGATTTGATTTGATGTACCCAGTGTTTCTTTACCGTCCTGCCAGAAGCATTTTGTAAGTTCCAGGAAGGAATTCTGTTGCTTGTCGTAATCCGATCGCCACGTGTTTCGAGAAGGTTATGTAATACTCTCTATAAGAGGTAGGCTTTTTATTTTACTTAGTTTGGTGTTTTATTTAGTTCTTATTTATTGTAATTATTACAGAGTGTTTGGTATAAGCCCATGTTTGGTATAAGCCCATGTTTGGTATAAGCCCATGTTTGGTATAAGCCCATGTTTGGTACAAGTATATGTTTTGGAGAGGCTTGTACTTGGCATAAGCACGTGTTTGGTGCTGTCATTTTGGTTATGTAAGGGGGCCCAGTAGTTGGAGGAGTAATAGGAGGAAGTCTATTACTCAGATATTTGGTTTTGGGTTACGCTGACACTTTGAGAAGTTTAGGACTGGCAGAGTCGTTCGCAGCAGTCTCCCGGAGATTCAGGTAGCAATTTGATGCAACACGGAACTGCAGTTGCAGCCAACGTCGAGAGAAATGGTGACAAGTCACACTGCAGTCGTCACAGGAAATGCCAAGGCCTTAACCAGGTTTTTTTGTTCATTTTAGTTAAATATTCTAAAGAAACATTATAGTTTAATTCAGTGGTTTTAGTTCATATGTTGAAGTAAGTAATAACACAATCTTGCAACTATAAATCAAGCTCTAAGTTATGTGTATAGAATGATAATATATTTAAGAGTTTTGCTGTAAAACACCCATGGTACCGTGAGATGTTAATTCACCTACTATTGTGTCACGCATATAATATTTAATTCATGGTAAATCTTTAATTCATGGTTGTAAGTTATAACTCATAGTTGTTGTATATTGGCAAACTCGTAGTTGCAAGAAGGTCTCAGTCAAAGATTTGAGTTTGAATTCAAATCAAGTTTTTATCAACGGCACAGAATATTTTTAATACGCATAAACCACAATTAGGTAAAGTTTTTTATTCTTTTTATTGTTGTATGTCTCACGTGTGTTGTAATAAATGTCTAATGTCTACATGTTCTTATTATTTGCACTGATACTCCTGATATTTGCTTAAATTTTGAGATTTGAGAGTAAAGTAGAGTTTAGATATCACAGATATATTTTGAGTATTCCATCGCATGGTTGCTAATAACTTAATTTTGTTCCGAGCTGGCAAAATTATTTAAATCTTATTACGTAATATACAGCCGGTGGCGCCCTCTTGAGTGTCCACACACAATCCTAACCCACGGCCTATGCTCTCCACCAAAAATCGGCTGTCGTTCGCAACGGAATGACATGTTTTAATATTTAGGTATCAAAATATGTTACAATATCCTTCTAAAAATTTTGGGAGTTACTAAAGTCAGTGTGGCCAATCGAACCAAAATAACTACAAACATGCGATACTTCCGGTTATACCGGAAGTCAATACCAACTTGTTTATTTGAAATGGAACATAGGTTGTTCCATATTACCGACATTTCGGAATGGCCATAAAATTCCAGGCATGTAACTCTCTATATCTAAAACAATTTCGGAGATATACAGACTGTCTATTTTACGAGGGCCACACCAAATATCTCGCTTAATATCTATTGTAGAAGAATAAAGTTTTATAAACAGTTATCCCATTTTTTGTGAGCTATATTTCAGTAAAAAGAAATTTGAAATCCATAGTCTACTTTATGAGATATATTACAAAAACCTGAAAAATAGGAAAACCACAAACGGTTATAGCTTCCTTATTTGAGGAGATACGAAAAAAGTTAAAGGAATGAAAGTTGACGGCAAAGACAATAAGAATAATAACGTGTAACAAAAAAATCGAAAAATGCAGTTGGCTTTGACATACGCTATTGTGCAAAAATGAAAAATACATATCTCAAAGTAGGCCATGACGCCATTAATTCCGTTATTTTTTTCTCATTCCAACGATATAAAACATGTCACAGAAATTTTAACCGATAGTGTCAATATTTAATATTTTACGAATACCACAATTCATATAATTGAATCGTAAAAATACTAGCACGTTCAAACTACACCCATAAAAACTTCTTAGATGTGTTTATTATTTATGGAGAATGTGATAAAGTAATATCAAGAACGTGTAACTCATTTGCTACTCGGTACCCATAAGGACAGAAACCATCACCATATGCTGTAAAATGCATATTGGATAATTTTAGAATATTTGACTCTGTCAAGGCAGGAATTCTAAGGAAGCCTTAGACAAATTAGGCGAAGAAGAAATCTCTTTAACTTGCTATTTAAGTTTTCCTCAAAAAATTATAATGTCACCACAGCGAGCACCAGGAGGACTCTACTTTACCCTAGGATAGGTAGACAGAGCCAACTCAACCAGAGGAACAAGCTCACGCTTATCAGGACCCTCATTGCACCTATTCTGACCTACGCCTCCGTCGCCTGGGGCTACCAAGCAGCCACCCTCCTGAAGAGGGTGTGGAAAACGTCGCATTTAGGTGCGCCGTGGGTGCACCATTGTTTGTCAGAAACGCCGACATCTTCAGAGACCTGGAATACATCCCGGTAACTTAACCATTTTTCTGTTTCAGCCCGACCTTCAAGCTATGCTGAAAAAAGACAATGACCAAAAACATCCAAATCATCCGATCCCAGGAGTACCAAGCAAACAACCAGCTCGGTACCCTTACCCTAGCCCGTGCCGGCCTCTGATGCTAAAATAAGCGTCTTTGGCTGAACAAAATCCTTGAGCTACACAGTTGACACTTCCTTCCGATGAAATCGGAGCACATGATGCCAACTGGCATCCTGGGCTTTCGATTAGGCAACAACCGTTCTCTCTCACGACAGACTAAAGACGCTTCCGGGAGCCGACATGCCAGCGAAGAAATAAAAGCAAGTCAGAAGAGCGCCAGAAGAAACGACCCACCTGGCAGGATCCAACAGCCAAGATCAGGGGAGGTCTGCTAACATCGCCTACACCGTGTGCAAAAAAGCAGGCCCACCCCTTACGAGGCCGGTTCAGATCTACAGCGATGATTGGGGTAAAGAGCTCAAGCTCGACCCCTAATCATCCGAGACCGTCATCTTTAGTCAAGAATATTAAAAAAAAATCACCACTCTATCGTTTCTCACGGCACAGTAAACACTAAACTGCTAATGTTCTTGAATATGGCACTCCCTGGATACATTGGTAGTCGAATTATTTCAGTAATGGGAATTGTGTCGATTGTAAAGTCAATTATTGGTAAATTTAGCATCATCTGCCCTTACACTTCCCAAAAAATATTTCTCACCTCACCAAATAAATTCACAGAAATTTCCCCTCGTCAGAAAATCTGTTTCTTTTAATTGTTAAACCATGTAGAACGAGAATGGAAAATATTTATCAATTTGAATAATAGAATATACAAGAATAATGTATTGGTAAATACCATTTCTTTATTCTTTGTTAATTATTCATAAATCAATAAGAAGTACCGTCAATAATTTCAAATTTTATTAACTTCTGACGTCACGCTTTACAACTAAATCTAGGAATATTTGTTTGTATTAATATTCCTCACATCCTCACTTTCAATAGATATAAAAGAGGTAGAAAGAGAGTCACACGTATGACAGTTTGCTTTGTCCTTATTATTGCAGTTTGTGTTAGTTCATAATTTTTTACTACTTATCACATTATAGAGCCTAATATCGTTAAAGCTAGCACTGAATATTCACCTGAAGTGAACCGTTATAATTCAGGAATTTTTTGCGAAAAATATAGACTAGTTCAGTGTCGAATGTAAAATGAGTATAAACATATTCTTGGGGTAGAAACTTACCTGATGTTTTTAACAATACCCGGTTTTTTAATGTCCAATAAAATTTATCTGGCAGATAAACTGTTTTTCAATGTGTAGGTAAAATTTACCGAAGGGTTGAACTCACCATCTGAAAGTAAATTTAGCAGTGCCAGTTAAGGATTTATTCTACTGTTAGTGGATTTGCACAATGCACATGCGCATTTGGTTCAATTTCTGACAATTCTAAAACATTCTAACTTAGAAACTAATGTTGATATATTCGTTTTTAATTTGTGATTTATATTAAATATATTATTGCCAATAATGAATTATAATAATAATACTCTAAATATTAGTGATGATGACGACGAAATTATAGAATTTATAGAGTATGAAAGGAGACCCTATACCATAAGGGAACGAGAAAATAATTTTAAGAATTAAGAAGACAAAGATTTTTCTATAATATGTCGACTGCGTAAGAAACTGTTTTACCAATCGTTGAGATAATAGAGAAAGAAATTGAAGCTATTACGGACTGGTAGGGATACTCAGCATTCACATCATTGCTTTTACGCTCTTCATTGCAATTAATGCTGATACACAAAGGCAAAAAATCGAAAACAGAACATCAATCAACACGCTACACAACGCAATGAATTTTGCGGTTAAATTAGATAAACTGTCACTAAAACACGCGCGGAATTTGAATTAAACTAATTGAAAGGAACTTCAGGTAGAATCAGTAGAGCCAACATAGCTAAGAAATAATTGGACAGCATTAAACAGAAAGAAACCAACACCCTCAGCTAAAATCAAGAAAGAAGCTTGCAAAGAAAGGTTTTGCATCTTAATTACAATATTGAAACTACACCATTAAATTCTTATAAGGAAAATGAGTTGGAATTTTTCAGCTGAACACACATTACGATATTCTACATTTAAATAAATTAAGAAACAATTTTTTTTAATTTTGTGGGTTGGCTCCTTTCTGTTTAATGCCATCCAATTGACCTCATGGATATGTAGCTGGCAGTTAAATTGCTATTGATAAACACTACCATAGATATAACTGCCAGCTAAGCGTAACTAGCAGCTACCTACCAGGCACTTTTAACTGGACATTGAAAAACCGGCCCTAAATGATGCAAAAAAAACAACTGATTTTATGTAACTCCATACACAACGTCTTAAAAATTAACAAATCAAAACAAAACCGCAAAATAAACAGAACACCAGAAAAAACTAACCTAACTGCTAGACTGTTACTTTAGCTATCAGTTTTTCTTGAAGTTTGAAACTCAGTTCTGTCACACAGATATTTCATCTACGCTATACTATGCATGCGAAAACATGAACGTCACGACTGTTCGCGGGAACTAATATTTTCAAATTACAAACCGAATTTAAAAATACGCAGCCGCAAAGAATTTTTTTTTCCAATATATTGGATTTTTAAGTGTTCCTGATTGTACATTTAACATACACATAAATTGTGAAATAACCCCATTGCTATTTTTATGCTTTTGTCCACAACAATAGGCTTCCTTCTTAGAAGTCCTGCCTTGACAGAGCCAAATATTCAAAAATTATCCAATATGCGTTTTACAGTGTATGGTGATGGTTTCTGTTCTTGTGGGTATCGAGTAGCAAATGCGTTACATGCTTCGACATAAGAGAATGATACTAAAAATTATTGAACATTTAAGAAAACGCCAATATTTCAAAAAGTTGTAATTTTAACCCCTACAATGCATATACTAGAAAAAGGGGAATTTAATTTTAAATAACATGATGTAAGAAGTTACAGGGTGTTCCATTTAAAATAAAAGAGTTTTTGAGGTTTGAATTTGACAAAATGTAACGTGAAAAATTAAATACTTGTTATACTATTGTCGAATTTATTTTTAACGTATAGTGTAGCTAACCGTGTGTTCTTTCTATGTGTCAAACAGCAAATGAAGATCTCCTACACCAAGAAAGTTATCAAGGTTCTTACAAACAGTTGCACCTGTCAAATTTTTTATAAAATGTCAAATATCTCCGAAACTACTGGGTTTAGATCTAGGGTGTGCTACATATTTAGCCATTCCGAAAAGTCGATAAAATATAGTGTTCCATTTGAAATAAGCAAGTTGGTATCGACTTCCGGTATAACCGTAAGTAAGTACCACTTGTATTTTTTTTTTGTTCAATTGGCCACACTGACCTTAGTAACTCCTAAAATTTTCAAAAGGATGTGTTCACCCGTTCTACGTATACTTCTACTACTCCATCCACTATGAATCAACCTGTATATATATACTTTATCAATATTGATGCAAATTAGTGTAATAACTTTTATTTTGAATATTTAGTTATCGAGATATCTAAGTATATTTTTGTTGATCTCTGTTTTTTAAATTTCATTCACAATAAATGCACATTGTATATCCATTTTTAGTGTGTTCTATTGTTAACCATTGTATGCTCTTAATGTATTTCTATAAATATATATTTTTTTGACTTTTGAGTATTAGTTTTAAAAATAAAACGTATATGGTTTATTCCTAGATAATATTGGAAAGTATTAACATGAAGATATTGGAAAGTATTACTAGGAAAATTTTCAGAAACTTTATACTCACAAAACTATATTCTAGGCATCTTTTGAACAATTTAGAAGCATTTATGTACAAATTTTCAACGATCGGGTTAACCTACATTTTTTACGATAATCCGGAGTAAAGAAAAATACAACTTTTAACATTTGTATGATTCCTTATCCACGCAAATAAATGTTCTTTTAATCAATGAAATAAAAATACGACTGCATACTTTCGGTTGGATAAAAGTTTTTCAATTTCATATATTATGGATTTTCCATGAAACATTCTAAATTGTAAATAATTGAGTAGAGTTCGATTTATTTTGGTTAGGTATGCATGTAAATGCAGTAACAAAGAAAAGCAATTTGTTAACGTGGATGTTAGAAAATTATGAATGATTAGAATTTACTTACGAATATTTATCGTATTCATATATCATGTGAATAAATACATAATTCCACCCCTGCCTGAAGTAACTCTTGAGCTGAAGCCAACCCTGTCTATCGCAGGGAACATCTGCGCATATTCTAGGCAGGTATACGTCACACAACAAATAATGAAACTATGAACATAGGGCAATAGCATTGAGTGAAACATCTGTATTTATCTGTGGTATTTATTTAGTATGTGACCACGATATCGCATTAAGAAGGGCGTTACCTACCTGACGGAAGCGCAATCGGCAACCGTCCGACGAAAGTGCAGACACGGCGTTTTTTTGGCGCACGAAGAAGGGCTGCAGAAAAAATAAAATGACAAAAATTTGGGGAAAAAAGGTAATTTACAAATGACTGCCAAAAGTTTGTGTTCAGCTTGACCGGAAATTTTGACTTCATGTCAAGTACTCCTCGAAGATTTTAAAACCAAACAATTTCGGAATATTATGAAATTAAATTTCACTGAATTGAACTCTATTACCTATTATCGATATTAGAGTTCTTTAAAAATAGTCGTTTTGTCATTTCTTGTCATGTTTACACCGATCTCACAATCGATAATGGGCAATACTTCATTAATTTTTAGTGACCATTTTCTTGTAAAGTGTCCAAATTTCTTCTTGTAAATCTGCAAAGTTTGTGTAATTACGACGGCCTCATCGGATTCGCCATTTTATATCGTTAACTTTTGACAACATCAGCTATTTTGTTTTTTCGGATTTTTACTCGCCCTATACTAGAAATAAAGTAATAGGGGACCATAGTCTAGAATTTGCAAACGATTTTCATAAAACTCGCTTAAGCCTTTCCACAAAAATCATTAAACAAACATGAAAAAAATATGAATACGGGTTTAATTGAGAACCTCATATCCTAATTTTTTTTTTTAAGTTGGTTTAAAAATAACTACGAATTATGTACCTCAACTGTACTTCTCGCTGCCTTACTCTAGGAATAAATTTCCAGTCTGCCGGTACACGCAGATTGTGCCTCAATACACCAAAATAAATCTGTTCAAACAAAAGTCTAAGAACTTTGCCAGAGCAGTGTCGTGGCAAGGATATATCCGATCTAGCGACACAGCTCTAGACGCTGAAGTATCTGCGTGTATGCTTACCTTTAGGAATGGCGAGAAAATACTGTCAAGGTGTACCTACACAAGATCTGTCTTATTACAATGTCTCCTTAGGTGTGTATAAACTCCTTGACAGTTGTGTGAGGTGAAGTACTTACCTAGCAAAATCATTTATATGTACAAAGTCTTGTCGTTCCGATCTACCTAAAATTGAAAGAAATAATTAACAATATATCAGTAGAATTACAACGTGAAAGTGTTACCATCAAAGATTAACAAAAGACAACGCAATGTGGCAATGTATGACACATTGAGGGTAAAATACCATAGCAGTAAAATAGATAAATGTTTTACTACTATGGTCGATTTATGCGATAAAGAGGCTAAATCCACGTTTTTCTTTCGGAAAACGAGGAATTTGAATGAGAACTGTTGTAATAAATTTCTTACATTGTGTATATCATATATCATTTCCCATAACTTTTTTCCCCAATTTACATCCCCATTCCCAGACCCCTTCAAGGACATCATCTCAATCAGATGTCATTGCAATACATACATGTTCCAAATTTTCAAGTGCATATCTCAATTTGACTTTATAATGGAGTGGAGGTGGTGGAAGGGATGAAAAATATAATAATCACCAAACACCAAATCTCAAGTTTCTGTACTCTTACCAGCTTGCTTTACTCATTTTCCCTTATTTACCTCTACCTACCCCCATCCCTTCAACGGAATCATCTCAAAACATAATCTAGTTCCAAATGTCGTTATGAAACATATGTGTACCAAATCTAAAGTGAATATCTTAATTTAATTTTGTCAGGCCCTTTAATAATGGAGTGGGGGTGGTGGAGGTGTTGAAAAATGTTATAAAGAAAATCTAAGTCCTTCGCTTCTAGTATATGCAACAAATCCCAAGTTTTTCACTCTTGCCTGCTTGCTTTACTTGTTTTTCCTTATTTACCCCTATTTAACCCCCGACCCTTCAACGAAATCATCTCAAAATATGATCAACTTCCATAATAAATACGTGTACCAAATTTCAAGTAAAAATCTTAATTTCATTTTATCAACCCTTTTAATGATTGAGTGGAGGAGGTGGGGAAGTTGAAAAATATTATTAAATAATCTGAGGCCTTGGCTTCTAGTATATACACCAAATTCGAGTTTCTCACTATTGCCTGCTTGCTTTACTTGTTTTCCCTTATTTACCCCTATTTAACCCCCGACCCTTCAACGAAATCATCTCAAAATATAATCTAATTCCAGATGTCGTGATAATATATATGTATACCAAACTTCAAGAGAATATCTCAATGTTATTTTATCCACACCTTTAATAACGGAGTGGGGGTGGTGGGTGGATGGAAAATTTTATAAAAAAAATTTGAGGCCTTGGCTTCTCAACTGTCAAGTTTCTCTACTCTTTCCAGCTTGTTTTTCTCATTCTCACCTATTTATCTCTACTTACCCCCCACCCCTTCAACGGACTCATCTCAAAATATAATCTAGTTCCATATGTTGTTATAATACATAAGTGTACAAAACTTCAAGTGAATATCTTAATTTAATTTTATCAGCCCTTTTAATAATTTAAGTGGGGGTAGTGGAGGGGTTGAAAATGTTATAAAAAAATCAGGGGCCTTCACTTCTACTATATATAACAAATCCCAAGTTTCTGTACTCCTACCAGCTTGTCTTATTTGTTTTCCCTTATTTACCCCTATTTACCCCCAACCCTTCACCAGATATGTTAAAAAAACAATCCAGTTCCAGATCTCAATACATACACACTTATACATAAGTGTACAAAATTTCAAGTCAATATCTTAAACCGTTCCAAAAAAAGTTACACACAGACAGGCAGAAAATTTGTTTTTACTAATATCTAAAATGTCGACGTTTCATGACATTTTAAACCTATTACAACAATAAAAAAATTTGAAACTTTGCGATTACTATCACTCCACGTGGATAATGAAGTAAAACAATAAATTTTTTGACAATCAAACCCTCATAGCTATGAAAATTTACATTTTCATGAAACATACTATATATAGTACAGTAAAATAAGGAATCAGCTTCGGAATCCTGTGTAACAGGGAGGACTTTTTTCCATTCTCTTCTAAATTGTATCTATCAATAATACATGATCAAAAGCTGCAATAGTTATTAAACAAGATAGGTGTTAAATTAGGTCTTTTCTCGAAGAACTTTTAAAATATAATTTTACCGAAGAGACGGCTTACGCCAATCGAAAGAGGAGGAAATTTTACGTAAATGTGTAAAAAAATTTACGATCAAATCCGTTGGATTATATGGCTGCATAATACGTGCGTATGAGCCAAAAGGCGTACTCCGTACAAAAATGGCTATAGCTGATGAATGGTAAAAGCAAAAGCAAAAAAAGCAGTGCTTATTGAAGAAAAATACTTCACTCACTCGATTGATGTATTTAAATGATCAAAAACATATGTAAACAATAATTATTAACTAATAATTAGCATACAATCACTTATTTCAGTAAATCTTCTGTAAATTGTAAAAGAAAATTATTTTTAAATTGAAATTGTGGATTGGTTTCCTCAAATGGTCATTATTATTATGATGTACACATTGAAAAAAATTCAAGAACATTTTTTAAATAAAAATTATAAACATAATTGCAGCAATTAGAAAGCAGCAACATTTTTTAATGGGTGGACCTTTATACGTAGAGCATTTATAGCAATTTTAAAAAAGTTTTGGAGACGATACGACCTGTTACACGGAATTCCTAAGTTAAACCCATTTTTTGTCTTATTTTACTACACTATTAAGAATACTAAAATGTTAAGAAAACTTTTTTCTCCTTTGATTTTTTCAGACTTTTAAAATTTTTAAAATGATTTTCCTCCAAATTTTTTCTACTTTTCTAGGTATTTCCGAGAGAACTTTGCAGATAAGCTTTCATGGAGAAGTTTATGAGGATAAAAGGTTTGTAAGAGATAAACTTACCTGAATTATTTCAGATATTTTCCTTGCAATCTTGATTTCCCTTCCCCTCTTTTTGTAAAGCTTCTAACATCTGTATCTTGGAAAATATTTATTAAAAATTAACAAGAGTAAAACGTTCTTGTTTTCCATCAAATAACGTAAAAATCTTTTTCTTTAACTTATTCGTGATTGAAAACTCGCCATTTTCTTTAAAAAATGATACTTTTTTCAACGGCTTTTTACGAACAACTCGAAAATTATGCGTCTAATGAAAAAAAGTATAAGGAACATAATTGTAGCTTATAAAAAAACAAAGAGATTCGTTTTTCTAGAAATATGCAATATGCAATATAAAGGGAGATATGGTTGACGAAAGGAAACTTTTTTTTTGTGAGCGCTCGAATCGGTGCATTCAACTTGAAATAACGGAAAAATAATCGACTTTAGGGGTATAATGCTAATAATAATGTTTGTAGTGCTTGAAAAGACCTTTAAAATGAGCACCGTAAAAAGTCGATTGCATTTAAATTAAGCGAGATGCCAAGAAGATTGACTACTCAACTTTTTTGAGAAAAAATGAACAGTAAAATTAACCTCACGACCACCAGAATTGAAATGCATCATGTTTCTCCTACGATAAGTTTTATTTTAGTGTTATGCATATGCTGAAAAAGTTTAACTGATTTAAAATGCACGCTTTTTGAAAAACGTTAATTTTAATTTTAACGTGTTTTTTTGAATTCTTCTAAAAAATTTTCTTTTTTTAAAAATAACTTCGAAAGGGTGATAGATACGTAAAATTTAGTTCAAAACAAAAATATAGATTTATTTAAATAAAAATTTTGTTTTTTTTAACATTTTTATACGATGAAAAATAATGAAGATATAGGCGATTGAAATTGATACCGACATGTTAGTAACAGCTGTTCTGAGCCCTTTAACCCTTTAGCTTTAAAAATCTGAGGGCGCCGAACCTCAAAAAAGTCCTTAGTCTTGTGGTCCATCAAATTGCCTTTAAAATGGTTTTTAGATGGGCTCAATGGCATGAAAATTGACGGAGATATCGTCAAAAAACCAATTTCATTTTTTCAGAGAAATTTTTGGAGTAAGCAATTTGTACCTATAATATCGTGTATATGTACGCGTTAAACTTGTAAATATTCAGTAGAATCCATTTTTATTTATCTTTTATTGGAAACCCAAAACAGTTAAATCTGCTAAAAAATATTTTTTTCTTTAATTTTAGGAGAAGGGGTAGTTTTTAAGGGTTGAAAATTGACAATTCATAAATAAATTATATATAATGAGCACTAAAGAATTCTTTCTTTCGTAATGTGCGATTTCACATGATAGAGACAAAAAAAACCGATTTTTTCCTGATTTACGACTTTACGGGGTAGTTTTTAAGGGTTCAAAACTTCATTGAAATCATAAATCATGCTTCAAAATGTTAAAGAATATTTATTCTACATAGCTAAGTAAGATTCCATTGATAAAATGCTTAAATTAGCATTTTTTTAAATTTTTCACGAAAGGGGTTGATTTCACCCCTAAAACGCAAAAAGCGCAATTCCGCACAATGTCACTTTTGAAGATAAGGGCAAAACACGCCTGCTCCCAAATTTTCAGAAAAATCGATGACGGTCGAAAGATTTCGGAAGTAATAGCTTATTTTTACCTTCATTGAATGTACTAAACAATTGTCGGCCAATACCACCCAATAAAAAGTTATAGAAAATGATCTAGACCATAAAAGCAACTTATTACAAAGGTTTTTGTGAAATTCCTCTTTTTCCGAAGAAATCGTGGTTCAAAAGTTAGACCGTACTATATGTAAACCTTGTGTTTTTGAGATATTTACTTTTAAAGTATTCAAGGCACTATTTTAAAATACAAGAAATATCATATTGTTACTTGATTTACAAATAATTAATAATGAAGCAGATGGTATAAAATTTAGAAACATATTTTTAGATTTTTATTTAACATCGTGGCTAAATGGAGACATTCAAAGTCAGTGAAGGAAGAAAAAATAAAAAAAGATTTTTATTTCATTTATTAAAATCCAACTCTAGCAATACAAGTAGGAGAGACAATGACTTTTAAAAATAAATGGATATATTTAAGAAAGTATAATTTATTTAAATACAAATTTCGTTCAAAAATAAATAATAATTAATAGTAGGTAATTAATAATAAAAGTGATCTGTCTTTGATACTGAATGTTCAAAGTGTCTTCTATTTACTACGATATATTTTACGACCCGTTTAGTAAGCGACCCGCGCCGTCAAGATAAATAAGAAGATTAAGAAGAAAAAAAGATCAATTGTCTGTCACAATTCTTCTGAGTATTTATTGTATCTTCATACACAAGAGATTTAATCCGTCCAAGATATCTGGCTCCCACGATTTGTACAACAGTCAGGAAAATGCGTATTTAAGTAGTTTCTGACCGGTATGGCAAAGTGTACTGGAGCGCCATCTTGCATGAAAAACATAAAATTCTATCCTAAATTCAGTTGGTAACTCATAAAATTGAGTAAGTAGCTGAGTTTGGACATTAAAAACATATTTTTTCTCTGTGTATTAAAGCTGCATATATTTAAAAAATATATATGGTACTGTTATTTCAATGAGTTCTTGCCAATAACACAGGTCTACAAAGAAAAAATTGTTATAGAGACCTGACCCTACTATTCTTTAGTAAAAATTCTCCGCTGAAGCAGGAAATGAAAATTATCGTATGAAGGAATTGGGGTGTGTGGGGGGGAAACACACGATAAATGTTTTCATTTTTTTCATTTTCGGCTTCAGCGGAAAATTTTACTGAAGATGGGTAGGTCTTCCGCCCGGTTTGCATTTTTTTAAATTTTTGGAGGGTATTTGGGTGTGGGGGGGAACCCACACGATATGTTTTTTTTCACTTTCAGCTTCAGCGGAAAATTTTACTAAAGAATAGTAGAGCCAGGTCTCCATAACAAAAAAAATTTTTTTGTAGTCCTGTGTAATGTAATGAAAAATTAAATAGCTCATTGATGCTTTCTCAGAAATAAAAATATTTTCTTGTTACACAGTGCTCCACCAGAGTTACTCCACCAGAAAAATATAATACAAATAATGAAAAAGCTTAATTTACCTAACATTCCTTCCAGTTCCGCTAGCAATAGTTGTCCCCCATAATCTTCCATTTGTGACAGGGGATTAATATGATATCTTGCCAAAAACTGTTCGATTTCTTCATCACTGAAGTCACACCTAAGAAATTCAAGTATTTACAAAGTCTTTCAGTAAATTGTTATAACTAAATTTTACTTTCTGAGAGTTTCACGGATACGTTTTATTGTTACGTCCAACTCTCCCTTTGCTTTTTTTTTTCTTAGGCATCCTAATTTTTCAAAAATCCTACGAATATGTCTACCAAAATACTCCGTCATTTGTAGTTCATCGGGGGCAATTGCTATTTCAGTTTTTACATCAGCATATGTATCGTTAATGATCGCCAAAAACATGTTCTACAAAATGTGAAACAAGAAACGTATATAATTATATGCAAATGCAACTTCCTGGAACTGTATAACAATAGAGCATTTTCTTACATATTTCAGTTGATTGTGAACTTTAGAAGAAGCCGCACCGAAGAGACATAGATGTCGAAAATAACATTATGATAACAGTTATACTGTTCATAATGGGCATATTTTTTTTCTTATCTTGTGTAAGAAGGATATATGTTTTAAACTTATCTGTGATAAGTATTTTGTAAAAGTTTGAATAATTACTAGTATTTTCTGGTAATATATTTATTCACTTGTTTCTAAGAAACGTATAGTAGGGCCTTTTTAGGGCAACCCACCTCTGGACACGTTAATCGCCCAAATATAATTAAAAAAAGTTGCGCTGTAGGCCCCAATTCTTTTTATACTATTTGTTTCATTATATGCTAGAGATATCGTATAAATATTTCAACACAAGTATAAGCAAAAAAAAAAATTATTCACTTCTAAATCGTATAAATATTATAAAAATTGATTTTGGTCACATTTGGGCACGGAAAAATATTTTCAACATGAAAACCGGCATTTGAGTCTCAGAGCACCTGCATGGTTTTCGCCGTGTGACTTATATATCGGTCCTCGCATTGCTGCAAGTTATGGCTTATTTTCATGTATCAGAGAGAACCGAAATTGAATCCTACTGATATAACCACTAGAAAACTAAAAAATGACGAGATAATTGCGAGGGAACACAATGAAGTAGTTGTTCTAATGTAACAAGATAAGCGGGATGTACCTTGTCTTAGTACATATCATACAGCAGTGACTTACAACAAAAATAAGAAAACGCGACGAAGAAATTGATAAACCCACTATTATTTGTAATTATAACAACAGTAAATTTTTCATTGATCTAGTTAGATATGAAAATGAACAGCACGTTTTAGCGGAGGTGCTATCTAAAGATCGTCGTAGATGTGTTCATTAGCGGATTTGTTTTACTACAACACTCAGGCCTCAAGGCCCATTGTGCTCGTAGGGATCTACAGTTTTGCGTGGACTCCAAACCACGGTCATCGGCTATCAACTTTGACGCACCCCAGGCCATCTCACCGCCTTTCTGGCGGGCCAATAGCCCTTGGGGTCTTCTCTGCAGCGAAGACAGTTGCCCTGTGCCATCGGCGCCACCTTACTAAGCGACTTAACGGCCCGGAACTGTCTCAGTCGATAGCCTACCGACTAATAGACGGATACATGTCCACGAAACAACGCTGTGCCTTGCGTGTTCGTGATTCTAGTTTAAAAAATGAAATTTATGTTTGGGTCGTCTCGAGCTTAGAGTACGACTGGTTGAATAATAGCTAGCAAATTTGTTTAATGAAGGGCGCCAGCTAGCTCTTTTGAGACTCTGAGACTTGGACTAATATTCAGATAGGCTTTGATTTCACTTGTTATTTAATAGTTAGAAATAAAACGACGAATTTTAATATAACGACGAGAAGTATAAAATTTGTTTATTGATTAAAGTACAGTCTTGGATTTCGTAGAAACACTTATAATTAAAATTTGTACACTAGATTTATTATTATTAAAACTCAACTATTTAAAATAGTCACTGGACGCGAGGTTTGATTAATTTTGAGAGCAACCCGGAGAGAGAGTAGCGCGGAGACGTGGACTGGTAACGCGATGTGGAGATACTGCCTGAATACTGCACGCTCTCGGCGGCTTTTATACTAGTAAGGAATTCCAGAACACGGAAGTGACGTATCATCGTGACATAATATGACATCATTTTCCACCAATGAGAAGCGATGGCCTACGTGACTGAATGCATGTAGCCGGTGTGAGTCATACTTGTCTTAGAACGGTGCTCGTGCCTATCCGGAAACTGATTACGTTAATTTACGTAATTGGAATAAAGAGAGATTCAACTCCGTGCGTTGTGCGCGTGAGCAATTGGAATTATGCGGGCAATCGGCAATTCGTCCGCATGAAACTGGATATAAAATTACTATGGTGAATAGCGCGACCTGAATGGCTTCGTCGACGCGGCGACGGTGACGATGGATTTGAATGAGTGTAATACGCGGGGTACTTTCGAATTTATTAATGAATTTTAAATTAAATCTGAGTATTACTAGTTTTTTAGTGATTTGCAATGTATTTTGAATTTAAAGAATATTTGTGAGCTTTAGAATGACTGAATTATATTTTGAATATTATTTATTAAGCGGAAGGCTATACGTATCGACGGCGACGAGATGAATTAGGAGTACTTTCGAAAATTTTATAAATTGAGAAAAAATTAAAATTTTGCTATCGGGTTTTTTGATCGAAATAGGTTCTTTGCATGAATTTAGTGATATACTCGAGTTTCGGAGAGTTTGAATTTGAATAGAACGGAAGTTATTGAATTTTTTAGATTATTTATAAAAATAGACAAATATGTTTTTTTATAGATTTTGAGGTCGGCGATCGATTTGATAATTTTAAATGAGTCTTTTTGAAAAATTTGAACTTGATAGGGGTTGAAAATATTAAGTACTACAACACCCCCCTGACTGTAGAGTGATACTTTGGAATAGTTGAGTTTTGTACATGGACTGATTGAAAAATGTAAATCTTAAACTAATACATGAAAATAAATATGACATTAAATACATATACGGAATGATGAAGAATAAATATATAAGTCAGTTTTGAGATCTGTGAAACTGTTTTACGAGAATAATTTTGTTTGATTTAATAATGAATTTGAGCAAAATAAAAAGTGATTTATTCTGAAAGATAATAAAAATAACTGAGCAAAATTTATCAAGAGAAATTTTGGCTGAACTTGAAGTAATAACGATAAATAAAATAATTTGTTCTGATAATAAGTAACTTAAAAACGGTATTTGTCAAATAAATAGTAAAAATGAGTAAAAATTCTGATTATTTTATAAGAAAATTTATAAATGAAAAATGACTTTTTTCAAAGAAAACAAATCTGAACATAAATACGGTTATACATATGAGAATTAAAATAAATAAACATTGAACATAATTCCTGATTCGAGGAAAAAATAAACGAAGAGAAATTCTAGTCTTGTATCGCCATGGCACTGGCACGTAGCGCTTCACTACCCTGTCTTACTCAAAGTCTATGGTGATAGTGAGTTTCAGTCTCTTTCTGTTGGTGGGCCGGTCGTCGTTGTTTTCTTCCACACGGACGGCGGTGGCAATTCCTGCGTTGTCGGTGGGAACTTCTATTTGTAACTGGGGCACTCCGGCGGGAACTGGTGGCTGTGGCACTCTGGAAATTGGGACTTGCCTTATCCATGGGATAGGTCGATGAGGGTCCTGAGCGAGGGTGAGCGTTCTGTTATTATAATCGAGGAAGGCTCGTCGGTTTTCTAGAAAGCGCCCTCCTAGGAGCATAACGTCTGGTAGAGTTTGCATGATGTCGAATTCTTCGATGATTATATTGCCGTTGATTTCAATAGGCACGGCGGCGATTCCAAGGGACTGGCATTGATGACCATTGATTAGTTCGAAAGTGTTGATGTGGTTTGTGTTGATTCTCTGGCGACATTGGTCTTGGCGAAGTAGGCTGTATATCGAGCCGCTATCTAGTACGGCGGGCACTGTTTGATTGAAAATCGTAACTGATATTTTTGGTTGCTGTCGATCCATGGTGTATGGTGGATAATAGCGTTCTTCGGGAATTTCGTTACTTCTTTGTCGCTGCTCTTCTCTCTCCGTTTGCCCTCGTTGTGACATGATGATAATATAATGTAGTGGTTTAATAACTTGTGTATCGAAGGAAGCTTGGTCTGTTTTCATGCGTGAACTGCTGTCTGTCGTGCGCTGGGCGGCTTTTATATGTTCGGTAATTGTGGTGGGGATTTCGTTAGCGTCGGTTGCACAATGTTGCGCAATATTGTGTTCGGTATTGTTTTCGTTTTCTGAGATAAATAAATCTTCTTCGAAATCGGACTCGGGGGTCGTAGGAAATGTGTTTAACGTTGATAATTGTTGGAATACAGGGTTCAGCTCAAATAGGCCTGGTATTAAATGTAAAGGAATGAACGTGGAAGGCTCAGAGGTCGCATTGTTTATAGAATGAGGGTTGCGAGAAGCGTGATTCTCGGCTTCGAGTGATGGCGCGGGGGCCTGGGACGATTGAAGAACGTGATCTTCTTGTTTGAGGGATGACACATACGTGGAAGATGGGGAAACACTCGGTGCGTGAACCTGGTGCCGATGTAACAGAGCGTGATCTCTTACATCTGAAGGAGTCTGACCTGGCATAGTACCCAGGGGTCGGCGATGCAAAGCGTGATTTGCGAAAGCTTGACCTGGCGTAGAACCCAGGGGTCGACGAGTAGGGGATGTATGTGTTTGGAAGTAGGGATGAAAGTACGGCGTCTGAGCTTCTATGAATGATCGAATAATATTGTTGTTGAATTCTGCTGATTGCTGCGTATGACGATGTAGGTTGCGTTGTAGATAATGATGTTCGTATGGCGTTGTTATTGCGTTGTGTTGAAAGTATGAAGTTGGATAGAATTGTCTGATAAGGCTGCGTTTGAATAGGGCGTAGTCACCAATATATAGGGTATAGGGTTCGTACCACCTTTCTGCATATCCTCGTAAATGTTGTTTTGCGATTATTACTTTGTTGAATTCGTCGGTGATGTTGTGTTGTTGAAAAAGAGTTTCGAGATTGAATAAAAATTCATTGACGTTTTCATGTTCAAAACCATAAAATAGACATTTTGAATCGTATCGTGTGGGATTAGAACAGATATTTACGTTTGAATTTTGTTGGCATTGGTCGATGTGAATTTCGTCTAGGGCTCGTGTGAATGCTTGCACCATCTTGTCAAAGATGCAGTCGACGTTGCAAGATTCCATTTTGACTTGTGAATGAGGAGTAAAAAGAGTTTGCCTACCTGAAGTATTTTGTTGTGGTGTCGGTTGCGGGTACGTTTCTCTAACATGAGAAGGGTAGATTCTATCATGATTGCTTACGTTGACGATGTTCGCAGTTGCCTCTCTATCACGAGTGAACGGGCCTGGTCCATCGACGTCATGTCTTTGGGCAGCTTCCCTTAAAGTTCGCATCAAGTCCTCGTAGGTTTCCATGGTAAAAAATTCCAAAAGCACGTTTCGATTTCTTCTCGTAAAGTTCGGTTCCTTGTCTAGGCACTCCCTACTCAGTTCAAGAATGCTTTTAACAATTCACCGCTCTACTGGTTTCTGCTTCTTTCTTCTATTTTCTGGCACTTTTTTCGTTGCACTTTTGAACGCCCCTTAGTTGGGAGACATGTCCACGAAACAACGCTGTGCCTTGCGTGTTCGTGATTCTAGTTTAAAAAATGAAATTTATGTTTGGGTCGTCTCGAGCTTAGAGTACGACTGGTTGAATAATAGCTAGCAAATTTGTTTAATGAAGGGCGCCAGCTAGCTCTTTTGAGACTCTGAGACTTGGACTAATATTCAGATAGGCTTTGATTTCACTTGTTATTTAATAGTTAGAAATAAAACGACGAATTTTAATATAACGACGAGAAGTATAAAATTTGTTTATTGATTAAAGTACAGTCTTGGATTTCGTAGAAACACTTATAATTAAAATTTGTACACTAGATTTATTATTATTAAAACTCAACTATTTAAAATAGTCACTGGACGCGAGGTTTGATTAATTTTGAGAGCAACCCGGAGAGAGAGTAGCGCGGAGACGTGGACTGGTAACGCGATGTGGAGATACTGCCTGAATACTGCACGCTCTCGGCGGCTTTTATACTAGTAAGGAATTCCAGAACACGGAAGTGACGTATCATCGTGACATAATATGACATCATTTTCCACCAATGAGAAGCGATGGCCTACGTGACTGAATGCATGTAGCCGGTGTGAGTCATACTTGTCTTAGAACGGTGCTCGTGCCTATCCGGAAACTGATTACGTTAATTTACGTAATTGGAATAAAGAGAGATTCAACTCCGTGCGTTGTGCGCGTGAGCAATTGGAATTATGCGGGCAATCGGCAATTCGTCCGCATGAAACTGGATATAAAATTACTATGGTGAATAGCGCGACCTGAATGGCTTCGTCGACGCGGCGACGGTGACGATGGATTTGAATGTGTAATACGCGGGGTACTTTCGAATTTATTAATGAATTTTAAATTAAATCTGAGTATTACTAGTTTTTTAGTGATTTGCAATGTATTTTGAATTTAAAGAATATTTGTGAGCTTTAGAATGACTGAATTATATTTTGAATATTATTTATTAAGCGGAAGGCTATACGTATCGACGGCGACGAGATGAATTAGGAGTACTTTCGAAAATTTTATAAATTGAGAAAAAATTAAAATTTTGCTATCGGGTTTTTTGATCGAAATAGGTTCTTTGCATGAATTTAGTGATATACTCGAGTTTCGGAGAGTTTGAATTTGAATAGAACGGAAGTTATTGAATTTTTTAGATTATTTATAAAAATAGACAAATATGTTTTTTTATAGATTTTGAGGTCGGCGATCGATTTGATAATTTTAAATGAGTCTTTTTGAAAAATTTGAACTTGATAGGGGTTGAAAATATTAAGTACTACAACATACTGTCCAAGAAAGAACAAGTGCCTGATTATTTCTTGACTTAATTTTGTTTGTTTAGGTTTTTTATTGTTTTTTAATTGGGTCGTCTCGAGCTTAGAGTACGACAGATATTATAATAACTAGCAAATTTATTTATTGAAGGGCGCCAGCTAGCTCTTTTGAGACTCTGAGACTTGGACTAATATTCAGATAGGCTTCGATGACACTTGTTGATTAATAGTTAGTAAATAAAACGACGAATTTTTAGATAACGACGAGAAGTATAAAATTTGTTTATTGATTAAAGTACAGTCTTGGATTTCGTAGAAACACTTATAATTAAAATTGGTACACTAGATTTATTATTATTAAAACTCAACTATTTAAAATAGTCACTGGACGCGAGGTTTGATTAATTTTGAGAGCAACCCGGAGAGAGAGTAGCGCGGAGACGTGGACTGGTAACGCGATGTGGAGATACTGCCTGAATACTGCACGCTCTCGGCGGCTTTTATACTAGTAAGGAATTCCAGAACACGGAAGTGACGTTTCATCGTGACATAATATGACATCATTTTCCACCAATGAGAAGCGATGGCCTACGTGATTAAATGCATGTAGCCGGTGTGAGTCATACTTGTCTTAGAACGGTGCTCGTGCCTATCCGGAAACTGATTACGTTAATTTACGTAATTGGAATAAAAAGAGATTCAACTCCGTGCGTTGTGCGCGTGAGCAATTGAAATTATGCGGGCAATCGGCAATTCGTCCGCATGAAACTGGATATAAAATTACTATGGTGAATAGCGCGACTTGAATGGCTTCGTCGACGCGGCGACGGCGACGATGGATTTGAACGAGTGTAATACGCGGGGTACTTTCGAATTTATTAATGAATTTTAAATTAAATCTGAGTATTACTAGTTTTTTAGTGATTTGCAATGTATTTTGAATTTAAAGAATATTTGTGAGCTTTAGAATGACTGAATTATATTTTGAATATTATTTATTAAGCGGAAGGCTATACGTATCGACGGCGACGAGATGAATTAGGAGTACTTTCGAAAATTTTTATAAATTGAGAGAAAATTAAAATTTTGCTATCGGGTTTTTTGATCGAAATAGGTTCTTTACATGATTTTAGTGATATACTCGAGTTTCGGAGAGTTTGAATTTGATTAGAACGGAAGTTATTGAAGTTTTTATATTATTTATAAAAATAGCCAAATATGTTTTTTTATAGATTTTGATGTCGGCGATCGATTCGATAATTTTAAATGAGTCTTTTTGAAAAATTTGAACTTGATAGGGGTTGAAAATATTAGGTACTACAACACCCCCCTGACTGTAGAGTGATACTTTGGAATAGTTGAGTTTTGTACATGGACTGATTGAAAAATGTAAATCTTAAACTAATACATGAAAATAAATATAACATTGAATACATATACGGAATGATGAAGAATAAATATATAAGTCAGTTTTGAGATCTGTGAAACTGTTTTACGAGAATAATTTTGTTTAAGTTAATAATGAATTTGAGCAAAATAAAATGTGATTTATTCTGAAAGATAATGGAAATAACTAAGTGAAATTTATCAAGAGAAATTTTTTTGATGAGCTGAACTTGAAATAATAACGATAAATAAAATAATTTGTTCTGATAATAGGTAACTTAAAAATGGTATTGTCAAATAAATAGTAAAAATGAGTAAAAATTCTGATTATTTTATAAGAAAATTAAGAAATGAAAAATGACTTTTTTCAAAGAAAACAAATCTGAACATAAATACGGTTATATACATATGAGAAATAAAATAAATAAACATTGAACATAATTAGTAATGTGAATATACACATCACTTTTACAAATAAATAATAACTATTCTTAACTAGGTGGAATACATACAATTTTTTATTCGTCTTGAATAACAGTTCTAGCTCGTCTTCGTTTTCGACGGGAACTCGTTGTTGGTTGGGGATTGAGATTGGCCGTGTTGGATTGGGTGTCTGATTGGCTTTCAGAGGTAGAGGGTCCTGGATCTACCTTAATTTCTGGCTGGTATCCTTCCTCTGATGTTGGTGGGACTGTTGAGGGTTCGTTGAAATCTGTGAACATAGGTATAGGAGGAGGATCGGGAACGATGGGTATAGGGTTGGTTGGTGGTAAGTTTGGTTCGACGGGTTCGGGAATAAGGTTGTCATCATCGGGGTCGTCATAATCGGAGTCACTTTCTGTTGGAACGTCTTCTAACTCGTTGCCTATGGGCGTTGGACGAATGTCGTCTACATGGATTAAGTAAGCATGTGGTCCTCTTTGGACGTCATAAACTTCATCTGACATTTTTCGAATGATACGATGGGGTCCTGTCCAAGCGGGTAAGAATACGTCTTGTCTTTTTCTAAGTACTTTTACCATTACCATGTCTCCTTCATTATAGGTGACTATTGGCTTGGCATTGGGTGGTGAATAGTTTTGTTGATATTGTTTTTGATTATTAGTGATTTCATGATTTCGGTCTTCGTAAGGTTGTTCATCATGTGTCTCTCGTTCGTGAATATATTGTGGTAAGTTTATTTCACCTTGCTGGGGAATTTCATAGCCAATCAAGGCTCTACTAGGCGTCATTTGCGTAGAGGCATTACGTCTGGTTCGTAGAATTCGTAACACTTGGTATATGTATTTGTCCCAGGTGTTTTGTTGCTTATGGTAAGTCAAGGTTCTTAAGGTTTTCTTGAATTCTTGTACTCTTCGTTCGACTGGATTAGCGCGTTGATGATAAATAGGAGCGTACTTGATAGTTATTTCATTGCGTCCGCACCATTGGTTGTAGATGGCGCTGTCGAACTGTCCTCCATTGTCTGATATGATATATTTTGGTGTGCCATATCTGGATATAATTTCCTCTTCTAAGTACTGTATAATAGTTCGGGCGTTTACTTCGGGATAAACCTTAGCTTCTACCCATTTTGTATATACGTCTTCGACGACTATTATGTATCTATTTTTGCGTGGCGTTTCCTTATATGGTCCCAATACGTCTACGCTTATCATTTCGAAGGCCTTTTTCGGCGTATGGGCCTGATAAGGAGCTGGTGGTTGGTATTGTCGGGTTTTTACTTCGTGACATACTTTGCATTGGTTGACATAATTGGCTACAAATTTATGAATGTTTTTCCAGAAATAAAATCTGATAATGGCTCGTAGTGTTTCATCTCGGCCTGGATGAGCGGCAATATTGTCATCGTGGAAATTACTCATAACATGGGCTATCATGCTTTGTGGGACTACGAGTTTTTCTTCATCTTGGTATTTTCGCCAAAGGCATCCGTCTTTGACGACGTATTGGTTTATAAATCGTTGTTCTTTGTTTGTCTGTGGTCCGTCGGCTGTAATTTGTTCCCATTTTCTAATTTGGTTTTGACTGTCTCTGGATTGTAATTGTCTTCGTTGGATTTCTTCAAAAAGGTCTGCACGTGTGAATAAGTTTAGACTTTCGGGTAATAGTTTGGGGGGTACCATTCTTTCTTCATTAATTTCGATTGGTTCGGCTTGTTCATCGGGATATCTGCTTAAGAAGTCTGGTAGTTCATTTTCTTTTCCTGATACGTGTTCCATATCAAAGGAATATTCTTGAAGTAATAATGACCATCTGGTAAGCTTAGTTTTTGCATCTTGGTTTTTGTGTAACCATAATAAGGCTCGGTTGTCGGTTTTGAGAATAAATTTAGAGTGTTCTAGGTACATGGAATATTTCTTGACGTATGTGACAATAGCTAAGCATTCGATTTCATTTATGTGATATTTTTTCTCTGCAGGTTTTAAACATGCACTTGAAAAGGAAATAATATGTTTCTCGCCTTTGTCACCTAATTGGTATAATACGCCTGATATTCCAGTAAGAGATCCGTCTGTCTGTAGTATGAATGGTTTATGAAAATTTGGTCTATGTAGTTCAAGTGGTTCTGACGCAATAGTTTTTATTTTGTCGAAGGCTTCTTGATGATATTGGGTCCATTTATATTTCTTGTCCTTTTGTAATAATTCAGTTAATGGTTGTATTAGGGTGGAGGCGTCTTGAATATATTCTCTAATCCAATTGAAGGTACCTAAAAAACTTTGAAGTTGTTTTTTGGTACGGGGTGATTCGAATTTTTGTAATGCGACGACATGTTTATTTTGGGGTAATGTTTTCGAGCTGGAAATTCGGTGTCCTAAATAGTTTAATTCGGTAGTGGCTATTTTGCATTTTTCTGGGGACACTTTTAAATTGTGTAGTCTGAGTCTTTCGAATACAAGTTTTAGATGTTCATTGTGTTCCTCTAAATTATTGCTGTAAATAATTATATCGTCGAGGTAAACTTGTACGAATTTATGTATAAATCCCGTGAGTACATCTCTGACCATAAAATTTTGAAATGTTGAGGGTGCTGTTTTGAGCCCAAATGGCATTACATTAAATTGATATGATCCTCCATCGGGTGTTGTGAAGGCCGTATATTTTTTTGAGTCGGGATCCATTGGAATCTGCCAATAGCCGGATGTTAGGTCTAGTAGAGTAAAGACTTTGGCTTCTCCGAGAGTATTGATGGTTTCGTGAATTTTAGGTAAAGTGGATGACGTTTCGATGGTAATATTGTTTAGTTTTCTATAGTCAATACAAAATCGTGGTTTCTTTCCTAAAACTTCAATGATTACGGGTGGTGAGCTGTACGGTGAATTGCTGGGTTCAATGACTCCAGCTTTCAGCATTTCGTCTATCTGTTCGTAAAATAATTTCTTTTTATAGGGTGACATGGGGTAGCATTTTTGATGTACGATATTCTGATCGGAGACTTGAATAGCATGTTTGGTGGTTGTTGTTGTGACGCCCTTGGTTGGCTTGTCACTAAAGATGTCTGCGTAGTTGTTGAAAGTGGATCGTAAATGTGCATCGGCTTCGCGTGGTATAATTATCTTTTTACTCAGGCTAGCAGAGGGGTCAATGTATCTTTCTTCTTGGTCCCAGTAGATCGTTTTTCTAGACGTCCTTCCTACATATAAGCACTTCCGCTCATAGTCCAGGTGAACTCCCTCGTTCTCCAGGAACGGCGCGCCTAGAATTAAATCCTCATTCAAGTTTTGGATTACTGCGAATTCTTCATGTATTCGCTCTCCTTGGATCTCAAGTTCCAGATTAACATTGCCTTTCGAATAAAGGTTTTGTCCTCCACATGCCATTGTAAAAATAGTTGAATTATTGTTCCTAAGGTCCAGATCTATAAGTCCTTGTTTTATCACGTTGCTAGCAGCTCCAGTATCAACAAAGGCTTTAACGTCTATGCCATTGACCTTAATAGGAATTCTCGGCAAAACTCGATGCGTATTGTTTGTGAAAGAAAGGAAGTTTCCCATTGATGTCGTGGATGTTTGTTCGGGGGCGTGACCTTCGAACTGATTTTTTGGCAGCGAACTGGGGGCGTGACCTTCAGCTGCTGGTAATGAAGTCGGACCTGGCGTGGAACCCAGGGGTTGACCGAATGAAGCGGGGTTTGTGATTAATGATTTTCTGGGGGCGTGACCTTCAGAAACGAGTAAAGAAGTCTGACCTGACGAAGTACCCAGGGGTCGGCGATGCAAAGCGTGATTTGCGAAAGCTTGACCTGGCGTAGGACCCAGGGGTTGACTGAGCGTGGATGGCTGTCTGGGGGCGTGACCTTCAGAAGCGGATGAGGAAGTCTGACCTGACGAAGTACCCAGGGGTCGGCGATGCAAAGCGTGATTTGCGAAGGCTTGACCTGGCGTAGAACCCAGGGGTTGACTGGTTGTGGATGGCTGTCTGGGGGCGTGACCTTCAGAAGCGGATGAGGAAGTCTGACCTGACGAAGTACCCAGGGGTCGGCGATGCAAAGCGTGATTTGCGAAAGCTTGACCTGGCGTAGAACCCAGGGGTTGACTGGTTGAAGCGGGGATGGTGAGGGATTGCAACGAAGCGTGATTCGTTACAGTTGGTTCAGTAAATAACGTAGAAATATCGATTACATCGCCGTACTGATCTGATGAGGTTTCATGAGGTTGAAACGGTATGGTAGATGAATCTGTGAATGATGATGAAAGTGGTGGACCGGTCGCCGTGGAATGAATTAATTGTTGTAATGGCGAGGGGCGCCGGTCCTCTGTTCGTTTCCCTGATTCTGCCCGTTCTGGAAATAGGGATTCCTTGGACATTCCCGTAGCCAATGCCACTCCTGGCAAATTCTGCAAGGTGTTGGTGGGGATCTATCATGATTTCCCGGTGGTCTTGGTACGAGTGCGGAATTTCCTGAATCCGGACCTGACTGAATAGCTAATTGATTTGGCGGCGATGTAGTTCGATTGTAGTTTTGTCTCCGGGTTGCGTTTGAGTTTTGATTATAATTGTTGAAGTTATTACTAGTGTTCGATGATTTACGTTGAAAAGATTGAAATTCTGATATGCTTTCTTCGATTTCTGCGGCGATTTGTAATAATTCTTCAGGCGTTGCGAAGTCTCTGTAGCGTATTTGCGATTTAATTTCGGGTATTAACTGACGATAAATGCAATGGGCTTGTTCTAATGCTGGTCTAGCGGGATCGACGCGATTAAAGAGGCCAATTTTCTTGGAAATAAAAATAGTTACTGATTCACCTTTTTGTTGTGATTTATTATGTAAAAGATATTCTGCGTGAGCCCTTCTGGCCATGGAATCAAATGTTTGACACAAGCGTAATTTGAATGTTGAGTAGTTATAAATTAGATTTTTATGCGGCTCATACCATTCTTTGGCTTGGCCTCTAAGTTGAGAAGTAATGATTAAGAGTTTTTCGCTATCTTCTTGAATATTATATTTAAAAAAATAATCTTCGATTTTATTTATGAAAGTTCTAGCACTCTCGTGTTCTAGCCCTTGAAACATATAACTAGGGGAATTTTGAATTGATTGTAAAATTTTATCTGGTTTCCCTTGCGGGTTTTGATTAATTACTGACTGCATTGCTTGTTGAACGGCTTGTGACATTCCTACTAATACTTGATTTAACTCGACTGTGTTTAAGAACGAAGTTTGTTGAATATTTTGTGGTTGAGGTGTTGAAAAAATTTGCCTACCTGATATATTTTGTTCTGGTGTCGGTTGCGGGTACGTTTCTCTAACATGAGAAGGGTAGATTCTATCATGATTGCTTACGTTGACGATGTTCGCAGTTGCCTCTCTATCACGAGTGAACGGGCCTGGTCCATCGACGTCATGTCTTTGGGCAGCTTCCCTTAAAGTTCGCATCAAGTCCTCGTAGGTTTCCATGGTAAAAAATTCCAAAAGCACGTGTCGATTTCTTCTCGTAAAGTACGGTTCCTTGTCTAGGCACTCCCTACTCAGTTCAAGAATGCTTTTAACAATTCACCGCTCTACTGGTTTCTGCTTCTTTCTTCTGTTTTCTGGCACTTTTATTCGTTGCACTTTTGAACGCCCCTTAGTTGGGAGACATGTCCAAGAAAGAACAAGTGCCTGATTATTTCTTGACTTAATTTTGTTTGTTTAGGTTTTTTATTGTTTTTTAATTGGGTCGTCTCGAGCTTAGAGTACGACAGATATTATAATAACTAGCAAATTTATTTATTGAAGGGCGCCAGCTAGCTCTTTTGAGACTCTGAGACTTGGACTAATATTCAGATAGGCTTCGATGACACTTGTTGATTAATAGTTAGTAAATAAAACGACGAATTTTTAGATAACGACGAGAAGTATAAAATTTGTTTATTGATTAAAGTACAGTCTTGGATTTCGTAGAAACACTTATAATTAAAATTGGTACACTAGATTTATTATTATTAAAACTCAACTATTTAAAATAGTCACTGGACGCGAGGTTTGATTAATTTTGAGAGCAACCCGGAGAGAGAGTAGCGCGGAGACGTGGACTGGTAACGCGATGTGGAGATACTGCCTGAATACTGCACGCTCTCGGCGGCTTTTATACTAGTAAGGAATTCCAGAACACGGAAGTGACGTTTCATCGTGACATAATATGACATCATTTTCCACCAATGAGAAGCGATGGCCTACGTGATTAAATGCATGTAGCCGGTGTGAGTCATACTTGTCTTAGAACGGTGCTCGTGCCTATCCGGAAACTGATTACGTTAATTTACGTAATTGGAATAAAAAGAGATTCAACTCCGTGCGTTGTGCGCGTGAGCAATTGAAATTATGCGGGCAATCGGCAATTCGTCCGCATGAAACTGGATATAAAATTACTATGGTGAATAGCGCGACTTGAATGGCTTCGTCGACGCGGCGACGGCGACGATGGATTTGAACGAGTGTAATACGCGGGGTACTTTCGAATTTATTAATGAATTTTAAATTAAATCTGAGTATTACTAGTTTTTTAGTGATTTGCAATGTATTTTGAATTTAAAGAATATTTGTGAGCTTTAGAATGACTGAATTATATTTTGAATATTATTTATTAAGCGGAAGGCTATACGTATCGACGGCGACGAGATGAATTAGGAGTACTTTCGAAAATTTTTATAAATTGAGAGAAAATTAAAATTTTGCTATCGGGTTTTTTGATCGAAATAGGTTCTTTACATGATTTTAGTGATATACTCGAGTTTCGGAGAGTTTGAATTTGATTAGAACGGAAGTTATTGAAGTTTTTATATT
This sequence comes from Stenurella melanura, assembly GCA_963583905.1. Taxonomy (NCBI): domain Eukaryota; kingdom Metazoa; phylum Arthropoda; class Insecta; order Coleoptera; family Cerambycidae; genus Stenurella; species Stenurella melanura. The sequence continues at coordinate 43,059,703 of OY757313.1, read as the reverse complement.
ATTTATAAAAATAGCCAAATATGTTTTTTTATAGATTTTGATGTCGGCGATCGATTCGATAATTTTAAATGAGTCTTTTTGAAAAATTTGAACTTGATAGGGGTTGAAAATATTAGGTACTACAACAATACACTGGTTCACCCATCCAAATGCCGGACTCAGCCAGCGTGCCTTAACATCGCTGATCGAGTGTCGGAAATTAAACTGGTGACCGTACCTCGTCCCCCTCGTAGATGTGTTGCTTGTTATGAAAAAATAAGCAACAGTGAAGTTCGGAAAAAGGCACAGCTGCAAGCACAGAAGTCTATGTTTCGTTGCCCACAATGCACAACATTTTACTGTTTATCATGTTTTCTTGGTATTCACAAATGTCAAAGATAATTTATATCATTTGCAAGATAGTTTTGTGACAACTAGATATACAGGGTGTGGCAATGTGCGTCGGACCTCGATATCTCGAGTTCTACGATAGCTAGAAATTTTTTAAAATATTAACTGCTGATGAAGTTCGATATTTTCCAAAACATGATGCTTTACATTTGCGTTTGTTAAGGGCTACAGTACAAACATTTATTTCAAAAAATGCTCATTAAATACAATTGGAACCCATTGATTCCTCTTTATTTGGCTATGAAGAGCACAATGGTGACTTAGGTCCACGACAAATAATGACAAAGCCGTCTTTGCCAGAATCATTTATTCAATGTTGTAAATGTACGTCTAATTGTCGAACAATGTCTTACAGTTACAAAAAGTCAGAATCACCTTGTATTTCATTATGTAAATGTATAAACATAGTACAGGCAAATCAACAATTCAAGGTAACAAAAATTAATAAATGGATCATCTCTGGGATTCAAGCTGGAGAATGATATGATGCATTCTTTGCACTTCAAAGTTCCGGGAAAATTTAAAAAAAATTGGAAAAACTTTTTGATTTTCGGTTTTTTTGCTCTAGCGGCCAAAATAATGAAAATAGAGAAAGAAGTTCCCAACAAAAGTTGTAACTCGTGATTTTCTATACAGAATTCCTTACAAATTTTTGTCTTACTTAAGACGTTTAGAAGATAAATCGAGTTTTCACTTAAAGTTTTAAGCCGCTTCGAAATGCGTGAAAAATGAGAATTCTCCAGGAGTTTCGCACGACCGGGCTCATCGATCGATATTCTTACTATTCAGAGCCCCTAAAAAACACTGAAAATAACATAAAATGTAGCTTGAATGTGGAACTAATCACAAAATTCATAAAATATTTTATCAAAGAGAGAAAGTGTCAGAAGATGGCTTAGTGAACTTTGTACAGTTGATCCACAGATTTATTCATCAAATCTTTGCCGGGAGTCGTTAAAATGATAATTCATTTTGTTTTTATATTCTTATATAATAATAATAATATAATAATAAATATAATAATAAAAATAATTTAAAAAAAATTGTTTTAAATAAAAAATTCCTTACCTCACTGACAAGTAACATAATTTACTTTATAGTGATTTATTAGTTTATTTATTGTAAAATGCATTAGAGTAATATAAAATTTAAGTTGTGTATCAATTTACTAAACATATAATTAGACAACACAATTACTGTCAATTATTTTCAATTATTTATAATGATATATTAATCCAATTAACATTTTATTGCAATTACTTTTGTTGGAAAAATATGTCTTGCGATCAAAGTAGGGGGTATATTTGTCATCGATCAATCATCTCCAAATTTTGGAGTTCAATTCGCTATACCTAAGTAATAATAATAGCACAGTCTTAATTTTTGGATTATAGTACAATAAAACATATTCTTTCGAATCACGTCAGAGTTTTTTAAATGCGCGCAGTTCTTTTTGAATTTGTCTACCTTATCCATACACGTTCAGAAAATGCACAATTATACAGTAAAACATATACAACTTATTTGTTTCTTAACATTCTTCAATGAAATTTTCACGAAATATAAATTAAAGTGCACGGAATCGAAACCATGCAGTGAATTGCACCCATTGTTATGGGAGAAATAGGCAGGATGCATAAATCTCAAAGATGTGAATAAATCAACTGTATAAAGTTTACTAAGCCATCTTCTAACACTATTTTCTCTATGGTAAGAATTTGTATGAATTTTTTTATTAGTTCCTCATTAATGCTGAGACTTTTCTCTACATTTTACGTTGTTTTCATTTTTTTTAGCGGCTCTGAATAGTAATAATTATCGATCGATATGTCCGGCCGTACGAAACTCGCAGAGAATTCTCATTTTCTGCACATTTCGGAGCGGCTCAAAACCATAAATCGAAAACTGGATTTATCTCCTAAACGGCTTAAGAAAGACAAAAATTTGTAAAGACCTATTTTGTAGAGAAAGAGACGAGCTACATTTTTTATTAAATACTTTTTTCTGTATTTTCATTATTTTAGCCGTTAAAGCAAAAAAACCGAAAATCAAAAAGTTTTTCCATTTTTTTTTGAATTTTCCCGGAACTTGAAAGTGCATAGAATGCATCATTCCATTCTACAGGTTATTAACTACTTAAATCCCAAAATGCGGTCCACATATTTTGCATACTCACTTTCTTCCAGGGTCGATAAACACCAGAGTATAAAATTTTGCTTCAGAAAACTTCAGGTAAGATTCGCACTTAGAGACAATAACAGGAAGGATTTTGATAATATTATGAAGTACATATGAAAAAAGTTCACGGGGGAAATGTTTGAAGTTTGAACCCAAGGGTTGTTCTCTTCTCTGCGTTGCGTTAGGTAGATTTGGCTCTGGATTTTTCCTCCCTATCGACCATTCTGTGTGTAAGTGTGGTTATATGTGTGCGCGTATGTGTCTATTCAGGCATCCAAATTGCATTCATAAGGTTCCGACAAATTAAAGTACATGAAAATACAAAAAGCCCCTATTACGGCTTTTCAACGCGACGGAAAGTGGTTTTTCTGGAAACGGTAATGCAGAAAACGTCCTTTTAAATTTTTTTACGTATGTCTAAATCCTACCAATAATTTAATGAAAGAAACGGACGTGGCGCATTACCACGCGGGAACTGAGAAAAGTTACATTTTACAAGTTCACTCACTGTTACGGGCAACGATCAAATCGTCCGTTTTTATTCTTTCATGATTGTTTCGCACGAAAATCCTCAAATTACAAAGAAAACGTGTCGTGATGAGAAGATATTCCACTTTATAATTTACTAGGAAATTTTCCGATTTTCTCTTCAATCGGCGCTTGTACAAGGCGGAAAATGTCCTTTCAAATTTTTATTATTAGTTCGATACATCCTACTTCAACAGAAATACGAGGAAACGGACGTGTCACGATAACAATTTGAACTCATTTTTGGTACATGTTCATTATTTAAAGGACCTTTTTCTTGATTTGGGTATAAACTGTTCGAAAAAGTTTGGAATTCTCATGTCGCGATGAGGCTAAAGATGCTGGGCAAGGGCTCTCGTACCATTAGTAAAAGGTACTGAGACCGACTACTATATAGTCCCTTCAAATTAGAATCACTGATTTTGGGAAATTTTTCCTACAGCTAAGCCACCCGTATAGAAAGTTGTCTTGGGGTTGTGTTAACATATTTTTCACCAAGCGCATGAAAAAAAAAGGGTTGTTCTTTAGATATAGATACATATATATGGTTTTTTTGGCCATTTTGGCGGTTTTTTGCGTTTTGCTGCAAAACTATGCATTTTTGAGAAAATATGATCTAATTTGATATTGTAGATCTAGCGATTCTCTACAATATTTGTTCTTTTCATTTTTTTTAAATTCCGCTTAGTTACGCCGCTAAAGCGCGCTGAAGTTTATGTAAATGTATACATTTTTTCAAATATCAAGATTTCAAAGTTGTAGATAAAAACATTTTCGACAAATTTTGTTCTTTGTTTTTTTTCAAAGTCGCGCGCTTTTGCCGCTAGAGCGCGAAAAACATTTCTTCAATACTCCTGAGCGGAAAAAAATATTGTTAGGAGTTCTCACGCTTTTAGGAAACACCCTGTATGAATCTGTGGGTTCTAAATAATTTTAACAAGGGGTAAACCACTAACACTATTTAATAATTTACTGATTACACAAACTAACTTTTACAATGTGTACACTTCGAATTTATAACCTCACTTTCGCTACTTACTTCCCTTTAGTAAAACTTCTCTTCTTCCGCCGGTAATCGCGCCTTATATACTCTGAAATTGCCTCCAGAGTCATCTAGAATACAATCGAGAATCTTCTACTACCACACTCTAGAAAACTCTATCTCTATCTACAAGTTTCCAGTCACTATTAGGCGTAGACGTATCATAGGGGAGTGTAATGCATAACAATATAGCGCATATATTTTTGATATACAGGCAAAACTATGCATTCTTTAGAGTACTTACTCGTCAATTATATAAAATTTGGAGAGCAGAAAAAATTATTTTTTTTGGAACCCATCGTTCATTTTTTACACAGCTGCGCATAGAACGGTGCATCTAATAGTATGAACTACGTGCATTCAGCTGTAGTGGTCGTGATGGGCCTTTTTGTATATGTCATCCTTAATGTCATCTATATTAGCTTAGCCGGTAAAAAACATTGAGTAGAGGGAGGTGGAGAGGCAAAATACTACAGCTGCTCACGATGCCTATATTTTTTTTATCCGCTCAAGAGTATTGAAAAAATGTTTTTCGCCCTCTAGCGGCAAAACCACGCGACTTTGAAGAAAAGAACAGAGAACAAAATTTGTCGAAAATTTTTTTATCTACAATTTTGATATCTTGATATTTTTTTATAAAATGCATAGATTTGGTTTAAAATCAAACATCAAAAGAATTCATACATTTACATAAACTTCAGCGCGCTCTAGCGGCGCAACTAAGCGGAATTTCGAAAAAATTAAAAGAACAAAAATTGTAGAGAATCGCTAGGTCTACAATATCAAATCAGGTCAAATTCTCTCAAAAATGCATAGTTTTGACAACTTTCTATACGGGTGGCTGTAGGAAAAATTTCCCTCAGTTTTCCTAATTTGAAGGGACTAATAAATAATATACAAATATACTTACCAATAGGACAAAGAATACCAGAAATATGTAGGCTAAAAAGAAAATCGGAGCTAATATTTTATTTACTTCCTCAATTTCACTATAATCAAATTCTCCCAAAATTGTCCGAAGTAGAGTGAACATCGATATGCTAAAGTTGCTAAAACTTGCCACCTGTTTGAAAATAGTAATTTTAGTACTTAGGTACTGTCGTGAGCAAAAAAAAATAGAATACCTATTTTTTTCTAATGTAAATCTGTCTCTATTTGAATATGTGCAATGAATTTTGACAACTAACTGACAATGTCACAAAAATACATTATACAGGGTGTTTGGTAAGGCGATGCCGATCCTGAAGAGGGAGGTAGAGGGGGTCATTTGGCATCTATATGACCAAACATACCTATATGAAAAATGCTACGGTTTTTTTTATATTTCCAATTTTGTACTTTTTCAAAAAATCCCCATATTTCATCGTTTATTTAAGTATTACGTACTAAATGTAACTTTTGATATTCTGAAATTTTTTTTTCTTTATCCGAAATACATAAACTTCCAACAAAAAAAAATGAATGAAAGTTTCTGTCGCCTAAAAAAATAAAATGACATTTATTAGAAGAAAATTGTAATGGCAATTAAAAGTGTCGATTTTGGAAATATTACAAAAATTTTTAAAAAAGTCATCTAGATATTACAATTACTTTTAAAACTTCTCTATTGTATCCTCTTTAAGTGACAATATCATACATACCATCAAGTTTTACCAGTCACTAAAAATAGACAAAAGACTGTCAATCGGCAATAATTTTTCATTTCATCAAAAATTAAATATGCGCGATCTTCCAACAAAAACAAAACTATCGTTTCAAAAAACTTCATATAAAACAAAAATGATTATTTGAAAACAAATTTATTATTTTTGGTGTTCAAAATGAGACCCGTTATTTCTAATACATTTCCTCGCCCGTCTTCTAATCTCAGCAGTGGTTGTCCTTAATGTCATTTCTTGTTGCAGTTGTAGAGCGGCTCGTTCTATTTTTGCCACTAGTTGAACACGGCTTTGTATTTTCTCATTATACACAAGTTCCTTCATTCTACCCCATACGTAATAGTCCACTGGCGTTAAATCTGGGGACCTTGCAGGCCACAGAATAGGTCCACTACGTCCAATCCACCGATCGGGATATGTTCGATCTAAGTATTGACGAACTGTCAAGCGGTAGTGGGCTGGGCATCCGTCATTTTGGAAAATGATACGGTGACGAAGGTTAATTGGCAGATTTTCCAGGAGAGGAGGAAGATCGTTCTCCAAGAAGTCGAGGTAAGCGTCCCCGTTCAGGTTATCTGGTAGGTAATGAGGCCCAATGACATGTCCATGAATTACACCCATCCAAACATTGACACTAAACTTATTTTGAAAGGAAGTTTGTTTCTTCATTTGCGGGTTGTCGCCCTTGTCCGCCCAATAATGGAGATTGTGAAAATTTGTTATGCCTTCACGAGAGAATTTTGATTCATCCGTCCATAGAATGAATTTTAAGTAATGGGGGTCCTCAATATCAGCATTCAACAAAAACCGACAAAATGCTATTCTCCGTACAGGGTCGCCCTCTTCGAGGCTTTGTACTGAAGTATAATGGTAAGGATGTTTGTTTTCCGTATTCATTACTGACCAAGTCTTCCAAATTGACAATCCAACTTGCTGTGCCACTTTTCTAACGCTTGTTGTGGGATCTGCAGCAAATGCGGCTAGAATATTATTATCAACTTCGGGATGATGGCGTACAGGTCCTACAGCAGGCTCATGTTGATGTAAATTACCTGTTTCCGCTATTCGGCGATAAGTGTTGCTGAACACACGCGGATCTGGAGTCCTTCTATGTGGATGAAATCGTCTATTATACAATCTTGCGGCCCGGTAAGCATTCCCATTTGCTTTGCCATAGTAAAAGAGTATGTCAGCATACTCTTGGTTACTATAAGTAGCCATTGAAATTAATTTTACTCAATATGTCAGAAACTTAAAGCAAATTATCAGTAGAAATCGACACAACACTGAGGATAGCTATAAACTTCGTTTTTTGAAACGATAGTTTTGTTTTTGTTGGAAGATCGCGCATATTTAATTTTTGATGAAATGAAAAATTATTGCCGATTGACAGTTTTTTGTCTATTTTTAGTGACTGGTAAAACTTGATGGTATGTATGATATTGTCACTTAAAGAGGATACAATAGAGAAGTTTTAAAAGTAATTGTAATATCTAGATGACTTTTTTAAAAAATTTTGTAATACTTCCAAAATCGACACTTTTAATTGCCATTACAATTTTCTTCTAATAAATGTCATTTTATTTTTTTTAGGCGACAGAAACTTTCATTCATTTTTTGTTTTGTTGGAAGTTTATGTATTTCGGATAAAGAAAAAAAATATTTCAGAATATCAAAAGTTACATTTAGTACGTAATACTTAAATAAACGATGAAATAAGGGGGATTTTTTGAAAAAGTACAAAATTGGAAATGTAAAAAAAACATATAGGTATGTTTGGTCATATAGATGCCAAATGACCCCCTCTACCTCCCTGTTCAGGATCGGCATCGCCTTACCAAACACCCTGTATATATACTATTTTTTTTTGCTCACAACAGTACTAGGGCTAGTAGTCACATTTATTCCAATTTTTATTGTACCAAGAAATAGCAAATGAATATTATATTCTCAATTATAGTGAACTGATTAAAGTTAAACGCTAAAGCGTTTTCACTTCAGTGTTTGACCTATATAAATTTCTACAATTCAGTAAATAAAAAAAGGAGGTATTATATAAAAACAAAATTGTGTATGCCTCTTTAACGATGCACTTGGGAAGTATCGTATATCAAAAATTATCATGGTCAAAGATGGTCAATGTCAAATTAATAAATCTTTTAATGAAAATTCCAAAGTCGGTTTTAGCATATGTTATCAGTAGGGGGGCGCTTCCTGTGTGTAAAGCCAAATGGTTGACCTTGTAGGGCATCAGCGTTGGCCGCCATATTGGATAATAGTTTTTCGCTATTATCTCGAAAACTGTTGATCCTACGATATAATCATTCGCTTTTACTCAGGACTAAATTTCTCATTCCTTTTTATTGATTTTTTTTGGAGAATCAATAACTTTTGAATTACAGGATGTTAAAGTTTTTTTGAAATGATTTGAATTTACAGCGCGACATTTTTTACATTATCTGTAGCACATTAAAAAATAAAATTTTTTCGGCGTAATTGGAAGTGAGAAAGAGACCTGAGAGAATCTCTTGCACAACCTGTATATTGATCTGTTAATGTTTTTGTAGTAATAAATTTCAATTGCCGTTTACTTTCAATTCCAGGTATATTTCTGCTTAATTATCTGCCTTCTGTTTAACAATGAAATTGCTTTTTTTTCTGATCCGTACGACCAACGGTCACTGAGATATCATCATTCACAGCTGACCATGTTTTGCCATATTTTACCGCATTTGCTCTGTTATGGAAATTGTGGTTTCATAAAGTTTGGCATCAAATACTCCATATTTTTCAAGAAATGTGCAGGAATTAATTGCGAAAACGCAAATGTGAAAGAAATATCACAAGATGTCGATAAAGATATCGACAACGAAGTTGATATCACCATCGAAAGTATTGATATTGATGAACCAACTTTCTAAAACCAATAATGTACAATATTTCTTTACCTTCACGAATAAAAATGTTATTTTTTGAAGTGGGTTTATTGTTCATAATGTTTTCCTACAATGTTCATTTATTTAAAAGTCAGTTTATTTTAAATAATGAATAAAATTTAATTTTAATGTTATAACGCTCAACCTCAAACATTAAATAATAGGAAAAACGTACTTGGATGGAAAATTTTATTTTCTACAAAAAAGTTTTCTTATAAAAATCTCCAGATTTGTACGGTTTTTGAGTTATTTTGACAAAACTAGAAAATAGGCTTCTTCGGATGGTACTCAAAAACGCATTTTGTAATTTAGTACCACTTTGTGATTTTATCATTTTTAGGTGTTAAGCTAGCATATTAAACAAAAACCCTTTAACGCAATTGTTCCTTACTAAAAGACATATGCAATAGCTTATTAGGCAATTATTTAAAATTAGGTATATGAATTACTAAATAAGTTAATATAATAAATGTTTATACTTAGCTTATCTTCCGATCATCGCTTGGTTTTATTGGTCACTAGTTTATTTTATTTTCTTGAGGCGGTTTCCTACTTATTTTCTTTTTATTACTACACATAGTTTATTATTTATTTACACTTTCCAAATCAATTTCAGTTGTGGTTTTATTACTCTTAAGTCTTAACAGAGCTAATAATACTATTGCTAAATAAACACATGTCACCGACTTGACACTAAAGACCACTTAGTGTTCAGATTCATCACTTGATGAAGATCCCTTTATCGCGATCTGCCCTCATCGACGGCAAGACCAATAGTCCGGTTGCCAAAACCAATAACATAAAATTTTGTATTAAGTTTTTTTACTGCTGAATAAGTACAAGGACATATTTAAGCAGGTGTAGTCTCTTCCATATCACCATATTTCATCCCGTTCCACTTCTGTGTCAGCAAACCATGTGAAATCAATGGAACAGGAAGTATTTGTGCATGAACAAAACATGGTGCATGGTAGGCTGGCACTACTGCAACTACATCGATTGCTCTTACATGGCAATACACTTTTACAAGAGCACTTAACCAATTTCAGAATTTCCAGCGGTGCAATTTCATTATTCGCTGACAAAGCTGTGAGTAGCAGACATCTCGAGTTTTGATCCTTGTAGAACCCATGAAGCAGTGGATCCAAATCTGGTGGGTCAGATTTCATTGAGTTTTTCCAAATTCAGGTTTGTAAGTAAGCTCGCTTAAGGTTTTCTTCAAACGCTGAATTTGTTGGTGGCAGTTTCGGTAGTTGTGATTTCGCATTTCCAACTTTGTCAGCCCATACTTTGATACCAGCTTCTGGAGTTGTGTTACACTTACTTGCTGGCACACATGGCAGTGGTATCACATCCAGTGATACCATAAGTGCTAGCACATCAGGTATTACTATCTCATGTTTAATAGCAGATGGTCTGATGTCAATTAGTGTACGACCCTGGACAGGTGATTCCATCAGAATTATTGCAGATATCTTCTTAAGTTTGTAGAAGTACAAAAGAAGTAGAAAAACATCTGCATATTTTCAATTGCAAAAACGGCGTGAATGTTCCTTGCCCTTCTCGAATACCATCTACTGACTTTCAACGGACGACTTTGACCTATCTCAAAATTTTACAAATAAAACGTTCCACTGCCCAAATTTACTTATGATAACTATGAAGTTGTAACTTATACCGAGATAAAATTGATGGCCGGTACCGGGAGCCTAGATACACCGTAAAAATAACATTAGATATGTGTTTGAACTCCGCATTCTCAAAAACAGATAGTTTGACATACCAAACTTGCATTAAAATATCATTTTCAAATTAAGGTAATTTATAGCCGCCATATTGAATGTAGAGTTACCCGAGGGTGTAGCTCAATATGTCTTTGTACTCATTCAGAAATTAAAAAAACTTAATACAATAATTTTGAGTTTACTTAAAATATACAGTTTGGCAATCGGACTATAAGAATCTTAAACAGAATTGCTTGATATATTTTGACATTAAAGAAAGGGTTGACATAGTGATTACAAAAGGATGACACGCGTTAAAACAGAAGATTTTATTTCCATGAGCATCTTTGATCGAGATAATTTTAGATCATGATCATGATGTAAAGATTAAATAAAATACATACCTGACTTCCAAATAATAAGTAACCAAGTTCAGCAAAAGCGAAAAATACTATGAAGAACATCAAGGAAAATCCTATGACATCCAAAGCACACTAAAATTTCAGTATATTATTATACGTTTCACAAGTAAAACAAGGCAGGGGTGGATCCAGAGGGCAGCCGCCCCCCATCATGACCCCTCCCCTTAAAATATAGTAACATTAAAGTTGCTAGTGTATGAATTCTGACCATGAGCAACAAAAGCCACGCATGAAGTCATGTGGGTTGTGGAGAAAGAAGAGAAATATTTTTGAAATGATTTTTAATAAAAACAGTATTAAATAAAAATTCTATAATTTCTTCCACTCCGCTCATTCTTTCCACAGTATAACTCACAATGTATAAACTTTGACGCTGCTGTTCAAGTTCGACGTTCTCGTTTCACTTTGACATTTCGTTGCCTTTGACAGAAAGGAACCATTAATTTATTACCCGACTACGGCTAAGCAGAAATGGAAGGGTTTTGATTTTGGCAGTCTATACATATATTTATGTGGGTATGTATGTTCCATCATAGCGAGCAAACCGCTGAATCGATTTTTACAAATGAGTTGTCGTTGAATTTGTCTCAGTATCAAGAGTAACATAGGCTATAGAAATACAATATGGCGCTAACTGGCTGCCATATTGTCTCGGACGATATAAAATTGTCTATAAACCATACCAAGCTGTTGAATCTGTCTTTTAGTTTGACACCTGAGGACGATAAAATCACAAAGTACTATTAAATTCCGTGGTGTGTTTTTGAGAGCCATCCGAGGAAGTCCATTTTTTAGTTTTTCAAAATAACGTCATATAGACCTGTTTATACCTCTAAAGCTAGAGATATTTTAACAAAATTTAGCACAAAGGAAAGGATGCCCTATAAGATTGTGGCAATCTTTAAAAAAAAAATCCCTGATACAATTTACCTGAAAATTTACCCCATTTTCACCCCATTAGTCCGCACGTCTATGGAATAAATTAAATAGGTATATGCGCTTTTAGTTACCTTCAAAAGGTGTATAACTTAACCTAGTTTAAAATCAATCGATTTCTTAATAACCGAGCTACGTAGGTGTTACCATGAAAACTAGGACACACTGTATAATTTTATTTTTATTTCATAATTCTCAAAAAAAAATTCAAGACAATGTGGTGGGGGCCTCATTTTGATGGGGGTCCCGAGGCAATGCCTCATTGCCTCGGGGTTAATCCGGCCCTGTGAAGAAGATGTCGATAAAGATATCGACAACGAAGTTGATACTGCCATCGAAAGAATTAATATTGAAGAATCATAATGTTTTCCAACAATATTTATTTATTTAAAAATCAGTGTATTTTAAATAATGTGTAAAATTAAATTTTAATATAATAAAGCTCAACCACAAACAGTAATTGTTTGTAATATTACTTTTTCGCAAAAACGTAATATTTACTTTAGAACGTTACAGAAACATTTGTATTATTATTAAATTATCTTAAAATTGTTGTTTTATTGCACAAAAATAAATTAATTTACTGAAAATAACAAGAAAAAATGTATGAGAGCAAATGCAGTAAGATATGGCAAAAAATAGTCAACTATGAGTGGCTATATCTCAGTCACCGTTGGTCGTATGGAGCAGAAAAGAAGCAATTTCTTTGTCTTTACAATAACTGTTTTTTTTTCTGAACATTTATATATGAACATATATATATATATAAAAAACAGTTGTGGAAGGATTACTGAAATGAAAAAGAAAGGTGAATTTTCGTCAATTTTTAACTTGGTTTTTTAAATTATTTTTAACACTAAAAAAATATTTTTTTAACACGGTACTTGGATGTGAAATTTAACTTTCTACAAAAAAGTATTCTTGTAAAAATCTCATTTACATCGCTTTTGAGTTATTTTGAAAAAACTAAAAAATGGACTTCGGATGGCTCTCAAAAATGCACCATGGAATTTAGTAACACTTTGTGATTTTATCGCCTTCAGGCGTCAAACCAACATTTAAAAAAATAAAAACCCTCTAACGCAATTGTTCCTTTCAACCCCGTAATTTTGAATATATTCAATAGCCTAATAGGTATCAAAGTAAAGATCTCTATGGGAGGTGTACACTGATATTATAATACACCAATAATTTCCTAGTCTGGTTTTAGTTTTAAGACTTCTTCTTGTAAACTTGGCTGTTCATCGCCTACACACATGTATTCAAGAATATCTTTATTATTAATTTATATAATTTTTAGGTAAATTGTCAAAGTAATAGGTTATGTTTATGATATATTTGGTATATATTACCTCAACATCCACGTAGTAGCGTGGAAGTATTCGTTTATCGTATTTTTTTTGCTATGCCATGAAACGCGAAGATTCTAAATTTGAAACTATAACTTTTCTCTGCGAAGTTTTTGGACCCTTATTAGCTTGATTTACTTATTTACCTTCATCTATGTTATTGGAGAGTGAGTAGGTAAATACGTACAGCAAGCTAAGAATGGTCCAAAAACTTCGAATTCGCCACCCCCACCACCCCATATTAAAGGGTTAATAAAATAAAACTAAGATATTGACTTGAACTTTGGTACACGTATGTATTATAATGAGATCAGCAGCGCAATTCTGACTACGCATTTTTTAAGGTTACTCGCATTTCACTAAAATTCGAATAAAAATTCAGCCTAGACATTCTTGACCGTTCTCAAAGTATTCGAGTGCTCGCATTAAACAGCGAGCGCTTTTTGGCAGTCGGTAAATATGCGAATGATGATACATAAACTAATATTTTATTTGGTATGTTTTTAAAGTCTTCAAATTCGTTACGATAAATTAAAAATATTTATTGTATTGTTATATTTGTTGATAATTGACGATCTGCAGTATATTGCGAACATTGGAAATCTACAAAATGCAGAAAATTTCATACAGAGGCACAACACACTTAATAATGTAGATCAGTTTGAAGTTTTAAGTGAAAAAGAGTTCATAGGTATAAATATTTAGAATGTCTAGGGTATTAGATAGATTTCTCATTGAAACTGTAGAACCATTTATGAAACCACAGGAAAGAGCTACAAATTTGAGCGTAACCACAACAGTAAAGTTTTACTATGAATTTATAGTAATCAGGTGTTTTTTCTTTCAATTTAATAGTAAGGTCTTGCCACATACACTGACCATCTTTTTGCGTAAATTCATTAGAGAATTTTTTAGTAGTGAGTTTTGGAAGTTCTTTTATGAATTCTAGAATTATCCGCTTTTGTTCAGTAGAGACATTGCTATTTCGGCATGGAGTCTCCATTACATAATAAGATCTTAGTGAAATAATAAAAAAGAATCTCTAGTCTTCAATACTTAAACAATTTCTCGTGGCTATACGGGCTACGTTCCCAAAGCCATTTCCTTAGGGAAAAGAAATCTCTATTCTTTCATTTCTTTTTCTTTAAAAGAATAAAATCAACCACTTACAAATTACATCATCTGTCATTTTAAATACAGTGAAGTTAGGTATTTTTCGAAAATTGCCATGATGTCAAGTCCATTTTAACGAGTGATTGGAATCGTTCGTGTATATAAACTAAATGCAGTCAAGAATACCGTATATAGAAAGTGTTCACAAATATGCCGTTCGCATGAATACGTATACGTGCACTGCGAAGCATGTCAAGAATAAGACTGCAGCAGCGCTATTCTTGACTGCACGCATTTTGAAGGTTGCTCGCACATCGCTATAATTCGAATGAAAATTCATCTTAGACATTCTGGACCAATTGCAAGGTATTCGAGTGTTCGCATTAAACAACGAGCGGTATTTCGCAGTCGGTAAATATGCGAATAATGATACATAACCTAATATTTTAATTGGTATGTTTTTAAAATCTTCAAATTTGTTACAATAAATTAAAAACATTTATTGTATTGTTGTATTTGTTGATAATCGATGATCTACAGTATATTGCGAGCACCGAAAATCTAGAAAATGCAGAAAATCTCATACAGAGCCACAACACGTTCAATAATATAGATCCGTTTGAATTTAGAATGTCTAAGGAATTATGCAAAGTCATTGAAACTGTAAGAACCATTTGTGAGAACACACAAAAGCGCTTCTGATTTGAGCATATTTATAACCACAATGTTTTGCTATGAATTTGTGGCAATCAAGTGTTTTTTTTAATTTCGTGGGTTTTTACGAGAATCACAATATTCCTAGAGTTGTTGGTTGCGTAGACAGATATATCATACGATGTGTCATTTCAGAGTGAAGTTAGGTATTTTTAGAAAATTGCCGTGATGCCAAATGCATTTTAACGTGCGATTGCGATAGTTCGTCTACATGAACGAAATACAGTCGAGAATATTGTATATAGAAAGTGTTCGGAAATATGCCGTTCGTATCAATACGTATACGTGCACTGCGAAGGATGTAAAGAATAGCGCTACTGGAACTAGATAATAAAGAGCTAATGAGAGCAATGGTTTCCACATACTGGAATACGAGTATAATATCAGGACGTTCTCATTTTAAGAAATTTGTATGTGGAACTAGTGATTCCTTGGGCAACAGTCAACGTGTAATATAAATGGCGAGTAGTAATTGCTCGGTCATGGGAACGTCGAACGGAGATGCAACGTCAAGTTTAAGAATTGAGCATAAAGAAGCAGGCTTGTAGCCAAAGGGTTCCAGGGGGAGAGAAAATATGGGCACCCCTGGGAAAGTTTGACTACCCACTATTACCAGCAAATTGTAGGAAAAAGTGATTTAAAAAATTAATCTCACCCGTTGGAATCTCGTGAGCATCGCCTACAATTTCTCTTTGGCTATGGGCTTGTAACGAGACATTCATTAAATGCTTCAATTTTAAATTTGCTTAAGGGGGCTCATGCCCTATATGAAATTCTACAGAACAACCTGTACAAAAGTTTTTATTATCTTTGAAATAAGAATAAGGAATTGATTGGTGTAAGGCTGAGGAGCACTTTCCGATCAAATCGTGATGTATATGGGGTTTTAAAATCGACTATGTTACTATAGGGTCTAGGGGTCGTCCATAAATCACGTACGGCTGTTCAGGGGGTGGGAGGGGTCACCACTACTGTCTACGTGGCGTTACAAGGAGCGGGATTGGTCAAAGTATTATTGTCACCTATCACTTTTCTCTATTTAATGTATAATTTAGCAAAGAGTCCACGGAAATTAGCCAAAAAAGGAGGAAACCTGGACAAAATTAGTAAAAATCTGAATGTTTCCACATACGTTCTTTGAGATGTTCCAAACTCAAATCCACAAAAACCACAAAAAGCCAGGCTATCCAATATATTGAAGTTTTTTGCAAATATCTCGCGTAATCATCGGATATCCATGAGATATTCAAGGTCAATGTTTCAAAAACATGGTTTATCTCGCGCCAAAAAATCAGACCGCAATAAAATAAACATGAAAGTTCAATTATCTACAAGATTGTTATTTTTCATTTCTTCCCAAAGCCTCGCCCTCTTCGAGATATTCAACATCAAAGTTTAAGAAAACGGTTTTATTGCAAATACCTGTATGTACTTCGTCGCGATCCAATGTATAGGGAGCGAGATATTCGCGGAAAACCGTTGCTTTTTAAACTTTGCATTTTAACCAAGTTTTAAAAATTTTTAAAACACTACTACATTTTTGCAAATAAATGAAAAAATACGAAACCTATATAGTTATACCATTTTTAAAGGTTCATAGTCCAGTCGGTAAAGTAGAAAATAGGCCAGAAGCTTGCAAAAAATGTTATCTGAGATTTTCCTTCAGTAACTGTTAGTGAGAGGATTAAACATCACAAAACGACAAAAATCAGTTCTGGGAGTGCCGCGCAACCCCCCCAAATAAACACCCATTCGGTGAAAAAAGCCTTATTTTACTGATAACTCGTTAATTGCCTAAAAAAGAATCCACTTGTAAGTTTCTTGTATATGCCATGGTTTTCGAGAAAATCGATATTGACAAAAATTGCAAAATTTGTATTATTAATGCGCGCGAATTTTCGTTTAATTTAATTTTTTTGCGCGCGGCCTATAGAAAAAATTAAAAACCAAACAAGCTAGAAAGAAAAATCAAAATGAGTTTTAAAGGGGATACAAAATACTCTCTTGTGTTGCCATTTTTGACGGCTATTGATATTTATTAGTATATAAAAATAAAAACATAATATAGTTATCTCTTGATTTTTTGTAAATCTAACTATTCACAGGCTCATAAAAAATAACTGACTAATGTAAGTTATAAATGCATTTTATCTTTTAGTTCAAGATAGTACTTCAATGCAAAAAAAAGTTAGGAATAAAAATATTCACATTTACAAATTTACCAGCATGTTGAAGTTAGCCAAAAAAAATCCAAAAAAGGCTGCTATCCAATTTTTTGATGATATTTTTTTATGCAAGTTTTTAAACTATTAAATGATGAGAAACAATGGTTATGTGATATATAAACCAAACAAACATTTTTTGAGCTAAATTTTCAAGATGTTAGGGTCTTTTTTTTATTTTTAGGAAACAATAAAAAATTGGCCAAAATTTGGCTAACTTCAACATGCTGGTAAATTTGTAGATGTAAATATTTTTATTCCTAACATTTTCTGCATTTATGTACTACCTTGAACTAAAAGATTTTATTTTTTATTTTTTTTTATTTTATTTTATAACTTATGCTAAAGGCAGTTATTTTTTATGGGCCTATGAATAGTTAAAAGCGCAAAAATATTATATTTTTATTTTTATATAATAATAATAGTAATAATAATCATAATCATAATAATAATAATCTTTATTAACCACTTTAGATGCATAGTTTGTACATGTGGCAAGTCAACAGAAATAGTAAATAACAGTATACAAATGTGAATATGAAAATAACACACTAAACATTTAAGTCCAAAATATATAAATAATATATAACAAATAAATATATAAGAATAAATACAACAAACATTACATGCAAATGGACAGTATAGTGCAAACAGATAATAAATAAAAGGAGCATAAAATCGTACCCTATATTCACTTAACTAGAGCAAAAATGTATGAATTCTTGAATATTATAAAATGCATCAGTCAATAACAAAGCCTTCAGCTTTTTTTTTAAAACCTCACAAGACTTGGACATTTGTATTTCCAATGGCATCTTATTGTACAGAGTTCTGCCAGCATAGTTAGGAGATATACTAATAGATGTCAATAGCCATCAAAAATGGAAACACAAGAGAGTATTTTATATCCCCTTTAATACTCATTTTCATTTTTCTTCTTAGCTTGTTCGGTTTTCGAGCAATTCAACTTTTTCTATAGGACGCGCGCAAAAAATTTCAAATAAACGAAAATTCCTACGCATTAAAAATACAAATGTTGCAATTTTTTTCGATATCGATTTTCTCGAAAATCATAGCATACACAAGAAAATTACAAGATGGCTTTTTTTTTTAGAAAATCAGTCCAGCTTTCTTTTTTATGATGAGCAATATTTTTATATCTTCAACGGTTAACGATTTATCAGTAAATTAAGGCCTCTTTCACTGAAGGGGTGATTTTTTTGGGGAGTTGCGCGGCACCTCCAGAACTGATTTTTGTGGTTTTGTGATGTATAATCCCTCCACTAACAGTTACTGAAGGAAAATCTCAGATGACATTTTTTGTTATGGAAATCTTTATAATTATTGGACTATCAATGTAGTTCTTAAATTGAAAATGTGAAAAAGCATTCCGGAAAAATTTTTCTTTCAAAATTTTTATTTGTTAATGATAAAAGTGATTGAAAGGGTTGAAATAAGTTTATATAATTGCAAGTATAACACTTATTTATTTTACTTAAAGTACAAATAATGTAACCATAATTTTATATTATAGTCTCATCAAATTAATTTGTTTCGTTAACTTCCAAATTTTTTGTTCCGTTAGCGTCTATTTAATCTTCCTAAGGATTACAATTAGTACAATCTACACCGTTGCATTTTTTACAAGCTGAGGTGCAATGAAGTCCAACTTTGCGACAACCACTGTTTGCTCGGCAACCTTTGTGGCATCCGCAGATCATTTTTAAAAGAATTTCATAGCCCGTGCATGATGTGTTGGGTTTAAGTCATTCTCATACCATAATTGGATTTGATAATACACTCTTTTTATATATACCGTTGCAGCGTCTTCTGTGCATGATAAACATTTTTCGGGAAACTTTTCACATTTTCAATTTAAAAATTATATTGAACCTTTAAAAATAGTTTAACTATATAGGTTTCATATATTTTTGTAATCATATAATCAAGCTCATTTTTCGAATTTTCTTGTATGTTTTAATGTGCAAAAAATGTAGTACATTATTTATCGTGGAAAACTGCCAGTAACTCGGAAAATTAGTGTTACGAAAAAAATTCAAGAGACAAAAAATATTTAGAGAAAGCCTCTATGCATACGTCTGAATGTTTTTAACTTTTTAAATTACATGTTTTTTAAGCGCTACAGTTTGAAAGAAAGTGGCAGTTTTCATGTTTTTCCGGAAAACTCAGTAAAAACGCCCTTTACAGAAAATTGCAAATAAGAAAGTCTTGTATTTCGATGATGCATTCACCTGAATTTTTTCAGATTTTTTTTTCAACTTTTACATTTCCCCTCCCGCACTTATAGGGATTTTCGAATGGCCATATCTCGAAAAATATACATTTTTCAAAAAAATTCACAAGGATAAAAACATCTTATTTTGGGACAAAAAAGGTAAATATATTGTTTCTTTTTTCACTTTTGACCTAACTAACAAGTTACAGAGTCCATGAAAAAGGGAATGTTTTCTACCTCTTCCTACTCTAATCTTTTTTTCTACTTTTTTATTAGCGCCATTACAAACACATTGCACAAGGTTTCATCAAAATTCAATCATTAGCGCTCAAATTAGAGGTAAAACCTCTCGTTGACAGGACTAAATCTGATATCGTATTAGAGAAAAAAATAGTACCTACTTCATTTGACTTTGAAATAGGGTAAGGGCCCCCTTAAGCAGATGCTGTGGCATATCGTTCTTCATATTAAAATAAATTATTAGTATTATTAAGGCATTTTACCTTGCTTAAAGTACTGTTTAGTTGTCCCATGCTTTTATTAATATTCACATATTTAAATATCTGCACGTAAACCATAAATACATATACTGCGAATATATTATTATATTGAGTTCGTAAGGCTGCAATATGTTCTAAATTTGCGTAGTCTCTTGGATGCTTTATAACGTTATCAATGACAGGTGCCACTTGGTTTCTACGTGACATATTAAGTAAACATAGGACGATACTACACTAAAATGGAATTAAAATAAAAAATATACACATTTGAGTCACTAGTGCGTGGGCGGTCAATATCTCCTCAACCGTTTGAAAAATTGTAGATATAGCGGTTTTCGCCAGTCTGCCTCTAATTTTGAAGTTTTTCCTGAGTGATCTTTTTTGTGCTCACTTTTGGTTTAACTGGAAATGACAAAGCGTATTTTTGGGGATAGGGCAACTTTGTTATTTAAAAACAGGGAACACCCTGTATATTTTTCATAGTTGGAAAGCCCATTAATTCCCTTTTCGAAAAATTCCAATTTGTCATGGAAATTGAACAGAGTAGAGTGATGATTTCATAAGGTTTTAAAGTGATTACTGCGTTTTATTGAAATGCAAATGCTACGAAAAAAAAATAATGATTCACAAAGTAAAATATGGAAATAAAAGACAACATCACTTATTAACAATTGCATGTTACTTCAATTGCTAATATTGAAAATGTACGTATAAAATTCGATATAACAAAGTGTAACAGAGTATTTGTTAAACAAATAAGAAATAAACAAAATAAAACACATTAGTTACAAAAGATGTTCAAAATGCTGGCCATCAACTTGGATGCATTTATTTATTTCCTTTACAAAGTTGTCATAGCTTCTTCTTAAGTATTCGGGGGTTATGTTTGAGAGACATTTACGAATATTTTCTTTAAGTTCCTCTAAATTTTGTGGCTTAGGGCTATAACAGCTGTCTCTCACATACCCTCATATGAAAAAATATGAAAGTGTGAGTTCTAGGGATTGACGGGGCCATGCTGTAGAACCTCCCATTTCCATCCAACGATTTTCAAAGGTGGCATTCAGGGAATCTCTAGTCATCATAGCATAATGAGGCGTAACACCGTCTTGTTAGAAATAGGCTGTCCTCAACAAATTATCCTGTTCAAGTTGTGGAAAAAAAAAATCTAACATGTCCAAATATGATGGAGCATTAATAATTGGATTGTTAAAAAAAAGAACCGTACGTTTTTTGTTTTGATACCGTCCACCAAACTGTAACTTTTGGAGAAAATCTGACATACTGATGGAAATTTCTGGGATTTTCTGATGCCCAAACTCTACATTTATGCTTATTCACCTTGCCATTTAAGTGAAATGATGCTTCGTCTGACATGATTAACTTATCAAGAAAATGCCTATCTTATCTACGTAAATCAAAAATGTTTCTACAAAATCGTACTCGTTTTGGAAAATCAGTTTCCTTTAATTCTCGATGAATCTGAACTTTATAATCAATCAATTTTTTAACATTTTTCATAACAGTATGAACAGTAGTTTTCGGCATACCCGTTGAGGAAGAAATTTTTCTTGTAGAAGAATTATTTTGTATCATTTCCAAAATTTTAATTGCATTATTGAACCCATTTCCATTATTTGGAGTTCTTTTTTTACGGTCAATACAACCCTAATTCCAATAGTTTCTATACCATTCTCTAATAGAATTTTTGTTGGGGTTCCTTATTAAACATGGTTCTAAATCTTCGTATCGTTTTGTAAGATTTAAAAAAGATTGCACACTTTCTTTCATTTAAAGTAAACATTTTTCTTACAGTAACTCAAGTACCCAAGTACCCCAACTAATTTGACATTTACAAGTGATGTCTTTTGTTTCCATAGTCTACTTTGGAAATCATTATTCTTTTCGTAGCATTTCAATTAAACGCTTTAAAATCTTATAAAACCATCATTCTATATGATTTTCATCACAAATATGGAAAGTGGAAACAATTGACTTTCCAACTGTGAGAAGATATACAGGGTGTTCCATTTGAAATAACAAGATTACCCTATCCTGGAAAATACACAATGTCATTTCCGGTTAAACGAATTCAATTCAATTCAATTCAAATTTCTTTTATTCAATTTAGTAATAACATGGTATTATATGTACGTACTCAGAGCCAGCCAGACACGCGCGGCGCAAAGCGCCGTGGCAATTGAATGGTTGGATGAGTGAGTGAATATAAAACTTAAAATAATTAACAATGAAACTAACTCCTATCTCTAAAATAAAAGATTTACGAAAGCTGATGGCAAAATTGAACATATAAAAGTGTATATTTAAAATAATTTGTAAAACATGTATATAAATATGGTTAAAAAGACAAGCTCAGTCGTTGGTGGTAGACATATACAGGTGAGTGCTATGGCGTCTCGCCTGCTCCATGCAATTCGTTCAAGAGTTATATTGCTAACAGTCGACGATGCCGTAGAGTTTTTGGTTCAAAATAATTTATGTTTTGATAAATTTTTGAATTAATAAAGTTCTGGTTAAAATAGGATTTTTTGAAACGAATTTTGGGAAATAAATGAATTTAAAACAAAAATGTACAAAAAGAAAAGAAGAGAAAGATAGAACTATACAATTTTGTAATGCAACAATGTCCAGATATTGTGGCTAAAGTGGCTGCCGAAAGATGGGCAGCGTCTGATATGGTAATTTGTGTTTTATTCTAAAAGGTTAAACCCGATGTGAGCAAAAAAAATACGATTGCTCAGGAAAAAACTTATCAAAACTAGAAGAATACTGGCTAAAGCCGCATTTCATTATCCCAATTAGTTCAAAAGTTATGTAGGTTTAAAGAGGGTCCAAATATAATAGGGCACCCGGTATGATTTTTAAAGCAAAATGGGTTATTAATGTTATTACTATCTAAAAACAATGTATGTGTGAACTTACCACTATGATCGCGATTTGAACATAACTCCAAAATCTTATGATAAATCTTAGTTGGAAGTAAAAAAGTTCCCGTATTGCCTCTAGAAGGAAATAGACAGCGAATACATACATGCCATATTCGCAAACTAATAGAAGCCAATTGCGTCCATGTCTATTCTCCATCAAACTAAGACTGTTAAACTTTGTGGACGGTATGACTCCTCCAGTTGGAGGAAATTCAAATATTAATCTGCAAAATATCATATACAGGGTGTCCTAGCTTTATGTTGGCGTATGGGTAATATAATCTCATTTAATACTGCTGTGAACATAATCCTCCCAAAACATTGAACATTTGTAATGTTGTTTTGGGGTATATCACTAGGTTTTGTTGCAATAAAGTACTATTAACGTTTTTATTTCAAATAGCATTCTACATATTTTTTATTTTGTTTTATAGACGCTTGTATTGTCGGCGCAGTGCTAACGTGTTTAGCTTGCGACCACGGAGTCCCAGGTTCGAATCCTGGCCAGGGTATGTATGTTTAGTGGCGTTATTAATGTGTTACCGAGACGGTTGCAGTGGCCTAGACCGCTGTTGGGTGGCACAACATGTCTGGTCGCCGTTATCTCTGCTGAGTTCGAATCTCAGCTGCGGTGGATGATAACATAGCAAGAAATAGTTGTTGTGTTTATGTCTATGTGTACGCGTGTCTTGGTTGAGTGGTGGAATAGCAATAGCTAAACTCTGCCAAGATGTTAATATAAATAAGACAATTAAAAAAAAAATCGTAACAATAATTTCTTCAAAATCAAAATCTACCCAGAAATGATTTAAAATACTATGCTTGATGTTAATAGTCCAGTCGGTAAAGTAAAAAATACACCAGAAGCTTGGAAAAAATGTTATCTGAGATTCTCCTTCAGTAACTGTTAGTGGGAGGATTAAACATCACAAAACCACAAAAATCAATTCTGGGGGTGTCGCGCAGAATAAGAACACCCATTCGGTGAAAGAGGCCTTATTTTACTGATAATTCGTTAACCGTTGAAGATGTAAAAAAAATGCAGATTATAAAAAAGAAAGCTGGACTAATTGCCTAAGTGGTGGAATAGCAATAACTACTTGTAATTTTCTTGCATATGCCATGGTTTTCGAGAAAATCGATATTGACAAAAATGGCAAAATTTATATTTTTAATGCGCACGAATTTTCGTTTATTTGAAATTTCTTGCGCGCGGCCTATAGAAAAAATTGAATTGCTCGAAAACCAAACACGCTAGGAAGAAAAATCAAAATGGATTTTAAAGGGGATATAAAATACTCTCTTCAGTTGCCATTTTTGATGGCTATTGATATTTATTAGTTTATAGAAATAACAATATAACATGGTTATCTCTTGATCTTTGTACATCTAACTATTCACAGGCCGATAAAAAATAACTGACTTTAATATAACTTATAAATGCATTATCTTTTAGTTTAAGGTAGTACTTCAATGCAGAAAAATTTAGGAATAAAAATATTCACATTTACAAATTTACCAGCATGTTGAAGTTAGCCAAAAAAATCCAAAAAAGCTGCATATTCAATTTTTTTATAATATTTTTTTTATGCAATTTTTTAACTATTAAATGATTAGAAACAATAGTTATATAATATATGAACTCAACAAAAAATTTTTGAGCTAAATTTTCAAAATGTTTGGACCTTTCTTTTTATTATTAGGAAACAATAAAAAATTGGCTAACTTCAACATGCTGGTAAATTTGCAAATGTGAATATTTTTATTCCTAACTTTTTCTGCGTTGAAGTACTACCTTGAACTAACTTATATTAAAGTCAGTTATTTTTTATGGGCCTGTGAATAGTTAAAAGTGCAAACAATCACATTATATTGCTATATTTATTTATACACTAATACATATCAATAGTCATCAGAAATGGAAACACAAAAGTGTTTTACATCCCCTTTAAAACCCATTTTGATTTTTCCTCCTAACTTGTTTGGTTTTCGAGCAATTCAAATTGTCTAAAGGACGCGCGCAAAAAATTTCAAATAAACGAACATTCGTACGCATTAAAAATACAAATGTTGAAATTTATTTCGATTTCGATTTTCTCGAAAATCCAATGGCATATACAAGAAAATTACAAGAGGACTTTTGTTTAGGAAATTACTCCAGCTTTCCTTTTTATGATGAACAATTCTTTTGTATCTTCAACGGTTAACGAGTTATCAGTAAAATAAGGCTTCTTTCACAGAAGGAGTGGTTTTTTGGAGGGAGGGTTGCGCGGCACACCCGGAACTATTTTTGTGGTTTTGTGATGTATAATCCCTCCACTAACAGTTACTGAAGGAATTTTGTTATGGAAATCTTTATAATTATTGGACTATATGCATTGACAAAAATGCTAAATTCTCATTGTCATCTCCTATTCCAAACAGTAGCTTCACATTCATTTATGGATTGATTCTAAATGTGAAAATTGCGTTTAGAAACTATATTTAAAGATCCCCTGAATTAACAAAAAAAATGTACACGGTGTCAGTTAATAAAGTTACTTTTGGGCCGTTAACTTTTTATAAAATCCTTATTTTAAAAAATGTCATAAATTAAATAAATTGCAAAATAGTCAGCTGTATTAGATGACATGTAAAAATACCTTTCGATTAAATACTGTGATTATTTACTAGGTATTATAAATTAAAATGCGATTTTCATGACCACTAATTAATTATTTCAAATTCTATTTTCAAGCTCATGTATGATTCGACTTTCATTTTCAAGAAACTATTGTAAGGACAGTTCAAACATCTATCAGATGTACAGGATGATATTTAAAATAAAAAATGTTAGTAGTGTCATCCAGCAGTATCCTTATTCTTAGTGTATAAGTAATAATACAATATTTGAATTACGAAGACAACCTTAAATACTTACTTGCAAATGCAAAATAAATTTAAATTAGCATTGTAGACGGAGAAATCAATAAATACTGCTCTTGTACTACGTGTGATCCACAAGTTTGTTTTTAGATGTTGAATTACACGTTTTGTTTCGTCTTTTTTAGTAGGTAAGTCGACATAGAAGCCACCTCCTCCATAAGTAGATATTTTTCCCGTATAATGTAAATTTTTAGTAATATCTTCTCCACTGTATGTCCACCTAGAATATGAATTCTTAATAAGTCATCTTTAGGGGCTAATCAACAAATACGGTCGCAGAATGGACTATTTTCGAACCCCCCCCCCCTTACACGAACGTTCGTTTTAAGACACCCCTCTCTAGATATAACGAACTTAACTTTTTTGATGCAGGTACTTTCCAATAATTTTTTTTGTTGAAAGAAATGTCTAATTTTTGTGCTTAAGTTTTTAAGTAAACATAGCAAAATTTTGTGTTCTTCTTGTTTTTTCCGTAAAATTTAATAATCATCAGGTCGAATTCCTATACGATCGTTCTATTGATATGCGTGCTAAATTACACCAAATTATTTTCTGTAGTTCATTTTTTATAAATATTATTTGTATTAATCATACTACGAAAAACTGAATAATTATATATTAAAAACTTTTGATAACATATTTCAATAATATAGGTACAACCATTGAGTGAAAGAATTAAAAAGAAAGCGGTCTCAGAAGGCAACAATTAAACTGTTATCGGACGAAAATCGACTGTATGCGTGCTCAATAGCATAAGGACGAGTATAGCAGGGGCGTTCGGTAATTATGTACCTTCCTCGCATGTCCGTGGTCAGGTCCGCGAGACTCGATAACGGTCCACAAAAAAATTCCCACAAAT
Source organism: Stenurella melanura (assembly GCA_963583905.1). Lineage (NCBI taxonomy): Eukaryota > Metazoa > Arthropoda > Insecta > Coleoptera > Cerambycidae > Stenurella > Stenurella melanura. Next base: position 43,033,023 of record OY757313.1, on the reverse strand, counting down.
CAAACGGTGGATCCTATTTTAAATTTGAAAAGACCAACTAAATCCTTGACAACAAGCGTACAACGTTTACTTCGGGGGTATTTTTCGAAAAATGAACCCGCTTCGAGTTATGATGAGTTCAAGGATTTGTGAATTGATACGTTTCAGAGCAAGCGTTAATTCGTTAAGGCGCTCTATAAGAAAGCATGGCGCAGACAATATTGAATAATTAGAAATAAATTTTTAATATTAAGATATGCACGTAATATTACGTGAAAAACCTTTTTTATAAACAAATGCATTTTTTGATGACAATTCTATGATAGCTTCAAGGTTAAATGAGACATGTTTCCACCAAGTTTTGAGAATTTTAGAAAATTTTGCACGGAATTAATAATTATTGATATTTTCGACTTTTTAGACAGTTGTTTTTCGATTATTTAAAAAAATAATTAACCGATTTAAATGATTCGGACGGCAAATTAACTCTCTTTATATGACCTACGAAACGTAGAACATCAGATATGGCTAGTGTCAATTGGTTTAGGGCTATGATTAAAAAACCCGATTTTTCGTGATTTTTACACAAAAAAACGTTAACTAAAAAATATTTCCCCATTTTAAAATGGGAGGAAATTTACAGGTATGTTCTTTGTCAATAAATACATCGACTAAACCATGTGGTTACCTGTAAGGAATTTCATCCAAGATTAACCTTCTCATGAGCTAATTCTACTGGCCTATCATTCACTCGGTAAGCTTTTTCAAGTTTAGATCGATTTCGTCTAATTCGCCTACACTAAATAACCAAATAAAATAGTTAGTTTTTCAGTATATTTTATAAAATTGAACTCTCCATTTTCCACTTTTTTAAAACATTCAAATCCGAACGCAGTTCAATTTATCTCATTGGTCATCCATCTCCTGCTGTAACAATAACCCCAGCATTACCACATTCGCCTTAAAACAAAAAATAAAATAGTGATTATGTCTGTTTTATTGCAGATACTCATTGCATATTCAAATAAAAATAGATTTACACTATGACATTTTGTGAACCCCCCACCGATCCTTCATTTTGTCACTTCTTTAGTGACTCTCTCCCCCTTAAAAGCAAACGTATTTATTTAATTGCCCCTCATGTTTATTGAGCAGTTGGATAATAATTTCTATCTAAACTTGGAAATAATTTTGATCTAAACTCTCAAACTGCCAAATAATAGTCCGGCAGCCACGGGGTAAAACCCAACAATTTCGTATTAAGTTTTTTTCAAAACGGATTTGGGATCTAAGGGTCTCCTAGTTTTGAAATTCAAGCGTCATCCTCTAGCAACTCCAAATATGGAGTGTCCGATAAGTAAGCAGGTGAAATATAACTCTTTTTTAATTATTTATAAATGTTACGTAAATAAAGACTGCTGTTCGCCATTAACGGCCCAACAGATCCAACAAAACTCATTAAAAGGTGCCTCCCGCCAAGACGTAAAACCATTTTGTCAAACTTTTCTGGGTAAACCCACATTATATGGAGTGCGGCCCTATGTAGTTGCTGGTCACTGTGAAAACAGTTATGACTTGCCCAGCCTCCTTAGTAATATGCTCTGCTTGAACTAGAGCAGTCATCATAGTGTCTGGATAAGCAGGACTCATATCAATTAATAGTTTATATATTGTTGAAGTCGCAGGCCTACATGACTCATTGCTTTGACGAAAGAGTTTTGTATTATATCCATTAGACTCTGGGAATTTATCTTTATAGAGAATATCCTTAAGAAAACAGCAGTCCTTCTTCTTAGCTTTTTGATTAGACAAAAATTGTTGGATGAACTGTTTTTTTAAACCTTTAAGGGCATTATCGGCTTTTCAGGATCATAGTATTTTACTACATTAGTTTCATAGTCCAGCTCTTTAGATATGTCACCTTTTGGGACACGTTTAATTGTTGTTACATTATGGTTTTGTGGTGCGTATAAAAATTCTCCTGCTGACATAGTTTGAGCGGCAAGGACAGCCAGCGAATGAGTACTGGTTTTGCCATTTTGCGATGAGGTTTCTATATCAACATTATCAACAATAACCTGGGTTAGTGTAGCATAATATTATTTAGTAATCCCAGTTAAATTTACGTTTTTAACTATTTCAAAAGCCGCAAACTTTTTGAACCTTAACAGCTCATACGTGCATGATATTTTAAATTGGTTCAAAATATTCACTAGTTCTTTTGAAAATCTAAACTTAACGCCTACACCTATTTGAAGATTTGTAAATGTATTAGATAAAGTCGATGAGACGATATTCCCAATTAAAAGTGCCGGTGGAGTTTTGTCCAATTTAGGTGATAGCGATTCCCAAAATTTTAATAGAGTTTTACTGCAATCCGCTAACACTGTTTCGTATTTTACATGTAACTTATGTTTCTCATTATTCCTCTTTACATCAGCAACTTCGCGTTTTATTTATTTTGTTATTTTGCCAATTGCAGTCTCAATATCATCAGGTCATCCTCAACACGACTTAAGTCTACTGTCCATGAATCGTCGCGTCAGCGATGCGTACTCGGCAAAAATAGGATTGGAGTACGCTTGCATGTCGCAGGCAATGTATAAGCATTGGAATCTGTTCATAAAGCGGCATCGGCTCGTTTTCGTAGAAGCACGTTATCGTCTCGTCTCCTTGCGTACTCATTTGCAGTCGTTTTAAGCGTATGCTGCATTGTCTGATTCAGAGTTTGTGCGAGAAGTGGAAAAGCACCCGTGTTTGTTTAATCATAAATTGAATGTGTGGCCCTACAATTTCTACTAGGTTTTGATAGGTATTTTTACTCATTCTGTACACCGTGAGACATACATAATCATCTTCAGATAATTCCCTGGCAGCGATCAAAAGCCGACAGTTAATATTCCTTTCAATATATGGGTGTAACCAATATCAAATGTCAGAGCTTTTCAACTGTGAACATGGGCAAAGTAGGTATTCATAACACTTTAATTAAAACATGCCATTACGATACTTGTTTTATGTATATTTGCAAATATGCTTTTGACACGATAGTGTTTTTATGAAAGTCTATAAATCGATAGCTTTAGGTCTCACGGTGCCTAAATTTACTTGTAGCGTCACTATTTATTAGTTTAAAACATTGTTTATTTATTGTAATCATTTGATTATATTTATTTTGTATTATATGACCCTTTTTCTTTCTCTTTTAGGTTCTGGAAAAGTCCTAGGAAGCACGATTGCCTTTTAATAGTCAATTCTACATGAAAACGGCCTCTTGCGTTTCTCTCGTCAGACGCAAGATACACGACCAAAACGATTTTTTTCTCACTTCTTGGAGACAATTGCCCATACTGAAGTACCTAGCTGTATCTCGGAAAGTTCTGGACTTACGGAACTCTATTTGGACTTGAATTATAGCAAATTTAAACTACTTTAAAAAGGAATAATAATATTTTCTGAACAATGCATACTTTAGGGGATACTGAGGAAAAAGAGAAACAAGTGGAAAATTTCGTTGTTTTCTGGGTATTGTGCAGCTCGTATAGGTCTTTCGAAGCTACAAACTATTGGCATAGGTCCTAAAAGCACATTAAAAAATTATAACTACATGACTTTTTGCAAGGTCAACCCCTTTTTTGTGTATAAATTGATTGGCGCATAGACTTTTAGTGTGTTATTATATTCTTCGCAAATACAAAACGAAGAGTACGTTGCATTCGATCGGCACATTTCTAAAACCGGTAATATTGTTCGTAGAGAAAAAATTTTCATATCACTGTGTAGGTGACCGAATTCTGAACAACTTTCAAAATGTTCGTCCGTCTGTCCGTCCGTCCCTCCGTCCGTCTGTCCGTCCGTCACGTTTCTTGTAAGCACGAAAAGTTCGATTGTATTGAAATTTGGACAGTGAGTTAGTGTTATCTAGAGCAAGAACCTTATTGTTTTTGAACAAAATCTATCAATTAATAAAAAAGTTATTAATTTTTTAAATGAAAAAAAAAAATTGTTTTGTAATTAAACAAAAAATGTTTGAAATTAATATCATTTACAAAAAAAAACTGCGAAGAGTATCCTACAGAATATGCAACAATTATATAACAAGTGTAATAAATCCGCGAAGAGTATAAGGGTTAGCTTGTTTATTTTTAATTTTTAAAACCAATATCATAAACTTTTTCAGCAAGAAATTTTCTGTAATTTGATACAACACACAATGTCTATTATTTTAAAAATAAATTTCAATATGGCGGCCAAAAAGCGCATTTTGCACATTCAAAATTTTCTACACTTTTGACATGTCAAAAAGATACCAACAACGATCTAATAAATTTAAACCCTGTCCCTATGAGAATTAGTTCCAACCAATAAACTGTATCTATTGTACTATTTGTAAGGCCAATGATATTACTGTGGAAAATAAGGTGGCTTAAAAAAACGTATCGTATATTTTTTGTAGTCCATTCGATTATAGTAATACTTATTCTAGATATTTCTATATTTTAGATATATACAGGGTATCCCAATATATTTTTTTCTCAACATAAGTCGATTTAACTAAATTAACGTCCATTGCAAGTTGCGTAGTTTAGCCGCTAGAGGACATCAAAGTATTGGTCTTAAAAGTGGTCATATCTGTAAATTAGAATGCGTTGTTTTGTTTTTGTTATCAAATAAATAAATTTTAAAATTAAATAATTAAGTCTGATTGGAATTAATCGAAAATGCGTTAGTGATGTTGTAATTTAAAAATTAATTAAACCAAAACTGTTACAAATACAGACAATTTACAAGAGAGAAAAAAGTTAACAAATAATTTGTACTTATGATAAAAAATGAATTGAAGTTATAGTATCAGACAACAAAATACAAACAGATTTGTTTAGCGGTGGGGGTAGTCCTTGCACTCTTGTTATAGCAGTTATTTCGCTTAGAATGTTATAAAATGACATCTATAGCGAAACATTAGCTTGCTAATTTTCAAAAAATCTTACACAGCGTTTCAAAGTTATTTAAAAATAATTAAAAGTGATTGTCCAATTTAAGGCTTTCTAGCGGATAAACGCAGCAACTGATAAAATTTATTTAAATTGACTTATTTTGGCCACATGAATCTAGGTAGTTCCATACACACGGAATATTGGAACACCTTGTATATATACTTTAACATACGCTGTCCCACTTTTCACTCCAAAAGACCCTTTCTCTTCCGATTCTTCATCATATGCTGCAAAACATGACAGAATTAAGTGCCGGAAATAGTCGTGTATTTCGCAAGAATACACGTTCACTTTTACCTAAAAAGAAATACACGTTTAAAAGTTGCTAATATTCACTATAAATGTAGCTAGGCATCAACTTTTAATATTACTCTGGGGGCAGAGCACTAACCAAAAGAAAACGTCAGTCCGGAGGTTCTTACTATTAACAAGAACAAGGAGCCAAAAAACTAAAACCCGACTACGAAATTATTGATGTATTGTAATAATATCAATTTAATTGATACCTATTCGATATGTAGTAAAAACGGTACGCAAATACTGACTGCACTTATTGAACACGGATTGCCGCTTTGCACAGTTATAGTTTGAAACTAAAAGAACATTTTAAGAAGAAGAAGAGGTATTCGTTATTTCTCTTAGGATGCAAGATGGCAGCTACTTTTCAAAATGGCGCCCCGAGGTCAATTCAATTCAATTGAAATTTCTTTTATTCAATTTAGTAACAACATGGTATTATATGTACGTACTCAGAGCCAGCCAGACATGCGCGGCGCAAAGCGCCGTGGCAATTGAATGGTTGGATGAGTGAGTGGATATAAAACTTAAAATAATTAACAATGAAACTAACTCCTCTCTAAAATAAAAGATTTACAAAAGCTGATGGCAAAATTGAACATATAAAAGTGTATGTTTAAAATAATTTGTAAAACATGTATATAAATATGGTTAAAAAGACAAGCTCAGTCGTTGGTGGTAGACATATACAGGTGAGTGCTAAGGTGTCTCACCTGCTCCATGCAATTCGGTCAAGACTTACATTGCTAACAGTCGACGATGCCGCAGAGTTTTTGGTTTAAAATAATTTATGGTTGGATAAATTTTTGAATTAATAAAGTTGAAATAGGATTTTCTGAAAAGAATTTTGAGAAATAAATGAATTTAAAACAAAAATGCACAAAAAGAAAAGAAGAGAAAGATAGAATGATACAATTTTGTAATGCAAGAATGTCCAGATATTGTGGCTAAAGTGGCTGCCGAAAGATGGGCAGCGTCTGATATGGTAATTTGTGTTTTATTCTAAAAGGTGCATTATGCTGTCTTATTCGCGTTATGTTGTTTGTTAGCGGACTATCGTTTAGTTTGAAAGCATAAAACTTTTGTGAAATTTCAGAAACGTAGTCCGGTATTGGAGTAATGTCGTGAGATAAGGCGTACAGATCCCTGAGGGGAATGTATCGCGTTGTGTTAGTAATGAGGCGCATGAACTTATGTTCAAGGACTTTTAATTTATTCATTGTCATGTTCGGTATGCTGCACCATGCCGGAGCCACGTACGTTATAACTGGCCTCACTACAACGATGTATATGAGTTTCTTATTATGTCTGTTAACTTTGCTATTCCTGGCCAGGAGCGGATACAGACTCCTGGACATAGAATAGACTGTCCATACTCGTTCGTTGATGTGTTTCATAAACGTTGGTCTTTTGTCCAAGTGTACCCCTAGGTACTTCACACTTTCATCCCTGGTCGGAATTTGGGTGCCCTTGATCAAAATTGGCGTAATAATTTTGTTTTTAGTATAATTACGTGTGAAGACCATTGCCTCTGACTTGACGTTGACCTTAATCTTCCAATTGTCGTAATAAGCCTAGGCACGAGTCATATGCACCTTCAGCAGCATCGTAGATGCTTGTGCATTGTGGCTGTGAGCGTACATGGCCGTGTCGTCGGCGTACTTGGCAATCTTAGTGTTAAGGAACTCCGGAAAATCAGACGTACAAGTTGTATAATTTGGGAGCGAGGAAGCTCCTTTGCGGAATGCCCGCGCGAATGTTCCGTAATGTGGATAATTTATTATTCACCCGCACCTGGAGTTTTCTGTCCTTTAGGTATGAGTAAATAAGTTTTGTAAGGTGTAACGGAAATCCATACATGTTCATTTTATAGATAGGGCCCGGATGCCAGACTGTATCGAAAGCTTTCTCAATATCCATGAGTATCATTGTGGTATTCTTACCGAGGTTGTATTGAACTCTGATGTCATTAAGAATCCTGACAACTTGTTGTACCGCACTTCTACCCCGCCTGAAGCCGAACTGAGACTCATCGTTAATATTAAGTTCATCCTGAACAGATTCTAGTCTGGTCAGGATGATCTCTATAAATTTCCAGGTCAAAAATTCTCACAAATTGTCAAATCATATCGTGCTTGGCGTCGTTTGCATATTTCAGGCAGTAACACATATCTAACGTCAAAAGACATATAAAATATCAATATGAAGTAATAGTCCACAATACAGCGACGTTTTTTTATTAATGATTACTAACAGGATGATACTTCGTGAGTAACTTCGTTTTGACGAGACACCCAACGTCTGTCTGCGAAAATTCTCGATAGTGGTAGCTAATAAAGTTCTTAGGCATAAAACACGTCGATTCTGTGGTTGCCTAAATGTTATTACTAACTGTTAGTTTTTTTATCTTGAAATAATTTGATAAGGACCTCGATAAAATGGACGGATTGACAAAAACGTCCCCCTCTCCCGTCCAAATAACGAGGTCATAAAAATTATTACTAACTAGCTGATTTTTTTACTGTTGCGTATATATTTGTATAATTAAGTGGCCACATTGTCCTACAAATTATATAGTATGATTTCCCAGTTCTACACTCGAAAATTGTTTCACGGTAACACTTTTCTCATTACTAACAACCTAATTTTGGATTTTGTCGTTCAGGAACGAAGTGTGGAACACGATTTCACTACTGTCCTACACAAAAAGTGGTATACATTGATAAAAAATTAATACAATTTACTTTGTTTATAACCCTACTGGATATTGAATGTCTCATTATGTAAGAGATTAAATAGGCATAGAAGAATACATATGAGTGTATGTGTGTATGTGCACCATAGCAACCCAAAAAAATTCCGGAAATTTTTATCCTCACTGAGCGAAATTAATATATTTTTCTGTCAAATTATCCCTCGCCTGTGGCATATTCCTGACCTTGGAAAAATTGCCGTATGTAATTTAAGCACGAGGGATTTTATAAGTCGAAATATTTCAGTGTTGTAGTCGAAAATTTAATAATAATAATAATTGTTAATTATAAATTAAACACTGCTTTTAGATGAATCAATCTATATATTATAAATACTCTACATATATTTCGGTTTATTAGGCCTTTATCAAGAGTATTACATAGTGAATACTAAAGTTTACGACGTGCTTATTCTAATTTATACCTAAAAGTATTTATATCTTAATCTATTTATGACTTAATTTAAAATCCTTAATTATGGCAAAGTTTGGAGTGGCAAAATTTGATACAAGTAAGAATTCCGCTCACAAATAAGAGTATATTAAATGGGCTTGTTCCATGATATTCTTTTTATATGGTTTTTATACTTTTTCATATAGTACTCGATATTCTTATTATATACTTAAAATTTCGTATTATTAACTTTTTCCGTTCTCGAGATATAAGGAGTTGAAATTGGTAATAGTTGCAAAAACCGAGCGCTCATATGTGACGTCACTATACGTAAGTGACGTAATAAAAATGGATTTCTGGGACCTTCCAAATTTAACCTGAAAAGTTGAAAAACATGGAATTTTTAAACGCTGGTAACTAAATAAATAAGTCGAGTGAAAGTTCGTTCTATGTCTCTAAGGAAAGGAGAAGGTCGGCGATCAATTTTAATCGTAAATTACATGGTCAAAATCGAAAATTCGTCCCGGCAGGAGCGATAGAAAATTGTAATTATTTGACATTTCACCAAATTGTAATCCCCTACTGTCAAGCAGTAAACAAAACAAACAATACTTTGAAAACACTTATTATAACAAGTAAGGAGCATCAAGTCTATTGAGATCGCCGAGTCTGTGCGTATAGTGACGTAGCACCTGGCCACGCCCCATTTTCGCGAGATGGAGATTTGTAATAGTTTTTAATGTATTAAACGTGCGAATAAGATTCTTATTTTTTGCAGATCCATTAATTTATACTTGCACTTTCGATTTATGAAATAAAAAAAAAAATGCTGAACAAGCCCATTGCCAAAACCGCAATTATATAATAATTCATTATTATACAAATACAAAGCGATGAGTACCGGTAATATCGTTCGTATAGAAAAAAATTTCATATCACTGTGTTGGTGATCGAATTCTGAACAACTTTCTAAAATGTTCGTCCGTCCGTCTGTCTGTATGTATGTCCGTCCGCCTGTCCGTCCATCACGTGTCTTGTAAGCACGATAACTCAAGCACGAAAAATACAATTATATTGAAATAGTGGACAGTAAATTAGTGTTAGCTAGAACAAGAATCCTGCAAAATTGATGAATAAATAAAAAAGTTATTAATTATTTAAGTTAAAAACATCAATTTTTTATGTTTTGTAATTAAACGAAAAATGCAAAAAACTAATGTTATTTGCAAAGAAAACTTGCGAAGAGTATCCTGTTGAATGTGCAACAATTATATAAAAAGTGCAGTAAACTGGCGAAGAGTATAAATAATGGTTATGAATAATAGCTTGTTTTAAAGAACACAGGTTTACAAAAAAAAGGTTGTGATCTGGCAATCTAGACCACGATTACTTATGTATTTTTTTATAAAAATAATTTTCTACCGCGTAGATTTCGATTAAATCCCGGTTTTTATTGTCAAAAACCGCATTTTTGCAATGAAAACCGGTATTTACTCTATATCTACGCGATAGAATTTTTTTTTTTTTGAAAATTTGGTTTCAGCACTCGATACATTCACATGATTTTGTAGGACACTGTTTTATTTGGGCAGAGAATGCACTAACCTGTCATGTTATATCTTAATCCCACAGTTAGTAATGGGAAAAGTGTTACCATGAAACTCACAATTTAGGGGCGTAGGACTGGGAAATCATACCATTTCATTTGTAGGACAATGCTGTCATTTAATTATACAAATATTTACTAAGCAACAGTAAAAAAATCAGCTGGTTAGCAATAATTTTTATGACCTCCTTATTTGGACACGTTGGGAGTGGGGGGGACGTTTGCTGTCAAACCATCCATATTGTTGGACAAACATTTTATCGAGTTCTTTATCAAACTATCTCAAGATTTAACTAAAAAACTAATTGTTAGTAATAAAATTTGGGCAACCACACAATCGACATGTTTTACTTACTTTACTTTATTAGCTACCACTATCGAGAAAGAGACGTAGGGCGTTTCGTCAAAACGAAGTTATTCACGAAGTTTCAGCCTGTTAGTAATCATTAATAAAAAACCCTCCCCGCCGACTACAAAAATCTTAATGTAAAACAATTTAAAATGCAATTAAAAAAATATGTTCAGTTCATGATATAAAACTCCTCTGGATGAAGACTTAGTACCTTAACTTAGCATGTATACCCTACCTAGGCGAGACAATAATGTAATAATTTTAATCAATGTACACTTATTACTTGTTTAGTTTACTAGTTAGTTCCATTTAAAATGTGTGTTATGTATTTATTTGTATCGTGACTATGTGCAATATGTATGTACAAAAACATTTGATATTTTGTTATATTTTGTAATTTTAATCGATAGTAGAAGATAACCCTATGTATAATTTTGTAATTATTTTGGGTTAATAAAGACTATTTCATTCATTCACTCTGTCCAAAAAAATATCCTTCCTATCTACAAAAACATAAAATGAAAAACTGTAATCTTTACAAAAATGTGTGAAATCAATTAAAATCGCCAACAAATTTAATAATAATAATATTAATAATAAAGACGTCTTCTGTCTGTAATTTTCAAGTTTTGCCGGAGTCGCCGGTGACAGACACACTAATTTTTATATTTCTTTTGTTGACAAATATAGTAAATTATCTACTATTTTATTTTAAAATATTGTACTCATTTGCTCCAATTAAATAATGTAATATGTATCTTCGTGTTTTTAAAATTTTTTAACTTATATTTTACTATTTCCACCGTCTTCTGCATGTTATTTTCAAGTTTTGCCGGAGTCGCCGGTGACAGACACACTACCTTTTTTTTTTTGTTGACAAATATAGTAAATTATCTACTATTTTATTCTAAAATACTGTACTCATTTGCTATAGTCAAATTATGTAATTTGCATTATCCTCGTGTTTTTTAAATTTTTTAACTTACATTTTACTATTTTCGTTTTACTTACGGACAGACATGCCTAAAAACCTTCTATTTCTTATAAGAAACGTATTTCGCCTGTAATTTTCAAGTTTTGCCGGAGTCGCCGGTGATAGACACACTACTTCTTTTGTTGACAAATACAGAGTGTCTCACCGGGAACTGAATCGATCGATATAGAGAAAGTACGCATCAGAAATTTTTGAAAATTTAGATAGTTACTAACGTCGGTGTGGCCAATCCAACTAAAATAATTATAAGCATGGGGTACTTCCGGTTATACCGGAGGTCGATACCAACTTACATACTTTAAATGGAACACCCTATATATTTTTAACTTTTCGAGATGTCAATATAATTCTGAGTTCAGGCACGTAGCACACCCTATATCTAAACCCAGTAGTTTCGAAGATATTTGACATTTTAGAAAAAAATTGACTGGTGCAACGGTTTGAAATAACCATTATAACTTTTTCTGTGTAAGACATCCTCATTTGCTCTTTGGCACGGAGAACGAACACAAGGAGAACTACGTTCTACAACTGAAATAAATTCAATAACATCATACCAAGTGTTCGTTTTTCGCGTTACATTTTGTCAACTTCAAACCGCGAAAACTTGTTTAGCTCAAATGGAACACCCTGTATTTTTTACGTCAAGTTGTGTAAAATTGAATTACCTTTTTTCTAATATTAGCATTGAGGGGTTATAGTTTTCAACTTTTTGAAATATTTGCGATTTTATTAGAAATTCATGAATTGTTGTAATCATTTCATCAAAATACCCATGATTAGAAACAAAAAGTTATTGTCTTATATCAAAAAATGCCAGCACGTTTAAATTACACTCACGAAGACTTTTTAAATTTGTTTATTATTTATAGAGAATGTGATAAGGTAATATTAAGAACTTGCAGCACATTTGCTACTCAATATCCACAAAAACGGAAAGTAACACTAACATTGTAACGTGCGTATTAATCGAATTGAAGATATGGCATGAACTAAAATAGCAGAGATAAGATCAATTTAAAACATGATTCTATTTTAATTTAATAATTGCTCAAAATTCCACCCTCGAACCTCGACACATTTTTCGCACCTTCGGATTAGTTCCTCGTGGGTAGCTCTTCTAATTGAATCCCATGATATGTTTTGAAATGCATTTATTTCTCTCTGCATACAATCTTCAATGGTTCTTAATGGGCTCTCATAAACATTATTTTTAATAGTTCCTCAAATAAAATAATCCAGAACTGATAAGTCGCGCGAGCGAGGAAGCCATAAGAAAGGTCCATTATTGGCAATCAATTGATCATAAAAAGTTTCTTGTAAATAATAAATAATTATTAATTAAATATGCGTTATGTGGAGGAGCACCGTTGTGCTGATAACAAATGTTTCTATGTTCGGCGGGAGGTAAATTTTCTAAATAGTTATTATTCAAATTTTGTAAGATATTCAGATATCTTTCACCTAAAAAAAAAACAAAAATTTACCTATACACATTAGCAGAAGAGAAAATTTAATTTATCGTTTAAAATTTCCAGATAAAATTGTAATGCCACCACTCTATAGTTTCTTATGGCACAGTAAACATTGAACTGCCAACTTTCCTGAAAGTTTCGCTCTCTGAACATATGAGGATTTGAGTCACTCCAATAATGCGAATTGCGTCTATTAAAAAGTCCATTTTTAGTAAATTTTGCTTCATCTGTTCATATAATATTTCCCAAATAAGAATCGTCACCCTCAGACCTTATTAAAATAAACTCACAAAAATTCTGTCTTCTTAGGAAATCAGTTTCTTTTAATCCTTGAACCATATGGAATGAGAACGGGTAAAACGTATGTTTTAATAAGATTCTGTGAATTGAATCCTTGCATAGTCTCGATTCTAGAGCAGCTTGTCTTAATGACATCCTTGGAAAGGCATGAAAATATCCCAGAATGACTATTTCAATGTTTTCGTCATCAGCAATAGGCTTTCTTCTTTGCATTTTTGCTTTGACAGAGCCATAATTTTTAAAATTTTCCAGCATGCGTTTTACAGTGTTTGGTGGCGGTTTCCGTTTTTTTGGATATCGAGTAGCAAATGTGCTGCAAGTTCTTGATATTACCTTATCACATTCTCCATAAATAATAAACAAATATAAAAAGCCTTCGGGGGTGTAATTTAAACGTGCTGGCATTTTTTCACATAAGATAATGACTGATTGCTTCTAATCATGGCTATTTTGATGAAATCATTACAACAATTCATGAATTTCTAATAAAATCGCAAATATTTCAAAAAGTTGAAACCTTTAACCCCTCAATGCTAATATCAGCAAAAGGGGAATTCAATTTTACACAACTTGACGTAAAAAGATACAGGGTGTTCCGTTTGACCTAAACAAGTTTTCGCGATTTGAAGTTGACAAAATGTAACGCGAAGAACGGAACACGTGGCATGATATTATTGAATGTATTTCAGTTTTAGAACGTAGTTCTCCTTGTGTTCTTTCTCCGTGCCAAAGAGCAAATGAAGATGTCCTACACAGAAAAAGTTATAACGATTCTTGCAAACCGTTGCACCTGCCAGATTTTTTATAAAATGTCAAATATCTTCGAAACTACTGGATTTAGTTATAAGGTATGCTACATGCCTGAACTGAGAATTTTATTGTCATCTCGAAAAGTCAAGAATATATAGGGTGTTCCATTTAAGATAAGCAACTTGGTATCGACTTCCGGTATAACGGAAAGTATCCCATGCTTCTAATTGTTTTAGTTGGATTGGCCACACCGACATTAGTAAGTATCTAAATTTTCAAAAATTTCTGATGCGTACTTTTCTTTATATCGATCGATTCAGTTCCCGGTGAGACACCCTGTGTAGTAAATTGTCTATTATTGTAAAATATGGTACTCATTTGCTCCAATCAAATAATGTAATATGTACTATCTTCGTGTTTTTTTAAATTTTGAACTTATATTTTACTATTTCCGCTTTTCTTACGGACAGACATGCCTAGAAACCTACTATTTCATATATGAACCGTATTCCGCCGATACGTTTCAAGTTTTGCCGGAGTCGCCGGTTATAGACACACTACTTTTTCGTTGACAAATATAGTAAATTATCTATTATTGTAAAATATTGTACTCATTTGCTCCAATCAAATAATGTAATATGTCCGGTATTAGTCCATTGAAATGTTACATTTAGGCTGAACCTTGCATTTTGGACAGGACAAGACTTTATTTTCTTGATGTGTAGGGGTCCAGTTTGAATATAAAACTCGGTTTTCCGGGTTGAAAACCACCACCATCTTGAAAAAGGGGGCGCAAACACTTCTTCAGCGATATCTTGAGAACTGTAAGCCCCATGAAAAAATGTCTAAGACTTTTTCGTAGAGAATTGAATTCTCTATAGTCTTGATTCAGATACTTCTTACCGTAAAATTGACAATGATAGTTATAATTAAAAATAGACTAAAATGGTCAAGAAAATATAATATAAGGGATAATTTTTTTTCTATTGATTTTATTGAAAAAACACGTCAGACGTTTTATGTGGATCATTTTATTGTGCGAACAACTTTATCTGCTCATTTTTTAAACTGCGTTTCATTGGAAAGGTGTTAGGACTTTCCAAAGGGATCAAACCAATATTCCATTCAAAATGCGCCAAAGGGTACAGAAAAGAACACCGGTCTGAAACTACTATACTTTGACTATACGTTTTTTGGGTCGCTGATTACGAAAATCAGGGTTTCGCAATTCTAAAAGTTAGGAAACACCCCTAAAAACACCAAAAGCACTCTCTTTAGAGGGTTTTTCGCGATAATTTTAATAAAAATCAAAAATAATCCTACGAAATCCCCTTTTTTAATATCAGTTTACAACGGTGGTTGATTTATACCAAATAGAGCCAAATTATATGATAAGGAATAATCGAGAGGGTTGAAACCACCCGTATATCATCTTAAAATTAAATAGAATTGGTAAAATATATTATTCTTCTAATATTTCCTTCAAGTTTGGTTGAATGGACATTACCTTAAGGAGATAAAACTGCCCCCTCCTACCGCTAAATTGAAGCAGAATCTGAGAAACGAGTTAAATTTCTTTTTGCATTTTCATTTTATTTTTGATGAAATATTACTAAAAAAATTTTGAAATTTATTCTTTAACCCTTTTGAAGAGTTAAACCGCCCCTAAATCGAAATAAGAAAAACGTATTAAAAATATTTTAGTCATATTTCTTCAAAAATAAAATGAGAATGAAGAAAAAAAATTAACTCGTTTTTCAAAGCCTGTTTAAATTTAAGAGTAGATGGAAGTAGTTTTACCCTCTTAAGGGTTGAGAATAAATTTCTTTTGCCCTGCAATGCCCAATCAATCAAATTTGAAGCAAAAAGTAGAAAGAGAATATTTTTTACCATTTTTTTTTAATTTTAAGGCGATATAGGTTATTTTTTTGTTACTCATGAAAATGAAAGCCATCATAATCACACACCTATCAAAAGTTGTAAATAACGTAATGAATGAAGAATGAAATATGCAGAAGGTCCCAAGTGCCACATTCTACGAAACTGGTATTATTACGGTTTTGGGGCCTATGTACCACCAGGAACTTACAGTGTAAACTCTATTCCTATCGCATTGCGGTCTTTTGCGTTTAATTCGTGGTATATTTATTTACAATTTAAAATGAACGAAGATGGACGAACAGTCAGTGGATGGATTCCACAAGAGTTGCAAAAAAAGAAGAAAAAAAAGACTGGCGATATTCGTAAAGAAACAAAACTCCGAAGAAATAGTGGACAGCCATACAAAAATCAAGATTATTTCGGGCCTGGAAGAAAGCACCGACCCAGGTAAGTTCTATGTTAGGTATTTTAGTTTATTAGTATGTGCTGTAGAGTCTGATTTTTATATAGTTTTGTTGGACATGTGTTTTTCTTTTTCAGGCATCCTGTAAGTGCAACTTTGCCTGCAAGTCTATTGCGCATGATGCTAGACTAAACCTCTTTAAACGAAATTTGGGATATAGCGAAATATAGTGAACAACAAAACTTTTTGAAACTTCTTGTAGAACGTTCCGAAATAAATAGACGGAGACATGGTACTTACGAGGCACTACAATTCAGTTAGACGATAGCGTCCATTTAAGTACTATTTGCCATTACCTGGAAATGCAAAAATTGAAGTTTGCAGGAAAACAGTGTGTGAGGCATTTGATATAGGAGAAAAACGTATCAAGCTAATTTGTCAAAAAGTTGCTACGTTCTATGACATAATAATAAAAGAAAGACGAGGTGGGAAACTTCTTAGAAGAGATCATTCTTGAAAATCGAAGATAATTGATTTTATTAAGTCTATTCCAACCAGAGAAACACTATCTCTCTGAGGACTTGAGCATTCGAAAACTTTATTCTGCGTCCATTCAGAGATATACTAACAATAATACCACGCCGCCTGCATCAAGGCAGTGGTTCAATAACATTTTCACAAAAGAATTCAACCTGGCCAGCCAAGGGTAGACACTTGCCCTAAATGTGACTTATATAATAATGAAATTAAAACTGCTATCAACCCTATTCAGAAAAAGATGTTAAACTAACACGTAATCTGCATCATAAAAAAGCTAAAAGGGGCTCAGGTTATGATGTCCACTGATTGTAAAGCTGCCAAACTTGAAGATTTTCCTTGTGCTATTTCCTACGGACTCACAAAAAGCAGTTCTAAATACCGGCATTAACACACACTAATACGTATTACACTCGTCAACTTGCTTGTATCAACTTTGGTGTGCAACTTGAAATGAAGGTACCGGATTATTCTATCTTTGGGACGAGACAACGAGAAAGCGTGGATGCAATGAAATAGACACATGTGTTTTCGACTATGTCACCAATCAACTAAAGACACCTAAAAAATCTTGCATTATATGGTCTGATAACTGCGGCGGGGCAGACAAGAATCAAGGGATTCTTGTAGAGTACATTACTCTTGTTGCAAAAGGATACGCTGATGAAATTGTACATAAATTTCCATAGCTTAGGTCATACTTTTCTCGTCCTGCGACAGAGACTTCGGCTTGATAGGAAAAGCTTAAAAGGGCAAACAAGCCTGATTTAGTCTTATTAAGATTATAACCAGCGCAACGCAAAATGAACCGTTTACTGTAAAACTCACTAACAGTTTTTTTGACTGTGTGGCATTAGCAAAGGAAACATTAAAAACCGATCACCTAGGAATATCACAGGTCGTTATTTTAAAACTTACCAAAGACTTACTACAGCAAGGGGTAGTTGAAGTAAAAAATAACTACACTGATGTATGTGTATAACTTAGGGTACAAATGTTTTAAACAACATATTATCCTTGGTCATTTTGAGCAACTAGATAGTGAATCTTTCCGATTTAAACCCAAGAAAAATCTTGGCCACTTCAAAAATACACCAAATCCAAAAGATGATTCTATATTTAACAGACTGGCGCCCCTTGCTTATCCGGATGTACCGACAGAATTCCAAGACCAACTGGGGAGTAGGGGGCTTCTCTGGATGGTATACAGGACGATGAGATCAGGCGAGTCATCAGGTCATCTCGATGTCAGAACACCAGCAAGGCATCGATAAGTGCACTCGAGGTGGAAGCTGCATTTAAGGATATCCCGAGTCCAGGAGTGTGAGCTGTGAGTATCGAAGAATCGCAATCAGAAAAGAAGAACCAGGACCGTATGTTAATTGAAACGCGGGAAAATAAATAAAATAATCAGTCAATTACTGGCTAAATGGGATCCTCCAAAAAGTCAGAAGACACAACAAAATAGTGAAAAAGCCAAGTTGAGATATTAAATGTTACAACTGTGGCAAGATAGGATCAAACGAGACTGTCGACAACGGAACTCGAGAAGAGTGAATGCTGCAAATGAGGAAAAGACTCAGAAAAAACAAAGTATTGGAAGACCAAGTGACGTATGAAATGTTGTAAGTGTAGAGAATTAATTACATATCCACCTAGAATTTCCAAAGTGGAAATTGGAGAGAGTTACCGGAGATACTGTGAAGCCGAGGGGAAAACCAGAGGAAGCCGGTACCAGAGAGGCTGATTTCCCAGCTTCGAACCGTTTCAAGAAGTCCACCATTACAAGGATGTGAAAATAAAACGAAACTTCAGAAAAATGCAGACATTTTATCCGGAAGACGGCGCAAGTACTGCCACAAGGAGGAGAAAACTGCAGGTTACTGGAGCAGCCAACACTGTTAAGGTGGAGGTTCCGAATGATACAACAAATGAAACGCTAAGACAAGATCAACTGAACGATGAGGAAATTGAGCCTATATTGAAAGCTGAAGAAGGGGGAACTCGTTCTAAATAGAAGGATGTTTCAGACAAAAGAGTGGAACTGAAAGCATTATGGGAGCAGTGGGACTCACTAAAAGTCATGAACGGGCTGCTGAGGAGAGCATGGGAATGCCCGGATGGAAATCAGATAGTTATGCGTCTAGTGATTCCCAAGTGTCGAGTACTAAGATGCTTCAGGAAGTGCACAATGGAACATCCGGTGGACACTTCGGTGTTAATAAGACTCTGAAGAAAATGCGAGAATGATTTTATTGGATAAAATGTCATCAGGATGTGGAGGCTTGGTGTCTCAAATGCAAGATTTGTGCGGCCAATAAGGGACCACAAACTGGAAGTAAGGGTGAAATTAAACAGTTTAACGCTGCTGCTAATTTTAAAAGGTTGGCTAACGTTATAGCGGATTCATCACCAGCAAGTGACCGAATGAAGGCTCGTTATGAAGGCAAGGGTAGTTTAAAAGATTTCAAGGCGGGAGATCTGATTTGGCTGTACACCCCACAGCGAAAGAAGGTCACCGAAGCTTCAACCACCTTGGGATAGACCGAATACTGTTATTACCCGAATTAATGACGTCGTCTATCGGATTCAACGAAACAAAAAGTCCACGATGAAGATCGTGCATTTGGATAGACTGACGAAATACATTGATGATTCTTAATTGGCTGACCGAGACGATCAGGCTTAAGGAGGGGGCAGTATTATGCGCTCGCGCCCTCTATGGACTCATAGCTCATGAGAAATAGCCAAAATTAATTACAAATGGTTAGGCAACCAGTAATGCAAGCATGTAATATTGGTAGAGGTACTCGAGTTTCTACACTATTTTAGATTGCCATGGGAGGTTGCTGAATTTTGTTCTAGATGGCTCTAGAGGCGTGAGTATATAAGGCGAGATGCACGGCGGGAAAGGGAAGTTTTGAACGACGAGTGAGAGGTTAGAAATTCGAAGTAAATACAAAATGAAAATATCAAGTAATAAACATTGTTAAAGATTATTCTAGTCAGTAAAAGTGTATTTTAGTTTAATAAAGGTATTGTGAAGTTTTCAGTAAATTAAGAAAATAGTGTTAGTGTTTATCTCTTGTTATAAATCATTCGGAACCTACAAATTTTCCTGAACAGTATTTCCTAGGGGTGGAAATATGTGACATTTTTATACCTCGTCATACCTTATAATCTTCAAATTTGTATTTAATATTTAATTCACAATAGAATATTCACCTCCTCTGAAATCGATGTGCTCCCATTATCTAAAACTATGCACCTAAATAACAATTGCACTTACCAGTCTCATTCGAGGAACTCCAAGAACTTTGTTCTCATATAATATGTTCTTAGCGTCTGGTAGAGTTTTTTTACCTCCATAACTTGACTCCCAGAAAAAACTTTCAATCATGTGCTTTTCAATATACTAGATAAAATTGAAATAAAAGTTAATAATGTCACCAGGAATATTTTTATTTTAATAATGTGAATGTGAACATGGAAATCATATGTACCATGCGGAAATAGCAAGAAAATCGACAAGTTTGTGTATTTTGAAATATATTTGTAATATTCATTCATACATAATAGTCCATTGAAATGATACATTGACCTTGCATTTTGGGTAGGACAAGATTTTTTCCTTTGATGTTTAGGGGGTGTCAGTGTAAGTATAAAAAACTATTTTCGGGGTTGAAATCCCCCATTTGGTCGCCATCTTGAAAAAGGGGGCGTAAACAGTTTTGCCGCGATATGTTGAGAACCGTAAGTCTCACAAAAGTTTCGTTAAGCCTTTTTTGTAGAGAATTGAATTCTCTACAATCTTGGTCTAAATATACTTCTCAACGTAAAATTGAAAATTAAAAAGTTGTAATTAAGGATAGACTAAAATTTTCAAGAAAAATATCATTTAAGGGTTATAGCTTATTTTCTATTAATTTTATTGAAAATACACACCAGATGTTTCCTGTACACCATTTTAATGCGAACAATTTTCTCTACTCATTTTTAAAATTTTTCTTTGGAGAGGTGTTAGGACGCTGTAAATAAATCACGTGCATCAAAAATGGCATTGAACAATTTTGAAAAAATTTGAGTACATTCCTGGGATGATTCCAAGTTCTTTTTTCCTTTTGCAATTTTTGTGTAAACCTCTTCTTTTTCGAGTAAAAAAAATCTCAAAGTTCTAAAATTTTCATTCTTCTGTAATAACTGGGGTTTTATTCCCCAAATTACATGATTTACAGCCGGTTAAACAATAGATGGTTAACTTTCAGTCAGAGTTAACTTTCAGGTTATTATAGAAATTGGGTTTTACAATAGCTAGTTATTTTCAATGTTGTAGTTATATTATCTAGTAGTTAATTTTACTAGCAGATGAGGTGTGGGTAAACTAGAAGTTGGCAGTTTACTGGCAATTTATAACCTATAAAATAACTGTCACAAAATAAATTTTTGACATTTCGCTTGAATATGGATATATACAAAGTAAGTTCATATATCAGTGATGATGAGCTAAGGTAATCCGGTATAGCCTTAACTTTTTCGAAGAATACGATGAAAGAGATTTTTTAAATAGAATGAGACTAAATACTACTTACTTACTTAATAATAGACTACTAACTCATAAATTGCTTCTGACATTTATATTTGATAGAAGGTGGCGTGACTTTGGCTAACATTCATACATTTTATGTATATTACCCATTTTTCCAGTACCAACATTATAAATTTTGTTCCCAACCTCTTGTTTACAAACCATCACTTAACTTTATATTGAAAAACGCAAGTGTCGGTAAAGTTGTAGTTAACCTGTAAGTAAGAGTCAACTAACATGAAAGTTAACTTGCGATTGTAAAACCGGCTGTAACTCATTTATATCACATAATTGGAACTTTATCTCACATCACTACCCAATATTTAAAAATAATCCATTTGCACAAAAATACAACAGTCTCCCTATAGGCTGGGACACCTGATATACCTATGTACAACATAATTTGGTATATTTTTCTTTATATTACGAATACTTACGAACCAAAAATCTGTAGCACTCCTTATATCTGCAAATGTTATACCAACATCATTTTTTGTTTTAAATTCCATATCAACGAATTGATGTAGCACTGCTCTTGTTAAATAGAACATTGACTGCTCACGAATTTGCGATGCATCTAAAAATTTGTATTGTTTTAATAATTTGTCAACAAAGTCATCAGGCCTTCATTTCTACCGGAATTAATTAACTCAAACAATTAGTAGGTTTTAATAAGCCATTTAAAAAAAATATTTTAAACCAAAATATAACTATTTATTTTTATTTGGCGTCCAATTCCATAAGCATGTCTTCACTAGCATCATCTTCAATATCAAAACCGTCATAATCCGGAAAATTTTCATCATCATATCTGTCATAATTCTTTAATTAAACTTATTGTTTCGAAGAGCCCATATCGAGTGAAGGGAAGGTGCGGGCAAGGCAGAAGTGGTGATGTGTTTGGGCGACCCTTGGCCTAGTGCATATAGGCAAATTTTATATAGGGAGCCAAAGAGTTTGGGTAAATTTTTCTTTGCTTATTCGAAAGGGTCTTCGATGAGAACGTTAACTTTGAGTTTTCACAGTCTCAGGGTCATCCAGTCCGCCTCCGTCTTGGATTTTCTTATTTTTAAATCGCTCATACCTCGCGTTCTAATTATTCCACACCAATAAAACCGACGCCGTTGGTAATTATGAAACTCTTCGATGCACCAAAAAAAGATATTAGAGACCAAAGTTGAAATAAGACCTTTCGCCCGCTTTCCTCGCCAATGGCTCTTTTATTTTAAGAACGTTCATCGTTTGGTAGTGCAAATTTATCATAAAACGTAATTGGCATGCATTTTAAAATCGTTCAGAGATACCAAAAAATTTAAGGATTTAATGTGCGCACCAAAAGTTGTATGCGCGGAAACTGCATGCCAATAAGTTTCCGCTGGATTTTCTTTCAGGGCTTTTCGTTTGGCACTATTGGCATCCATTTTAAAATCGTTCACAGACATCGATTTTCCATGCAAATAGAAAATCGACTTGCACACCCTTCTGCACGCGATGACTGCCTATAATTTGCGTTTCTGGCATATTCATGATAATTACATTCATATGTATGATTAGCATGCATTTTAAAAACGTTGCACATGACTGGTCATGTACCGCCGGTCTTAAAACAGGAGCCTCCTTTAATTTACCTGAAAAACTAAATGATGAGGAATATTGGCCATCTGGTGTTGTTATAAGACGTTTTAATATAAGGCGAAAAGGTGATTTTTTAGAGAAACCCCAGGAGATTCCCAAGAACATGCAGAATGTCAAGGAGAGCATCACAGTATAAAATACTACTCTATATTATATCACAACGTTCGAGGGCTTAGAACTAAAGTAAGAATATTATACGAGAATATACTTGCAACCAACTACGATATAATATGTATTGCAGAAACTTTACTAAATAGCTTCATTTATGATCAAGAATTGTGAGAGGTTACGTACCTTATTCTTTCTTTCGTAATGATAAAAATTATGAAGAAGCAGGAACGATATGGGGAGGGGGTGTTCTATGCTGCATAAAAAAGAAATACAAGCTCATGTTTTTGTGTAAGAATGATAACACCGAGTTTTCACTGAATATGCGTAATGCTAACCACAAGAGAAATCGCTATCTCAATTTGTTGTGTATTTGAACAAAGAAAAAAAATCTCCATCTATTTTAATGGTAAAATTTTTTCAAAAATGGTAAAAGAAATTTCTATTTTTTTTAATAGGTTTTGAACGCTATGAAACGTGGAAATTTTAAATTTGAACAAAGAAAAAAAATTTCCATTTATTTTAATGGTAAAAAATTTTTCAAAAATGTTGGTAAAACATTTTTTTTTTAATATTTGAAATAGGTTTAGAATGCCATGAGACGTGAACATTTTAAATTTGAACAAAGAAAAAAAATTTAAGTATCTATTTTAGTGGTAAGAAATTTTTCAAAAAAGTTGGTGAAAAAAATTTTCAATTTGATTTTTCTGAAATAGGTTTAGCGTGTCATGAAACGTGGAAATTTTAAATTTGAGTAAAAAAAATTTTTTTTCATTACTTATTCTCATTAGACGGTCCACCCTGTATATTTTCCAGTGAAAGTTTAACAATTTCTTCGCTGACAGTAGCGTCAACTACCTACCAAATTTGACTGCTCTCCGTCAAGTAGTTTTTTTTAGTTAATGCACTAACAGACAGACAGACAGACTGACGGAATTGAAAAACCTATATTCTCGTAATCTACGTGATCTGAAACGTCAAAATCTGAAAAATCTCGGAGGGTGATTTTTTCTCGAATACAATAGTTCCCTTCGGTATGCGCGGGAAGTAACATTAAAATTCAATTTATGCAAATGCAAATCTTATTCAGATTAAACGTTATCAAGAAAAATTACGTTTAAACTAACTTTTTTACTTTTTTACCAGAAGAGAACATTACTGAAATAAGAAAAATAGTTTTAATACTTACATATTGTTACCAGAATCAGAAAAATGGCATAAATAATAGCCTCCCTAACTGTTGATCGTATAAGTTGTTTCCTTCCAAAATCCTCAGCCATAGATCTTGTTATCCATAGGGCTAAAATTAATTATAGGTTTGAATATCTTACTAACAATTTATTTACGTCAAAAATCAAAAAAGAACTTAAGGGTGTCGGAATTCAAGGTTAGATATTTTCGTCGACTTATTCTAAATCCTTAAACTAATTCAAACAACTTTATCACAGTGTATTGGAAAGAGATGTTTCTAAAAGCCCGTAAGAAACTCGGTTATTCGGTCTTGGGATCTAGGAGAAATTGTCGAAATGCCTCGTTTTTCGACAATTTCTCCTATTATCTAAATATTGTCTAAATGTTATTTGCGGCATTATCTTCATTTTCTTTTTCCTTCTTCAATTCTTTGGGACTTCCTGCCACATATATGTTTTATTTTTAAGCGGTGCTAGGGGAATCTACAAAATATATCACAATTAACCAGTATGATACTGGTAAATAACCTCTACGCCTGTGACGTTTACGTCAAAGGATCAGTTAGAGGTTGTTTTTTTTTTAAATAAACAACACAAATAAGTATAAAAACTTGAAATTAAATATTTCGCCGACGTTTCGGAAATCTAATCTGTTTCCTTTTTCAAGGCTTTTTTGAAAAATCTTTTTTGCTGTGTATTTGTCATAACAGTATCATACTGGTTAATTGTGATATATTTTGTAGATTCCCCTAGCACCGCTTAAAAAGAAAACATACATGTGGCAGGAAGTCCCAAAGAATTGAAGAAGGAAAAATAAAATTTCTCCTAGAAAATCTTGCATTTCGCCAATTTCAATACGACGAGTATGCGATTTAGTAACAAAGCACTTCAGACAAAACTTATAGATAATTGTATATTGTACAAGGTTGACATTAACTACTTTCATATAGGCCGTCAGAAATAATGATTTGAAGTCGATTTTCGAGAAGTGTGTCTCCACCAGATATTATTGGCGTGACGAACGGACAGACGGACAGACAGACGGACAGACGGACGGACGGACAGGCGGACAGACGGACGGACGGACGAACATTTCGAAAGTTGTTCAGAATTCGATCACCAACACTGTGATATAACCATTTTTTCCCTACGAGAAATGTGCCGATCGAATGCAATATACTCTTCGTTTTGTATTTGCGAAGAGTATAATAACAATAAAATCATAGTGAGTATGCACAGTTTTGGCTGGAAGACATATTTAAATGCACTTTTATGCAAAAAAGTGCATTTTTTGCTATTTCCTCGGATTGTTTCGATAGTTTTTCAAATATAATCGTTTAAGAATAATTAATATTTACTAGAAACTTTTTATTTTATGTAATATTTTATGTAACTTATAATTTATTTTCTTTGATTAAATAATTATAATCTAGAAAAATAAAAAAGTATGCTACACGTAGAAGTGCACAAAATAAATGGTATAGATTTGAAATTTTTTCTTACCTTTTATTAATCTTCCTTTTGTAACAGAAATTGTGTAAATTATACAATAATTTAAATTAAATTATGCACTATTTAAATTTAAAGTCATAAATTCTATAACAATTTATATTAAAAAGTGTTCAAATTATAGATCACCACATGTTTTATTCATCTAACGTGACAAGCTAACCATTATATTCTTCGTCGATTTACTACACTTGTTATAAAATGGTTGCACAGTCTATAGGATACTCTTCGCACTTTTTTTGTAAATGATGTTAGTTTCAAACATTTTTTGTTTAGTTACAAAACAAAACTTTCTTTTATTTAAAAAATCAATAACTTTTTTATTTATTGATCGATTTTGTTCAAAGACAAAAGGGTTATCGTACTTTTTTAGTTTTTAAACATAATTTTTGTGTATTTAAAAAAAAGGACTAAAAGAGACATGGTCATGTCAGAATCGTAATCAGCGACCATGAAACCCCCCGAATATAATTTTTTTCCGAGATATACCTAGTATTAAAGCAACTTTTGGATGCAATCAAGGGCTAAAAATTGCATCTGGAGGGTAAAAATTGACTCTATATATGCACAATAAAGTTTATGTGATAATAAAATAAAAAGTTTCTACACAATATAAATTAATTTTAAACGACTATGTTTGAAAAACTTTCTAAAAATCCGAAAAAGTAGCAAAGAATGCACTTTTTTGCATAAAAGTGCATTTAAATATGTCTTCCAGCCAAAACTGTGCATACGCTCTATGATTTTATTGTTATTTACACCTAAATCTATTATTCTATCCAATAAAATCTGATGGAGAAAAAACTTCTCGAAAATGGACCTCAACTCATTATTTCTGACGGCCTAATAGCAGAATTCATCGGAAACGAGATATTCCGCAAAAACCCATTGTTTGCACTTAAAAACAATTTTTGTTAAAAAACATGTAATTTATTCTGGAGAGCCCGAGAGCCCTTCTAGAAAATATATCCAAAATTTGAAAAATTTTCTCAAGTTGCATCTATCGTTCGGTTCTTGTGTATAGATTGATTGGACTATTATAATATGTGATAAGCATGTCATGACTGTCATGAGCACGAATAAATAATTCTAATATTTCTTGTATGCCCCCTTGTAATTGTAATTTACCTTTTATTTTTTGGAATATTTCTGACTCTAGCAATTTATTTGTCTGATAAATTATCGTTAATTATTATCAGTTGCCTTAACAGTCACATTATAAAGCGACGCCACGTCGACCAATGGTAAGACCATAGATCCCATAGCTTTTTTAGTACAAAAATTGGAAGAATACGAAATAGACTGAGAATGTATTGAGGAAACCCCTGAGAAAATTGATAAAACTCTAGAGGAAGTAGAGGAACCTTCAAATGTTGTAGAAGAGACAGTTTAAGGTTTTCAAAAACCGTTTAATATCAGTAATAAATAATATTCGTATTAACAACAGCATGAACATACTGTTACGCATTACCACCCCCTAAGGCCCGGCGAGTGATACGCCCATGACTACTAATAGCTGAAATTAAGTACCAATGGTTAGGCAACCAGTAATACACGCCATTTCTTGTAGAAGCCGTGTAGATGGCTCTAGAGTTACATTGTTCTGGAATTGGAAATCTCTAGATGAATCTAAAGGCAATTTAAGGATGGATTTATAAGACGAAATCGACGGAGGAGAAAGAAGTTTATAAAAGTGAAGAAGTTGAAAAGTGAAAAAGTGAGGTTAAATGTCAAGTAAACAAAGCGTAAAGGTTATTTTGGTTAATTAAGAAGTATTGTATAATCAGTAAATTATTAAATAAAGTGTTAGTGGTTTACCCCTTGTTAAAATTATTTAGAACCTACGGATAATTTATTGAAGAATTTTTTTTTTTAATAAGAATATATGTAGTACTAACCTATCCATGTAATTTCCCGCAAAAATCATGATAAGAAAGTGCCTCGGTTCAAAGTTATTAGCAAATTAATGTTTCTGTGAAACATCATATTTTGCAAAATTTTGCACTTATGATAAAGCGAACAACGGGAGTCTATTTGCATGCAAAACAATTTTGAGCAATGCAACTGAAGAATTCGTATAGTTATGCAACTTTGAATATAAGACTCAAAATTTGCAAAAATTCGCCAGTTTTTGGTATGTAAAAATAGTATTTATTATTCAAGCATATTGGAACCAATTTCCTATAAAAGTACCTACATGTATTCCCGAGTAAGAATTCTTTAAATCATATTTGCAAATGGGGACTCAATATGTATATTACAACACGAGTTTAATTCCTCCAATTATGTCGCTACCTCAGGGGTTCCCCAGGGGTCGACTTTGGGTCCACTGTTATTTCTTCTCTTCATTAACGATTTAAACTGCAATATCCAATGTTGCAGGTGATTTACAGATATTTACTGATATATATGCCATAGATGATTGTCAGAAGTTGCAAACGGGCTTGGATAGTATTCAAACATGGTGCATTAACAATAAGTTACATCTAAATCCGGTCAAATATAAAATCGTAAGTTACACAAGGAAACAGCTGATACACGAATATGCTTATCACATCGATACGACTGAACTAGCCCACTGCACTTCTTTCAGGGATCTGGGTATAATATTCCACTCTCAATTTACTTTCAATGATCACGCGATGCAGAATATATCTGATGGCATGAAGTTCTTTGGTAATATTGTAAGAAATTGTCGGAGTTTCACGAATGTCAATGCCTTAAAGATCTTCATTGTTCATATATCCGTTCAAAATTAGAGTATGGATCTCTAATCTGGTATCCTTTCTATAACTATCACGTAGAGGCAGGAAAATGTGTTCAAAGGAGATTTTTAAAGTATTTGGCGTTCAAGGTTGATAGTAAATATCCAGCAAGAGGCATGGATTATAACCACTTAACAGAAAGATTCAGTATCAGCAGTCTAGAAATCAGAAGTAAATGTGCCTCACTGACTTTTTTGCATAAGCTGTTACACCAACAAATAGACTGTTCTGATTTGCTGGCTCAAAATAACTTTTATACACCTAGACTTCAGTCTAGGCAAACTACTCTCTTTCATAACAATAAAGCTCGAACAAATATATTGCTAAGGTCCCCAGTCAATGTAATGTGTGACAATTTTAATCAAATATGTCGTGTATGTGATATTAACACCCGTACCTTAAAGGAGTTGACAGAAGAAGCTGTCACATTCTTTTTCCGGTCTAAATAATTAAAGTAGTTGTAATAAGTAATGGTTGCAATAAGTAATAATTGTAATAAGTTGAGGTCCGTCACCTCTGTCAATAACATAGTACTTCTACGCAATAACATATTAAACTATCCAATATTTATCTACTATCTTATTTTATACATATCGTCGGCCTAATCTGTAAACTGCGTAACTCCACATTTTATGTAAAATTATGTTTTTACACCATCTTGTGGTAAATATTGATAGCTCTATTAGTGTGAAAAGTGCTTATTTCCATTATTTCTGTATTTTTTAAATTAGGTGCATTTCGGTAATCTGCGTAACTCCATAGAGGTCTGCAGTAATCCACAAAGTGCGTAACTCCCATTATTTTACTAGTGATAGATGGTAAACACATGGTGCTCGTGTATTTCTACGACGAATTATCTATTATATAAGGAATTTCGTTAAATAAAGTTAAAGGTATGTAATTAATAGAAATTGTGTAAGTTCTGCAAAGTTAAAATACATGTTAGAGGTGTTTTAAAACCTCATGAGCCGTGACCTTCATATGCGCAAAGACATAATCCGTCCTGCTGACTCAGTTACACTTCTTAAAAATATTATATTTATTGTTTACAATTTATCCCGAGTTCTTGTTTATGTATACAGCAAGGCAGCCTCCAGTGTCTTCAAAAACATACTTATAACTCAAATTAAACTTTGCCTTTTGCGCATTTCGCGGCTCATGAGATTCTGAAACACCTCTACACTGGTAGATTTACTAATTAAAAAGCTTTTGAAGTGTGTTTGGAGATACGATGTTTTCTAGTTTCAATTATTTGCTTCTAAGGTGGAGATAAGACGTTTGTGTACATATTTTTACGCATTAAAGTAGTGTAGTTATTAGTTAGTTTTAAATTATGACAAAAGAAATTATTATATAATTATTCAGAGAATTATACATCTTGAAAAGTATTTTTTTTTCAAATGATGCCCCTGAACTTTTACTACCCAATAATCACAAAATATTCCAGATGGGTCTGACAACTTTTATATGATAGGAAGTGATGGAGATCTGATTAATGAAATCCAGTGCAACGAACAAAATGTCGTGGAATTGATGTCATTAAATTACGAGTACATAGTAGAAGAAAACAACTGTTCAAAATTTGGTGCACTTACTGAGAGAAATGATAATAATATGAGAGAAAATAGTGACGATTCCAATGATAGACTATGAACCTTCACATGAAGAAATTATGGATATAAATAATGACATAAATGAAGAGAAATCTGATGTTGAGAACAAAGAAAGAAAATTCCAGTGCAGGAAAATTCAATTGAAACAAAAGAAAATGCAACACAAGGAAAAGAAATTACAAAAAGAAAAAGAGTAAAAGGGTGTCAAGTAAATGAAAAAAGCTGGAATGATCGTAAGAACCGTCGAAATAGAGAATTAGGAAAAAATATTTAGGGAGAAAAAAAGATGATGGAAAGTGGCAGTATAATATAGAAAAGTCCAAAAAATGTAAAGCCTGCTAATTATATACAAATTTGTGAAACAGCCTGCAAAATTAATCCATACACAATAAAATACTTAGATCATACTTTTTTTAAACAAATTGATAGTTTAAAATTCTATAAATCCATTAGACCAGGAAAGAAAGTAGGTGACCCATGTGTTACCGATTTAAAGCAAATAAGATACACCGAGAGATACACTAAAAATGGTATTTCTTATAAACTTCGACATACGCAACTAAATTGGCAGGACTTAGAAGTAAGAAGAGACAGGAGTGTCCAAATGATTCCTTTTGACCAAATACCACAGTTGTATAAGGAGAGAATAAAAATTGCTACTGAAAAATACGACCAACTACAAATCCTAAAAACGTCGTTACTTCCAGATTACCACTTCTTCCATGACAATTTGCCGCATAAGTAATTTATATTTTAATTAAAGTTTTTTTTTTTTATCCAATTTGCATTGATAAATAAATTATTATTTCCTAGTTTGATAAGGTCGCGTTTTATTAAAAAGTCGTATCTCCCCGTTAATATAACAGAAAAGTACGTAACTCCAATAAAAATTGTAAAAATAAGTAATTTTGCATTTTCGTGTCTTTTAAATATGTGTCTATTTATATTAGACATGTGTTATCAGTATAAACCAAATGAGACACAATTTGACCATAAAATTTAGTTTTTAGTCTCTCCTGTAAAATTTTCTAAAATGAAGATAAGCAGTTTACAGATTAGGCCGACGATATACAAAATAGTGTATCTATGCTTTAAGCAAAGATTAGAGAACTAACAAGATAGGACAGTCAGACGGAGAAGACGAAATAGACGAAGACAGTTGTGTACTCCAATTTAAAGGGACACTACATCCAGCGGAAACGATTCCGGGATTTGTCGATTACGCATTAAACGAATTTGATCAAGCTTACTAAAAGATAGATTGGCTCATTAAAATCGACCAGTGCTACGTCACGTATAGACCTTGATGACAGATGCGTGTGGTTGTTTTTTCCTCATTTAATAGAAAAAAGTTTCAAAATTATTCTTTCAATGTACAATTCTATCCTAATCAAATAGATACCTTACATATAACCATAGAAATACTTCATGTGACATATTTCAAAGCAACCTGTCTTTTTAGTGACCTTGGCTACTGACAGTCAGCTGAATTCGGTCGTTCTATCAGGACAGTGTTGTCCATTTTTCACTATTGGCCTCTCTTTCTAATGTTACCTTCTCCGCCTGATGGTCACATTGTGGCAACTGCGCGAGAACTCCAATTTAAATGTCGAGGTCAATGGCGCCATTGCTAAAAGATAAAAGGTTTACCGCCCGCTTTCTTATCTTGCTAATTCCCTAATCTTTGCTCTAAGTTCTAAGTTAAGTTATAAGTTAGGTACTTTATGTGAACTTGATTATATTGCTCTGTAAATAGTTGTACTGTTGGGCAATAAAGCTATTATTATTACTATTATTATTATTATTATTAAGATGAGCTTTGGAAAGTTCAAATCAGACGATTAGAACGGAAGTTATAAAAAAAGGCTTATAAACAATTATGAATTTTGCGGTAATTTTGTAATAGCAAATTTAGCGGAGAGTGAATTACATCAAGAGTATATTTTCCATAATGTGGCTAATTTTCCACTAATTTTACGAAAAAAATCAGCGTGCTAAGAGCAACATCCTGGTAATAGATAGGTTATACGACCGCCGACATGAAGGTTTCTATATATTGAAATAAATTCTTTATTGTTGAATAATATAATTGCAATAAACTGTACTTTATACTTTAGGACTTTATAATCACGTTACAGTCCATGATTTAAACATGATCTAGAAACATTATGCAATCATTGAATGATCGGTAACCACATAACCCTAACGGTCTACCTAGAGGTATGGAGTGATATTGAATCATCTTACTACACACAATATTATATTACTATGCACACGAAATATTTAAAAAGTTTACCTTATGTTTTGGACTCCATTTTATTGGAATTAGAAAAAAATATTAATTAATTTTTAAATTATTATTAAAATAATATATGAAAATGTCTAAAATTATCTGATTTTATTCTAATACTTTTTTTAGCCTTCTTCTTTTTCCAATAATCTTCATCATATTCAGTTCGTTTAACTTGCTTTTGGTCTTTCTTAGCTTCTACATCTGTTGACATTGCTTCTTGTTTTAACAATAAATGACAATTTAATATGAAGTTTATAACTAATTCGATTAGTCGTGTGTCAATTTGATTGTACTGTGATATTAAAGTAGAAACTCAGTTAAAGTTAATTGAAGTGGGTACTACAAGATCTTGTTGGGGGTGGATAACCCTTAAAATTTTGTAGACATCTTTCATCTATGTGCGCCAATATTCTTGACTAAAGATGACGGTCACGGAAGATTAGGGGTCGAGCCTGAGCTCTTTGCCACAATCATCGCTGTAGACCTGGATCGACCTCGTAAGGGGTGGGCCTGCTTTTTCGCCTATCTCCCCCGCAAATTCGGACGATGTAGGCGATGTTAGCAGACGTCCCCTGGTCCTGGCTGTTGGACCCTGCCAGCTGGGTCGCTTCTTCTGGTGCTCTTCTGTCTTGGTCTTCTTTCTCCGCTAGCTTGTCGGCTCCCGGGAGCGTCTTTGGTCTGTCGTGAGAGAGCTGAGTTCGGTTGTTCTATCAGGACAGTGGTGTCCAATTTTCACTATTGGCCTTCCATTCTAATGTTACCTTCTCCGTCGATTGTAGCAACTGCGCGAGAACTCCAATTTAAATGTTGAGGTCACTGGCGCCATTGCTAACAGATAAGAGGTTTTCCGCCGGCTGTCCTATCTTGTTAATTCTCTAATCTTTGGTCCGAAGCCGGCACAGGCTAGAGTAAGGGTACAGAGCTGGTTGTTTGCTTGGTACCCCTGGGATCGGGTGATTTGGATGTTTTTTGTCATTGTCTGCTTGCGGCGTGGATTGAAAGTCGGGCTGAAACAGAAAAACGGTTAAGTTATACTTACCCATTATCCAGAATCTGAAGCTTCAGCCTCTTGTGCCTCGGAGCATCGTTTGGGTCGTAGTCAGTCGCCTGTCTGACCAGCGGATTCCCCTGCGCTGCCGCACGGGCGTATAGACTCTTCGCTCTGTCCCAGATGACATCAGTTACCGGGATCTCTGAAGATGTCGGCGTTTCTGACAAACCATATGGTGCATCCACGGCGCACCTAAGTACTCATGGGCACAAGGTTAGAAAATGGACATTTTTCCAGTTATCGGGGGTGCAAAGGGGGTTTCTTATGGAAGTGCTCCCTGCCCCAGTGAAATTCGCTGGAATCGATATATATTATATTCCTCGCGAGCTCCTGATCAAATGTTCTCATCGGCACAAGGTCGGACAACAAACAGTTTTCCAGATATCGAGGTGTGCAAAGTCGACTTTTCACCCCCGATATCTGAAAAACTGTGCATTTTCTGACCTTGTGCTCATGAGAACTTTTGATTCGGAGGTCGAGGGGAACAACATATACCAATTCCAGTCAAGTTCACCGGGGGCCACTTCCAGAGCGGAACTATCCATAAGGCAATGTAGGAAGCTGCGTAGGGGCACCGACGGCTTGGGGGCGCCGGCGACGAAAAAAAAACAAATTTCCATACTTGAAAATTATCAACACAAAATAAACATTTTCTTAAAAGCTATTGTCATTTCCTTTCTTCTGGGAGATTAGGTCACAGATGCGGGTCGAATACCGGACCACCTTAAATAGAAGCGTAGCCGGCGTTTGTTTCAATCGGTGTCGTGCGACTTTTTTTTTTCAACTCGCTCTATCACAGTTTTTCATCAATCGGTGTGAAACTTTATAGAAATGATCCATAAACACAATAGAACAATTATATAGATCGATCGACATTTGTCGAAACTTGAAACTACCTCGATACTTTTTTCCTGAGAAGCACCGAAATGTGAAATTATTCGGCTATTTGTTTACATTAAAATAACTGTAAACAATGAATGTTTTTCTGCATTTCCTGCGATCTTATGGCAGCGTTAGGGTCTAGGGAATCGTTAGAGCCCAACATCGATCGTTTATGTTCACATCGGGTCGAGTAATGGCAATTTATGTAAACAAAAACGATTGATTTTCAATGATTTCGAGTGACATTTTTTTTGCTTTTGTTTTTTATCTAGAAATCAAATAATTGCATTAAAAAGTTCCTAATATCAACAATGTGCGCCACAATGCGGACTATATGCTCATACGTTTTATTTCTTATTTTGATGACATTTTTTTCCGAAATATTTTTCGGTGATTTTTCAAGATTTCCCTAGGCTCCGAGCGCTCAGGTGACAGCGAGTTATATTGCACGTAGGGATAGGCTAGATCAAGAATTAAAGAAACAATTGGTGGCTTACGTAGAAATAGAAAAAAGCTGAATAACTCAACGATTTGGACGAATGTTTTGCTGAGGAATGTATTGAAGTCAAATATTTTGTTGAAAATATCGTTAATGTTAGGGACTTGTTCGTATTTATCAGGGAAAAACATGTTATAGCCATGTTTCCTAACTTGGAAATTGCATTAAGAGTTTTTCTTACTATACCAATAACAAATGCGTTAGGAGAAAGATCATTTTATACTTTGAAAAGAACAAAAACATATTTATGAAATGCCATTAGTAAAGAAGGACTTAATAATTATTTATCTGTGTATCAATAAATCATGACTTAACTAGTGCGCTTAATTTTACTGATATTTTAAATAGTTTCGCCAGTAAGAAATCCAGAAAACGTATATAATAGTTATAGTTATTTATTACACAAGTGGTAAAAACGATGTTTTATTTAGAAAATATTTATTTTTATTGTTTTGTCCCCACTCACAAAATAAAACATCATTTTTAATACTTAATCATAAACAAGCTAACCATTATACTCTTCGCCGATTTACTATACACTTGTCATATAATTGTTGCACATTCTATAGGATATTCTTCGCAGTTTTTTTGTAAATGATATTAGTTTCAAACATTTTTTGTTTAAAATAACTTTTTTATTTATTTATCCAATTTTGTTAAAAAAAACACCAGGATTCTTCCTCTAGCTAACACTAACACTAACTTGCTGTCCAAATTTCAATACCATCGGACTTTTCATTCTTAAGTTACCTATCGTGCTTACAAGAAACATGACGGACGGACGAACAGACAGACGGACAGACATTTTGAAAGTTGGTCAAAATTCGATCACCAACACAGTGATATAAAATTTTTTTCTCTACGAGCAATATATCCGGTTTTAGAGATGTGCCGATCGAATGCAATATACTCTTCGTTTTGTATTTGCGAAGAGTACAATAATTATTATGCTTATTTTTTTAACTTTTTGTTTGCTTGTTTTTTTTTTTTTTTTTTTTTTCGTTTGTGCTGATTATATATTGTTTTTTATATTATATTATTTTATATATTATAAATAAATACATTTCAAAGTTTTGTAGTGAAAAGAGGAGGGCGCTATAATATAGTTGCCTATGGGCGAAAAAATTCATAATCCAGTACTGGCCACTTCCCATAAGAAATGAACGGGGTCCTTTCAGCAAAAAAAAATGCTATATACATCTAATAAATGGGACAATTCTCTGGGAAATTTAGTTTTATTTGACTATAATGAAAATACGCTAAAAATACAGGGAATACCTATCTAAAAAAACATCGGATGCAAGAATTCTGATTCATGCTGTACACAGGAAAAAAAGTGTGTTGTGGTAAGTAGTTCAAAGAAAACGACGTAATTGCCATAATTTAGACAACCAAAAGTACATCTATACTCACACACGACCTCTTTTGTTGAAACGAGATACTGTTAACTGAGAGCTGACAATGAATAATGAAGTCATCTGACGGGCATGTAGTGCCGAAAGTGTGTGTTGTCGTATTTTATACAAATGTTTTGTTTTAGTCGCTGTTTTAAGTTATTTTGTAGTTTTAATCACCGAATGTCTTAATATTATCTTAATTTACCATGTGGAAATGTCATAAGTGTCACAAACCCGTCTATTTTGGTACGTACAAATATTTTATAGACAATAAACCATTCATGTTTTCTTAATTTATTTTATTGAAATTCGTTTACTTATATACCGTTAATATTGAGTAAATGGGTTTTAGGATTGTTGCTATAAAGTGTAAAATGAATATGAATTTTTTATGAGAGAAAAGTCATAATAATAACCCAAATTTGAACATATCTATTAAAGTTTCAAGGACTCATTATTATTTTGTTTATTTTGTAGCTGAAAGAAAGCAATCATTAGGTTATAATTGGCACCCTGAATGTTTACGATGTGAAGAATGTGGAAAAAGATTGAATCCTGGACAACATGCGGAGCATAAAGGTGTACCGTACTGTCATGTGCCTTGTTATGGGGCCTTATTTGGTCCACAGTTATTTGGGCATGGAACGAGGGTAGAATCTCATAAAAGTTTTGGGGCACAAAAGGATCTTACTAAAATTGGTAATGGCCCTGTACTGCCCAGATCTCATTTGGAATCGAAAATTAAGGTAGGTAAACAAAACAATATTTCATTATTTTCTTATTGATATGCAACACATGGTTAATTCCATAATAATTAAGTAAATTAGTGCTGTGCAGAATTTGTAACAAATTGATAAGGAATTATTCACAATCGTGAAAATAATTCATTACTAAATAGGATTTTATAGATTTTACACTGAACATAGCAGGTATACGGTGTACGGGGCTACCTGTGTCTAGCGATATGTCTAGGCTTAGCCCGTACTTGCATTACAGTACACATTCGAAAGGTTAAAATACTTCGCGAAACAATGTACTGGATACCTTAAGGATCTCTGGTAGGATATTCTACCAGTATGCAATAAGGTCCGCCTTACGTAGTATAAAGTCGACTGTATCGCCATATTTTATTCCGATTTAACTGACTGAATGATCTCTGGTATGTTAGGCTACCAATGAGCCATTAGCTTCTTGACAATTGAGTACATGCAAGTCTTCACCGAAGTGTTGTTATATGACCTCGATACTGTTTGTGATTTTTACATATCTAACAGGCAAGGCTTTATATGGTATTATTTGGCTATGAACTTATGCTTGTATTTATTTTTTATTTATTATAGTTAGTAAATAAGAGCTTGTGTTTCCCAGTGATGGCTGAATTTGCTATAATTTCACTTTATTTTATAAGCGGTCTAAGCATGAATTTCTGTCTCTGTTCTGCTGGAAATCTACACCAGGAATGAAGTAAACGTTATAATTCTCAAATTCATTTATTTTGAGGCAGCATGTTTATGCGTTGAGCAAATATTAGAGATTTTTGCGTGATCTCACAATACACACGCTATTATAACTGTGTAAGCCCTAAAGGACATCCCACAAATCTAATGGTAAACTGGCTTACCGTGAAATTAGCTGGAATTGATATATGTTGTTCCCCTTGACCCTCGGATCAAAAGTTCTTATGGGCACAAGGTCGGAAATCGGACAGTTTTTCAGAGATCGAGGGTGCTCCGCCGAGGGCGCTCATTTCTTATGGAAAGTGGTCTCCACCCCAGTGAAATTCGCTGGAATGGCTATGTGTTATTCCTCCCAAGCTCCTGATCAAAAGCTCTCGTTGAAACAAGGTCAAGACTCGTCTGTGCTGGATGAAGCCACTTGAAATTTCGGTCAAAACTAGCCGATCAACTAATTGAAAATTACTGTGGAAGAAAGAGACTTGATCCTCCATTAGCTACTCCAGGACACTTTCAAAATGTAAATCATCTAGTGAGAACAATTTCGAGACACTGCGCGCAATGTAGCAAATGTGGGAAACAAACCTGTACATCAATGGAGTGTTCGGACTGTCAAGTTGCCTTATGCTTGCACTGTTTTGTTCCTTTTCATACTGTTATGTGATGTCATATATATCTAGTAATAAAGTAATAATAAACATAATAAAATTGTTACAGACATATTGGTTAATTTTATTATAGTAGTATTACAGAGAAATCTTAAAAATGAATTTTTATCTGAATCTTCATATCCGTAGGGGTTATGTAGATACTAGTTTAATCTACATGGCCGTAGGGGATTGTGTGGATGCGGATGAGAATTTACAAATAAGAAATTAGACAAATTCACTTTAGGATTTTAATTTGCTAGCATAACCAGAATTCAGGTTATCAAAAGAATGCAAAGGTTTCATTAATGTTTTTACACATAATTTTTCTTTCTTTTCATTTTTGTAGATAGTTTTTTTTTGCTGTTTGCAAAATCCTATAAAGAATATGTTTCAATACAATTATAAGCAAACAAATAATTCACTTTTAAATTTTCATAGTATTGTTGAATTAAATAGTTCAAAATTGTGCAGCAAAACTGAAATCTACAAGAAAAAACGATTGTTAAAACAAACAAAAAAACATCGCAATATGATAAAATTGGAAGGTGCTGCAATATATTGAATGAGCGCTAGAAAGTTCTAGCACGAGTAGGCTGTGCATATTTCAAGTCACTGTTTCACTTCATTTGTTTATAAATGATTAAAATGCAATAAATGTCATATCTTGGCTCCCAATTGACGTAGATAAAACTTTTTTTTAAATTGTTTCTTGTCTTAAGTATTTTCAATGTATGCTAATGATTTCGTTGATTTTTCACGTCATCATTGTCAATGATACGATAAAGCTTTGAATGTATCTCAATTATTAGCAATTTAAACCATCTCGGACGTTGCCTGTCCTCGATTATTATAAATCACATAATAATCTCGTTACATTAATAGCTATTTTATATTAAACTATAAGCATATATGCACAATACATTGACACCATTCGTTAGAAGGAAGTATTCGTTTTCTGAAAAAATCTGGTTGGTCGTGGCTTTAATAATGATGAAGAAAATATCATAACAATTAATTATAAAGCAACACATCTATTGTCTCCAATATTGATAGTTCATAAATGAGATATTACTTAATTGGATTATTTAAATTATATCAGTAGCCTTGTCAGTCAATTATTTGATTTATAATATGTCTCTAAGCTAGCTATCTCTAATTTCATTGTTATATTATATATAAAGTGTTTTGTTATAAGGTTCACAAATTTCACCATCATATTTCTTAGTGGAAATCTTTTTAGTATTTTTTTCAATTACTAATATTATTAACATCATAAGATACATGAGTAATGTGTAACTTGCCTTATTTTAATGTTAATCGTTCACTCTGTAGAAACTCCCAGATCAGCTGAATGAAAGAGCTGTTTGATAAAATAAGCAATAAAGGACTTGCCTGTCTGGGCACTTAGACTTTTCAATCTTAATCGTGCTAGCCTGGGGAACACAATCAGATTTTTAAATTATTTTAATAGTGTATGAATATTCAAATTAATAAATGTGGTAAAGTCTTATAAATTAATTGTTGTGATATTTATGACCTAAATATCTGTATTTTTCTAACACTGATGTTATTTAATGTTCTAGGATCGTGATTGTGTTAAGTATTAGGTATTAATAGCACAGACGTTTATTTTGTATGTTGTTTGTAATTATTTAACATTCCATAATGTATTCATTTAGGGGTCATCCATAAACATGTCATGCTTTAAGCGGGGGAGGGGGTTCTGAAAGTTGTGACACTGTGACAGGGGAGGTGGAGGGGGGCTTAAGCAACTGTGATGTCACAATACAAGAAAATAATTTTATACCTAATATCTAATTATTTATTATCAGCACCCTTGATCTCCCGTAATTTACATAAGAGTTACTGTGACGTGACAGAGAGAGGGTGGGGGGATCGGGCGAGCATGACAATGTGTGACACAAGGGGGGGGGGAGTC
The DNA here is from genome assembly GCA_963583905.1 of Stenurella melanura. Classification (NCBI taxonomy): domain Eukaryota; kingdom Metazoa; phylum Arthropoda; class Insecta; order Coleoptera; family Cerambycidae; genus Stenurella; species Stenurella melanura. The sequence goes on along the minus strand of OY757313.1, from coordinate 42,992,736 downwards.
AATAATTGGAAGAAAAGCGTGACATCATTTATGGATGGCCCCTTGGGATCTACTTTATGTGTGCTACAGAAATATTTATGGTGGCTTGTTAATAATATAAATTTAATAAACCTTATTTATAAAACGAATAATACACTATTTTTGGAAATATTTAATATTACTTATTTATTTTGAAAATTATGAAAATAATTTTATTTTCTTAATAAAGATTGCATAGAAGACTTTCGGACTATGACAATTTTACTTTTAACTCTTTACTTTTGATGTCGAAGGACCTTGCACAAACCTTATGGAAATTGGGTTTCGGTAGAATCGTTTGAATTGATGGTATATTGTAGCTTTTGTCATTATTTATTTATTTAATTATTTATTAAACAGGGTTGCCCCAAATTGTACAAATAAACTGAAATAAACATACAAAAATGTGTAAAGCAATGAAATATAACAGCAATAATACAAATATAATATTACATCACATTAATTATTACACAAATATTTTTTAAGAACACTGATATAAAAAAAATCCAAATCAATTCCATTAAAGTTAGACATAATTTTATTAGTAGGATCATCCTGAACAAAAGTCTCTATGGCCACGATGCTCCATATTGAGTATTTTGGCTCCTATGGAGCGTCAATGCTCCATCACAACTTACTACTTTGAGTAGTTTTATAACATTTTTATAAAGCATATTTTGATTATCGAAATACCTAACTTTATGTTTTTGAAATTTAATCTCGCGCAAGTATGGCGACGGGAAGGTTCAGCGCAATCGCATTGTGTAAAACGCCAGGCCCGGCTCTATTCTTAACACAAGTGTTTTTAATTTGTCTTTTTCTCAGAAATCATAAAAAATATGCGTGTGTAGGTTAACCTTTGTCTTAATTTTGTATTAAATAACATGAAAGTTGTCATTCCCAAAACATTAAATTTTTAATTTCTTTCAATTTTTTTGGCGATCCTTTAAATTCTTCACTATCACTGAAAGAGGTGAAAACTTCTACTTTACTTTTTAATATTGAGACATTTTGCGAGATTTGCTCCACATTTGTTTTCATATAATATTGTTTATTTGGGAACGTTCTATGAATTGAACTCGATGGACCACTCTCTGTCAAGAATCATCGAACTACTGTTTATTAATCATTAACATTTGAAACAATATAAATTTAAAATGATCCCTTCTCTGTGAAATATCAACATTTTCTGTATCTGCTTCGATATACATCTATAATGCCATTTGACCGTACGCTGAACTATCAGATGAAGTATTAAGGATATCTACATCAATACTAAAATCAAATTATAGAACTATTCCAGAAATCATGAAGATAAAGGTTTTCAAGGGCCTAATTTCAGGGTTGGAACTGCATCAGGTTTCTACGTTTCATGCCCCCTCATACATAAAATCTGTATCAGCAAAATGTTCACTACAAATCACATTTCCCTGAGTCAGCTTCTCGATTTAAGGATTTCTGCCAATAGCTTTTAGCCAAGGTAAATATCTTTCCGAAGTCAACCTGAATATAATTTGAAAGATGTTTTCTTAAGCAGTAGGTACTTACATTATTATTTCTATTTACATAATAAGTTCGCCGTCTGATCACAACTTTGCTTGCGCCCGTTGGGGTATGTTTTTTCTTTAATATGAGGGTACATAATACTCATATACGCATATTTTTCCACTGCAGTTACCGATTTTTAACCGATTCTTCAGTTTTCTCATATCAATACGAATTACTTATTAGGTTTATTGCTTCTTTCACACAGTGTACGTAAGATAAAGTTAGATCAAGTCAATATCAGTAACGCAAATAATGTTGGATTGTTTAAAATTATTTACGTAGATTTACAAAGAGTAAGAAACTTCACAAAAAAAATTATGGAAAAAGGTGAGGTAGAGTATTTTGTATTATGAATCTCCAGTGAATTCTATATATTTATCATGTAGAGTTCAGTAGATATCTCGGGAAGTATAGCCTAACGAAAATTTTTCATGTAAAATTACCCACGTTGAAAGAAAAGATCTCAAAACTCGAAGTAGTCGTTACGTTACGTTAAAGTATAACGACTGGTTTTCATATATGTGTGACAGAATACTGTTAAAAACCAACATTCGTTATTGCCAGATACTTTCCGTGGGCCCTAACTTCTGCCATATGCTTTATAGCTCGAAGAAAACCCTACCTAACCTAACATAACTGTGGAATCAAATCTACTACCAACTATGTAAAAAACGAAACAAAACAAAACATGTATTAGGTTAGGTTGGGTTTTTTCTCGATCTTTAAAGTGTATGGCGGAAGTTAGGCCCCATGGAAAGTGTCTGGCAATAATGAATGACGGTTTTTAACAGTATTCTGTCAAACATACAGGGCGTAATCAGTTTCATGTTATTTAAAAAAAACTGGTAATGGGGATCGACTAGACAAACAAAAAACCTTTATGACTTTTCCCTCTAGGGGCACTTTGAAAAAAACTGATCTGGGTCAACCTTTTTAATATTTTTTAATATTAATGTAGAAAATAATTGAGAACCACTGCTTTTCTTGGTCAATGGACTTGTAATTCCCAATTATACAACTTTTAAATTGTCATAAAAAAGTGCAAAGGCCTTGGATCATCGACCGCCTTTGATGGACCACCTCAACCGAACTGAGGCAATTATAAAGAGATAAATAATTCTTTCCTGCACAACTACACGCAAATAATGGCCGTAGAAGTTTACACAGAGCATTTCTTTACATGTGTATCTTTTAATTTGGAACAAAATATTGGATTAATGTTTATAATTTAGAATAATTAAATGTGGTTTATTAACGTTTGTAACATAAATGAGTGTCCTGGGTTAAAAGCTTACCGCCAAGTAAATTATTCGAAATCTACATCTGCATCAATACACAGTTCGGTACGTCGAATTAAGGACATACGTACTCCGTTCAGCACTAAACAATAAATTATCAACTAACGTTGTCAATAAAGAAAAATAAAAGAAAAACTTGGTCCAAAATCCCAAACGGAATACAAAAGGAACAAACAAGTAAGTTGTGTCTGTACGTAATCAAGAATTTAACGACTTGAATGGTAAAGTCAATAAAATAAATCTTCACTATAAATACACAGCGACCCGAAATTCAAAAATAACAAAAACAACGAACGGCGGGTTGGACGTGTGTACATAACGAAACACCCACAGAAACTAAAATATTGCACAAGGGAGAGTCAGAGTATAGTTTTCTTCAGATCTACTTAAACACTCAGAAAACGTCGACGTCTTTCATCTTATTTACCGCACCGCTAAAGACCGCCGACATTTTATAGCTATCTACACAAATATTGAGTATCATAGGCAAAGACAGGCGCGACGATCTAAACCTACCTCAATATTCCAGCAGTTCTCAAAAGATTTTATTGAAAAATTGCGAAATTGCGAAATTACACCCTGTATATGTATATATGTGTGTATATGTATGTATGTATTGTGTATATGTGTTTATAAATACTTTCTGTTATCGTTATTATTTTTTATTCATAAGCATTGTTTGTAGTATTTATTCACATACTGTCATTTAAAAATGTATGAGTATGTCATTATGTTAATCCCTATATAAACTGTATAGTTTCTTGGGAATAAAAGTTAAAGTTAAGTTAAAGTGTGTCAGACTTCATTTTATTTCAGCGTGGGATAAATTGAAGATCTGAGTATTGATATCACATAGCAACTTCTTTTTGTAATAGTTTAAATAAAGTTAGAAACCCCCTTTATGGATTAAAATTGGTTTGTCATCAAAAAAATGCTTTTTACTGTCAGACTTAATTTTTTTAAGCGCTACGCTCATGTTTTTTATGAATATATTAAAATAAGACCACTTGCATGACATAACACCTGAAATTTTTTATGTGTACAAATAAGTTTTAGATCTCCTTTATGCATTGAAATTGGTCTTTCATAGAATTTTTTTTTTTTTTGTCAGACTCTCTTAAGTCTATATTTCTCATATGTTTAATTTCTGATGTTTCATGAGGTACAAATTTGTGTTGGGGAAATTTGGAGTGTTTGAACTAGGAGTATAGTAATCGTAAAAAAAAAATTGAAATACATTTTTTTAAATTTTTGTATATTTTAGGTATACAATCAATTTTATGAAGGTAGAAGTGGAGAAATTCGTTGCCGTGAGGTAAACGGAAGATTTATATTGGAAGGCTCTCTACGAATCCACTGGGGTGTTCATGGGGTGATTCACTTAAAAGAAAACGATGATCAAAGAACTGTAGTTACTGTTCGAAAACGAAATTCATATCGTTCGCCTAGTCCAGAATATGACACAGACGAAGACATACAAAACATATCACGTGATACTAGCTACAATGATATTTCTACATGCTCTGACGGCCCTACTTTAGATATAAGCAAATCGGATACTGGTATTGAGAGTGGTACAGATTCTGTGGACGTAAGTATTACAGAAAGCTCATTTATATCTTCTCAAAATAGCGTACCGAAAAGCGTAACACTGCCGACTAAATTAGATGTTAAAAACATGGAATGGGATGAATTAGATGAGTTGTTGCAAGTAGAAAGGAAAGTGGATGAGACTGAAAAAATGTATCAAACTATGCCAGTGACACTGCCTTCTCAATCTAGTACTGAAAGCAACAGTGCTTCCACTCAAAGCACCAGCAGTAGTTCAAAAACTGAAAGGTATGTGATGTTGATTATTTTTGCTAGTTGATATGACTGTGTCCTCTTAAAAAAAGAAATCCTGATTATATAGGTATTAAATGTTATGATAAGTTGCCTTCTACAATTAAAGATGTTCAGAACATAGGAAAATTTAAGGATAAGTTACAAAAATTTTTATCTGGAAAAAAATGTTATACTATAGAAGAATATTTAGATTGTTGGTAATTTATTTCTCATATTAGATACTTAATTATGTTGTACCATTTAATATTAGACTTGTCCTATACCGGGTGAGTCACGAATTGCGCTCGCCCCGATATTTCCTAAAATGTTTGGAATTGAAAATTGAAATTTGGAGGCCTTATTACACGACTAAAATGCCATCTTTTCAATAAAAAATTAAGTTTGGTGCACATCCGGTTTGACCGGAAATGCCCACAACTTTCGATTTTTAAATGAAACACCCTATATATTTTTATATTTTTGGAATCTAGAGGAAATTTTGAATACAATACATCCATTTTGGTCACTTTTTGATAAACATTAAAAATTTTATTAAAAAATCTGTTTCTAAATCCAGAGTGCTGTGGTGCCCAAAATATATTTTAGTTTGTGTGCTACGTTACTATAAAAATAAAAAGAGCAATATGATTGCATTACTTAATTCTCTAGAGGCGTTTAAAATTTTTAAATGTGATTTTTACCCACTAACTCGGTTTTTTTTAATGGGAATTTAATCGTTCACCAACATTTTTAAATACCTCATTTTCATACGAATCTAATGATACCAAAATTTTGAATGGAATTAGTTTATTTCTGTACGATGAATAGTTCTAAAAATATGATACTTTAAAAATGGCACTCGAACATTGATTAGTCGAGATAGAATGTTTACAGATGTACAACTTTTATAATAGGTGCTGATATGAAATAAGCATAAGGTGAAGAAAAGTGATAGGTGCCATCCAATCAGCGATATATATCTTAAATTGTTAAATTATAATATAAACTATTCTTATCTTAATGAACTCTCTCTGCTGTTTGACTTGTATAAATACTGTGTATAATTAATACCAATAAAATTTGTATTGTATTGTATTGTTCCTGTTTGGCCCATAAAGACTGAGTTAATCGCAAATCCGCGGCTTCCCTGACCTTCTGATACGGTTTTTACGAAATCCTCCAGGTGTATCGTGGCCTAACTACCAGGTGTTATTCAAGACGTCCAAATGAACATAATAAAAAAAAAAAAATTCCATAGGGCACGAATTTGGTAGCAAAAGTCTAAAACGCCTGGATTATATGTATTATCGTCTATTGGATAATAGTGCTTACTTATTTTATCCAATTAATTTGAAATACCAATAATTTTTAAATAAATTGGTAATTCCGTCATTATAATTTCATTTCCTGGGGCATTTTGAGCTAGGATTAAATAATCCTTATGTGAAATTTTACACAGAAGTAGGTCTTTCAGTAGAAAATTATTGAAAGCAGTTCTCAAGGCCACCACGGTCGGAACATCGAATAAAATGGCGTCATACTTCAAAAAACCGTAAAATAGAAATTATGAGGTTGCCAGTCAACTTATGAAGAAATGATCGGATCATAAAATAATTTTATCTATGATCGATAGATAAATTAGACTTTTTTGCTCACATTTAACTGCGCAAAGTTGACATTTACTGAGGACCTATGAGTAATCTCAATTTACCATTGACATGAGTACATCCGTACTTAAATAATGTATTTTTTTTAAATAACGATTCTCTGAAATTTCTGTCGTCAGTATAATGAGAGTTGATCAAAAGGCATCGTCACTATTTTCTACATGATTTTTCATAACACCCAGTGTTTGTCGTAAATAAAATCACAAAATAAATTCAATCAGAAGCACAACTTAAATAAATTGACAGCTTTTGTGTCTTATTGGTTTGTTTATTTTGGTCACGTGCATAGCACACTCATAAAATGATGACGAATCGCCATTTTCAGTCAAAAGTTCAATTTAATTCCTTCTTTATTTTGATATTTTAAAACGATTGTAGATAAAATCATGTGTGTAATTCGAGTGCAAAGTGTCATTATCTCTATCGAGTGTTTAACGTTCACCTTATTCTCTCGAGCGACAATGAGGCACCTTGTGCTCTTAATACACAAATAACTAAACATATTCACTGAAAACTGACTAAAAACGAAGTACATATACTGCGAGCACCCCTTCGGGCGGCTTAGAGAATCTCCTCCTAATTTGAATTAAAAGTATTGAAGTTTTATATCTGCTCATTCTATGACTCGACTGCTACAAAAAGTTTCACTGTATGTAATTGAAAGTATGGATATTTATATTGAAACATTCTTTATAGGATTTTGCAAACAGCAGAAAAAATAACTATCTATAACTAAAAGAAAAACTTTGTGTAGAAATATTAATGAAATCTTTGCATTCTTTCGATAACCTGAATTCTGGTTATGCTAGCAAATTAAAATCCTAAAATGAATTTGTCTAATTTCTTATTTGACAATTCTCATTCTAACACTAGCATCCACACAGTCCCCTACGGCCATGCAGATTAAACTAGTATCCACATAACCCCCTACGATTATGAAGATTCAGTTAAAAATGAGAACAAAGACCTAAAATGAATTTATTTATCTACCTTGTCTTAAAAAATTGTTCATTCCAATGGATTACATTTTCATGAAATCTATCATTCTGTTTCCTGGAAATGCTTAGCCTTTGAAACGTTTTTCGCCCTTATTCTGGAGCTCATCAGAAAGACATAAAGCCATTTATAAAGATGTTTCATGCAAAACCAAGACAATTTCTATGAATAAGTGTGAAATGATTATATTTGACATTGACTGATAAAAACAACTTCACCTATCTATTAGCTAACTAGTATTGGAATGAACAATTTTTTAAGACAAGGTAGATAAATAAATTCATTTTAGGTCTTCGTTCTCATTTTTAACTGAATCTTCATAATCGTAGGGGGTTATGTGGATACTAGTTTAATCTGCATGGCCGTAGGGGACTGTGTGGATGCTAGTGTTAGAATGAGAATTGTCAAATAAGAAATTAGACAAATTCATTTTAGGATTTTAATTTGCTAGCATAACCAGAATTCAGGTTATCGAAAGAATGCAAAGATTTCATTAATATTTCTACACAAAGTTTTTCTTTTAGTTATAGATAGTTATTTTTTCTGCTGTTTGCAAAATCCTATAAAGAATGTTTCAATACAATTATAAGCAAACAAATAATAATTCATTTTTAAATATGGATATTTATGTTTCATTCAACATAAGGCACAGCTAGAAAAATTGTGAGTATTCAATATATACTGAAAAAACGATTATAAAATTCTTCGATTTTAAGATTTGTAGGTTCTTGTTGAATGTGAATTATAATTTAAAAAATGAATATAGCTTATTAAAAGTAGACGCCCTTACCATTAATTTGCAATATATCAGAGTTAATTTTTCATCATTATTTCAACTTGTTTTTAATTATTACTATTATTATAACTATGTGTTATTTATTAATATTACAAATATTAGAGATTTTATCTTAAAATGAAAAATTTCATTCCAGTACCTACTTATTTTATAAAAGCTGAAGGACTTCGGTCAATGGCCATTTGGGTTTTTGCTAATGGTAAAAAGTTACACTTTTAAAAATATGTGTCCTGTTAATTAGTTCGCCATGAGAGCGATCTTATTGTATAGTTGAATATTTTCCAATCAACTTTGTTTTTGAGAACATTCACATTGACTTCTCCCCCTTCCCATCATTCATTTTGTCATATTTTCGATAACTCCCTCCCCTCCTAAAAATGGACATATTTATTGAATGGCTCATTGATTTACAATGGTAGCTTAAATAATTATTAAAAGTGCATTTTTAATTCAAGCCTAACTGGAAGAACAAAAAACACCACAGTGACGGAGGATTCAAGTAAAACTTTACAAGCCCTCATCACAAACGGCACTGAAGACAAACTGCCACTATTAACCTCTTCAATGAGTAAAGATGATAGCTGGGTCCTAAATAGCAATCACTTAAATAGATCTATGTCTGGTCCGGACTGCCTAGGAAGAATTAGAGATCCACAGTCTCCAGAATTTGATAGAATTAGCATGACAAGTACAGACATATCTACAATGTCAGAGCAACCGGATGAGGTCGTGCTACGAAGGCCTCATAAGGGTTCGACGGCTATAAGACGTAGGCCAGGAACACGTCTTTCGCGTAGCAAAGTCAAAAGAAGGTGTTCCATCAACGGACATTTCTACGATAGAGAAACTAGCTTTTTTACGCCACCACATGGTAGCCAAATGAGCGTTTGGGTTACATCTCTAGTCAATACAAGTGAGGTTATAAATCTGATGTTGGAGAAGTATAAAGTTGAAAGTGACCCCCAAAATTTTGCATTGTTTGTGGTCCGTGACAATGGAGGTAAGTTCAGTTTAATTTTTTTAGTAAATTAGATGTAATTCATGTTTTTAGTTAAGATTGGAACTTTCTGCTTTTTACTCCGTTCATTTTACACAAAAAAGATTTTGTGATTTATTGCTATTATTATTATTATTCCGTCTTTCTACTCTCATAATGATTCTACCTGACCTTCGAATTTGCATCGATGTTTTTATAGTAATTGACACCAACATTTGGTGACTCACATATATTTCCATGTAGTTGTGTTAAAACGCATACTAATAATCCACTACCTGTATGATGATGTATTATACAGTATATCCATTTTTGACCCTTTCCTTCTGGCATTGATTTCCGTAACTAAATGTGAAAACTTATGTGAGTAAGTTGAAAAAGAACCATTGGATTTTATATTTTGGATAATTCTAAGCATTTTTTGACTCTTGACAATTTTTACCTAACCTCACTCTTCTCGAAATATAAGCGTATAAAAATAAACGTGCATTTAGGATTTTTTTTTCAAAAAACTGGTATTTACGATTATTTTTGGGCATTTATTATGGGTCAAAACATGTGAAGTTTATATTATGGACAATTCTAAGCATTTTTTTACTCTTGACATTTTTTACCTAACCTCACTCTTCTCGAAATATAAGCATTAAAAATTAAAAAGCTTATACTTAAGCTATTTTTATTTCTAAAACCTAATATTTACAATTATTTGTGGGCGTTTATTATGGATTAAAATATGTGGACTTTATATCTTGGACAATTATAAGCATTGTTTGACACTTGACATCTTTGACCTAACCTCACCCTTCTCAAAATATAAGCGTTCAAAAGAAAATAAAAAGTGTATTTATTTAATTTATATATTTTCTAAAAACTAGTATTCTTGATCATTTGTTATGAATTAAAACATATGGACTTTACATTTTGAGCAATTCTAAGCATATTTTGACTCGCTAGCTAAATTCACCCAAATATAAAAATATAAAAACGTATATTTAAGCTATTTCTTTTCAATAAACGATATTTACGATTATTTTTGGGCATTTATTATGAACTGAAACAAGTGGACTTCATATTTTGGACAATTATAACTCTTAACATTTTTTACTTCTCGAGATATAAGCGTTAAAAATAAACAAAATCCGTATTTATGTTTTTTTTTTTGTAAAAAACTAGTATTTACGATTATTATTGGTCTTTGACCAATGTTCTAACTGATAATCAAAGACCTGAAATAATCGTAAATACTAGTTTTTTGAAAAAGCAAAAAGCTTAAATTCACGTTCTTTTTTTTTCTAAACGCTTATATCTCGAGAAGAGTGAGGTTAGGTCAAAAATGTCAAGAGTCCAAAAATTGTTACAATGGGGTCGTTGACCATTTTTTAAAAATTTTATATTCAAGTAATTTATAAAATTTTATTTGACCCGTATTTTTTTATTTTACATTCCAAATTCATTTTAATAGGGAAATTAATTATTTAAGATACGAAATTTTGAATTGGCGCCTATGGTGACGTCAGATGTGAGAGCATGCGCAGTTAACAAATAGAGGAATAATCGACGGGCATCGTACGTGAGTAGTGTGGTTATAGAATCGACATGAGTCATTGTCATATTAATTGTCTTCAAACTATTATTGTTCTTGTTATTAGGATTTAACTTGATTAAAATATGAAGTACACTGTAAGCTAAAGTAGGTATGTAAATGATTTTCTATTAATAATATACTGTTGCAGATATGTTTTAAAATAAAAAATAAAATTTAAAATTTTTAGGTTATAATTTACTGAAAAATCAGCACAATGTAAACAACAAATACGCACCAAATCTACCGAGCATTACCGCCAACATGACAGAGAAAACATGAAAATCTCTATTAAAATTGAATTCTCACTACATACGTCATCATTTACCACCTTGTTATTTTGAAAACCAATTTTTTCTTGCATGTGATTATTAGGACTTTCTTTAATATGATATATGAAATATATATTTAGTATATTTTTTGATGGTATAATAATATTTTATAAATTTTGTTGAAGTAAACGACCCTATTGTCCTAAAAATATTAAATATAATGGATTTTTTTTCAACTTAGAAGAAATTTTTGGTGACCGGAAATAGCTCACTTCTATCCCACTTTACGACCGGAAATCGAAAAAGCACCAGTTTCCATGACCCTGACTTTGTTCTATACATCTTTAGGAACATTTTGCGCCATCTCACATAAAAATCAGGTGGGGCGGAGTCTCATGTTGGGGTTTAGGCCTTTTTCCTGCTTCATTTTCTCGACTAATAAGCCTTTCTCTTTATAACTTCCGTTGTAATCATCCGATTTGAACTTTCCAAAGCTAATTTTACTCGGGAATACACGTACTTTTAAAGGAAATTGGTTCCATTATGCTTCAATAATAAATACTATTTTTACATAGCAAAAACTGGTGAATTTTTTTTTTGCAAATTTTGAGTTCCCCATTCAAAGTTGCATAACTATACGAATTCTTCAGTTAGATTGCTCAAATTGTTTTTGCAAACACTTCAATGGTTACCATATAGACTCCGAGTATCTGTTTTATTATAAGTGTGAAATTTTGCAAAATGACGTTTTGCAAAAAAAAAATTATTTTCTTATAACTTTGGACCAAGGCACCTTTTTGTCATGATTTTTGCGGAAAATTACATTGTTTCATTGGCACTACCTATTCTTATTCATTTTTTTTTTCAATAAATTAACATTTATTTATAGAAAAATAAAATTTAACTAACTTTTTTAATTATGCAAATTTTAGTGAAATTCAAATGGCATTAGATTCGTCAGAAAAAAATACGTGGATTTCGCCTTTTGTAGACAGTTTTTAGACCATTTTAAGCCGAGATATCAACGATTTTAGTTCTGGCACTGTTGATACTTGTAAGTAAATAACATTTTCGAAAAGTTCGAAATTTAGGCTATATATCAGACTATTTACTATCTGAAGTTACATTTGTTATATATTTTCGTACATATTACACTAAAAGAAAAATTATTATAAACAACTACGACTCCTCGTACAAGAATACGCATGTTCACCAATGCTTAAAATGATCTAAAGAGGGTCCGCAAAGGACGAAATCTGCATATTTTTTTCCGAAGAATCTAATGTCCTTTGAATCTCATTAAAATTTTCATAATTAAAAAAGTTATTGTAATTTTTGTTACTTGCAAATTTAGTTTTCATTAATAAATGATGTTATCCTAATTTATTGAAAAAAATTTGTTTTAATAAAAATTGGCAATACCAACCAAGCCATGTAATTTCCCGCAAAAATCATGATAAAGAAGTGCCTTGGTCCAAAATTATATTTTTTTTGCATAACGTCATGTTTTTCAAAGTCTATTTGGTAACCATTGAAGTGTATGCAAAAAAAATTTGAGCAAACTAACTGAAGAATTCGTATAGTTATGCTACTTTCAATATGGAACTCAAAATTTGCAAAAATTCGCCAGTTTCTGCTATGTAAAATAGTATTTATTATTGAAGCATAATGGAACCAATTTCTTTAAAAGTAAAATTCGAATAAATTTTAGTTCGATTTTGTTTATTAAATATTTACTTTATTCTGATGATATAGTTAATATGAATGCGTTCAGGCTTTCATATTTATGTATTACTTCATATTAATGCATCATTTCAAGTGAATTGTTATATAGTGCACACACCCTATAGTAAAATATTGATTACCAAAGATTCTTTTTTTTTAATTCCAAATTTATTTGAAATATAAAGTAGATATTCATATATTTTATTCCGTAACTTAAAGGTCTAATTAAATAACAAGTTGTGCCCCTTAGGGCCATTTAAAAAAAAGTTTTTGTTGAAAACTGGTATAATTGGGATCAGCAGGATCCAAATATGCAAAAATTAAGTTGAGAACAGAGCTCATATCCCATTTTCTAGAACTCACTATTCGTACATTTATGATTTAATATTTTAGAACAACGAAGATTGAAGGAAGATGAATATCCTCTGCTGGCACGTGTTCTTTTAGGACCTCACGAAGATGTTGTCAAGTTATATTTAATGGATAGTCATAATACGCCAGAAGTTAGTAGTGAAGTAGCACAATTTTTAAATCTGTCGTTAGTTGAATGTCGTGCAATACTTAGTCAGTATTATTCCCAAGAGGAAAGAGAAGTTGCTAGACTAAAAGAGAAGTAAGTACAAATTCGTATTTTTTTCTATATACCTATTGGTTGAAAGTAATTCAAATAGAGTTTATTTCTTTATGAAGTAATACGTCGATTTTTTCCAATATTTGAGTCCAACTCAAATATACATGAAATGGCTCACAGCCACTCATAGCACGACAGACTAAAAATACAAAACAATATTCTTAAATATTGTCATGTATTTTTGATTGGTTATAGTTGTCTACACATAATAATAATAATAAAGTACTTTATTGGTAAACCCAAATGGCGATCAACCGAGGTCCTTCAGCCAGTTACATATTTTGGATATATTTTACATATAATTTTATAGGGAGTTACAATTGGAAGCATTATCTTGATTTACAAAAAAAAAAAAAAAAATTCGAAACTCTGTTTGCAATTATTCTTCATTAAGTTCTTTAAGGAGTTCCAATATGGTTTTTTCAGGGTACTTGTGCTTCGGACGTTGTTGTTCTCGTGTCTTACAAAATGGTTGAAATGTTGTCAGAGTGTGTTCGTTTTTTGCAAATTTGGTAGAGAGATGCATGATACGTTGGGCTATGGGTTGGATATTTGTTGCTTCGTACAGAAGATTGTTTGGAGGGTTGTGTAGTGCATTTCTTGCATGACGGATTTTGGTTATTGAGCGTAAGGTGGATGTTTCTGCTACTTTCAGGTTGTTTTTGGGTGGTTTTCTGCAATTTATATATAATGGGTGTGCGTATTCGAGAATTGGTCTGCATATGGATTTGTATATGTGTGCCGCTGTTTTCTTGTTTATTCCCTTATCTTTGTATGTCAGGCTTCTGAAATGTTTTCCTCTGGCTATGCATTTTTTCTTTATGAGGTTTGTGTGGTGGTTGAAATTAAGCTTGTGGTCTAAGTGTATACCCAAGTAATTAGCAGTGGGTTTATTTTTTAAGGTTTGTCCATTTATTAAAATTGTTGGTGTATTATCAGTTTGGGTATGATTGAATATAATGAGCTGTGACTTAATTGGGTTTGCTTTTAATCTCCATAAATTAAACCAAGTTGTTGTTCTGTCCATAAGTTGTTGCAATTTAGTTACAGTACTAGTGATCGAGCTATTGTGAGATACCAGCGCGGTATCGTCGGCATATTGGAGGATATAGAGGTCCTTATTAAATGTGTTTTGGTTTGCCCTGTTATTGTTGTATATATCGTAGCAGTATATATTGTATAGGAGGGGTGAAAGTGGCGAGCCTTGGGGAACTCCTTGCTGTGGTGAGAAATTGTTAGAATATTTGCCTGAAATATGAAATTTTCAAGGGTTTTATTTTATATGGAACAATTTTTTTAAATGTATTTTAAGATATCAAACAGGGAAATAACTATAAATATCTTTTCCACAGGTATAATGAAATGAGAATAAGAATTTTCCACCAAATGGAGCAACTAAAAGTTGGACTATGATTCTGAAGTTTCCTGTTTTACATCACTTAACATTCATTGCTATTTTAATATGTTTTATTACGTTTAACTTTTTACACTGTTATATTTTTTCACCTTTTTTAATGTTTGCTATTAGTTGTTTTTAATATCGTATGTAATACGAATATTTTAGTTAGTTTACTAATATTTTTGCAGAGCAGTATATTTAAAATTTTAAATATATATAAAAATGAATATGTCTATTAATACTTTTTAAGTAATGTTCCTTAAAGACTGTAACTCGTTTAAATCTAAATCTGTAGATACCTAATAAAAATTTTAGACTTCCAGAAAATTTATTAATAATGTTACAACCTTTAACATTGAATATCTTCACTACCATGACTGATGCCTATGCCAGGAAGTATTGTGCAGATATTTTCCAATAAAACTTATAATTTTCATGCTCTCCATGTGGCTGATAAAACACACTAATACACTGCAGAAAATAAAGTTTTTCTCAAATGTTTTGCTTTTTTTGGGATTAGATGATGAATTTTTCATAATTGCTGACTGTACTGTGAAATTCATAGTAAAATTTGCACTACTGGGACTTGAAATATTTAAGAAACAAAAACAATGAATAATATACAGGGTATCCCAGGACTACGAGCAATATTTCAGGAGTGTATGGTTTGGGTTAGAATAATACTAAAAGTACTTATAATTTTTATCCTAGGGCACCGCCTTTAGAGCTATTGTTTAGTGGATAAAATTCACTTTTTTCTTCGAAATTTTTGAAAACAAGTTTCAACAACTTAGTTGTGTATATTAACAATTTGTTATTGTCAACTTTGACATCATTCAAAATGCACCTTCTCCACCTCTTAACAAAGAATTTATATAAGTAAATGACGACATAGTTCAGACAATACATTTTATAATCAGCTCTTTCTTCATGACCAAAATTACCATAGCTCCATCTTTGCTGCAGCCACCGTCATTTTGACATGACAAATAAATATAAGTAACCATAATCGCTCAATTTGTGAAGCATTTTGATCTGTAAATATTCCATTTCAAGTGCCGAAGAGCCAAAATATGACAAAATTGCATCAAATAACGTTTAAATGCTGTTCCTCTAATACAACGACTGTTTAAAGACAAAATATGTGCCGGTCATCAACCTATTCTGAGCTGTGTACATATTTATTTTCCTAAAATTAACATTTTCATTTACTGTCAAACTACAGCAATTTTAAGGGGCCATGGATTCGGAAAAAGATGTGTACTAGAGTCGAATTAAGTAGAGGTTATTTTATTTAATAAGCCGATACAGAAATTTATTTGCCTCCCTTACGAATCAGAAAAGAAGTAACTAATTTTCAGGAAATCATGCGACAGTTCATTTCTTAGGATATGAAGTAAATGGCCCCTTAGTTCATTTATATTTTGACAAATTGACCTAGACGTTTTTTATTTAAAATATATATATATACCTACTCTGACAAGAATAAAACTACTTACCAACTGTTCTTAAATCCTATACAAGGCTACAAGTAGTGGATTGTCTAGTAAAATGGAGTTCTATCTGACCACAAATTGGACTATGAATTTGAGCATCTGTAAGGAATATTAAGGGGCAATGGAATAAAACAATCATTTACAATACTTACATATTTTTGTACAAACATATTTACACTAAACATGAAAAGAATTTAAAGGTTAGTTGAGTTAAACATGAACAGTTCTTATTAAATAATTAGATTTAGACATATGTCTATGCTACACTCATATACCATGGCCTTGGACAGGCTGCAACAGAGATAGCATTATAGGCAATTTTATATCTTAGAAAGATATGGTGAGAGAAAGGTATGTTGGACATGTTGGCAACAGTATCGTATGACTTTTACACTTTATCTCTGCTTCTATTTATATAAATGCTTTCTTTGCCTCTTAATCCTGTTTGCACAGTTTACCTAAAATGAAGACAACACCAATTATGTCAGAACTAGCATTTTCATAAAAAAAACAAACTTAAGGAGGTTGAGGCTTGTTAGACGAAAATAATTTAAAAAAATCTAAAATAAAGTTTTCTTAATAGATTTTTATATGACACAATTTTCTATAAAAAATCCAGTCATTAGGAAAGTCATAAAGTTAAAAATTTTTACATGTAGTCTTATGGAAGATATGTCAACCCAGCATGCGGTACATTTTAATTTACAGCAAATAACCAAATAATGTCAGCAGTTACAAAAACTATGTAAAGCATTGATATCTTACGCATATTTTAATATTGTTTCCAATTTAATTAGTAGAATGATAAAATGATTTTTAACTGATTTTTCAATTATTTAGTGATTTAATTTTAATTTTTACTGCTTCTCATTTTTTTTTTTTTATTATTTACTGAAACAAATTGGTAAAATACACATATATTTACATAAATGTATTATTTTTTCAGCAAGTTTGAGCGAAACATCCAAAAGTTAGTTCCCATATATGAACCTGTGACTCTATTCTATACATCTCTAGGAACATTTTATTCATTGAGTTAAAAGCGGCTTTACATTTATGCAATGCAATGAAATGGATGGCATGCAATACTTTGCGTGATCATTTTTGCATCTTCAAAGCACTTTACACTACTGCAATATTTTGTGAAATCTTTTATGTTTATTGTTTGTTTATTTACTTTACAATCACCGAATCCCTATAAACAGAAAGAGAGAAAATCAGTTCTATTTCCCAAAAGAATTACAGAATAGGTTAGAGTATGTTTGTTGCTTCAGTTTCTTTAATGCGTGGTTGGCAACCCAAATATTCCTAAATAAAGTAACTATATTGCATTTGCAATGCAATCAAATTAGAACACGCACTAATTCAATGCAATGCAAAATATTGCCATCAGCTGATCGAAATGCGCGCAATAAAAATTGCATGGCACCTGCAATATTGCATTCATGTAAAAGTGGCTTTACATTTATGCAATGCAATGAAATAGATGGCATGCAAAACTTTGCCTATCAAATGAGTCCGTTAGGTGCAAAACTCGCTTTTCGACAAAGAATAATCCAGAAATGAGTTAAATACACCATTGCATTGATCTGTTTATAATTTATCGTTTAAATAATTGTGGATATAGTTGAAATAACTCTTTATAACGTTGAAAATCCTATCTAAAATATACATTTCGTTGCAAAACTCGCTTAATGAAGAACAAATTTAGATGCAAAACTCTCTTTCTGCATGCTGGCCAATGGCGACGCTTTATGAAGGTCACATGTATTAGTCATGTCTTCAATACTAACAAAACCTTATTCTTTTCTTCTGAATTTTCAATATAATTATTATTTTAATGTTTCTATTATTATTATTAGCAATACAAAATAATTTATTTTATAATTTGCTATTTCATTCCGCAATACTATCTTTTTGTGTGCATATGACAGTTCAAAACTCACTTTCTGCATAAGTCCGGTGCAAAACTCTCTATATGATTTCTTTTATCTAAAACTAAAATAAACTATGATAAATTGGATTAAAATTATTTTAAGCTTATGAAGTTTAGGTATGATACAATAGCCAGAAAAATATATTGAATCAATTGGTCCAATATATAGGCAAAAATATGTTTTTCCTATTTATCTCAAAAGTAACCTACGCGCATATAGAGAGTTTTGCACCTAATGAACTCAAATACACTTTACACTACTGCAATATTTTGTGAAATCTTTTGGGGCTACCAACCAGACGAGAAGAAAAACTGTTATGATTATGTTTATCTGTGTTTATTGTTTATTTATTTACTTTATAATCAGTGAATCACTGAATAGAAAGAGAGAATCAAGTGATAATACTGATTTCCCAAAAGAATTACAGAATAAGTTATGTTTGTTACCTCAGTTCCTTTAATGCTAAAAGCCACTTTACATTAATGCAATTTTGCACGTTGCATGCAAATTCTTATTGCGCGCATGCGTACATTGAGCTATTTCCATCAGTTAATGGCAATATTTTTCATTGCATTGAATTAGCGCGTGTTCTAATTAGATTGCATTGCAGATGCAATATAGTTACTTTATTTGGGTTGCCAACCAAGCATTAAAGGAACTGAAGCAACAAACATAACTTATTCTGTAATTCTTTTGGGTAATCAGTATTATCACTTTATTCTCTCTTTCTCTTCATAGCGATTCACTAATTGTAAAGTAAATAAATAAACAATTAACATAATCATAAAAGTTTTTCTTCTCGTCTGGTTGGTAGTCCCAAAAGATTTCACAAAATATTGCAGTAGGATAAAGTGTATTGGACATGCAAAAATGATCATGGAAAGTTTTGCATGCTATCCATTTCATTGCATTGCATAAATGTAAAGCGGCTTTACATTTATGCAATGCAATGAAATGGGTGGCATGCAAAACTTTGCACGATAAATTTTGCATGTCAACGGAACTTTACACTATTGCAATATTTTGTGAAATCTTTTGGGACTACCAACCAGACGAGAAGAAAAACTGTTGTGATTATGTTTATTGTTTACTTTACAATCAGTGAATCACTATGAACAAAAAGAAATAATCAAGTGACAAAATTGATTTCCCAAAAGAATTACAGAATAAGTTATGATTGTAGCTTCAGTTCCTTTAATGTTCGGTTGGCAACCCAAATATTCCCAAATAAAGTAACTATATTGCATCTGCAATGCAATCAAATTAGAACACGCGCTAATTCAGTGCAATTAAAAATATTGCCATCAGCTGATCGAAATTGCACAATGTACGCATGCGCGCAATAAAAATTTGCATGCAACGTGCAATATTGCATTAATGTAATGTGGCTTTTAAAGCGGCTTTACATTTATGCAATGCAATGAAATGCATGGCATGCAAAACTTTGCATGAAAATTTTTGCATGTCAAATACACTTTACACTACTGCAATAATTTGTGAAATCTTTTGGGACTACCAACCAGACAAGAAAAAAATCTTTTATGATTATGTTTATTGTTTATTTATTTACTTTACAATAAGTGAATCACTATGAACAGAAAAAGAGAATCAAGTGATAATACTGATTTCTCAAAAGAATTACAGAATAAGTTATGTTTGTTTCTTCAGTTCCTTTCATGCTTGGTTATGGCAACTCAAATATTCCCAAATAAAGTAACTATATTGCATCTGCAATGCAATCAAATTAGAACACGCGCTAATTCAATGCCATGAAAAATATTGCCATCGGCTGATCGAAATAGCTCAATGTACGCATGCGCGCAATAAAAATTTGCATGCAACGTGCAATATTGCATTAATGTAAAGTGACTTTTAAAGAGGCTTTTATGATTTTATTGCACCGTGTCACATAAAAATCAGATGTAGCGGAGTCTTCATGTTGGGATTAAATTATTCATTTCCTCGACTATCTATCTATTGAAATTGCGGTCTGACACAATGAGAACTGAGAACACGTTTTTTACTGTCTGACCAGTTTATTTGAGCAGCCTTCACCCATGAAATCAGTTGAAGATTTGACCGTTAATATCACATAAAAACTTCTTTTTGTAATATTTAAAATAACGTTAAAAATCCCCTTTATGGATTAAAATTGATCCGTCATCGAAAAAATATGCTTTTTTTTACTATACCAGATTTAATTTTGTTAAACGCCGCGCACACGTATATAGTAATATCGACCACTTACATCACATAACATCTTAAATTTTTTAACAAATAAGTTATAAATTCTCGTTATGCATTAAAATTGATTTTTCATAGAAAAAAATGTCTTTTGCTATGTTAGACTCGATTTTTTAAAGCCCCGTTTGGTTTTAAGATCATCAAGTACTTGACTTACAGTTAAAATTTCAATTCGATCTGACCAAAATTTCAATTCGATCTGACCATAAACAAACTTGTGGCAGCTATTTGAAAATTACCTTTTTCACAACCCAAAAAATAGTCTTATAATTTTTTTCCGAGACCACCACTTTTTTTTGTAGCCCTCCTTCGTGCACCAAAAAAATTTCATAAAAAAGTATACAAAACGAATATATTATTATTTTCACAACTTTTAAGTTGTTGGGATTCGCGTTATCTTTGATTTTTCCGACAGCCTATACCTTGTCCTCGCAAAAAATGGCCTAGTATATCTAATTGGCCTATAGTCTATTTTTAAACCAGGAGTAAACATGAAAGTTCCATTCACACCATAAAAGTAACTAGAAAATCCACTAAAACCTTTTTGGCGTTTTGGGCACCCAACAATACACGACTACAATGTTTTTGTGTGTATTTTACTACATTATATAATATTTTGACCTCTAGGTATTTTATACAGCATTCATACCATTTACGCAATATAAATAAGGCACTAAGTAATTAGCCACTTTCACCTTCAGATTAATACAGAAAGGATTAAAAAGTGATATATAATGTGCAAACGATAAAATAGAAATTACTTATAGCCAAATAATTTTATGACATGAAATTAAAATTTTTGCGATGTCAAAATTTACGACTATTGCCTTGTGTAAAACTGGCGAGAGCGTATCCAATCACAGATGTATGATTTAGCGCGTTAAATTTAAATCGCTCCTCCTGGTTTAAAAACAGACTATAGTATTAAATTAAAAGCCCACCGTTTTCCGTGAAAAGGAGGGTGTTAGGACTCACGCGTTTTTCTGATACGGTAGCTCCAGGACTAAAGACATCGTGTGCAATTAGAAAAATCATTAAATTTGTTCCCACTCTATAAGGCGTGAAAAAGAAGCGAATCAAATCATACAAAAATATTTTAGTATGATTTAAGACCAGCACTTTCGACCATTATGTAAATGGTTAAACGTGAAAATGCTAGCCCATAGCGAACACATGCCTAGACCTAACTTCATGACTCAGTGATGCGATGTGACAGTTGACCGCAGTGCTCCGCTTTGTTCGTTTTCCATTTTTCTGCCGACGTTATATAACATTTTCTAAAGAAAAATTCAGTTGTTCCTATTATAACAAATTACGGTGAAAATGCAAGCCCCAAGAGCTTTCGGACGTGTTATTACCAACCAATGTAAGTAATATTTAATACTGTCAAAATTATAGCTCAATGGTTTTTGTGAAAGATACTACATTAGTGGTATAAAGAAATACGGAAATTTGTGCGTTCTATCACTGCAAAATCACTGTTTATTTGTAATTAGACCATATTGTCTCCATTATATTTAGTATTCTAGTGACTTCATGTACCTACTTCTGAACTTATCATTTGGTGGATCAATCAATAGCTATATGGCAGATTATAGTAATTTGTATCTAAATACCTCCTAAACGAAATATCAGTATTTATTATACAACCTTCTATAGACAATTTACAACATCACACATGAGCTCCCACACACATACAGTGTGTGTAGGAGCTCATTTCTATAGTGTTTAATGGAAAATAATATAATAACGGACACACGATATTATAGGTATATAGAAGTGTTAAGTAATTTTTTTTAAGTATACTGTGTATATAACTAATTGCTATTGTTGTTTTATAGTGGGCAGAAGACATACACACGGGAGTGTGACCCAAAGCACAATAAATGACCTTCCACAGCCTCAGGGTAATTGGAAAACCCACTACGATGCCAATAACCGTAAATATACCCTGCATCTATTACTTGGTATTGGTAGTCTAATTGGATCAGTTTTATTTGGAACTACTACTGGCTTGTTCGAACCACACAACGATATTCCCCGTGTTGGTCCCCCTCAGACATACAAGTAAATCTTATAAGATTATTGTAAACTAGTAAATATATTTAGTTATTAATGTACTTTTGTTGTAACTAATCCACATCCGTTAAAATCCTATTGTTAAATAAGTATGTTTTTTTGATTATTTGCAGTAAACGTGTAAGAAATAAATCAGATTTATTTCTTAAATAATTATACAAACTGGCCTTTTATGACTCATGGTATATTGACCTAATTATTCTCGATCTACCTACCCGGAAGACATCATTAAGTGCGATTTATTGATACAATACATGTACACATCAATTACCATCTAACCAACATCAACATAATTACCTAAACCACGAATTCTCACTAGCTGATGTATTAATACATGCCAACTGAAATAAGCTTTCACCCTTGTGATCTCATTGGCTGGCAACACTACCATGAAGAGGGTATGGAATGCGCTGAAACTGTAATTTATGTTGAAATTAAAATTGTAAATAAACCTCTTGCTAGGTTTATTGCAAAATTTATTTTTAAAACCGGCAATGAGATGCTTTAGCATGGTTAAATTGCATAATTATAAAACTCAATGTTAAGGTGGCCATTCCCTAGAAATGACATCCGATAGGGAAATATTTATTATTTTTGGCCATAACTTTTTTTTCTTAGTACGCATATTTAAAAAAACGGTGGTTTGCAAAATAGCTAGATTTAAAACTTCGAAATAGGAAGATTAACATAATTTTTAAATTTAAATCGAGCTATTTTGCAACCCACTGATATTTTGAGTGAAAATTCATAGTACAGTAGTGTTGCGATAATCCGGATCAATTAAAACCATGCTAATCCGGATTATCAAAACATTTTAAATTCAGCTTTTAAAATTGCAAAAAAATAAATAAAAGGCTGTATTTAACAAAAGTAAGCACTGTACTTATATAAAAAAACAAGAGAAATAAAAAAGGCGGGGATCCTATATCAAGAAAACGAAATATTAAAAATATGTAACTACATATGTATGTACATACATAATTAACATTTTCATCACTTTCTTGTACATTAATTTCATTGGCTTCATTAGAATTGTGTGGTACCCTCTTTTACAGTTTTCGGCACCGACTAAAAAGAATGATTTTACTCTGATGACTTATGTGCTGTTGTTTTTCAAAAGCAATTTTCTTGAGATTTTGTAGCATCATAATCTTTTAAAGGAATGTCATTTTCTGTAGCCCACTGTAAAGCAAGATTTAAGCTTTTGACAGCATCTCCATTTTTACTCTGACCGGAGTGGCAGTTTCCATCACATCATCAGTCAGCACTATCATTTGCATGAATTAAATTTCCTTGTTCAATCAATCCACATTAACTTCTGCTAGTATCATTTGTTGCATAGCACTTAAAGGGATCAAATCCTCGGGGTCATCTTTTAAGTCATTCTCATTTTTTGGTTTTAAAATCGTTTTCCAGCTTTTTTCTAAGGAACTGGCTGATACATTTTCCCGTGCATTGTGAAGCAAACATACAGAATCTTGTAAGTTTAAGTTCTTAAGACACTTTACGAGATCAAAGAAGAGTTACCTGAATGAATTCGGATTACAAAATCAAGTAAAATCTGGATTACAGAATACTTCAAGAGAACAAGAAGGCAATCCGGATTATAGAAGTATCCGGATTAACGCGGGATCGGATTATCGCGACACTATTGTAATAGTCTTGGTATGGTTCTACTTAGGTAGTCTTATAGTTTTTTAAAATATACGTACTAATAAAAAAAAGTTATGGCCAAAAATAGTAAATATTTCCCTGTCGGATGTCTTTTTCTTTCTAGGGAATGGCCACCTTAATGTATAACAAAAACTGATTGCATTATGTTCATTTCTTTTACATGAATAATTTGATATTTTTGACACCGTAAAACATAGCCTATTGTCACATTTTCGTAAAGAATGTTGGTTAAATTGGCCTGATTTTGTATACAAACTAAACATATACCATATGAAAGGTTTCCACTAGGCATGCACCAGGCACCCAGTCCATTTTAAGGCGAACTCGGTTTCGTCAAGTATCGGGTAGTAAGGAAATAAAGGTATTATTTTTTTAAAAGATTTTATTTATAAATTTAAAACAAAAGGGATGCTCATACCCAAGTAGCTTCTTTCATTATTTTTATGTTTAACATGTATTAATTAAATAGGTACTTTTTAAACTATAATGCATGTATAAAACAAACAACAAACTAATAAAATCATCAATAAACACAAAAAAAGAACATT
Source organism: Stenurella melanura (assembly GCA_963583905.1). Lineage (NCBI taxonomy): Eukaryota > Metazoa > Arthropoda > Insecta > Coleoptera > Cerambycidae > Stenurella > Stenurella melanura. The sequence goes on along the minus strand of OY757313.1, from coordinate 42,968,008 downwards.
TTTTAAAAATGAAATTAAAAAATTCATATCTATAAGTCGCTCTCATGTTAAGAATGCAATTGCTTACGCTATGAGCGGAGCAGAGTTTACACAGGCACATGGGAATACTGAAGTAAGTGGAATCCCCATCGAAGCCGTCTCAGGACCATTGGTTCCCAAAATACAAAAACTGCTGCCTTAGGATCGCTACTTCCACATCCAGATTTTTTATCAAAGTTTCTTTAAAGGTGCGCTACCGAATCTATATTAGGTCGCTGCTTAATCCATATTCGGGTGGGGCCGAACACCAACGTGACTTCGGGATGCTGCTGAATAGCAAGGTAAGTTCAGAGCGCGGAAACAGACTTTATTTGTGATATTGAATACATAAAATTAAGACCTAAACACAGAATACACAACAGTATAAGTTGACAATTAACACAAGAAAATAGAAACGAGAAAATATATCCCAAAAAGGCAGAGATCAGCACAGAAGCAGTTTTTAATTCTCAACCCATATTATAGATTTTAATATATATGACTACAGAGAAATCGATCAATCTATAAAAATAAGTATATATAAATATTGTAAATAGATAAAAATTATTTATTATTAATGGCCCCGCCAGCTTTAAACAACATCGAAGTAGGAGAGAGAAGCAGTCAGAGGAAAATTATGAAGATTAGACACCCCAACAACCCCTTACATAATCCCTCTAACAACCTTCTATATCAAAATACTCATATTGAACCTATGCTCTCCCAATTCAAAAGACTATCACAAAAATTTGCCAATAATTCACTTAACACCAAAATTATAAATCCTTTAATTCACCAAACCAATCGCAACATCCCTCCTAAAAGAATATTCCCTTCACAATCAATCTACCAATCCCTTAGATTGCTACAGAGTGACTAATAATATTAATTTAATTTGTTAATACAGTTAATCATCTACTTATATATAACATGTAATTTTTCCTTTTTTTTTTTTTTGAAGACTAAACACAAGTGTTGTATTTGCTATAAAAATCAATATGATTGTAAAATAATGTATTGTACACATAGGCTGGAAGACCTCAGTCGTTAGCCAATTGGAATTTCCAATAAAGCTTTATACAACTATTAAGGGCCCTTTTTTGGTTGTTCAGGTACATGAGTTTTAATTTGTTTTTAAACGTAAAAATAGAACACATTTTCAAAGAATCGGGTACATCATTGTATAATGTGGACGCAAGGTAAGAATAACTAGCTTTAAACGTTCTATGTTGTGTATAACAATTTCTATTTTGTTTGAATTTCTGGTATTAGCATTAGGTATATTATTCCTCCATATAATTTTTTTTTGCAAAGATATGATGGCATTTGAGTCGATAAAATATTATGTGAATAACCGAAGCCATTACTTTGTGATAATCATTATGATCTGTTAAATTAGTTTTTACTTTGTTTTTATCACTGAATTTACTGTAACCAAAACGTTACTGCAGTTTCGGCATTTAACGTGCCATTAAAACAATAGCTCTCAACAACTGGTATCAACAGAAAACAATGAACACTTTAATGGAAAACAATTAAAAATAGCATACCATGAGATCTATCCATATATTATAGATAGAGAAAATACTAAGTATATATCGCTAACGTATTATGGGAGTATCTTGGAAAAGATTGCTAACATCTTGTCAAGCCATAATCTTAAAGTTAGTTTTAAACCACAGCCAAAACTGACACATCTCTTGTTTAATGCCAAAGACAAGACAATCTGAAGAAATCAGGAGTTTATAAGTTGATATGTTCGGATTGTGATGCCTTCTATATAGGTCAAACTGGTCATACGTTTAAAATTAGATATAACGAACACTTACGGTCCCTTTAGACTTAACAAAACTGTTTCAACATTTTCAAATAATTTTTTAGAATCCGGTCATTCTTTTCCAAATTTAGAAACTCTAAATATATTACATATACAAGAGAAAAGTTTTAAATTAAATTTACTGGCATCTATTGAAATTTTTAAATCTAATCAAATTCCTCATAATGGTATCCTCAATGACCAGTTAGATCTCTATTACACACCCTTGTTTGATGTATTTAAATGTTCATAATCCTCTTATTCATAAATTCCTATTAAACATTTATGTTTATATGGTACTTTTAGGTAAATTACTTTAAATATTGTGACACACCTTTGTACTCTCGCATTCACTTTTGAACGTTTGAAAAATGGTGCCGAAACTGCAGTAACGTTTTGGTTATAATAAATTCAGTGATAAACAAAGTAAAAAGTGTTTTAACAGATCAAAATTTTATTTATTTCTATTGTTAGTAAATATCTAAACCTATATTCAATTTTTAGCCAACCTATTTCGCATGTAAATGTGTTCTCGTCTTGATACATTCAGTGAATATCGCACACAATTGTTTTGTATTTTCTGTAGTTTTTGTAAATCTATTCGTTAAATATGAGCCATATACTATTAAACAATAGTCAATATTTGGTAAAACGAGACTCTCACATAATTTTAGTTTTAAATTATTTGGGAAAGCATCCTTAAATGCATACAGATTGTACAGAATGTAATAACATTTCTGACAAACACTGTTTGCATGAGCAGTAAAATTTAAATTAATGTCCATTATAAGTCCTAAGTTTTTAACATTATTTTCCAGAACTATTTGGGAATAAACCATTAACAATTGACGTATTTGATATCTGGTAATGCAGATCCACAATATGGGAGATTAATACCCACATTTTTATAGAAATTTTATCAGATCCAGTAGCATTCGTTTTTATTTCATTTACATATACCTATATCTCACCATATCATCCATGCTTATTTGCATTAAGAAGAAAGGTTCTCCTATATCCTTAAAGGTCCTATTCGTATAATGGTCTATTGTTAATTTTTTGAGACTTCAAGGTTATAGGTTAACCTTGACCTTCCTTTTTTTTACAGTTCAAGGTTATCGGATAACCTAATAGTAATCGAGTTAAGCGTGCACTTTCACAACCGAAGTTGGAAAACTTTTACCGATCCCTCGCGCACGTCGGATTCGGCTCGGTGGATGAAACTTCATGACCCACTGAAATAAAAAACTACTTAAAACAAATAAATGAAGAAATAAATGAACAAAATAGACTCGAGAACAAATCAACAAATAATAAATTATAAATAAAAATGAAATCTCTATGATCAAACCGAATATCGGCTCGGTGGATGGAACTGAAATTCATGTTCCGTTAACTACTTAAACTACTACTTAAAATAAATAAATGAAGAAATAAATAAACAAAATAGGCTCTAGAACAAATCAACAAATAATAAATTATAAATAAAAATACAATCTGTATGATCAAGCCGTATATCGGCTCGGTGGATGGAACTGAAATTATTAACTACTTAAAATAAATAAATGAAGAAATAAATAAAATCTCTGGTAAATATTGGAAAGAACTTCTAAAAATCGATAAATATTCATATTCGATGTGATCTGTGTTGGAAATTAAATAATTAGATGATCTTGTACATTAATTCTATGCGGCGATCCTTGGTTTGTGCAAAATGATCTATAACTTCATCGAAAAAGGTTGAAGTTTTCTTTAGAGATTTTACAAATTCTTTTTCTAATGAAATAATTGAAATATTATTTAAACGTGATTGAGACATGCTGTTCCTGACAAAAAATTTTATTCTCTTCAACGCCGCAAAGCTCCTCTCAACCGAAGCAGATGTTGCGGGTATTGACAGAATTAAAGATATTAATTTACATATTTCAGGAATTTCGGTTTGCAGAGTTAGAAAAAATAAATTTAAGTTTATCTACCATAAGTCTACAGAAGTGTAATATCAGGATTAAAATTTAGAGATGACTGTAAAGAACAGTTAAAAAAATTGAGAATCATGACTGTAGCCTGTACTTATGTATTCCAGTGTCACATATATATATAAAAAAAAATCAGGTCTCATTTAGCACCAGAAGCCAGGTTCATTGCCATAACACTAGAAATATAGATAATCTAAACAATAATTTCCTACGACTGATACATATTTGTCTCTGCTTTTATCTGTTTTGTATTAATTTTATTCTTATTTGTAAACTTATTTATATCCTGTCTTTGTAGTATACATTTTATTCTTCTATCATAATTACCTAGCTGTTTTAGTGCCTACTTGTATATTGGACGTGTGTAAACATTCTCTGATGTATTTTGACATGAATAAATTATCTTATCTTATCTTAAAAAGTGCCCAAGATATCTTTATCCAAATATATTACACTAAATTCGTTTTCTAATTTATCCGTGTGAAAAATATTCAGATGGTTGTTAAACAAAGTTGCTAATAAATCGGCTGGAAATCGTTCATCAAAAACTGTAAATTTACTTAACTGGAAATATATTTTAAACTCTTGCACATAGCCAACTGCATCTTGCAGAACTAAATTTAATCGATGACCGTAGCAATGAGTTAACAACGCTTGTGGAGCAATATTTTTCACTTGCGACTGTAACTTATTTAAATGTCCTGACATTACGGATGCTCCATCATAAGTTTGTCCGACTAATTTTTCCTTGAAATTAAATTTTTCAAACTGTTCATTCAATAAATTAGCAAAAATCAACAGCTGTACGTCCCTTATTGCTTATATAAAAAAAAAAAAACTAAAATGTTGCAACAATCTGTGAGTCTTCCAGTAATCTTGCAGCTTAGAACATTATATCGTGCCAGTGTGAAACGTCAACCCAATGAAAGTAAGCAATTCTTGAACAGAAAAGTTCATTCCAATGAGTAATACGAGATCGTTCGGAATTATTACCCGTGAGAAATATATGCTCAGTGTAAACATTTGATTGTTCTACTTATCACTTTTGTAAAAATTGATTATCAAAAAATAAATGAAAAAAATCATAAGGAGTAGTGTCTTGTGATATTTCTACAAGAAGCTGATTAGTTTGGGAAAATTGCAACGACTTCATGCTAGTCGAATATTCTTGCCACTCGGTTGATGTATTTTCTTCAGATTCAGGCAAAATGAAATTATCAACATTTGGTTGTTGTTCACTTTGTTCTAGTTCATCTAAAAAGTAGTACAATGTCATCTCTCTATAACTCAATTGATATATTCTACGTACCTGAATCATCTTCTGCCGAATCCGCGTCACTCGGTACATATGAGTCATCACTTTGTTCCAAATCTGAATCCATCAAAAACTGGAATAACTCATCCTCTATCAGCTTATCTGGGTTCCTAATCTGTGGCCTAGACAGTTTAGGGCGTGAAGGACCTGCCTCAGCCTTATCCATCTCCAGAGATCACAAAAATAAGTCGATTCAGAAACGGTATCGCACACACTAAATTATAACCTCTAACTATATGCGAATCACACCGACGTGCTCCCTAGTTCAGCGCTAAGTGTGTACTGAAACATTAGAATCGTAACTGTGATTGACACTCATAGGCGCCATCCGCATATCGGATGAGCCAGAGACTGGCACTCATGAGCGCCATACGCAGTGAACGTGTTCATAAGTTATTTAACAATCATATTACTTATTAGGTAGCAAATGTCCCCTTATTAAGTTTACCAAATTTTTCCGAATAGATCACTTTCTACCTACTTTATTAGGTTATTAAGGCTGTGTATTCCCTACCACTTAATTAATGTGTTTTAATATACACTACCTACTAGGTAAATATAATAACAAAAATATTTTTTATAACCTATTAGAGCATTAATTTTACCAATAATTGACCTGTACCTGATAGGTACCATAGCGACTTCCACCAAGTGAACTAAACATTATGTAATTTCGACATGTTTTGGTCGAATTTCCTTTAGCTGAAGTCACCGACACTTAAATTGTTAGCTGGGATATACCTTACAGAATCACCGAAGTCTTGCCTTGGAATATTTTTTTGACTTTGGTTACTGGTGTCCGGAGAGGAAGGAGGCAGCACTTGGTGCCTTAAGACTGCAGCGTGTACTCTCTCAAACCAAGGGATCTGGTTGGTCACTTAAGGATCCTGGAGTTAATCCGATTGGAAATTCAAGACCAAATCCACTGACTCAATGCCAATCAAGACGGACTTTGACTGTCCGTTCCACAGGCAAATATCCATTCACGGTGGAAGTGTAATAGTAGGGGAGCCCACGATGCTAAATGGGGATTTACTCGAGCGTCGTAGGGAACTATTTGATTTTGAAGATTAGATGGTAGAAAGAAAAAAAGGTTATATGATGTATACCCTTTCCCCGGTGGGGGAAGCGTCTACAGGCTTTCAAAAATGTAAAAAAAAACAATCACATGGAAATACTCGAGCGCGTCAGATATTGATAGTGTATATGCCCCACGTGTCTCCGATGACGGAGGTATGTTAATCTGCCGGTTTGCATGGTGGGAGCGGCCGCACGGAAGTGTTAAAAATGGGAAAAATAAAAATTTACTCGAGCGCGTCAGATATTCAGAGGGGATGTTAAGTGAACCCGAACGAAGCTCCCATTCAAAAGACTGACGATTCGGATGTGACGCAAGCTTGTGGCGGCTTTTTGAAAACGCAAAGGAAAATAGCCATTTTGAAATACTCGAGCGCGTCAAATTTTCATACAGATGGTTTAGCTTGATGTCCTGGTCGTGCTGATCAATAATCTGACGATTATTTGGAGGGATTTTCTTAATCTGACGGTTTGAAAAAAAATATTTTTATGATTTTTTTTTAAACCACTGAATGTGATAAACAAAATGCACGGAAAATAGCATGCAAATAAAAAAAAATTACAAATTTTGTTGAAATTTATAAAGAAAGTTTTTTATTTTATTTTCTGCACACGTAAATCTATTTCTTTTAATTATAATACATATAAACACATATATTACATGTATATATACTTTCGGTAATCTCTTTCTCTGATAAAATTACCAATGATAAATAAATAACAGGTAAAAAAATTTTGACCGAGGTTAATAAAAAACGATATTTTTAAACTTTTTGATAGTTTTATTGGTGGGTGATAACTTTACAGAATTCACAAAAAATTAATGAAACAAAATAAACATGTTAAAAATATTTTGTTTTGATCTTCATCTTCATCCGTGGAATTATCATCATACAGCAAGTCTGGTTCGATTTGATCATCAATTTCATCCACAGCCTGCATATCTATAACAAGAAATCGTTTATAATACTTGACAATATATTTTTTATTTAATGAAAAGCGTATTATTAAAGTATTGAAAAGCAAATGTACCTGAATCTGGAGTATCCCCTAGAATATCTGGCGTTATGACTACATCTTCATATACTTCTGGTAATTGATCACCAATGGCGTGATGTCTGGCGTGTGGGAACGGTGCGAAAGAGTGAGAGACAGAGAAAGAGTGAAAGGGAGAGAGATGCGCGGAGTGGGGAATACGTGCTTCACTGCGGCGCATGCGCTAAACTTTATTGACGATTTTTGTTACTTCGGCTTGTGGAAATCGGCAGATTATATTTTTCCCATTATCCTTGAATTATTTCCTTCAAAACAAAAAAAAATCGACCGCGCTCGAGAATGTCGAGGTGACGTTTTTTTTTTGCAAGTTTGTGACCCTCCCACTCCCTTGCGTAACGCTGAAATCGTCAGATTATTGAAACGCACACTTTTGAGCATGTAATTAACCCATCACACCTTAATCTGACGCGCTCGAGTATTTCCAACTATGGATTTTTTTTTACTATTCTGATCGGCTGCCCTACACGCGCGGCCCTATATACAGGGCTTAGATATGGTGGAGGTACCCAACAGGGTGCAAGGTATTCCCTATATGTTAATCTGCCGCGCTTGAGTAAATCCCAAAATCCCCTATTGGGCTCCCCTACTATAAGGAAGTGCCATGTCTTGAGGTAAAAAAGAGCCTTTTACAGCGGATTATGAGAAAGAGGTCCGAGAGGATATTTTGAACACCCTGTATATTGGTTTGATTTGTAGTAATTTGGTAATTGGCTTGTTTTTGTATTAATTAGTTTCAATTCTTGTTTTCCAATTCCACGTATTTTTCTATTATATTACCTGCCCCCCGTTTCAGCACAGGTTCATTTTTGAGGTTAATAAGAAACTGTTTAAAAGTATTACGTTTTTAATTAATACATTGATTTGATAGAAATTAAGTTGGTAAAGTTATTAAAGTAATCAGAAAGAATAGAATAAAATAAAATAATTTATAGATTATCTCTCTGTAGCGTCTGGTCCTGAGGTTGCAGTTTCCCTTTATTTCCTTTCTTGGATTGATTTTGTCCACTTAGAAAACTTCCTCTGCACACAATTTAGGTCACATAGCTAGTATATCTATATTGCTTTGTAAACACATGTGTCTCATTTTGACACTATTTATTGCCCAGCTTTCTTTATCGCCATAAACCACTTAATAATAATAATATATTTTATTTCTTTCATTTAAATGTATAAAAACACTAATAAAAGAAAAAGTCAAAGAAATAAGTACATATAAACAACAAGATAAACATACATATATATGTAAATTACATAACAATAGAAAATCACAAACACAAAATTTATCAATGTAATTTAATAGGACAAATATATAAGTCAATGAAGTTTCAAAGAATGAAATTGATGTTTTAAAAAAATTCCTGTATGGTATAACAGTTTTTTCGTAGCAAATATATTTTTAATCTAGATTTAAATGTGCGAACACTAGAGGAGTTTTTGATCTCTGAATTTAAGGCATTATGAAATTTACACCCAGTGAAATGAAAACTTTTTTTGAAAAATGTAGTTCGAAAGTGATTTGGAATTGGCAAGCATCTTGACCTAGTATCGTGACCGTGATCTTGCTGATTCATTAAAAACTGTAACATATTTTTATACACATATGTATGTTCCAGCTACTGTCAGAATCTTTAAATTTGACTGACGATAATTTAGTCCGGCGATTATTCTTACAGCATACTTCTGTAGTATAAATGTTTTCTCAACTTGGGCAATTCTTCCCCAATTAACTATTCCGTACTTTAAGTGTGAATGAAAATTTGCAAAATATAACATTAATAGCACCTGTGGGCTGCAATGTTTCGCCATGTAATGGAGAGGGTCTTCAAGACGACCATCTTGGGTGTAGATAGAGACACTGCACATACACTTGTCTGCTTTATTTGATACTATTAAAAAATACTTTACAGTAATTTTCAATTTTTAATTTGTTGCGTGTTTTGTTCTGCTATTATTACACTTCATTTTACGCAGAATTTTTTAATCTACTTTAATGGAGTTTTAACCGGTTCTTTTTGCGATTTTTCGAGAGCGTCACACACAACACGTCCATCCTGGACGAAGATAAACTGACTCTCCATTTTCTCAATAAAACAACAATTTGAATAACTTAAATATATTTTGCAATAATAAAAATTAATACAAATATAGTAATCGAAAAGAATACTATTTTAATATAAATTTGGTATTATATATAATTTCTATTTACAAAAAACTACATTATAAACATTATATGATAGTAACAAATATAATACTATAGGTACTTAACTAACAAAAAGCATATTTATACTACATTTGCGAGGTGTGGCGCTTCTTCCTAACAAACAGGTCTCTTATTCTGTGGGACATTTTTGGTGCATCTTGGGAATTCATTGAGGTGGGTCTACTGGAGGTATTTTGCCACTCCTGTCTCTGTGATGGGCCATTATTATATCCATCTAAATAAAAAAATAAAAAAGTCATTACGAAATATCCAATTCGCGTAACAGTGTATAACATGCAACAGCAAAGTTTAAGTGGAAAAAAATTATCATTTCTCGCTAGCTTCTTTCAAAAGTTTGAATTATTTTTGGATAATTTATTTCCACTTATACTGTAGGCAAATTAGTATTTCTGACTAAGAAGTTTACAGAGTGAATGGATTTTCATGAACTTTGTGGATTCTGTTCGTTTTAATCTCTGAATCAAAGTGCAGAAAAAGAGAATTCCCGCTATTGCCCCACAATTTTTGTAAACAATGATTTTGTTGCTAACTAGCAATATTGAGGGAAGTTTGATAAAACAAAATGGATTTTTGGACAACTTGGCGAATAATAACAACTTTTTACTCTTGTAAAATTTTGGAAAAAATGCGTATTTTCCAAAAAGGAGGGAGGGGTGACGAGAAAAATCCAGAAAAATTCTGGTGAATGTATTATTAAAATACAAAACGTTTTTCCTCTGACTTTTTCCTAAAATGCACTATGTCCAATTTTTTCCGGAAAAACTGAAAAAAAAAACCCTTATTACTGTAAACACTGTAAAACATTAAACGTTATTAAGCGCACCTTATTCTAACGCAAACAAGGTAAGACTTTATCGGTTAATAATGTATTCGGTTATTTTTTAGCCACTGTGCATGAGCAGTATAGCGTATAACATATAACGTTGATAAATTATAGAGCCTAAAATCTCTCTATTTATAGTGGAAGTGTGGCAATGCGAAATGATGCCAGTTTTTATTAAATTATCTTGATTTTTCAACTAGGAAAGGTTGAAATTGGAGCACATCAACTTCGTAAGCGTAAGCTTCGATTGTTGAATACCTTGGACTTTATGCGCTCCTTTTAAAAATCATGTAATAGCAATATATGTGTGTGTGTGTGTGTGTAATATTCGGAAATACATCGGCAACTGTGCTAAAGTCTTTATTTAATATATAGAGATTTAAAATTGATAGCACCAACTTTTTTCCATACACCTATCCTGTACACCATATAAGACAAATTTCGTAAAATATAAACTCGTCTCCATTTTAACAATCAAAATTCATCACATGAATTGATTAAGGATAATTGTGGATGTTAAAAATTCCAATTAAGTTTTAATGTATCACAAAATCCTCAAAATGTACCGTTAAAACGTGTTTGATCAGCTAATCATAAAGTGGTGGTCCATTTGCATTTCACTAGTCTATAGCCTGTTTTTAAACCAAGAGGAGTAAACATGGAAGTTGCATTTACACCATAAAAGTAACCAGAAAATACACTAAAACCTTTTTGGCGTTTTGGGCAAACAACAATACACGACTACAGTGTTTTTGTGTATTTTATTACATTATAATATAATGCACTGATCTCTATTTGACCTCTAGATATTTTATATACCATCCATACCATTTACGCAATATAAAGGCATCAAGTAATTAGCCACTTTTATCCTCAGATTTATACAAAAGGATTCAAAACTGATATATAATGTGGAAACAATAAAACAGAAATTATAACCAAATAATTTATGACACGATATTAAAATTTTTACAATACGTCAAAATTTGCAACTATTCCCTTGTGTAAAACTGGCGAGGGCGTATCCAATCACAGATGTATGATTTAGCGGGTTAAATTTAAAACGTCCTCCTGGTTTAAAAACAGACTATATATAGTAACATAGGGAATTAATTTTAATAATATACGTAGAATAGAAATTAATTTTGATAATTTTAGTGACAATTCTGTGTCATGTGACCTTCATTCTTCCCCGATCGCACTGTATGAAATTTAAAAATCTGGAAAATTCAGACATGTAGGCTATGATATTCTGTAACATTTTGGTCTCTTGTCATTTTTTTTCTAACGTGCATATTTCCAGAGTTTTCAACAGTACATCAGGATCAAGAATATGTTTTCCAAAAACTGTAGAAGATTTGGAAAATATGCACGTTACAAAATGACTAGAGACCAAAATTTTAAAGAAACTATATGTCTGAATTTTTCCAGATTTTTAAATTTCAGTTTACACGAAATTTTCCATTTTCCGATAAGGGTATTTTTTTCATGTTCTTCCAAAAAAACTTTGGCAGAGTGCCAGGGCCGTCGAGTGAAGGGGGAGGGGGGGTGATCCTTGTGATGCAATGTCTACCTCGACTACAATTTTGAAGAGAGCGGGAGAGAATGATTCCTTACGATACGATTGAAGACAATTTTTATCTCGATTGTAAAATTTCGAAAAGCGCGAAGTACAGTTTCTTGCACTGCAGAGTGTACTTTGGGAAAGTCATAGAGGAAAAAAGTCTTACATTTCAATAATAATACAACAAAAAAATTCTGTACTATTTCTCCTCGTCACTTTTTATTCCCCTCCCTCCTTTTTGGAAAAATTCGATCTCCATCGATCGACATCTCGGAAAACACGCATTTTTTTGAAAATTTAAAAAGTTAAAAAGTTATTTTAAAATTATTGTTTTTTTTTTTTAATTTACCTCAATTTTAACAAATTAGCAAAAAAATCATTGTTTAATAAAATTGAGGAGCAATTGCGGCAATTTTCTTTCTCGAGTTTGATCTATATATCAAAACGAACACAATCCACAAATTTTCTTGAAAATTCATTCAAGTTTAGGTCGATTTTGGTCTAATTTGCCTACACTATTATACCATATAAAAGTATTTGTCGAAAAGAAAGAATAAATATAGTAATGAAAATAGAGCTGAAAGAAAAAAGTTAGTGAAAGATGGGGGTGCCCATTAGTAAATTTTTAATTTCTTTCCAGCATGCAAACTAACCATAAATATTTCCACTGTTTTCGAGAGTGTAACGCCTGGACACATAATTATTTGGGGGTTCGGTCATCGGTAAAGGTGGTGGACTTTCTCCTAAATTAGTGGATTAATTAATAAATAATTGCCAATGAAATGTTATAGTGAATAGATATTAACGCTTATTACTGAGGTTTGATGATAAATACACTTTATAATACAATCATGCACATATTAAAGTTTTAATTTTGAAATTTCAAGGACACTCATCGACAAGAAAATCGGCACACCTGTCATTCTTAGTTTTAAAAAAATCATTTGCACATTAATAGTTAGCAAATGGATATGAAGAAACTAGGATGATGTAGAAATATTAATATTGCATGAAAAGTTTTACATGAATAAATAAAGACATCTATGTATTTACCTAATAATATAAACTGATTTTAATACCTTTTTCAAGTAATGCAATATCCTAAAAAATACATTAAGTGTTGTATTACAAATACAACTCGTCACCTAGAATTAATTCTTGATCTAAATTAGACACAATTTTGAGAATCAACCCTTCATAGTGTTTTTGACAAAGAAATTCGTAACCACTCATTTGCCAAACAACAATAGCAATAACACAATATCAAATTTTTTGAAATGTTTCTTAGACAATTTATCAACGTTCTTGAGTTGCATATGCTATGTGAAACTTTAAACAAGAAAAGCCTGCATAATTGCACATCTCTGTGTGTGTGCAAATGCCTCTTCAGATCAGTGTATAACAAAAAAAGCACTCTAAGATATATAAAAAAAATAATAGGGATACAAGAAGAAGTAGGTACAAAAACCATTTAGTGTATTTCGATTTGGAAATCGATGCAACTTGAAATTCTATTACAGAAACAAAAATTAATCCAAATTGACTGTCGACTAAATTTTTGGGGGACGACGAAGGAGTCAAAATACGGTTCTAGCAAATATCTTGAAAATTATGAAATTTTTCAAAATACTGAATTATATGAAATTACCCTGAATATGAGGCTAGACCCGTCCAATTAAATAAAAAATTCACCAATATGCGAATGTTTTAAACTTTAATGTTTTTTTGTCCCTTTCTAAAAGTCAAGTTCAGTGTGTTTTTTGTGATATCCCAAAAAATTTATTATTTCGATTTTATGAAAACTAGTCTAAATTGCAAAGTTATTATAAGCAGCCATCTTAAGTGAACAAAATATTACAGTCCGTCTCAAACTTATAGCATCCTAAGTCATAAAACAGAGAAGCGCTCGATCTAATAAAGACATGACGTTCGTCTGTTCGACGAGAACTTGAAATATTAGAATTTTACTTTTACACCAAAGCTACAGATAAAATAATTCATGTCATGTTCTTGATGCCAAATATCAAAAAGTTCACTTCGTGAGAAGGACATGGCACTGAATAAATGCACTACATTAATTATATTTATATATCGTATTTAAGGTATAGAGATGATTGTAAAGATCAATTCATTAAACTTAAAATTCTAACATTCCCCTGTGTTTATATCTTAGAGTGTCTATTATACCTTAAACAACATGAACACCTATACGTTACACACAGTCATATTCATGAACATAATACTAGAAACTGTGATAAAATACATATAAATTTTCTTCGGCTCACCAAAGCAAGAAACGGAACAGGCTACTATTTTACCAGATTCTATAATGTTCTACCTAATTCAGTCTTGAATTTTTTGAATTTCAAAATCAAAATCAAACACTACCTAAAAGTCAAAGCCTTCTACACGTTTAATGAATTTCTGGAGAATAACTTTTCTGATTTAACTTAATACTGCCTAGGCACTGTATACATGTACAAAGGTTTACTACTTATATGCAATACTTACATTTTACTAATATTCTTATATTTTATACTATTGTGTGTTTTCTGTTCGTATATTTTATGTACCTAGTTATACCATTGTCTGTATTTTGTTTTCTTATTTTATACACTTCACTTACTCCAATTTGTTTTGACTTGTGTAAGCATTTTAATATGTATATTAGCACCAATAAATTATCTATCTATCTATAGGTAGTTGCTACAAGGACGCCGCGGCGGGCAGCTATCATTTTTTAGCTGCCCGCCGCGCATGCGCATTCGCTTTTGCACGACTTATTAAACCGCCGCACAGAGAAATTGGAATATTTTATGCAATTTTCTGAAAAACAGCGGCGCTGATAATTTATTAACAATTATTTATAAATATAAAAATCAATCTAACTAACCCAACTACCATCAGATGAAAGAGATAAATTATTATATGAAAAAAAAGAACATTATTTCTGTCGTGAAATCCAACCAGAATTTGTGAAAAAGGATATTAATCGTTACAATATATAAAAAAAAAAAGTCCAGTGGGCAGTATTTGAACCTGGAACCTGTTGCTCCACAACGCGACAACGTTATGCATAGGCCAGCGATCCACGTAGAGAACACCGCTATAGCACAGAATAAATAGTATCTAACCAAACCAATTGCCACGGCGGACAGCTAAAAAATGATAGCTGCCCGCCGCGGCGTCCTTGTAGCCACTCCGTTAATTATATACAGAGCTAATGCATAACCTCATATTAAAAATATGGAACAGCGAAGAACGCCCCCAAGAATGGCAAACCAGAATTATATGCCCTATCCACAAAAAGGGAGACAAGCTGGTGTCTGAGAATTATAGAGGCATCTCGCTGCTGAACGCAGCTTATAAAATTTTCACAACCATCATCAAATCAATGAAAAATTCTGGGAAAACGATGTTAATCTCTATCAACTTTACATTTACTTTAAATAAGCCTTTAATAAGCCTTATATTCTGGGGCTCCTCAGCCCATTTTGAGAAGGTATTTATAATGCAAAAAAAAAAAAATTATACGCTGTATGGTCGGAGTACATCCCCAAACACATTGCAGAGAAATATTTAAAAATTTCAGAATTCTCACTCTTCCATCCCTGTACATTTATTTGTTGATCTTAAATACAAAGAAGCATGAATATTTATTAATTAGAAATAAGTCAGTACATACCCATGACACACGCAATAAAAATAATCTATATCTACCATTTTCGAGACTTTCTGTTGGACAAAATTCTCACATATACCAAGGTATTATCTGTTATAATAAATTCATATCTCTGTTTGGAGTAATTAGTAACTTTAATAAATTTAAATCAACACTACACAACTATTTGTTAAATATGGCATTCTACTCTCTTGCCGAATATTTGAAAATGCAATGACATTCACCATTTTTGTTCATTATATGTGTTCATAATTGTCTTGTCTTATACAATTATCTATTTTATTCAATGACTTATTATATACAATTACTAATTCATATTCTTTATTTTTATACTATATTTGTACTTATTTATGTTTGTTTCTAAATTTTGGACTCGTCCGATAAATTTTATACATCATTGTGTGTGAAATTTTATGTGATGAATAAATCATTATTATTATTATTATTATTATTATGATAGTATAAAAAGAGAAAAGCTATATGCAATACTACTAGACTTTAGTATATCACCAAAACTAGTAATGCTAATTAGATTGACCATGAGTAACACCCAATGCCAGGTAAAGGTAGACAGAAAAATAGGTGAAACGTTTAGGGTAACACAGGGACTGAAGCAGGGAGATGGGCTGGCCCGACTCTCTTTAATTCGGCATTGGAAAGTGTCATACGAAAAACTAGCATAAACATAACCTCAACAGTAATAAACAGATCAAATCAAATCACTGGCTACACAGATGATCTGAAAATAATGGCAAGGACAATACTGTCTGTAAAGCAACCCTTCACAGAAATACAAAGTGCAGCAAAAAAAATAGGTCTAGAAAAACGTAAAACCAAACTACTACTCCAAACCAATCAACTAGGTCAAAACATCACCTTTGACAACCACAATTTTGAAGTACTGAAAGACTTCACCTACCTTGGCACAAACATATCACACGACAATGATGCAACTAAAAGAATTAGAAAAAGGGAACAGGCAGCAAAAAGAACCTACGGGGCTCTCAGCCAAAAGCTCGGAATTCCTAAACCGATTCGAACGGAAAATTTTAAGAAGTATTCTGAACCCAGTGAACGATGGGGACTACTGGAGAGCATGCATGAACCATGAAATATACCAATTATATGAAGAACCCTGAGTCTCAATACACATAAAGCTAATGCGTCTGAGATGGGCAGGACTTGTCCAAGACGACAGGATTCCTAAAAAAACACTCACAGGAAAACCGGAAGGAAAGAGACTGGTAGGAAAACCGAAGTTGGGATAGGAGGATGGGGTACGAAAGGATGCTGAAGAAGTACTGGGTATAGCAAATTGAAGACATGCAGTGGGTGGAAAAAGAGGATTGAGGAGGCCAAGGCTCGATATGGGCTGTAGTGCTATCGTAGTAGTAGTAGTAGTTAATTACATGCAGACCCTTGCAGTTAAGTTAATTGGAAAATGAATTACGATGGATTACAAAACTTGAAAATCATTGCAAAAAAATTACTGAAGAAACCGTGGTGGAAAGACAATTCCTACAAAAGCCAAACATTCGACAGTGTTGTACTTCTCTGTTGTAGTACATCTGCATTAAAATGATACGGAAGGAGGTACACAGTTTAATGACATACGTGATCGTAATTGCCTGCTCGCCGATTGAGTAAAAGAAAGCGATTCACTTGTTGAAGGCATTTCGTAGCTCGGCAGGACACTTTTACGACTTAGGATGCTATAAATTTGGCGGACTGTACAAATTTCTATTATGAAATTATGCAATTAGCTTTCAAATGGAATACACCTCGTTAATTTAGCTTAATAACAGCCTATTCTATAGCCACTTGAATTTGTAGTATAGTTAAATTTTTTTTCCTATAATAGTAGAATTTACGCTGAAGTTTTTTTCTAAGCATGAATTAATTGTGGCTCATTGAGTGCTTTATAATGAAATAGTCACTGAAAGTTCGAAAAAATGTCGGATCTCTCAGAAAACCAACAAACATACTCTGTTTGAGACATTTTTAATGCAACTTGCTGTAGCATATTTTATATCAATTTTATCTAAACATAATGTTGAGCACTTGAACTAAAAATAAATATAAAAGAATGGCTGAAATAAAAACTTTTTATTTTCATGATTGCGATAGGCGAAAAAAGGCTCATCTTTACCCATCTCCTTTTCGCTTTCAATTAGCAGTGCCATCCAGTTGCGAAATTCTTCAGATATTTATCCCACAAAGTAAATATTTTCTATTGATATTTGTTCATTTTTTTTAAGTACCTTATTTATTTTAACATCCTGGTGAAGTTTAGCTAATGCTACTCTACCACTTAACCAGGACAGTGAAATGAGATACGGTCACCCATCCAAGTGATGGACTCGCCCGGCGTGCCTTAACTTCACCGATCGAGATCTCGCCACTGAAACTGGTACCGTGCCTCACCTCATAATGAAGGAATAATGGCTTGTATTTGTGAAATTTTATTGTTTATCTTGAATTGGTAAAAACTCTCTCGGCGTGCCTTAACTTCACTGATCGAGATCTCTCCACTGAAACTGGTACCGTACCTCACCTCATAATGAAGGAATAATGGCTTGTATTTGTGAAACTTTAGTGTGTTGATCTTGAATTGGTAAAAAGTGTAGAAAACAAAATTTCTTAATTATTTTATCATTTAGTATAAAAATCTGCCACTTTTTGTTTATTAAATATTGTACATAGAGAACAACTAGTGATCCGGTTCTTATGCCTACGAGTGTGTTCCAGTAATCGAAATGAGAATCTGTGATAGACGTCAGTTAGTAAAAATAACAATATGTCAAGGAAATTACATAACAATTAAGAGTCATATAATTTACATAAATTGCTTATGTTTCACAAGAATATATAATAGATTGATTTAATTATCAATTTGGTGAAATCCCAATGGTAAATCAAACATTTCTTACCAACTGTATGTCGACTGGAATGTGAAGAAGCAACACTTCCATTTGTGGACTGTGGATCGTGCCTCAGAACTACTGAATCTGCAACGTCTGGACTTGACGTTCTACTGGACTGTGAACTTATTTCAAAGTCGTTGTGATCCTGGAATGAGAACGGTAATCAATTCGCTCGTTAAGTTATTTAAAAAGTAATCTCTTTTACCTTTGGAATATCAAAATGCAGTAATTGTTGACTCGGAGGTAGTCTAGCCCTAAATGTAATTTTATTAATCCAATCCATCATATCTACCTCAGAATTACAAGAGAACAAAAACTCCGAACCATCTGTAACAACTAGACGGAATGTATGTTTTCGTTTTTGATAATCGTCGGCTACTGTACAGGTGGCATTATGAATATTTAGTGGCGGACAGCTTGCTTTACTTGAAGCAAAATCATCTTTGTTCTTGAAGAAGCATAACAATTGTCCACAAAGTACAGTATACGAGTTCTTCCATGTTCTATTGGATGCTCTTTTCTGCCCGGGGAGTAGTAATTGTTTCCTTTCCAAGAATGCTTCAGCTTCAACAGGAGGAAGAACAACATCTGAAATGAAAGAAGTATTTGATGTTGCGAGCTCCTTTCTTCAATAATAATAATAATAACTTTATTGCCGTATCATCTTACAAAGATATTGACGTCATTAATTAGGAATAAAAGATAGATAGCAATAATTAATAGATAAACCGATCAATAATAAACACTAGATGTAAAATCTTATGAATGAGCAAAATGCATAATTTTTTTAAACATCACAGATGAATAGATCACTAAAAAACATTATTTTTCCAGTATTTTATTTTTGTTTTATGTTCTAATTAAAGGTTAAACAAATTATTTACTGCAGCTGTCAATTTAACTGCTAAACGCAGTTAAATGGAGAAGTTTCCGCGCTACTTGTGCGTGACTTCATCGGACACGTCGCACCGACGGAAAACGTATTGTGATTGCGAATGTGTACACATTATTTATGTTGTGTTATGGAAAATACAAAGAAAAGTAGCTATAAATATTGTATTGTGCCCAAATGTACAAATACTACAATAAAAACTCCAGAAAAGTTATTTTTTAATGTGCCTGGATGCGATAAAGTTAGGAAGAAATGGTGCAGAGCTATGAGACGAGACGACCGAAATGCAGAATTATCGTCATCCTCATGATTATATTGCTGCCAGGATCATTTTGATGTAAATTTACCCATTAAAACTAATTATTTTATAAAAATATTATGAAAATATGTACCTAATTCTAATATTATTGTGATAATTTGTTTACATATCATGGTGAATTTGGTCACTTTCCTATTTATAGGAATACAAAAGTTTACTAATTTCTGTTAATAGGAACCTTGAATTAAAATGTATAAATGTATAAGAACGGTGGGAATAATGTAACTTCTCGACGTTCTACATATTATCCAGTTATATATTTATATATACCTATGTATGTCAACAGTTATTTTTACTATTAATGTACCTACCTACCTACCTAAAAGCACGTACCTAGTAAGTGACGGGAGGTATTTATTATATAAAAAAGTAAAGCATTCTAAGATGAAAATTATTAATTAATATAACATTAAAACATTGCCTTGTTTACCTATTTTGAGGTTAGGTACATAAATAATTTGTTATATTCAACTACAGTAAAAGGATAAAAATGGGCACAATTGCATTAATGTTTAGAATAATGAATGACACATACCTTGTTGCTTTAGTACCTCCAATTTCGGCATTAATAAAATCAGTATTAGTAGCAAAAAAGTTTGTCATCATAAACACATCAACAACGGGCAAATTATCACTCTGGCCCCGTAAAAATCCACTGTCAGTCATTTTTACCACTTAATAATTAAAATAAATAAATAAATGAATGATTTCTTTTACGAAAATATCAATACACATTTACAAAACAAAACAATTTACGATTTAACCCCTTGGCAGATAGACGACCATTAGACATTATGCCGAATGACGTCAGACCAATAGCGTGGTGTTTTCAGTCACGTGAATATGTTGCCATAAAATTTTGAATTTCAAAGTCGTTTATTTAGGCTACACATTTTTTTTATACCTTTTCTTCATTACTTTCTCAACTTATATAACATATATAACGAAAAAATAATAAATTATTGCATTTCTAAAATTCATGCATGTTGCTCATTAAACCATTAAAATAAATAAATAAAACAGAGGTAAGAAATTCACAGTACGTATCCAAAAGTGTAAAAACATAATGCAATAATGCAGTTTAAATTACTTATTGTAGTATTCTTGAATAGAGTAAAAACAGTTGTCGAGAAGGTAGCCCCTTACATATTTTTTTAAATTTGCTTACCGAATCAATGTGTTTAAAAGAGTTAGGTAGGTGATTGTATATATCACTACAAAAGTAATAGGGACTTTTTTATACATAGCCAAATTAATGTTTGAAACATAAATGTTAGTGTTTGACCTAGTATCATGATGATGTACCGACTTATTTTGTGGAAACTTTTCTTCGTTCATTTTTACAAAAATTAGTGCTTGGTAAATGACTATGCAAGGGAGTGGCAAAATATGGTGCATTTTGAAAATGGGCTTACAGAATTCAAGTGGACCAACAGAGAAAATCTTGCGTATTATTCTTTTTTGTATCACAAAAATGCGATTAAGTTCCGTTGTCTGGCCCCAGTAAAGTACCATATAGTTTAGGTGTGAATAAGCCAAGGCATAATAGACATTCATTAGGTTTTTAATACAGTGTGTAATTAGTTTCATGTCATTAAAAAAACTGGTGGTGGGGAATGACTAGACAAGCATCTAAAGCCCATAGTTTTGAAGTATTTTTTTTTATTTCAAATTTTTTTAATGATATTGTTTGAGAACCTCTGCAATACTGGGGTAGGCTGTACTATCGTCCCGTTCTGTGATGTTCTCAAGCAATATATTAGTTTATGTCGATACTTGGCTAAGAATAACCTACCCATTCGTTGTTTTTGTCTGTTGCTTTTGACCCTTTTGAATTTTGTGCCATTTAAGACTTATTTTATTGACTTACCGCTTATGTCGTTAAGTACTTGGCTATGTACAAACACTACTTACTTGTTCGTTTTTTTTGTGTTGCTTTTTGGATCAAGTGTTTCTTTTTTTTTTATTGATGTTAGTTGACAGTTTAATGTGGTAATTTACTACGTCAAACATGCTGTAGATTTAAAAATAATTTTAAAATATGCCACTCCAGATCTGTTACAATTTTTATCTTGGACATTTTTTTGAATTTCAAACGGTTGAGGAGATATTAACTGTCCATGCACTCTGTATATATTTCTTTTCGATCCAATATCGTCACCCTTTTCTTATTTTCATCTGAGCAGTTCTTTTTGGGGCTGTCCATAAATGATCTCACGTTTTTGGGGAGGGATTCTGAAAGTTGTGACACTTTGTGACAGGGGGGGCTTAAGCAAATGTGATGGCACGATACAAGAAAAGAATATTATACCTAATATTTTGATTATTTATTATCATAGCATCCTTGATATTATTAATTTCTATAAAAGTTTGTGTGACGTAACAGACACAGGGTGGACAGGGATCAGGCGAACGTGACAATGTGTGAGGGGGTCAAAAATTGACAAAAGTGTGACATCATTTATGAACGGCCCCTTTGGGACACATCATACGCTAGAATTCTATGGAGTGACATATAACCTGAAGCCAACCCTGGTTTATTCCTATACCCATGTAAAGGGTCAGCTGGTCCAGGTCACCAAATCAGTAATGCTGAGATCAAGGGCGGTTTTCGTAGTGTTGCCTCTTTTAATACTCTACACTTTGTATGTACCTTAATATATATAATTTTTTGTTTTATTATCTCTGCAGGTTGTGTTAATTATTTTTATGGAAAAAAAAATGAGGATGTAGATGTTATTTAAATACATCTTAGGGACAAAATTGTGCTGATTTTGCGGTCCCCTTCAAATAAAAAAAATATATTAAAAAAATAAAATAATTATTTATTCATGAAAATAATGATCTGCATACACAAATTTTTTACCAAAGACACACTGCTATAATAGGGAGTCAAATTAGATTTTCACTTCAGAAAAATTCTCCGATCGATGATTTTTGGTGAAACGTGTTCAGAAAGGTGTGGAGAACAAAATATCAAACTGCCACTCTGCCACCTCGAGAAATTGTGTGGAAAATTTTTTATTAAACAATTTGGTGTGTAAAAATACAATATATCATGAATAACATTTAAATTAAATTTGTGTGATAAAACTGACAGCACCATTGGAAAGAACAGAAAATGTTACGAAAGAAACATATTATGTGACAGGTGTTTATCGAATTTAAGTCGAACGAGCAGAAATTTGTTAACTAATGCTCCAAGTCGCGCTTCGTCGGCCGTCGATCACACTGACTTGCGGGAGCGTGTGCACTGTACATAAATGGCTATAACTTTTGATTGGCAAAAGCAAATGGTATAAAACCAATTGGACATTAAAAAGTAACATTTTCACGAGATATTATGTGTGTTGCAGTAACACTAGTCAACTTAGATTGAAACGTTTTATTACTGTCGTCATAATACTGAAAACCACGTAATTTTCAAAATTTTAATGTTTATTTCATTAAAAACAATAAAACAAAAATAAAACCGAGGTGCAGTTTTGAAGATTAATACCTAAGCTTCCACCACCAAAAGGTGGGATTGTCAAAAAAGTATCTTTTTTTAAAACAATTTAACTTTGTTCACACTTGAATTTCCCGATTTATTCGTTGCAACATTAAAAAATCATCTTCTAAGAAAGAAACAAGCATGAAAGCTTTTCTGTTCTTTCCAGTGGTACTTTCGGTTTTTTCATACAAATTGAATTTAAAAAGTTATTCATGAAATATAGTTTTTTGCACCTAAATTGTTTAATAAAACATTTTCTACGCAATTTCTCGCGGTGGCTTTTTGATATTTAACAAGCAAAATTTAAATATTGTACAACTATTTTGTTTTATTGCAATTTTATAAATGTAATGAAATAGCAATAAAACAAAATTGTTGTAAAAATGACAATTATAAAGCAAATTTGTTTGTTGGGAGTTCTCCACACCTTTCTGAACACGTTCCAAAAAAAATCATCGATCGGGAAATTTCCTTGTAAAGATCTGTGTGAATTTTAACCATCAGTGTATCCAAATCGTAAAAAAAATATATCTCTATTACCTACCTGCATTTTTAGATCTCAAAGAGCCTCGTCTTCTTGTGGTAAATGATGGTGTCCTCTTTGGTGGTTTAGAACTTGGCCCAACTTTCATACTTTCAGCTCGTTTGACAGAACTATCAGAGCCCCTTCTCATCCTATCTCTTTCGAACATATGAGCTACTGAATTGGTCTTTCGTAGTGTTATACTAGGTTTAACTGGTGGAGGTGAAGTGGAAACTTGAGTTTCTGCTATTTGAATGTGCCCCCCATTAACTCTATCTTCTGGTATATCATGATACCTCGAGTCCCTTTCCCTCGACTCCTGTCGCCGCAATTCGGCAATTCTCGCCATTTCTTGCCTCTTTCTTAGTTCTAATCTTTCTTGATCGACTCTTTCTTTCTCCGCTTTACGTGCCAAAGCTTCCTGTTTAAGTTGTTGGGCAAACGCCTCCTCCACCATAGTCATCCTCTTAAGAGCATCAAACTTCTCTTCCTGCGCTTTGATGGCTTCCTCAAAGTCTCGATGTTTACGGATGAGATCCTCAACTTGAGGGATGCTTTCCCCTACCTTACTGTCACTTAAGGTACCCTCTCTCACTACTAACCAATTTTCCAATGTGTTAGCTTCACGTTTAAACAGTTGGACATCTAAGTTTTGTTCGTAAATTATGTTTCTTTTGTTCCAAATATTAACTAACAATTCCATTCTTTGTTGTAGTATTTTTATTTTGTCTTCTATTTCTTGAGATAAGTAATGTCCTTCTTTAACAAAGATGCGGCCATTATCATAAAATTGTTTGAAAATTGGTACACGCCCATCAATTTCACTCTTGTATTCTTTATGTTTTTCTATTAAGAGCTCAGCTTCAGTGCTGTCCTGCGGTAAGTCTGGAGCTGTTATTTTCGCAAGCATCTCATTTATCCATGCCCTGAAACATACAAATTATAAGTGATTTAACCTCAGACAAAGTAAAAATATAACTCACAATAAATCTTGATATTCATCAAAGTATGACTGCAGCTGCTCTGATTGTTGAAGATAATCCTTCTCCCGCTCAGCTTTTGTTTGTAAATCTTCCCATGCGCCAACAGTATCCTCTCTTTTATCATCAATGTGATCCTTAGTATCCGGAAACTCAGCAATTAGTCTGTCGCCTTCTTGCTCAATATAGTCTACTTTGTCTTTAATAGCCTTCATTTCGCTTTCAAGAGCTTGGTGCTTCCTTATTAGTTGTTCTATGGCCTCGGAATCTTGTACGTAGGCTCCATAACTTAAGTCAGCTTCCTTCTCTTGTATCCACGATATGATTTCTTCCGCTGTTCGGTCAAAGACATGGACCTGTTTGGCTCCTGCTAAAGCCTCTTTTCGCGCATTTGCCAACTCAACCAAATCCTCCCAAGTATTCTGCAAGTCGATTACCTTCTGTTGGACTTCAGTACTGTAGCTACTCTTGGCGTCTATAATGACGTTTCCATTTTCGATACACTGTTGCACTCTAGGTTCGCTGTTTATTAGGCTAGCATGGAAAGTATCAAAAGCTTGAATGAGCAATTCAACGTGTTCCAAATCGTTACCATATTCTTCAGAATCTGCCTTATTCATTTGTTCCCTCATCCAATCCTGCACTTCGTTACAGTCATGAATAAATCCAAAGTACTGAAGAGCCTCAGAAAGTCGAACTTCTCTTTCAGAGACCAACTTTCTCAGTTCGGCAAACTCTCGATCAAGTTCAACCTAGAAGAAGAATATATTGCATTTAGTTCAGTGCATTTAGATGAAAATACTACGGAAATATTTTGAACTTCAGGAATTTGAACAAAATCTTTGTATCCCTTGTGTTCTAAAATGACCAATTTAAAAGTTTACCAAGTAAAAAAACGTGCCACTTATAATTTTATTGGAAAAAATTGTAATAATAATTCATTGGATAAAATTACGGGGATATCTCGTCTCATGGTGTCGGTATAGAGTGTTTTCTCTTTTCAGATTATCATTTCTGCTATTTTTGAAAATATCCTCTCAAATTTTCAGTGAGTTCAGATAATTTCCGAAACATAATTAATATAATTAAAAACGCACAAAAAAGATACCTTAGTAGATGCAATATTGTTAGCATCGAAGTGTTCCCTCTCAACAAGCCCATCAGCAATTTTTCCTAGCCTCTGAATAGTCGGTTGGAAAGTTTTAACTTCTATCGACAAAGCTTCCAATTTTCTCTGTAAAGACTGTGCTGTATCTTCATCCTTTCCAACTTCTTTAGTAGCCAAGAAGGGACGTTTGTCATTGATCCAAGCCTCAGCTTCTGCGACTTCTTGGTAATACTGAAAGACAACAAATGGTTAGGTTAAAACATTCAACCAAGTTTTAACACACTTACAGTTTGAGCTTCTAACGCATCTTGTAACCTCAACCTCCTAATACTGGCCAGGTCTCTCACTTGCGCCAACTTACTCTTAAGTCCGTTAGCCTTTTCGTTGATGATTGGGGCTGAGGGATGCTCGGACCTTGTTAAATGAGCAGCACGACCAACAAGCGAGGAGACAATAGGTTCCCTCGAAGCCAGTTCGGCTTCTAATGCTTGATGCTTCTTTTGCAAACTTTGTACTGCGGTTAAACTGTTGCCCAGGTCTCTTGAAGCAGCCAGGGGTTCTCGGTCGTCCAACCATTGAAGTTCATCATCCACATCTCTCGTAAATTGTTGCAGCATCGTTGAGGATTCGAGTAGGTCTCTCCTTGCTTGCAATGGTTCCTTAAGTTGATGGAAGCGGGTTATAGCATTCTGCGCTCTTACCTCAACTTCATCTGCCATGAAATGTCCACTCTTAACAAACTGTTCTGCACCCTCATTAATTGTTTCACAATTTTCCGTGTGTTGCTGTATATCATTTTCCAGAGCCGTATGACGTTTTAGTAAGTTGTTAGCTGTCGCCAAGTCTTTACCGGTGTCTGTACTTTTGACTTGAGCCTCCACTTCTGTTAGCCAAGTTTCGAATTCGTCCAAGGAACGATTAAATAAGAGGGCTTGATAAGCTTCATTAAGTCTATCTCGTTTGAGATTTGATAGTTCGAGAAGATGCTTCCAATCATTTTCTAGCTCATCTAATCTTATTCCTATTTCCGTGGCGGCATAATGATCAGCAGATATAAGTTCCTTGCCTTCTTCCACGACATTTTGTATTCTCTCGCCACTTGCAATTACTTCTGCTTCAAATGTGGCATGTTTTTGTATCTTGTTTTGTAAATTGCTGGGGTCTCTATAGTTCTCATCTGCGGCAATTTGCAATTTTTGGTTTAACCATGTTTCTACATCGTTTACATTTCTCAAGAATTCTTGTAACGCCTTTGACTTTTCCAAAATGTCTTTACGTTCTTCGGCTTTTTGTAAAAGTCTGTTCTTACGGTTGACAATAGCTTTCAGTCTAGCAGATACTTCTTCATTATTCTTATTAGCATCTGACATAATGCGGTTTGCTACTGCTTCCAGTTCCTCTACTCTGATTAACTGTTTGTCGAGCATAACTTCAAAGTCGTGGTGTTTACGTAATAGAGCTTCAACAGCTCGGGGCGTATCTCCCACGTCGTCGTTATTCAAAAACGCTTCTTTCGTTGCAAGCCAGCTATTCAGCTGTTTTGCTTGTTCTTTAAAATCTTGTAGATCGTATTCATTAGTTAACTCTTGTTTACGTTCATCCCATGCCTTGTGTATGCCATCACGTAGATCTTTAAGCTTTTGAACGTTTTCTTTAATTTTAGGATTATCTTTCTCTGGACAAGTTTCGCCATAGGTTATGAACACTTTGAAAGGTTCATTGCGGCCATTAATTTCTGCCTTTAATTCGTTGTGCAACTCTAACTGGGCTTCCGCTTCTGCTATACTATTAGGCTTTCCTTGTGCTTCCATACGCTTCATAGTATCATTGACCCATTGTTCTAGCTCTTTAACCTCTGACAAGAATTTTTCCTGAGAATAAGCCTTTTCTAACAGAGCTCTTCGCTTGTCTCTGGCATTTAGTAGCTTATTTAGTTGATCTTGTAGAACGGATAGTTTATTTTCTAGATGTGTTGTCATATGTGGATATTTTTGACTAAGGTACAACGCATTTTGTTGGTGATCTTGAAGTATCTTATTCTCTACTACCATTATCTCACTCTCAAGTGCTTCCTGTTTTCTCAATAAAGCCTCAACAGCTGTTAAGTCCTTGCCAACATCATCAGACTCCATAGCCATGCATTTTTCTATAATACGTTCACTTGTATCTGCAACATCACGATCGAAAAGATGAATTTCAGAGGCAGCAGCTAATTTATCTCGATAATCATTGAGAGCTCCTTGTAGAGATTGCCACTTTTTAATGAAGTTCTCTCCTCTTTCTTGAACTCCAGGATGACCTTGCTTAGCTAATTTATTCGCTAGTGCATTAATATTTTTAATTCTCGTGTCATCTATCTTCATATCACTGTCGACATCATCTAATTTGCGCTGCAACATTTGGCAATGTTCATAATCCCTGCCAGTATCCCCTGCCTGTATCATGACTTCCTTGTCTCTAATCCATGATTCGATTTTGTCAAGTTGGTTGTTGAATTCAAGAATATCTTGTGCCTCTTCGAGTCCTTTGCCACGAAGGTTAACTTCTTCGATCAAATGTTTCCAAGCCTTTTCTAATTGGTACACCTGTTCTCCAATATCTTTAGAAGCTTTGTGATTCTTCCTTATTAAGGTGTCTCCATTAGCCTTTATTTCCTTTATTCTTCCTGAATTCGCGGCTACTTCTGCTTGGAAGGCTTGGTGTTTTTGCAATTTTTTAATTTTGTCCTCCAAGTTAGTTACTTCTCCCATTTTACCCTCTGCATCGAGCTTCTTCTGTTTCTCTGCTATCCACATTTGTGCTTCCCCAACGTCTCTAATGAATTCTGCATAAAGTAAGCCATCGGAAAGTAACTGTTTCTTCTGGACACACAATTGGTGAACTCGTTTACGTTTTGCTTGAATTTCAGCCAGTCTCGTGGCTATATGATCACTGTCAAAGTGATTCTGACTCAGTAATTTATTTCCAGATATTACCAAAGCTTCTAAGTTTTTGTCTTGGTGGTTTATCACTTTTTCAAATGCTTCATGTTTCTTTAGTAGATTTGTTACTTCATCTACAGTTTCACCAATGTCCACATTGCTTAGAGCTGCCTCTTGAGAGTTGGTAGCGTCTTCTATGAGTTTGGCTTCTCTTAAAAACATGTGCAAATCACACAGTTGATCAAGATGAATTTTCTTCAGTTGCCATGCAGTGTGGAGTTTCTCCCTTTCCTGTATCAGGTTTTTGTACCTTTCAATTGCCTCAGCTGCTGCATAGTGGCCTAAAATTAACACAAAGTATTTTTATGGAAAAATATGACTGTGTGATCTGATCAGTTAACATCATCTAGGATATATTCAAACTCAAGTATCTCCTAATCGAGTACAATAAATTCTGGGAGAAAATGAAACAATTACTTGAAAACTGATCATAATAAAACAGAACATGCATGATCCATTACATATGCTTTCTTTATTGTATTATTTACAGATACTATTTGTTGACATAAGACAACTATCAAAATTAAATTAATATAGTCCAGCAGTACTCGGACCAAAACGAGAACAGCTGAAATTTGGCAAACAGTATCTTCAAAATATATTATTTAAACAACAAAATGTTCGGAGTGCTTAAATGAGAAAAATTGAGTTTAAATTTTGATAATTCTATTTTTCTTAAAATTATCACGAGAACTAATAATAATTTATGTATGAAATTCAATAACGTGTTTAAATGTTATAAGTGGAAGGTAAATTAACCATTCAACCAAATCAGAATGAAAAATTACTTGGTTGTAAAAAATCCTTACCAGTTTGCTCCATTGCAGCTAGATTCTCAGCAACGTCTTGGAAACTATTTTCTCTCGCCTCGATTTCTCCTTTGAGAGCCTCATGCTCGCTCTTTAGAACCTGTGCCCTAGCTGCGCTTCTCACATTCTCTTCTGCGCTCATAGCTAACCGTAGACTTGTAGCCCAGTTTGTCAGATCTCTCACCTGCGTCAGGAACTTTTGCAGATCTACGCTGGCTTGTAATTGGTCTCGTCTCAAATCGGCTCTTTCTTTCAAGCCATTCCAGGCATCCACAACCAGTTCTTGTTGGTGCTGTATGTTGATTTTGTTACTGGGATATATCTTTTGCAGCTTAGATGCATCTTCAACGAGGACTTGCAATTGTGCTTCCAGCACTACTAATTCATTTTCAAACGCTTCATGTTTCCTTAGTAACGCCAATGCTGAGTTTAGGTCACGCCCAAGATCAGTACCAAGGGCTGCATTCTTTTCCTGAATTCTTTGCAAAGCGTCAGCTATGTCTCTATGGAATCGGTGGATTTCCCCAGCTGCATTTAATCTTTGTTCTCTGGTGTTTATTTGATCATGAAGGTTTTCCCACGCTTGTCTAATTGTAATAAATTGTTATATTAAAAAATGGTAGTAAATGGCTATGTGTAATGGGTTTTCAGGTTAGAACTGTTATGTAACAAACCAATGCAATTTATAAAACAATAATTGAACAGAAAATATCAATGTAAATAGATAGTGGAGTCAATAGAGACTTTTCATTTTGCAAAAATTCCGGGAAGCGGTAACTTTTGAGAATACATCTCTGAGCACATCGGGACCAACATACCAAAAGTTACCAACAATAATCCTTGAGCGTCTTTTGTTATTAAACAAATTAGTTGTCAAATATCTCTTAAAATAATTTTTTCTTAAAAGCTAAGTGTGCCGTCGAAAGTACGGAAAATTTCACTTAAAAAATATGTATGAAGTTTTCTTGTAAGACCAAAAAGTTAGGCTCTAAATTCGTTTGTTTAACGCACGAAAACGGAACGTGGCGACACATAAATACGGGGCGTGGAGGGCGTGCTACACTAAATTTGTTGCAACTTTTAAACTAATTAATGAAATTGAGCTCAACAAAGCTTAAATGAGAGAAGAAACATTGGATTATCATATTTTTCAATATAAAAAACAATGTACATAGGAATAGTATATATATAAAGTCGGAACGTAGAGATTTCCAATTAAATCGGTAAATGCTCTACCAATTCTACTAATATTTAAGATAAAAACCTGGAACTTTCACATATTTGTCTTGAAATAGTGTAAAAAGATCCCATGGATAGGTATGTTAAATAATTTTTTTTATAAAAGTTAACATTTATTTAACCCCTAATTTTACGAATTTTGGAGCAAAAAAATCATAATTTTTTATTTTCGTAAAATAACGAGGGTTAATTTGATTTTTAAGGTAAAGTTAGTTATACATATCAAAATTTTGAAATTCTGGAAGTGTACGTTTTCAAAAATAAATTTTTGAGATTTCTTTCACTCCTCGAATCTTTCTATACATTACTTCAAGAGTAATATGTGAAAGTTTTAGGTTTTCATCTTAAAAATTGTAGAAATGATAGAGCTTTTACCGATTTAATAGGAAATCTCTTTATGTGCCGACTTCGTGTATGTACTATTCCTACATACATTCATTTTTATATTCGAAAATGTAATAACCCAATAGCCACATCTTTCCTCTCTCATTTAAGCTTTGTTGAGCTCAATTTCATTAATTAGTTCTGAAGTTACAAGAAATTTAGTGTTGTGTGCCCGAGGTCATACTTACGTGTCGCCACCTTCCATTTTCATGTGTTAAACAAAAAAATTTGGAACCAAAATTTTTGATCGTACAAAAAAAAACTTCATATACGTTGAAAACTGGTATTTTACAACTAATTTGTTTAATAACAATTGACATTCGAGGACTGTATTTTTGGTAACTTTTGGTATGTTGTTCCTTAGAGATGCATTATTCTCAAAAGTTACCACTTCCTGGAATTATTCCGAAATAATGCATATTTTCAGCCTCTATTGACTCCACTAAGAAGTTAATAAGAAATAAGATACTGAGGTGATGTTTTAAACAGTGACATGTATGAAATTGAAAAATATATCTGAATCAGATGATAGAAGTGTAACAAAAATTAGTACATTAGGTGTTAGCAAATAATACGTTACCGTATCAGTTGATGTTTCTCCAACACTTCCTGGCAAGCTTCGGAAGGAGCTTCATTTCTAAAACAAGTTAGTTCCAACACCAACGTGATCAATGTGAGATAATAATTACAAGTGAAATAGTGCACAGACATGTTAGTTAACATTCAAGGAACAAATTACAACACAATTTGGAATGAGCATATTTACTTCTTTTGCTGCAAGAAAAATTGTGACTGTGGTGTATAGAAATGATGTTAGTTACTAAAAGTATGGAGTTTATTTGAATGTTTACAATGGAAAACACAAAGCTGAAAATTATTATGTGTATGATTTTTAGATTTAATTAATTGCTACTCTAATTGTACAAAAATAATTCAAAATTTAAACTTTTAATAAGGAATAATAGTCCAGGAGGCTTTTTTTGGCAGTGTTCTCATACTTATTAATTTTTATTTGTAGTAATGGATTTGATATAAACAATAAACAAGCGAAATGAGCATCAGATGTCACACCTGCAGTAGTAAGAGAAATGTTTTCCTCGAGTTTTAGCTCCCTGTTGCAACTGGTATCCCCTGTACCCTGACAAATATAATTTTTCGTTTTCAGTTTTTATCTGCAAGTTGTGCGTTAACTATTATGAAAAAAATGAAGAATATAAATGTCATTTAAGTATATCTTAGGAAAAAAATTGTGCTGATGTTCTGATGTTGAAGAAATCAAATAATTCTTTATTCAAGAAAATAATGATACACGTACATAGAATTCTTACCAAAAATACACTGCTATGAATAGTTTATTATTAATTTTTTTTTAATTTTTAGAAGAAGTGCGCCAACTTTAAAAAAATAAAAACTGTTAAGCAATGTTTAGTGCTGCTCACCATTAAAACTTTATGTATCCATATTTCTTATGTTTCATTTCTTTGGATACTGCCACAGAAAGAGGATGATAATCTTCAAAAAGAGTATCAAGTAATCGTAATATAAATATCACCACCCCATTTTGGTTATTTGTCTTACAATAACAATAACAATAAAAGTTATTTATTGATTGCATTAATATACAATGTAATATAATACAATCAAAAGGCCATCGACCTAAGTCCTTCAGCCAAGGAGATAATAATATTAAATTTAACATTTTGTATAAAAAATATGGTGGGAAACAAAAGGTTGATTACATAGATAAATTGTAAAAAAAAAAAATCCAATGTGAGACGTAGTGCTTCAGTACTCCTGCGACATCAACATCATCTGGTCAAAAATTGGTCTTTCCGGATATGCGAATCTGGGTGTATTGTTGTTTCGAGCGATTATTAGAGGTTGCATTACTTCGATATTGTAGTTTCTCTGTACAAATTTTTCGTTGAGAAGTTGTATTCTCTCCTCGATAGGCAGCATTTGCACCAATTCATACAGAAGTGCATTAGGAGGGTTGTGTAAAGGATTGTGTGGGTGTCGAATCTTTGTAATTTTCCTTAATGCAGTCGTTTCAGCTGTCCTTAAATTTTTTTTAGCTGGATTTCTGCTGTTCATGTATAATGTATGTCCATATTCTATTATTTGTCTTATTATCCATTGAAACATAGATTGTTGACACAAAACATCGTAAAAGAAAGTTTTTAAAAATTTTCACTTTCGGTGCAACCTAAATGTTATTTACGTTGATACTAAATTATCCATGGAAATAAAAAAAAACATTTTAGGTAAATACACAGTTTAAATTTCCTGGGCTATATTCTCTACTACTAAGAGATATTTGAATTGTGTAAATTGTTCACTTGAATATGTAAATGACTGATTCTTAGTAAAAACGATCTTTCCATAAATCGAGGTATAGATGCAATGCAAAGAAACTTTTTGATCCCAGAAACCTTGAAAAAGAACTGCACCTGTTGAAACAATACCTTGTAAGCAGCTTTTATAATACAGACAATTTTCGAAAAATCAGAAGGTTTTGAGATACTTGAATTTCAATATAATTTTTTAACTAACAAAAATGCCTTTTTGAAGTACTTTTTAAAAATACATTTTAGAAAATAAGTTCTTTTCACGAAAAATTTGAGAAAATATAATTTTTAACATTTTTTTTCAAATTGATAATAACAGTTAATAAAACAATTATGCAGATTAATTAAATTCATTTAATTTTAAAAAATTATGTCGATTTCTGTTATTTTAATGATATTTTGAAAACCAATGATATTCCGAAAATTGATCGGTTACAAAAATTGCTTAGAATGTATTGTTTCATCACATGTGTCCTTTTCAAGGTTCCTTCTATCGAAAAATGTTTTTGTATCGCAATGTATACCTCAATTTGTAGAAAAATCGTTTTTACTAAAAACTGAAGTCATATATTCCAGTGAACACTTTTTACCGAATTCAAATATAGTTATCAAAAAAATGGCCCCAGGTCTTTTAAGTGGGACCCCTGTACATTTACCTAAAACTTCTTTTTTATTTCCATAGATAATTTAGTATCAATGTAAATAACATACACAGGTTATAGTAAAAGTGAAAATTTTCTTGTACGATTTCCTGTGAACAATTTACATTTCAATGAATAATAAGACAAACAACCATGATGTGGCAATGATGTTTATGTTACGATTGCTTAACCAACTTTTTGGAGATTATTATCCTTTTCCTCAATGGCAGTATCTGAACGAATAAAATGTAAGAAATATAGATATATAAAGTTTCAACGGTCAGCACCACTAAACATACGTTGTAACCGTTTTTATTTTTTTCTAAAAATTTGAAAAAAATTGACAATAAACTACTCATAGCAGTGTATTTTTGGTAAAAATTTTGTGTACATAAATCATATTTTTTTGAAGCACAATTTTTTTCCTAAGCTGTACTTAAAACACATCTACATTCTCCATTTCTTTAATAATAATTAACGTACAACTTGCAAAGATAAAAATGAAAACGAAAAATTATATTTATTAGTGTACAGGTGTTACCAGTGGCGACACGGGGGCTAAAACTTGAGGAAAACATTTCTTTTCCTACTGTCGTCGAGTTAGGTTCAAACGCTTCTGGGGCCATTTTACCTTACCTATTCTGCCATACTATTTATAAAACTCGAATATTAGAGAATACGTTGTGATGCATATTAAAATTTGCTCATATTAAAATGATACTGTAATAATAAGGCCAACACAGACTTTTCACTTAATTAAGATAAATCATATAATGTTCTTATAAAAACTGAGTTGTAATTTGCATAAAGGTCAATGAATTATTACAATATTCTAACAAAATATGATACTTTATTAAACAAACACCTTCGCCATTACTACTAAATAAATAAGTCACAACTTACTCTAATTGCAGCTGCTTCTTTTGGATATCGGAGCTATAGGGGCTTTCATTGGATATTAACTTCTGTGCTAAATCTTCACATTGTCTATACCTTTCGGAACCCGCCTCAATTCGGTGTTTGAAGTCATCAAATTTGGTCTTCAATAGCTGAAATGTAAAAAAATTTAGAACTACTCCATAATTTTTTAAGCCCCTTCAGTGGCAGTTCATGATTATTGACATGGAAAACTTACTATTAGATGTTCATAATCTTGACCGTAATCCTCAGAGCATGCCTGTTGCAGATTTTCAGCAATCCACCTTTCTAGTTCTTCAGATTCTGCGAAATATTCATGGCGGAACAGAGACTCCATAAGGCGATGTTGTCTAATGGCTGCCTTTCTTTGCAACAATCGTACAAGATGTTCCAAGCTGGACTGCCTTTCGGCAATCAATTTGGCATCCGGGTGCCCAGACTTAATCATAGCCTGAGCACCATGACCCATCTCCAATATAATATTATTGTAAGTGTCTAGTTCCAGTTCCAATGCCTAAAAATACGTATTAATAAAAAAACAGTACAAGAATGACTAAAAGTATGAATTACCTTATGTTTAGTTAACAGCTTAGTAGCCGAGTCCCTATCTCTACCATAATCAGAGCTGGCTAAAATATTGCCCCTTTCATTCAGCCATGATTCTACTTCATTGGCCTCGAAGAAGTACTGTTGCGCTTTGAGGGATAGTTCAAGTTTTTGAGCTCTTTCATTTGCTTTTTCTTGAAGCTCTGCCCAAGCTGCACGAAGGGTATTACAAAGTTGTTGAATCTACGAAAGGAAAAATTTTAAATTCAGTTAATGAAATTAATTAAGAATTAAGGTAATTAAGGGGGTAACTGGGCCATGGCTTTTTTCCGTAAAACTTGTGGTGGCAATTTCACTTCAAGCAGTTGGCAGCACTGAAGGACAATGGCATCTCACTATAACAATTAGTCTTATGTTTCTGAGCGTTGTTGCTTTCATGTATCAATTTTTTAAATTTTGTAGTGCAGGTTTACTGTATATATTATCAACGTCACAGTTAATTTAGCATAAATTAGAAGCATAATATATCCCTAAAATGTTATTGCAAGCACGTGTTCTCCGTTAGGTCAAAAGCTTGAGTGGATGGCCCAGTTGCCCCCGTAATATTTCAAAAATGGGGTAAGTTGGCCAGTTAATTGGGGCATCTGGGCACGCCTGGGACCAAGTTACCCCAAGCACATTAAGTATGTTGTTATTGTCTTTATTCATTAGGTAGATGTAGATCACTTTTTTTGTGCAACTGTACACAGTCACACAAAAAAATGTGATCTGAACCCGGGATCCGACATAGTAATCCTTATGTATTTTGACGTGTCTAATGCGAATCCGATGTCCGTTTAGCTCCGTCACCCACCAATTTTTTGTAAATCGCGAAAATAGCCTAAGCAACACCATTTCTTTAGACTATTTTTGCTATTTATTAAAAGTTGGTGAGTAATGGAGCTAAACGGACATTGGATTCGTGTTCAGCACGTCAAAATACATAGGATTACTATGTCGGGTCCCGGGTACAGATCACTTTCTTTTTGTGGGCCAAGTTCAAAGTATAATACACTCGCTCAGGTTGTAAAATCATGGCCCAAATACCCCAAGTGACCTTACATGCTAGTTAGTGGGTTTTGTAACTTCTTTTTTTGGGGATCTATGTACAAGTTCATGATAGAGTAATGTCAGTAGATGTCATTTTGTTCCGTATGCTGTATATAGAATGACAAGGGGAGAGAGTTTGCATAAACGAAACTAAAGGTTCCACTACAGAAACAAACAGAGTATGATCCAGTTAAAGCACAACCGCCCATCTGCCACTCGTAACTAGTCACCCAAATTAGGAAAAATTTATAAATAAAATCTCGTTATTCATACCAGATCAACTTCATCCTTAAAACATGGTGAAATATCGTTGTTGAAGTTAACTAACTAGGCAGATGTGCTAGATAGTAGCATTGAAAATGACAAAAAATCTATCGCAGCCGCGTGATCACCAAAGATTGGAAATTTTATCTTGGTGACGTAAAAGTCAGGGTTGGCTCTGCCTGCGAGGAAAGATTTTTATGCAAGTATGATACAATTGATCTTATCTTGTACTTTTTTTAGGGAATTCCGTAATTATCTAAAGTTAATATGGTCAGTTTATTATAAACACTCACTCGAAGAGGAGGTATTTGGGGATGTAACATTGAACTAAAAGACACATGTATTTTTCCCTACCTTAAAGTAGCACACACATATGTAATTTTTCACGATCTATAACGAATATAAATGTATATTATTAATATTTGTTCTGAAGTTAACCTTCGCCGCCTGTCATTAAATCCATTTATAATGAGAAAAAGACCTCTCCACGGCAACACATGTCATCGGGGCATACTTAAAATACGTGAAATTTCTTAAAGTCGCCCTAACTCTTGACGCCTGGAGTAGAAAAGTCTACTTCTTTACCGTTTAAAAGATCCATTACAGATGACATCATTACAAATCCGGGACTGGATTTTAAAACTCTTTGGAATTTTGTTTGAACCCTCTCAGCAATTTCTCTAGGTATGTAATTCAAGAAAATTGTCAGAGTTGAACACGATGTTTATTGCATCAACAGTTGGATCCATAAATGCCTGTTGGAGCCTGTGAAATAACAACTGCATCATCTGGATTCAATTACTAGTATTACTAGTTTGACGTTTTCAAAATGGCAAAAACAGTATGATGCCACCTCCAGCCAAGTTCTCCACTGTGTTATAATGGGCGCTGGAGGTAATGGTGTATTTGGGAGTATTTCTTTAAATAACCGTACATGATGTGGTGCTTTCAGTAAAACTTTCTTTACACTAGATATTAAGTTATCAACATTAGCGAAGCACCCTCCAATAGTTTCAGCAATTCTATGAAGTCCATGTGCTAGACATGTTACATGCAGTATATTGCGATATGTTTCCTTCATAATTCATCCTGCAGCTTTCATATAATTCACTCCTTCAGTAAGAAATAATAAGACCTTGTCCTTATTTTCTACATATTTGTCACCCCATAACTACTGTAGACTTGAATTCACTGCCTTCACTATAATGCGACAATTTGTCGTTCCTACAACTTTAGAGGCGATTAAGCGTCCACGCACTGAACAATTTTCTTCCAATGCACCCACTAAAATATTCGCTACCTTCTCACCACAAGCATTGGTGGTTTCGTCCACACTAACCCAGATGTACTTCCCAGTAAGCTCAGAAGAAATTTTTTGTCTAACATTATCACACTCCGTTGATAAATATTTTCTTCCGAGTGTTATTTCTGATGGCACCTGAACATTGTTATATTTACCACTAATACACTTTTCCAAAAATTGTCTAAAAAGTGGATTATCTAGTTTTGACCGCGGTATGTTATAACCTACCATTACTTCCACTAAATCTAAATTAAAACATCGTTGACTGTAACTATCAGTAGAGCCACTAGCACTAATATGCTTTTGTGAGGAAATATGTCTATTAACATTTGTTTTAGATGTCCAAGAAAATGTTTTGTTGCAACTACTATAATAAAGATCTGTTCCATCAAATTTCAGCTCTGGGAAATCGCATATCCACAAGTCTATTACAGCCTGAGAAGCACTAGACATTTTTGTATACCGCCAACTCTGTATAATTTCACACAAGCTTTGTACGTACATATGGCTAGATTTATACTACAGTTTGCAAAACTGCGATTTGGGATGGTCTACCCTTTCCCTTTATCAAATGTTGACGTAAATGCCAATAATTTCCACAGTGTAGGTAAAAAGCGATTTTGAAATGTTTCACAATTTTAGCAGCGTTGTATAATTAAAGGAGATACAACTGCATTAGTAAAAAACATAAAAGTACCTCCATACACTGAAATTTAATGTTGACACTCAGTCGAGGTCGAATGCCTTTAACACTGCAAATATAAAAAATCAACTACGTTTTTAGGTAATTGTCAGTACTTTTCACAAATGTAGTAGATTTCCGATAAAAGAAGGTTATATGTATTAACATTTTAAAATGAAATAAAATTCACTTTTTCACATGATGCACATGGTAAAAAGCAGTTTTATGCCATTAATCCTTAACTTTGTGATTTAATATTATATAAAAATGGTTTATTTTATTGGGAAAAATGATTTATGTTGCCAGCAATTAATTGGGTTTTCATATTTAATTATTATGTAAATAAACAAAATAAACACGCCACACATTAAACAGAACATGAAAGTGTGTGTTTGATTCAAAATTGTCTTTTTATTTGCTAGATATGTTTTACATGTTTTTGTAAGAACTATTACTGTTTTTAAGTTAAATTTATTACTAAAAATACAATGTAGGTGGCAATAATAAATATTTCACTAGTTCGTCATTTTTCGGCTTATTTCAGTAAACATTTGCAATATAATATTACGCCTATATGAGAGCCGTCTTTGGCACTAAGATAAAATTCCCCTATCTCTGATCATAAACTTTCACAAGGGATTTAGTTCTTTAATTATAAAACCCACTCTACTGTTAATATTGCTAATTACAACTAAAGACAAAAATTACCTTCTGCCGCTCAGGATGCCTTTGGTCAATCAAAAACTGACCAGTTTCTAATGTTTTATCTATAACCGGTTGGTGGCCAACAATTTCGGCTTCTAACTTCTTATGCTTCTTATATAAATTTTGTGCTTGGTGCAAGTTTTGTCCCAGCTCATCCGAAGAGGCCAGCGGTAGATGTTCTTTAATCCACTGTAATTCAGCATCCAGCTCGAAACTAAATTCATAAAATTTAAGGGCTTCTTCCAAAGCCTCTCTTCTCATCTGCGCAGGACTATATAAGTCTTTTAGCCTTTGTTGACTCTCTAACACATTATTCCGGATACCATCAGAATCAAAATGGCCCTCATCACTCAAATTATTGCTCTGGCCCACAAGGTCCTCTACTCGATTAGCACACTGTGTTAATTCATTTTCTAAAGCTTCATGTCGTTTGAGCAAATCCCGGCAGGATCTCAGGTCAGTACCAACATTAATGCTCCTCAAGTTTTCATCTATTTCATCCAATCGGAAGTTTACGTCTTCAATAGAATTATTGTATCCATGTTGAGTAACTGCTTGTCGAAGTCTTCTTCCTTTTTCCAATGAGATCCCGACTAAATTCTGCCATTCAGTGTTTAATTCTTGTAACGTTTTAGCTACATCATCCTTTTGATAGCTGTCTTGAGCAATTAGAGCCATTCCTAATTTATTTACAGTTCGTAGCTGGCCTTCGTTTGCTCTTAACTCCCTTTCAAACGCTTCGTGTTTTTGTAATTTTCTCTCGAGATTAGTTAGATCACGGTAACTTTCATCTGAAGCAGTTTTCAGTTTTTCTGCCATCCAAACACGTAAATCATGGACTTCTGCGCAAAATTCTTGATAGTTCTTGGAAGCGTCAAGGACATTTGCCCTTTGTTGGGAAGCATCCTTTACTGCCTGTCGTCTTTGTAAAACTTGATCACGTTTATCATCAATTCTGAAAAAATTCATAAATAAGTTACATAAAGACAAAAAAATAATGCAGTTCTTATTGAAACATGTGCACAATTACCCTTGGCTGTCATAATGTTGGTCTGCAATTAAAGCATCTGCTTTTCTATTGAATGCATTTAGACGTTCATCTTGAGCAGATAGTGTGTTAGCGAAAGCTCTGTGCTGTTTTTGCAAAGCCTCAACTTCGTCCAAAGAGTTCTAAAACGTTGTTATTAGTGGTAAATAAAAACACACAAATTTATGAAAATGTTAAAAGACAAAGACAATCTTGTACTTACTCCTAGG
Organism: Stenurella melanura; assembly: GCA_963583905.1. Taxonomy (NCBI): domain Eukaryota; kingdom Metazoa; phylum Arthropoda; class Insecta; order Coleoptera; family Cerambycidae; genus Stenurella; species Stenurella melanura. The sequence continues at coordinate 42,927,055 of OY757313.1, read as the reverse complement.
TCGGAGAATTCCAAGAACGCTTGATGAGCTGACGTCACAGCATCAATATTATCAGCTTCTTTGTTGAACAATTGTAACTGGAGGCACTGTTGCAGCCAAAGTTCCTTTTCTTTCCAGCCCCTAGCAATAGCTGCCTGTTCAGCTATCAATCTTTCAATGTTATCTTTTACATCTTGCAGTTCTGGGTTTGACTTTAGAAGTTTATTTCCAAGATCAGTGATTTGTTTAAATCTGAAAAAAACATAATGTTAATTTATGAATACTATTATCGAGTTTAGTGATTCTGACTTACTCATCATCTTTTGCTTTGATATCTTGCGCGAGATCTTGATGATTTTTAAGTAGAGCTTCCGCTGTTTGGACATCCCTAACCATATTATCTGCATTTAATTGATCTTTAACATCTCCCACCCATCTTAGCAAATGCTTAGCGCTATTGGTGAATATCTGTTGACCCACAGCATCTTCAAGTCTAGCTCGCCTTTCTGTGGCTTTATCTTTAACTTTTTGCCACAAATCATCTATTTCCTTCTTCTTATGGGCTACATTCTCTCTCTCATTTGGATAAGCAGCCTGTACCGAATTAGCTAACAGATTAACTTTATTCACTTTTTCTTCGACCGGTGCTAGCTCTCTTTCTAAGTTGTCATGCCTTCTTTGCAGAGCTTGAACAGTTTTCAAGTCATGTCCTAGAACAGCCGTGTCCAGCTGCATCATCTTTTCTAACATCCAGTCTGTGGCTTCGTCACATAATTTGTTAAACAATTCCACGCTGCTGGCACCCTCGAGACTTTTTTCTTTTAGGGCCTTCAATCGGTTGAGTTTCTGCCATGCAACTTGAACTTGTCTCTGTCGTGCCTTCACTTTGTCTATTTGTGAATGATTTTGCCTTTCGAATTCCTTTACATCTGCATCCAATTCTTCCATTCGTTTATTACTTGCAGATAAGTCGGTAACAAATTTCTGAAAAAAGAAGTATAAGTAATTAATTTAACATATACACCAAGTCATGGCTAGGCAAGCTGCTGAACTATGGGCTTAATGTTACCTGATTTTGCTGAAATTTGGAGATAATTTTTTTAGGATTTCCAATAACAAGAAGGTGGAACAAAAAAATTTTAAACTCAATATTTTTGGCCACACTAACGTACACCATACACATTTACTTCAAAACTTCCAATGAAGCAATTTTAAAATATAAAAGTTGATATTATCTTACCTCATATTTTCTTTTTGCTTGTTCAACATTATCATTGGGATCATCCAAGGCCAAAATTTTCTCTTTGTCTTTAATCCACTTCTCGAAATCATCACACTCCTTATAAAACGTGAATAATTTAATAGCATCTTCTAAAAGCGCATGTCTCTTAGCTGCCAATTCCTTTAACTGTTTATAAGTGTCGTTAATTTTCTTCTGTCTCTTCGGAACACTGTCACTATCATCAACTTTTCTCTTAATCGGCTTGATGGGTTGCCGGCGAACAGTCACTGGCACCTTAGTTTTTACCATTTTCGTTTTCTTAACCCTCTGAACGCCTTTGACAGTTTCAGGCTTACGTACATTTATGTGGATTATCCTTGGTTCTATTTCAACGACATAATTGGCCGGCGCAAAGCCATCTGTCCCATCTGCCTTTCGGACACACCACCAATCAGGATTGCTTTTATTTAACAGGAACATAACCTCTCCTTTCACCATACTTAAACCATGATCACTAAACGGATATAATGCCCTTACTTGAGGAACTTTCTTCTCTTCATTAATAGTCTTATATTCTGTTTTCTCCACTGGTTCATCAACCCAAACTTCAGTAGGTACCATCCTAAAAATATATTAAAAACATTTATTATTTCTTTTTTTTTGGAGAAGGTTGGAACCTTCGGTGTAACACTACCTCTGAAGGAGTTTTCACAAACATCAAAACACTTGATTCAACACTCGATGTGCGTTTTGCCACCATCATCGTGAGATGATTGAATATCTAGCTGTCACCTGATGATGGCAGAGTGATTGGCAAAAAGAGTGTTGTGTAAGTGTTTTGGTCTTTGTGCAAACTACTTCAACATGTTGTTTCATAAAAATGATGGTTTTATAACTATGTACCTGTATTCATACTGTATTTCTTCAACAGGTTCAGTTACTTCAGGCTCAGTGTTCAAATCTAAGTGAGATATTCCTGCCGCGATGAGTCTCTCAGCTTGGGTGTTTAAACTTTGGATGTCACCACTATATGCATTTAGCTCTCCCTCCAAATCTTTGTGTCTTTGCAATAAAGCCTGTGCACTTGGTTCGTCGGATCCATAGTCGCTTGAGGTAAGGATAGATGTTTTCTCATTTAACCAAGAGTCAGCCTCATTTGCATCAGCATAAAATTGATAAGCTTCAGCTGCGTCTTGAAGTTGTTTAGCTCTTTCTGTGGCTAATTTCTCTAAAGTCACCCATTCTCTTTTATTTCTATCGATGTGTTGCTGGATTTCAGCAGATCTAGGATGCTTCTCTGAAATTAACTGTTTGCTAGTAGCCCCCAATTGGTCGAATTTGTTTTTTCTCGCTTTGATCTCATCCATCAGAACTTTGTGTTTTTGTTGCAAAGACAGGACACCACGTAAATCTTTGGCAGTGATTCCAGCTTGGCAAATTCTTTGTTTTTCGATCAACCACGCCTCTTCATCCTCTTGGTCTTGCAAGAATTGATAAAAGTTCCTCGCTTCTTCCAATACAGCCTTTCTTTTCGCACTCTCTTCCTACAAATAGTAAGTTTATTATTTTTAGCCAAACAATGAAATATCTACTTACCTGTAACTGAGCATAAGCACTTGATAAATCATTGAGTTTTTTCTTCAAAATCTCTTCCTCTTTAGGATTCTGGACTGCTAGATGTTCTCCCACTCTATTCAGTCTCCTTTCAGTTTCTCCTAAAGCCGAAACTTGCAACTCTTGCAAAGCATGTTTATGTAACAATTCTTCCACTGCCATTAAATGAATACCAGTATCAGGGGAAGCCATGTCTATTTTCAGTTGTTCTATGCTGTTTAGAGTTGTGTCAATTTCTCGAAGTGTAGACATAACGTTTCCCATTCTGTTTAGGTTAGCTTTGTGTTTCTCTAACAGGCTCTTGAGTTCCTCCCACTGCCTCATAATTTCAGCTTCCCTATCTTTAACCCTTTCAGAATTGCGATAGTTTTCATTGACAAGTTCATTAGCCATTTGTGTTAAGTCATGTACACGTTCTTCCCTAGCTAAGATATCGGCACTGATCGCTTCGTGCTTTTTAACTGTTGCATCTACTTGGGCAAGATTAGATCCGTACCGAGGATCAGAAAGAACCTGTATCATTTCCTTCAAATAACCTTCCCTTAGTATACTTTTACGCTCGAATTTGTACATTAATTGCTCTAATCTCTGCTGCCTCAGCAACTCACTTCTTAAAGCAACTTCCCGGCTGTGTTCTGCTTTTTCTAACGTTTCCCAAGAGCGTTCTATGTCTTGTACTAATTTTCCATCTGCTGGGTTAAACGCTGGTTGCCTGAGTTCCTTAAGTTGGGTGTTGATATTAAAGAACAATGCTTCAATTTCACTACGCTCTTTGTACTTTGGTGGTTTCTCTTGGGTACGATAGTACCCAAAGGCTAGAAGGAGACTCTGGATTCCTTCAAGAGAATTTGGGAGGTTTCTGTCTTCTAACTCGGTTATTTTCAGTTTAATCCAGTCAAGCAAGTCCGTTGTCAGTCTATCATAATCTATTTTCATTTTATCTGACTCAACCATTTGGTTTATAATCTATGGATTAAGAAAATATTTAGCAATATTGAAAACATTCCTCAACTGTATATTACAGTTCAATGCATTTAGATAAAAAAGGTGCATTATTACAGAAACACTTTGACCTTCACAAATTTGAACAAAACTTTGTGCAATGTACAGGGTTATCCATTAAAGATTACTCATCCTTTATTATCGTTATTATTGCCTATATAGGCGTCTGCTTGAGGTAAAAAGAGGTGATTTTACAAATTTTATATACCATTTGAGTTAGTAACTAATGGGTTCCTATAGGAAAAATTTGAAGGTCAAGTGCAGAAAACCCAATGGAAAAAATCTGAAAAAATCATGCATATGTTTTTGAGATCAGGGAATCCGAATTCGAGGTCGGCTAAGCTCTGCGAGGTCAAGGTCATCATTTGTTGGTTATTCCAAGGTCACTTAAAACGTTTTTTTTCGCACTTGACCTATAATCGGATTCCCTGACCTCAAAAACATATGCATGATTTTTTTCAGATTTTTTCCATGGGTTTTTCTGCACTTGATCTTCAAATGACCTTGAACCTGACGTGATGGCGGTTAACTGACCCTCTCATCGTAATCAGCGACCCCAAAAACCCCTTGTAGCCTATACTGTGTGCGGTGTTCCCGCTTAGATCAAATAACCTACAAATGACCTTGAATTTGACCTCACAGAGCTTAGCCGACCTCGGATTCGGATTCCCTGACCTCAAAAACATATGCATGATTTTTTTTCAGATTTTTTCCATGGGTTTTTCTGCACTTGACCTTCAAATGACCTTGAACCTGACGTGATGGCGGTTAACTGACCCTCTCATCGTAATCAGCGACCCCAAAAACCCTATGTAGCCTATACCGCGTGCGGTGTTCCCGCATAGATCAAATGTTGACCTGTGTAATCAAAAGATTTAACTATTTTAATGGCATTATTATTTTATTTTTGGTTTTTTTTCGAGAGGCACCCCCCTCAAATAAAGTAAAACAAGCCCTTTCTTTCACAAAAAGTAGTAAAAAAACAAAAACTACCGACAAACCCTCGTTGGACAAGAAGAATCAAATGTTTGTTGCAAGATAGCCATTTATTTAATGAAAATTAAAAAAAAAAATTATTTAAGTTTTTAAAAACTTCTCAGAAAGTAAAAACATTTATTATCATAAAAAATACTTGGTTACATGAAAAAAAGAGCAAATTTGACGAAAAAAAAAATTTTGCCACACCGAGGATCGAACCCGCCACCCCATTGCGCGTCAAATCTTACTATTTCCACGTTGCGGGAGAGATTTTTTACGGGTCAAAAACGCGTATAACTCTTCTGGAATTGAATATTTTTTGTAGAACGTTTTGTGGTTGATGGAAAAATTTGTTCTTTCATTTGCACCAAACCTCGTGTCCCAAAAGTTGTTAATAAACAAATTAGAGCCTCTCATGCAATATCACTTTTATTTCCGGTTCCGGTTATCCGATCAAGTTTTCCTGGTTCAAAATGTCCGTCCGTCTGCCTGTCCGTCCGTCACGTTTCTTCTAAGCACGATAAATGAAGAACAAAAAGTCCAATTGTATTGAAATTTGGATAGTAAGTTAGTGTTAGCCAGAAGAAGAACCCTATTGACTTTGAACAAAATCGATCAATAAAAAAAAAAGTTATTAATTTTTTAAGTACAATTTTTTTTTTAATTAAACAAAAAATGTCTAAAACTAATATTATTTACAAAAAAAAAAACTGCAAAGAGTATCCTATAGAATATATAAAAAGTGCAGTAAATCTGCGAATCGTATAATGGTTAGCTTGTTTTGTTTAAACAAAAGCTTTGCTTCCACCACACAGATTTAAAAGTTTTTACTACACTTCTTGAAATGATTACAAGATCCAGCAAAAAAATTGCCATAGTAAGATAGTTCCCTAGAAATTTTAGTTTTACTCCACTACTTGTCAATCAAAATTTAAGCTTTACGCACTTTTTAAGCAGCGCACGCGTCCGCACTGTAGGAGCGCGTTCGAGTACCGTGGCACCTAACTTAGTTCCAAGGAGCGTTGCAAAATCACTAGCTACGACAGTTTTACCTATATTACATTTTTTTAAATGTAAAATTTCCTCCTCTTTCTCTGTGTCCTCTTATCAAGGATCTATAAAAATCACATTAAAACCATACTTTGGCACCTAATTTGTCAAATAAAAAAATCGGTAAAGGTCTTTACACAGAACTTCCCTCGTTATTTGTGCATGGCGGTCACTCTAAAAAATTAATAATTACGAAATAACATTGAGAATAATAATCGGAATATAGTTATTGCTATTATTACAATGAAAACTTGATAAGTTTTGGTCAAAAAAATATACAGATTGCTCATCCAACAACAAAAGCTCAATTCAAATGTCCACCATGACTGAATTATTTCTTGGGATGACCACCCTGTACATTTTTCAATAAAAGTATAATAGGTGTATATGCCAGATATTATTGCCATCCGTCACATCAATCCAACATTCGCGCATTGGAGTGGAAGTATAGTGGTGGTTAAAAAATTTCATTTTTATTTTAATTTTTCAAAAATGTTAAAAAAAAAAATTTAAATGTTTTCTTCTGAAATAGGTTTATAATGTCAAACGTAGAAATTTTTAATTTAAGCAAAAAGGAAAGTTTCCGTCTATTCTATAATAGTGGTAAAAGAAGTTTAAGATTTAAAAATATATATTTTTTTAAATAGGTTTAGAATGTCATGAAACGTGAAACTTTTAAATTTGAGTAAGAAAAACGTGGAAATTTTAAATTTGAGCAAACCAAATTTTTCGTCTATTCTATAGTAGTGATAAATAGATTAAAAATGTTTTCAAATTTTTTTAAAAATTTTTCAAAAACATTTTAAAATTTGTTTGAATAGTTTTAGAATGCCATGGAAACGTGGATAGTTTAACTCTGAACAAAGAAAAAAAATTCTATCTTAGTGGTAAAATTTTTTAAAAATAGTAAATAAAATTTCTAATTTTTCTTTTAAATAGATTTAGAACGCTATGAAACGTGGAAATTTTAAATTTGAAGAAATAAAAAAAAAATCCGTCTATTTTAGTGGTAAAAAAAAAATTTCAAAAATGTTGGTAAAAAAAAATTTCAATAAATTTTCAATTTTTTTTTTTCTGAATCAGGCTTAGAATGCCATGAAACGTGGAAATTTTAAATTTGAAGAAAAAAAAATTATTTTAGTAGAAAATTTTTTTTCAAAAATGGTTAAATTTTTTTTTTTTTTTTTAATAGTTTTAGAATGCCATGAAACGTAGAAATTTTAAATTTGAGCAAAAAAAAATTTTTTCATCTTGGTAAAAATTTTTTCAAAAATGGTGAAAAAAATTTTCAAAATTTTTTTTTTTCAGAAATAGGTTTAGCGTGTCATGAAACGTGGAAATTTTAAATTTGAACAAAAATTTTTTTTTTTTTAAAATGGTGAAAAAAACTTTCAAAAATTTTTTTCCCGAAATAGGATTAGCGCGTCATGAAACGTGGAAATTTTAAATTTGAGCGAAAACAAATTTTTTTCACTATTTATTCCGTTTAGACGGTCCACCCTGTATATTTTCCAGTGAAATTTCTACCATTTCTGCGCTGACAGTAGCGTCAACTATCTGCCAAATTTCACTGCTCTCCGTCAAGTAGTTTTTTAGTAAATGCACCAACAGACAGACAGACAGACAGACTGACGGAATTGAAAAACCTATATTTTCTCGAATACAATACTTCCCTTCGGTATGCGAGGAAAGTAAAAATGGGATGAGGGTTAAGTCGATAAATTGTCCATTTCTACCATTTTGAATATTTTTTCAAATCTCCAGCGGATTCAGAGAATTTTCGAAACAAAAATCTAAATGCATTGTACTCTTAGTAATTTTCTCACTACTCTAAACTTACCTTTGCTATACGTCTTCCTGATTTTTCTTCATTTTTCATACGTGCAAATGTGTGATAATAAGAAGCCACGTAAGTCATGATACTCTTTTCGTCAGGCCTGGAGGTGTCAATATCTTCAGCATCGAGAAGTCGAGGAATACCCAATTCATTATTAGCGACGTCGAAGGCATGATTTAAATTGTCAATATTTTTGTTGTTGGGTAAAGTATTATAATCGAACAAGTCTGGTCTGTGTGAATGGATAAGAGCATTGAAGCCCAAACCACTGCGCCAAGATGACGAAAAATCATGTATTTTAACACCAGCGTAACCGTGAGTTTTGCGCTGGGCCCATAATAACAAGGCATCTTTGGCTGATTTCTTTTCTGAACTTTCGTTTTCTTCGTCCTAAAACATTCCACATAGTACCTATTCATATGAAAAAGTTGTTAACGAAAGTACTTACCACATCGATTTCAATTTCTTGAATTTGAAACCTTAATATAATGGTCCATATGAGACCTAATATAAGCCTGGGGTTACCGTCTACGATATCTTCTGCACCTATACTTTCTAGCCTAACTTTAGTATGTAAAAATGCCAAGCTTTTGTTGACATTCTCGATTTTATGTACCCGCATTTTCCCATTGTTTGGTTTGGCTAATTTTTCACCTGATATTACCTCTAAAAGTTTTAAAAGTTTCTTTCCATCCGCCAAGTCTACAAACAAGTCCTCGACTTCCATCCGAGCCTAAAATGTATTTATAACCGATAATTCATTAATTTGCAATATAAATGTCTGGTAAAATTGTAAACCTTTGGTTCAGTATCATTCAAGAAGGTTAGAATATTAATACTAACTGCTTACAAATATCAAAAGCTGTATTTACTACACTGATATTATTGACTGACCATCTTGGTCAAAGATGGTCGTGAAATTCAAAACTGTTGACTTAGCTATGCCATCCCTTTTATAGATGTTTGTCAATTATTTTTTGATTGTCAAAACATGGCAAGCAATCCTGTGGATGTCTTCTTTTCTAATCTTAAAATCGGCAGCAAAGGTAAAAAAAGTAATAAAAAATCCAGTGAGATGTAGCGTATGAACCGTGGACTTCTTATGTAAAATCTTTCAAATCAAACAGAATTCATTATAAATTAAATGAGTATATTTCTTGTCCTTGCCGGAGCCATTCAGACATCTATACGGTGCGGCGCGAAGCGACGTGGAAGTTCTAAGGCTGAACGGGAGGGTGTCGGGTCGGAGATTTTAGTGCTTTTGTAATTATGTAAATTAAGGCGATTTTAAAAAGTTGATGTTTAAGTTAGCTCTCAGATTTCAGATAAAGCGAATCCACAGAATCTGCTCTGCTATAACATTAACAAAATTGAGTAACACCATTATGTTACATAAGTCAAATTTTTGAAATTCTATGTTTATGGATGATTAAATATATTCTTGTTTTCCATAAGTTGATAATCAATCATTAATTATATTGAAAGCGTTGTTACTCGCGAAAATATAATATACAACGCTGAATTAAATAGTATTCTTCGATTAATAACATCTAAAAACAGACTGCACCACATACTGAACCTTGAGGAACTAGTTCTGAAAAACTATTTTCACCATCTCTTAAATTACTATAGTAGTAAAAGTATAACTTCTTTAAATAAACACTTTTTATGATTTTATTTACTAAAAAAGCTAATATTTAAAAAATTGTAATACCTGACTAATTTTATTCAAATTTCTTACCTTTTGTAAAAATGAATTCATCCATTTTGTGAACGTTTTCTTTTGGATATGCAGACGTTCTTCCTGCAGGACTCTTATTCGGCCCTGCTCGAATTTTTGTACCTCATCTCTTTGACTCATGTTGGTTCGTTTTTGATAATTGGCACCTGGTCTAGGCACATAATGCACGGGACCAACTGTAACACAAAGAAAACAAAATTAAAATAATAATATAATAAAACTATAATATTAATACATAGAAACTAAAGTTTTAATTATCTCCAGATGATGCCAACATGCTTAGCGAAACGCAACGCAAGTGTTTTGATGTTTGTGAAAATTACTTCACAGGTAGTGTCACAAGAAATATTGAAAATTACTTTATGGTCTCTGTCCTAAGTAACAGAATATAGAACACCAATCTACCCGATTTTAATAATTTTTGGTACACATATTGGGACATTCGAAATATGTGAATAATTGATTACATTTAAAAATAAAAATATTGGACTGATAGTGAGTTTAAGTGTTCAATATTTTACAATTCATAGAATCGTGTGATGAGATGATTGATATGGGGTTAGCTCAAGACTGAGGTCCTCAGTCCATGCTATTAATTTTATCACAATTTTATTCATGCCACATTCGCCCTATTCCCAAGAAGTTATTTTTCCAATTTATTCACCTCATAGAATATACTCAATTAAGCAATAGCAATACGGACAATTGTGCAGTTTTTTGTATCTGAAATGTGTGCTACCCAGCAGTATACACTATACAGTCGAGTTGCTAGTAATTACTACCAGTTGTATATAGAAGACTTGTAATACACAATTTATTTATTTCAACTCTGTCAAATTACAGTGAAAACACATATATTACAATATCGCTTGGTGAAGCTAATAGGTGACCACCGTTGAGCCATACTTTATATGGTCCGGGAGCTAAGTGGCTTTTTTGGAAACTCATCACCACAAGAGCTTTGTGCGAGTTAATTAATTCTGTCGAACAGCAATCACGATAAAATAGACTTCTCTCTATTGTTAAATTCCCTCTACAGGTAAGGGCGTGTAGTACTTTTTTTACAAAAAACTTCCTGTGAGAGTTATTTTGTTGTTAAGTGGGCATATATTTACGTTCTAAAAGAGAGAAAGAACTTGTAACGATGAACTTCTGTTCTTCAGTTCTGAGATAAAAATTTACTATTAAAAACCTGATTTTTTTCTGAACTTTCTAGACTTTATCCAAAGTCAGTTAGGAAATCATAAAAAAGACCGACAAAGGAATAGTTGATATAACGAGCGATGTCATGAACGTCAACCGACAATTTTTAGAATCACTTTTTAATTATTGTAAATATTGTTTTACTACTTTATATTAATTGATAGGCATGATGAATTATTTATTTATAATACATTATTTATTCATAATAAATGTTAGTTTAATGAACAACTCCATAAATGATTCAATAAAAATTAATATCATTTAACCTACGGCTATGCCACCGGCAATATTAAGAATGAACCAAAAGCATATAAGTTATAACAAAGGACTTGTAATGGTGAGTCAGGTAAACAATCGACTACTTTCGTTTGAGGTAAGCGCCATAACATATCTGGTTAACTGTCTTCGTATACGGATATCGTTTGCAAGATTCGGTCTCGGATGTTATTATATCACAAACAGGCTTTGTAATGACTTATCCTGGTAGCAACACTTTAGACTGAATTTTCAAATTGACAACAGAAATACTATACAACTTTGACAACTTGTGACGTACTCGATGGGAGGTGCCCCGCCAGATGTCGATTTTGTGAATTGTTATCATTCATAAAACGATAAAAATATCTGATAAAACATAAAACGGTGACGTGCCGAAAAAACCACCCAGCTCTCGTACTAGAAGTTTATAAAAAAAAATCACAGAAGTCGCTTAAACATATAGCTGATTTAAGGTCAGTTTGAAAATCATAAAAAAGACTGCTAAAGGAATAGTTGATAATGCGAGCGATGTCATGAGCGCCGACCGATAGAGAAGTGAATCACTTTAAACTACTGCAAATATTGTTTTACTACTTTATATTAATTGATAGGCATAATGTAAATTATTTATTTATAATACATTATCTATTTATAACTAATAATGTTAGTTTAATAAACAACTCCATACATGATTCAATAAAAGTAAACAAATATCATTTAACCTACGGCTATGCTACCGGCAATATTAAAAATGAACGAAGAGCAGGTAACGGACTTGTAATGGTGAGCCAGATAAACAATCGACTACTTTCATTTGAGGTAAGCGCATAACATATCTTATAGGCATATTGTTTGCAATATTTAAGCACAGGCTTTGTAATGGCTCATCCTGGTAGCAACGCTTTAAATTGAATTTTTAAACTGACAATGGAAATACACATACAGACTGTATTGAGAATCTCATATTAAAAAAAAAATTAAGCCGATTAGAAACTAATTATCATCGCATGACACATTGTAATGTGGATAACAACAAAAAAGTTAGTTTAGACAGGCAAACATCAATCTATCATTAGGGGCTATTCAACAAATACGTTCGTCTTTAGAGGAGGCGGGGGTCACCGAAAATCTGACAAAACGAACGATCAGGCAAGAGTTGGCAAATGTTCTCAAAAAACTAACAAATTTTTTTTAAGAAAGTGTAATTATTTTTTATATTCTCATTCTGTAGGGGAGGGGAGCAGGAATAGCCCATTTTTGCGCACATACTTGTTGAATGGCCGCTCACGGCCTTACTGGATTCACACTGACTGACGGCTTGTGTTTTAGTAGAAATTAGTCAGATGACGACATATTCTTTTTTTTGTTTACGATTCGAGAGTTGACTGGCGTCGTGCATACCCGCAGAACGCTCCCGAAAAAAATCCCTAAAAAATCTGTCAAAACTAATTCAATTAAAATTAAGCCACTTGCGCATCAAGAAATTCTGCATACAGTGACACGTGATAATAGAATAACAAAAGTTCATATGGAATTGGACATTGAAAATTACTAATACAGTACTTTTTTAATAGTGAACAAATGCAAGGCTGTGCCGTTTAAGGAAATAGAAATATCTCTATACCCAACAACTCAACACTCTCAAGAGGTTTTATTACGACGAAGAAAACTGTGCAACAAATAACTAATGTCAAGTGTCAAATGAGCCACACGTTTTTAAAAAGCAATATAGACATACTACCTGTAAAAGTATAAATAAATAATAAATTATGTGTGCAGTGGAAACTTTTCAGGTGTACCTACTAAGTCAACCCAAAATAGAAGAGAGATAAAACCAGCAATCACCAGGTCCTGCAGATATAAATTAATTTATTTTATTATATTTTATCTGATTGCTTCATTAACTTTATCAACTTAATTTATATTAACTTGGTATATTAACTCGAAACCTAATATTTTATTAAACAGTTTATCATTAGTCCCTGCTAAGCAGAAAGCTGGTAATAAAATAGAAAAGCACTCGAAATTGAAAAACGGCAACTGAACATATAAATTTTGTTTAACTGGTAGTTTAGTTAATTAATGTAGTTTATTTATTTATTTAAATTGAAAAAATTAAAATTGAAAAGGTGTTAAACATAGGTAATGAAATAGAAAAATACTCAGAACTGGAAAACGGAAACTAAAACTGATTACTTCAAAAACAAACCAATATACAGGGTGTAGAAAAGATTCTCTCGGACCTCTTTCTCATAACCCGCTGAAAAAATAAGCTGGTTTTACTTTTACTGCACTTCCACCGTAAATGGATATTTACCTGTGGAACGGTTAATATAAATAAGAGCTCATTGTGGCGAGCTAAAACGCAGATTTTTGGGAAACACGAAACCATATACCTATGGACTCAAGCGGGCAGGAGGCGGAGCACACTGCTAGAACGAGAAACAGAAGAAACAAAACTTAGAAGTAAGAGCAAATAAGGAGATGATGACAGATGGAAACTTAAAAGAAGCATCTTACAAACACCTACACTTCCCATCCTATATTCCAACTCTCCTATATTCCAACAACAAGCATGTCCATGTCCAATCCGGCGTATCTGGTGGTATATAAAACATCCAAGGTTTGTTCCGGCATGCGGTTCGGTCGTTCGTTGGGCGGTTGGGTGGGGTTGCCCGGTCTAGCATGAAAATGTCACAGTGAGTGAGGGATGTAGTTGTGGGCGGCTGGGCGGCTGCATCTGACCGTTCAGCGGGCAACCGGGCTGCGTGTTGGAACGAACCTCCAGACTGGATGCCTGGAATTGGCAGCAATGCTCACCTTACGCTGGCAAATCAATAATCAATGACGACATATTCTTTTTTACCTAGTTAAGATGATAGTAAAATAGGAAAAACGTTAATGAGCTTAGATTTACAAGTCCTATCGATTAAGCAAATTTCTTTACAGCGTGTCACATGCCTATTAACTGATTAGTACCTACTAAATGTTCTATTTTCTATTACTTAGTGTATAGTGTATAAATAGTAGTATAATAGCATATAAATATGCAAATAAATTAGTGTATTATTTCATTATAATACAACCACCTGACGTTAGGTAATTATTAAAAATAAGAAAAGTATTTTATCGCGTCTTAGTAATTTGCATGAAACAGTACATTTTTTAAAATGTCCATTTAAAAGGTAATACCGTGTTCGCTAATACTGCGTAATAGATATGAACCATATCTTGTTTACTTCAAAATATATTCATAATAAATAACATTCTGATATTGAAATACACGTTCAATATTGATCTGTTGAATACATCTGTGTTTCTCTTGATGTCACATTATCTTAGAGCGATATACCACTATTTATACATATGATATTGTCCTCTGTTTTATTCATCTTAAATTAAATTCGTCCCAATGTATCTTCATTTTCATTAATTTTGGCGTAACTATAACTGTATTAGTATAGACTATTTTACTAGTTACTTTTTAAGTCAATACTGAAATTAAATACTACAGAATCCACTTGATTATAAATGTCGGCAGCGAAAAATTATGCGAAAGATTTGATGAAATCAGATTTGAAATTCTGATTTCTGTATTTTGTATTTTTACTTCCACATACACGTAGTAAAGTGGAAGTATTTATAGCAATCGTAAAAAAATTTCAAAATTTTTTCTTGTTGAAATAGATTAGAATATCACGAAACGTCGAGATTTTAAATTCGAGAAAAAAAATTCTGTCTGTCCGTCTGTAACTTATTTGTGCGCATGTTTCCTTCGGAACAGTTTAAGATATTCACTTGACATTTTATACACGTGCGTAAGTATTATAACGAGATCTGGAACTGGATTGTTTTTTAACTTATTCGGTGAAGGGTTGGGGAGTAAATAGGGGCAAATAAGAGAAAATAAGTAAAGCAAGCTGATAAGATTACAAAAATTTGGAATTTGGTGTATATACTAGAAGCCAAGGCCTCAGATTTTTCTATAATATTTTCCATCCGTTCCCAGCACCCCCACTCCATTATTAAAGGGAGTAATAAAATAAAATAAAGATATTCACTTGAAATTTGGTACACGTAATTATTATAATGACAAATGGAAATAGATTATATTTTGAGATGATCGCTCCATTATTAAATGGCCTGATAAAATTAAATTAAAATATCCACTTGAAATTTGGTACACATATGCATTGTAATGAGATCTGATTGAGTTCATCCGGTGAAGGGTGGGGATGTAAATTGGAGAAAATAAGTGGAGTAAGCTAATAAGACTCCAGAAACTTCTTATTGGCGAATGTGCTAGAAACCAACGCCAGAAGTGTATTTATGAGATCTGCCACTCTAATATTATTAAAATTCTGTGACCATTTATTCCCACATACTGCAATGTAAATATAGTCGAGATATTGTCCTTTAAAGAGATTGGGATGGAAAATCTGGATGTGGAAGTAGTGATTCCTTAGGCAGCGGTTATTCGTTCATATTGGAGAACATTAAGCAATAACAAAGACACACCACACATAGTAGACAACCCCTAAACCCAAAGCCAAGGCTATCTGGAAGAGAGTTACAAATTTAAAAAAACGTAGACAACATCCATTATCCACCGACATTGCCAGTGTCAGAATTGGGAATCGAACCCAGTACGCAATAGGTGGTCAGATCAAGCGTGCTGGCCACTAACACGCCTTAGCGTGCTGCACTACCTAGCCAAACGTAACTAAATATATTTGCCAATCTTTCTACTAGGCAACTAGGTCTGGTTATCATTTCTTTATCAGCGAACAGGAAAACACTAAAAATTTTAATGTAAAACTGTCTAAAACGCCACGAGAACGGTCTATGCGATAGAGTTAAATGCTAAGAATGCCTGACACGAGTCAATTGCCCCATCGTGACGTCACGCAGCACGGATTGTCAAAGGCGGGAAAATTAATTTGAAATACCAATACCACTTTATTTGAAAAGTCCGGCCCAGAAAGGCCGAATATGGGAAATAATTCGTGTAGAGGCCAATTTTTGTAGTTGTTAGGGGGAGTGCCCTAAACAACATACATGCTGACCAGTGGATGCTGAGCGGGAGGGTGTGGGTTAGTTTATAGGTTCCCTTTTCATGTTTTTCTTGAATAACTCGAAAATCACGCCCTCTAGCGAAAAAGTATCTATATACAATATTAAATTACATGAAATTTCAAGGTAACGGAAATCATGTTCATCGAGACGTAAAATGTAAAAGAAAATAGGAAGACAAAACTAAATAGTCTAGAAGATCCGACACAGTGGAAGATGTTGAATCAAAAAATTCTATCGATATGAGAAGGAAAACTACTTTGTTTTCTACCACTAAAATTTATTGTAACATACACGTTACTGCAGTTTCGGTACTTTAACGTACCATTTTCAAACGTTGATTCAATTATTTTTTTTATTTTGAATCAACGTTTGAAAATGGTACGTTAAAGTACCGAAACTGCAGTAACGTGTATGTTACAATAAATTTTAGTGGTAGAAAACAAAGTAGTTTTCCTTCTCATATCGTCATGATTAACTATCACAAAGTAACGGCTTCCACAATCGATTTTTTAAAAAATTCTATATTTTTGTTAGAACTAAAATCAATACCAAATGATGTCAATAGGGGATCGCCAATAGATTTATGAGAATTGTAGCCATTTTTAACAAAATATGGAGATATAATAACATCGGTTGAATAAAATTTAATTACAATTTAGGTACAAGACAACTGACCATACCGTTTGATGGGGAAAACTCTAAATTACATTATCTTCTACGGTGGGCAATTTGATTGGCAACTTAACCTGGGCACTGGGCAAACGAATTTGTCAAAAAATTACATTAACTCGATGCAAGAAACATTAAAAGAATTAAGTGATAGCGTTATTGTGAATGATTTAAATCCGAAAAGGTATAAGACAATTAACCACACCGTTTGATAGAAGAAACTGTAAATGTTTTTTAACGGCAGATGATCTGCTTGTCAGCTTAGCCTGGAAATGCGCGAATAAATTTAACAAGAAAATATCTTTACCCTGATTACAAGGTACAAGAGATATTGGAACACCAATCGATTTTTCTATATTGGTATTGGTGCACTTTTCAAATTTGCCACGACTGACAAAAACTTCTAGAGTATAAACCCAGTAGATGCTTAAGGAGGTTGACGCGTTAGACGAAAATAATGAAAAAAATAACGTTTCTTTAATAGATTTTTATATGACACAATTTTCTGTAAAAAATCCAGTCATTAGGAAACTCATAGTAGACAACAAAGTTATAAAGTTTAAAAAACTTTTACATGTAGTCCTATGGAAAATATGTCAACCCAGCATGGCAAACGGTACATTTTAATTTATAGCAAATAACCAAATAACGTCAGCAGTTCCGAAAACGAACTATGTAAAGCATTGATGTCTTACACATATTTTAGTATTGTTTCCAATTTAATTAGGAGACTTTTAATAAGTAAAAAAAAAATTAAACGTTTATAAACTGTAAAATTTCTCTTTTCGTTAATTATTATTAACTCATTTTTCAATTATTTAATGATTTAATTTTAATTTTTACTGCTTCTTATTTTTCTTAAAAAATTATTTACTGAAACGAATTTGTAAAATACACAGATATTTACATAAATTTATTTTTTTTAATAAGTTTGGACAAAACATCCAAAGTTAGTTCATTAAGTAAAATAATTAAATCTATTTAAATAATTAATTAATAATAAAAAATGATTTATTTATGCCTTTATGACAATAATTATTGGTATCATTGACTTATAACCTTTTGTAATAATTTATTATGGAAAAGTTCCAATTTAGAATTCGACTTACTTTTGGTTGGGACTGTAACGCCTCAACCTCCCTAAGAAAGTATGAGTAAGATGATTAAACACGACTGATAGGTCAAGATATGCTGCGACGATCTTGGTAATAATGTCACTTTTTTTTTAAAATAAATTTTAATTATCTGTATTCAAATAAGGAAGATAAAGTTTATCTATGTAGGATTACATTTAAAAGGAACAGCATTCAATCTATCAAGTATTATCTACTATATAAGATGCACGTAGCAATTTATGCAGGTAAAAATATGGATAAAATTACAAAAGAAATACAGGGGCGCGTTTAGGTAAATTGGGGCCCTAGGCGCTGTGAGATTTGAGGGCCCCTCGATTAAAAAAATATGCAATATTTGAAGGCAAGTGTATTTTTACAAATACATATTATCATATTATTTTTTTCCGGCTTTATATGTTAGCAAACTTGTCAATTTGAACGTTTGATATCACAGTTTTGTTTCCTCTGATACAGTATCCAGAAGAGACAAATTTTGAAGTCGCTGTTGCCCCGAAGTACTTCGTAGGTGGTTATTAATTATTTTGAGCATCGAAAAAGTGCGTTTACATGAGGGATTACTAACAGGAATGGTCAAGTAAATACACAAAAGGGTTTCAACATTAAGAAATGTCGCCTGCAACACATTGAGAATAAAGGACTCCGCAGTTTTTTATAGTAAGAATGTTCTGGGGAAAATATTCTCCTGGATCCCCTGATTAAAATTCTCTCTGACCACCAGTCCGACCGAATTCGATTTTTTGATCTAGAGGCGACTGAAACTGTGAACATCTTCGAAGGTCTGCGTAAATGTTCCATAAAAATTCTGAAAATATTCAGGCTCATTTCTTGAAGAAAAATAAGCATCTTTTGTCTCTTGGCATTTTTTTCAAAGTGCTTCCTTCTCCCGGAAAAAAATAACAAACAAACAAAAATATTTTTTGTATTTTTTTACGGGAAAAGGAAGCAACTTGAAGACAAACACCAAGAGACAAAAGATGCTTATTTTTGTTCAAAGAACACGCCTACCGGTTTTCAGAATTTCTTAGACAAAAATAATTTCGACCAAGAATTTCCCTAAAATTTTATTTTTTTCTGCTTCAGAAAAATCCCAAAATATTCAGGCAAGTTCTTTAGGTAAAAATAATCAGCTTATGCCCCTTCAACTTTTTCTTCAAAGTGCTTCCTTTTCCGGTAAAAAAATTGCAAAAAAATTATTTTTTTCTGTTTTATTTTTTTCCGGGAGAAGGAAGCACTTTGAAAAAAAAAACACCAAGAAACAAAAGATGTTTATTTTCTCTAAAAAATGAGTGAATATTTTCAGAATTTTTATGGAACATTTAAGCAGACCTTCGCAGATGTTCACAGTTTCAATCGTCTCTAGGTCAAAAATCGAATTCGGTCAAAGGGAATTTTAATCAGGGGGCCCAGGAAAACATTTTCCCCAAGTTTCAGAACTATCAACTGGTCCTTTATATATTTCAGCAGGCGACTTAAGCCGACATATATCAAAAATTGATGCAATTTATCTGGAGATAGCTCGGAATCTATGTCGCCTCTATAGGTTGATACTAATGCATTGATCATTACAGTGAACTGATTATTAGCTTATTTTGCATCCTCATACTCTTTTTCCTAATTTTCTTTATTTTCAGATTCTTTTTCTATTTGTTCATTATCGCCAGATTCACTAGAATCGTTTCCTAATGGTTCTTCCTGTTCGCAGTCCTCATCACTGGTTTCAAAATCAA
This sequence comes from Stenurella melanura, assembly GCA_963583905.1. Taxonomy (NCBI): domain Eukaryota; kingdom Metazoa; phylum Arthropoda; class Insecta; order Coleoptera; family Cerambycidae; genus Stenurella; species Stenurella melanura. The sequence goes on along the minus strand of OY757313.1, from coordinate 42,907,563 downwards.
AATTTTCTCAGTTATTTTCTCGGGTTTTCTAGATTGTTTGTCTCAGGTTCTTGAATTTTCGCATCATCATTATCAGTAGATTTATTTTCATTAATGTGAAATAGACCGAAAAGCTGATTCGTCATCTGGCACGTGCTGACTGCCGAAACTTAAATAGTAACGTCTGAGGAATTGCCAACAAATTGGTCTGTTAATTGATTGCATCTTTTTTTAATACGCTGAAAAAAATATGTTCAGTGAATGAAAGTTCATTGAGAATTTATGAATCTGTTTATTGATGTAATGTATATGTTCATTAATACAATGTACACATTTATTGTTACTATGTAAACGTACATGAAGTACACATTTATTGTTACTATGTAAACGTACATGAACCGATTCATTAATATTACGAACATATTTTTTTCAGTGTGATGCAGTGAATAAAGATTAAAAAAATGAATATTCAAGAATATTCAAACACGATAAACACAAACAATAAATTCCTATAGACTTGACATTGAAATATGAAAAAAATTGAAATGCAAAGGAAGAACTATAAAATGATTTCAAGTTCAAATGATATAAAATGTAAATAAACGACAAATGTTCGTGAACACATTCTCGCATGAATCATTCTTATTTTGTCATTTTTGTTGCAATTGAGATCTGATGAAGATGATATGGAAAAGGGAAAAAAGAAATGTATTTCATGATAGTAAATATCATTATTGCTATCAGTAAAGCGAAAATAAATAACGACATAACAAAGAAATAAAATTTTTACATCGCTTTTTTACCTCAATAAATCGGGAAATGGGGGCCCCTGGAAAAGTGGGGCCCTAGGCGCGCGCCTAGTGCGCCTAGGCCTAAAGGCGCCCCTGAAGAAATATCGTATAATTTTCTGTTGGCAAAATTATTTTCGTCATTTTGTAAGGCAAATATACCTTTATATTACGCATGCAGTACTTAATAGATCTAATATTAGCATTACTTACTGTTTTCACCCAGTAATAAAGTAATTATAAGTTAAGAAACACAATATACGTCAGCATTCACCCTCACACGCACGGTTGTTAAACTAATAGGTGATGTGTATTTTTAAGTTACGCAATCTGTATCAGAACAGTTCAGATCTAGATGATGCAGTCGTACTATCAATTTAAAAAACCTTTACATTAGGATTTCCCTTGTTATATTACACGAATTTTATTATCTTCAACTTTCATTCACATCTGTACCTGCGTAAATTGCTCCATGCTACCTATATAGCAGATAATACTTAATTGCTTTTGAATTAAAATTTTGACAAAATTTTTACAATAAATAATTAATTTTAATGTAATAAAGTAAAAATGATTAAAAAGGATGCCGCGCCATATCTTGAACTATCGGTCTCACTCACGCTAGTTCTGCGTAATTTTTTATCTCTCTTACACGCTCCCTTCTTAAGCGTCTTCTGGGCTTGTGCTGCTAAATTTCTTATTTGTCATGGCAAGACTCCGCTCCAAATAGATGAGATTTTACGTTTCAATGGATTTTGATAGAACTAGTAAAATTATGGCTCCGATTTTCGATATTTGAGTAAGTGGTGGTGCTGTCCCTCAAAACAACGCCTCCACTTAGTTTCGGCAAATAGGCGGTTTAAGTATATTAGTATAAACAGTTTCTCGGGTGGATCAAGTCAAACCTTTTGTCTTTGGAACTGGTTTAATCGTTTTAGCAAATATAATGTTTGACATAATAGCATTACAGACAAGGTTTTTTTTTTATGAAAGGTTATAAATAAATTAAAATAGAACCAAATATGTATTTAACCATGATCTAAACTTGTTAAACACTGCTAAAACTGTAAGGTATATTCAAATACACTGGATTGAGTATGTGGTAGATTCCTTGTGAAACATCTTTAGAATAATTATTTTTAGAAAAGGGAAAAACAATGCTTTTGATGTTTCAAATATAAGAACTTTGCATTGAAACTTGTAACTCATACAACAGTTTTGTAACAGATTGTCCTATAGTTTCATAATCAACTCAAAGTGTTATAACACTCTTGTACTTCATCTAATAGGTTTTAAAATTTGAATTTCAGAATCTTCATAAGGCCCTACAGATTTTTTACATGGGATTTTATCCTAATTTTTAGAGCATTGCGAAGGAAAAATAGGTTCTTAAAAAAGTGTTACAGTTACCAGGTAGCCAAGAAAAAAGGAAATTTTGACTTTTGAGTGAATTTGCCATAGAATCTCTCACAAACATGGCAACCTTAAACGGAAAAAACGGTCACTAAAAATGATTGAATAAAATATCACCGTCGTTCGGTTAATTGAAGCTTATTATAACTAATATTGATTTTGAGGTCTGGTAAAAGTTCGTTTAATTTTGTTTTTCGTTCATTTTTACACCAAAGTCAAAATTAACATTAAGTAATAACGTTCAATGAACCTAGAGCGGCTCCATTCTTTTCTAAAAAATGTATTTAGCTCTTGATTCGAGAGTTGACTAACGTCGTGTATAGACGCTTTGTGGGAAGCTCCCGAAAAAAGTGCTAAAAAAGCGATAAAAACCCCGTTAAAGTCGAAAAAATTTAAGCCACCGGTAAATCAAGAAATTCTACATGAGTAGAATCGCCTTAGTAGAAAAACAAAGTCCTTACAAAAATACGCTACCCAAATTTTCCTCACTCACAATTAATCCTTCAACTAAAATCGAAGGTGCAAAGACAGTGAAATATCTAGGTATTACTATAGATCGACATCTAAGGTGGGACCAACATATCATTAATGTGTGCAATACCCTAAGAAGCCTAATATATAGAATTAAGTGTCTAAAAAATATACTAGATTCGTCGACTCTAAAAACAATATATTATGCATTGATTGACTCTCGGCTAAAGTACGGTATTATTGCGTGGGGAGGTGCTGTAAAAGAGCACCTGAAAAAATTAGAAATAATTCAAAAGATATTTAAAAAAATAATACTTAGTAAACCGAATACTTATCCCTCAGATGACCTATTCATAGATGCTAAAATTCTAGATTTAAGACAATTATATTTTTACACTATCGTTTTGTACCAGTTCAATAATAAGGACGCTTTAACTCAACCACAACATTTCTATGCAACCAGACAGAAATTAAAATACAAAACACCATTTTGTGGCAAATCCCTAGGACAAAGAAGTTTTATATTTCTCGCTCCCAAATTATTTAATGAACTTCCCGAAAAAAATTAGAAATCTAACGAATTATCATTTATTTAAAAAACATTCCAAAGCTTTCATCTTGAATTCAAATAGAAGAAGAATCCATGACTTAATTGCAATGAAAAATAAATAATACAATAAAATCATGAATCGTTACCACTAATATTCTTTTAAATTCAAAGTATCCGATGAATATACATATATGGGTATATTTAATGTGCATATACACATGTAGTATATTTAGTTTAGTACAATATATTTTGGGCTTGTATATATTCAACGTCGAACTTATACTACCATACTTGTTATTATATTAGTTTTGAGATTATATCTGCTCCACCTAGATTTATTTTAGTATTAAAATTTTATTTTAATATCATCTAAATTTATCTTAGTAATAAATTAGTTATTTTATAATAGGTAGGTTTTGTTCCAGTAGGTTAATATAGTTATTTACATTACTGTTATTATATTATATTTATCAATAAATAAATAAATTACACCACGGACAGCCCTAGGCTTTGTGGTCTTCGTTTATTTGTGAATGAAAATTAACACTCATAACAAAATTGTAAATTGTAATACCTTAAGCAAATAAACATTATTATTATTATCATTATGGAATTAATAATTATTGGTACAGTGTTTATTTAATAATATCAAATAAAGCAAACAAGTACAAGTGCAGTGTCTCTACCTACATCCAAGACGATCCAAGAATAGGTATTACCCTTGCAAGTGGTTTATTGCGATACAGAAAGCTGGGCAATAAATAGTTAGTATCAAAATACATGTGTTTACAAAACAATATAGACATACTGGCTGTGTTGTCACTTAAAGTAATTATGTTCCAAGAATGGAAATAAAATAAAACAGGAATCACAAGACCGGACGCTACAGAAAGATAAGCTATAAATTAATTTATTTTATTATATTTGATTTTATTCTATTCTATCTGATTACTTTATTAAATTTACCAACTTAATTTCTATCAACTCAATTTATTAATGCAAAACAAGATATTTTAAACAGCGTCTTATTAATCTCAAAAATATACAGGTGCTAAACAGAAGGCAGGCAATAAAATAGAAAAATACACGGAATTGGAAAAAGAAAATTGAATTTAATTAATACAAAAATAAACCAATATACAGGGTGTAAAAAATATTCTCGGACCGCTCTTTCATTTGCAACTCGCTAGTGTATTAGTTTATTTCTTTATCAACATTGGAAAAACCAAAAGTAAACTTAAAAATATATTAAACATAGGTAATAAAATAGAAAAAAACTCGGAATTGGAAGGCGGCAAATGAAACTAATTACTACAAAAACAAACCAATATGCAGGGTGTACAAAGTATTCTCTCGGGCCTCTTTCTCATAACCCGCTGTGAAAAGCTCTATTTTACCGCGAGACAGGGCTCTTCCTTGCACTTCCACCGTAAATGGATATTTATCCGTGGAACGGTTAATAAATGGCGAGCTAATGTATGTATGTCTTGGCAGACAAACGAGGTGGACGCACCGATGCAGGACGTTGAAGTGAATGCGCAGATTTCTGGGAAGCATGAAACCATATATGGCCGCAAGCGGGCAGGGAGGTGCACACTGCTAGATTTAGAAACAGAAGAAAGAGAAAACTTGGAGGAAGAATGGATAAGATGTTAATAGATGGAAACTTAAAAGAAGCATCTTGCAAACGCCTACACTTCCCACCGTCCGATGATGACAGCAGATGGAAACAAAAAAGAATCATGGAAACTAAAAGAAGCATCTCACAAACACCTACATTTTCCATCATATATTCCTACCCCATGCGTCATGTGACTCTCGCTGCTGGCAACAAGCATGTCCCATGCTGCGGTATATAAAAACATCCAAGGTTTGTTCCAGCACGCGGTTTGGTCGTCCGTTGAGCGGTCAGGTGGAGCCGCCCAGTCATGGCATGGATATGTCACAGCGAGTGAAGGATGTAATAACAGACGACTGAACTGCGTGTTGGAACGAACCTTCAGATTGGACGTCCGGAATCGGCAGCAATGCCCACCTTACGCTGGCAAATCAATCAATCAATCAAACATTTCTTTCACTCTTTTTAGTGACTTAGTTTCATGTAAGTCTACAAAGGTGTGCAATTATAGCGCCCTATTAGATCCACCATTTTGAATCTTTTAAGATGCAATATCTGCTAGAGTCGGGTACAATTCAAACTGACGTGTGTCATGGCCGCTAAAACGTCTGAACTAAGATTTTATTTAAAGCATAAGATATACCAGTAGTTCTCAAACAGTTCTCAGCAATGATATCGCTAAATAATTTTAAAAATATATAAAAGATACTATCATAAAATGTTAAGATTATTAATTTAGTAACTTCATAATTTTAGTGGAATTCTGATTATACAGTGTCCATAAAGTTGGCTACATATGGGAAAAAATTGTATTTTTTACATTTCTAAAAAACTCTATTGGGGGTTTGTTTATGCATGACACATGACACATGTCATGCGATCACCGGTTGGGCAGGACTGTAAAAAATAGTTGACGGTGGTACCGAAAAATGGGTCAAATTGTTAAGATATCGAAAAATTTGATGAAGAAAAAGTGCATGTAGAATACAAGGACTCCATATAGTCGCGTCATTTTAGCATGAAAAATCTGAAAACCTCAAAAAAGGTACAGGGTCAATTGACTTAATTCTTGTTGCAAAGAGTTCAGAAAGGCATTTAGAAAAACAGTACCTTTTATTTTTTGGCGGAAATGTTTTGGTTTCATTTCTTTTCCGATAATTGGCCAATTTAATTAAATTAATTGAAAAATTTGTTATCATACACAATATGCCATATAATTAAATGAAAATGGTTACTACTGGGGTTTTCTGGGGTCGCTGATCACCAATCTGAAGTCCAATTTGGGAAATTCAAAATGGCGGACCGGAAATCGGGCCATCTTCCAGAAGAAGAATGAGAATGGATATCTTGGCCTTGAAAATCTGTACTCGGGAGTTTTCGGGGTCTCTGATTACGAATGCGAAGCCTGATTTGGTAAATTCAAAATGGCGGACCGGAAGTACAGTCAATTTATTAGGAAAAATTCATATTTTTTCGTTCTTGGGCTGAAAATGACTACTCAGAGGTTTTTAAGGTCGCTGATTACGGATCACAGGTCCAATTTACGAAATTCAAAATGGCGGACAAGGGAGGAACAGTCAATCTCTTCGGAAAACCTCGTATTATTTATTTTTTCGGGCTGAAAGTATGAAAAATAAAAAAGTATTTCCTGAAAAATATATTACTTCCGGTCCGCCATTTTGAATTCTCCCTAACTGGACATCAGATTCGTTATCAGCGATAACGAGAATCTCCGAGTCCCCCCCCCACGTTCAGCCCAAAAAAGAAAATAATACGAGTTTTCAGGAGAAATAGAGTGTTATTCCGGTCCGACATTTTGTATTTCGTGAATTAGGCCTTTGATTCGTTATCAGAGACCTCAGAAACCCCCGAGTACTCATTTTCAGTCCAAAAGCGAAAAAGATACGAGTTTTTCTTGATAAATGAACTCCACTTCCGGTCCGCCATTTTGAATTTACCAAGTCAGACCTCAGATTCGTAATCGATCAGCAACCTCGAAAACCTCCTAGCACAGATTTTCAAGGCCAAGATATCCATTGTCATTTCTTATGGAAAATGGCCCGATTTCCGGTCCGCCATTTTGAATTCCCCAAATCGGATTTCAGATTGGTGATCAGCGACTTCAAAAACCCCAAAGTAACCATTTTCGTCTAATTCTATGGCATATTGTGTATGATAAATTTTTCAATTAATTAAATTAAATTGGCCATTAATATTGTCCAATTATTGGTCCAAAATTTAAACCAAATATTTCCGCTAAAAAATAAAATCTATTTTGAAGCAGATATGAGGAAAATAAAAAAGTGCAAATTTTACCCCTACCATTAATTACTATATGAAAAATCATAAACTCTTGTGTCTATTTCACAAATATTTGACTAGTTTCGACAAAAACTGTATGTATTTTAGTTGAATAAAGGTATTTGCATGTAAAAGAAGAAACGAACCCCCAATATAGTATTTTTTAGAAATCTCAATAATACAAATTTTTCCGATATGTAGCCAACTTTACGACGGACACTGTAGGTATATAGGTTCGGGCACAAATGAAACTGATAACAAAAAATGAATTGCCCAATTCAGTCAATAACAATGAGTAATCAGAAAAAGACATCAAAGACTAATATTGCTACAGTCCAGCAAGAGACACGGGAAGGTTTGGGCATTTCTTGCCAGGAAAGGATAGGATCGTAGTATTAGTAGGGGAAACGATGTCAGTAAAAATAAAATATTTCATATAACAAAACAAAATCTGAAATCTCTATGAGAATAACGAAAATAAATTATTTTTCTTTTAGCGGTAATAAATAAAAATTCTAGTTGACAAAATAAAAAAAGACACGTTTTTGGGGAAAATATAGTTTCAACAAATCTCGAGGCGCAGTTTAATAAAATAAAAATTATAGAACGAAAATTATTAACTTTTAATAGAGCTTAAATAAAAAATAAAAAAGTAGACTAGACTTAGCGTTGGGGATCGATCCCGCGCCAACCCCATTTATATTTATTGCATCGAGCAAGCAAAAGCAAGCAAAACATATTTATTTAATCATTTTTGTACATTAATTGCTTCCCCGAACCGTGATCCGGAGCCAACCCAACGACCATGGTGCGAAGCGCCGCGGTGGGTGTGTGGTTGGTCGGGTCGCGGCCGGTTCCGCTCAATAAAATTCTTAACAACTAAATACTCCTATCACAACTTTTGCGATTTAAAACTTAGCCTAAGATAGAACAGATCCACACATGTGGAATTTAAAATACTTAAGAACTACACTTTAAAACTAATTTGGCACTAATCGATGCGAATTTGGGTTGATAATGCGGGGAAAACTTGACGAAAAACCCCGCTCGTGGTAATGGGACTCAACAGTCTCAATGCCGTTGAGAGGATAAGGATAAGATGGAGATTTTGATTTTAAAAGTTTAGATTTTATGGAAATTGTTGGCCGAGAGGGAATTTTAAACAAAAAATTACAAAAGAACAAAAAAGACAAAAATACAAAAATAGAAAATGAAGAAAAGGAATGAGGGGATAGAATAGAGGTTTTGAGAAGATGTAGTGTAGAGTTGAAGAAAGTTGTGGTAAAGATTGCATCGAGCATCTTACCGATTGGGCTAGGCTAGCTACTTTGTTCTGCTTTAAGATGTGTAATATGTACGTAATAGAAAATTGTAAGACTTAATTATTTGATATTGTTCGTTTAACGGATGAATATCCACTATTTACCACTAAAAATAACTTAAATATTTCATATAAAGACGTTTTTCATATTTAGAGTGGTGTTAGTTCACGGAAATAAATAATATTCGTCGTCAAATCACACAGTTTGAGAATCGCTGAGCTTATGACTATATTTCTCACTCCTCAGTGTGCATTTCATATTTCCGTCTCAAAAGAAGTGGGAAAGAATCTTGGTAGACATACATTGACAATGTCTTTAGGCTATGGCTTTAAGTTTGTGTGCAAGAGATAGTGAAAACGTATGAGCAATATTAATTCATACAACGGTCTTTTTAAATTTTACCCGACTATACTCCGAAAGTACCTGGATATTTACCTATAACCTGCGCCTTCGCCATTACTTCGAATATTTTCTAATAAAAAGTACTTCTTTCCGATTTTGGCTCACTTTATCAGACTGAACTTAATGAAAAGAAGTCATACTGTACAGTTTGCAAAAGATTTCATGGAAACCGCCCAAATCATTCCAGAATAATCATTGAACAACGGTAAAAAATTATACGTACGGGTCGAAAGTCGGTCAAAAACCCATCGCAATTTCTATTCAGTCTGCAGTGAAAATACATTTTTTGCATCGTATGAGTATTTTGTAAACAAACAATGCCACACAAAGACCTTTAAATTAAGGTGGCCAATGGCCATTCCCTAGAAAGAGACATCCGATAGGGAAATATTTATTATTTTTGGCCATAACTTTTTTTTCTTAGTACGTATATTAAAAAGAACTATAAAATTACCTAAGTAAAACAGTAACAAGACCATTACTATGAATTATTTTCACTCAATAATTTCAGTGGTTTGCAAACTAGTTAGATTTAAATTTAAAAATTATGTTAATCATCCTATTTCGTAGTTTTAAATCTAACTATTTTGCAAACCACAGAAATTATTGAGTGAAAATTCATAGTAATAGTCTTGTTATGGTGCTACTTAGGTAGTCTTATAGTTTTTTAAAATATACGTACTAAGAAAAAAAAAGTTATAGCCAAAAATAATAAATATTTCCCTATCGGATGTCTCTGTCTTTCTAGGGAAAGGCCGCCTTAACATTCGCTTTGTAATGTACGCTTGGTTGGTCAACACCAAAACCCAACCCAGTTCTTAGATGCTATAATCAATTTCCCTGACTTAGTGACTTTTAAAATGCATCCAGGTCATTGAAAACCCTGGAGAAGTAGACACTTTTATCTAGAGTTAAAAATATGTATTTGAAACGAAGACGCTTATTTAGGCTGAGGCCATGTGGATATTTGCATCAATACACAATCTTAAATGATACCTTATAGTAAATAATCAGTTAGGGTATTGTTTCTCGTTACTGAACAATAAACAAACAACGAACGTGAATCATGAATAATACAAACGCGTATGAGTGCAAAATGGGCGTTAACAGTTATAATCCAAGTAATAACTCCAGTGACACACATATGCAGATGTAATTAAGTGGTTAGCCATGTTTTGCCCGCAACTGACTTTATTCTGCAATTTAATACCTACGTAAATTCAGTAACAATAATTTCTTCTCTAGTTCCTTATAAAATTTTAATCATACATTTAAAAAGGCGGTAACAATTTTTGTAACATAATTTTATTTTTAGTTGTTAAAAAATCTAATAGCAAAATCTACGACTGAAGATTCCAAGGTTCAAAAACTGATCATTTCAAAAATACGTACCCCGGTATTACGCTAAAAATGTTATTTTTAAAATCAATAATTAAACAACCAAAAAATAAATGGTATTAGTCCATTGACATGTTACATTGCCCTTGCATTTTGGACAGGACAAAATTTTATTTTTTTTTATTTGTAGGGGGGTCCAGTGTGAGTATAACACTCGGTTTTCGGGGTTGAAAGCCCCCCCCATTTGTACATTTAGCGAAAAGAGGCGTAAACAGGTTTTTGAAATATCTTGAGAGCCGTAAGTCTCACAAAAAGACTTTTTTGTAGAGAATTGAATTCTCTACAATCTTGGTCTATATACTTCTTACCCCCTCCTACTCCTAAATTGAAGCAGGATTTGAAACACGAGTACATTTTTTTTACATTTTCATTTTATTTTTGATAAAATATTACTAAAAAAGTTTTGAAATTTACTCGTTAAGCTTTTTGGAGGGTTAAACCGCCCATAAATCGAAATAAAAAAAAATATTAAAAAAATGTTAGTAAGTATTTCATCAAAAATAAAATGAAAATTAAAAAAAAATTTAACTCGTTTTTCAAAGCCTGCTCCAATTTAGAGGTAGAAGGGGGTAGTTTTACCCCCTTAAGGGTTGAGAATAATTTACTTTGGCGCGGCAACGCCCATTCAACCAAATTTGAAGCAAAAAGTAGAAAGAAATAATTGCTACCAATTTCTTTAATTTTAAGTCGATATAAAGGTGATTTTAACCCTCTCTGATTATACCTAATCATAAAATTTGGTAAAAAAATTAGTGACGTGGAGATATTGGATGCGCGTTTTCCAGTACTTACAAGTACGCTTTGACGAACAAAATTTACATAAATTAAGGAATCATTTTAGTGTTGGAAGTCTCCTTTCTATTTTAATATAAGGCTAACATGTAGAAGCAAATCATCAATATATGTATAATATACATATTATATTTCGAAAATGATCTCATTTTTGTATATTGTATGAAATGTTTTTTTTTGGTCTACGGGAAACTCGACAAATGTGTCAGTTTGAACCTCATTAACTTACATTTGCTTAAGTTAATGTAGTCTTGAAAATTGTTATACTACCATTGAAATTATTACAATTTTGTAATTTCAGAATTTGTCGGACAAATAGGTATATATGCATGTTATCAGAACTCAGAGACAAAATTACTTTGATACATAAACCAAATTCAGTTATCAATTAAAAGATACCAGCTTTTCAAATAGTCAAGAAAAAAATAATATAATTCTACGTGTTTTTCTAAATCTTCAGTGCATCACGTGATAAGCAAAAATACCGATATTTGCAGTCTCGAGAATGTAGTTCGCTAAGAAGTATAATATAAATTCTGATACTTACAGAATAAATAGACAAGACTATCACGTTTACATAGAATATAGTGGAAAGGCACATGTGTCTACCTGTATTGTATATAATACTGTTGAAAGTACGTATTCAAATGTATTATTAATAGCAAAAATGAATGAATAAAAGAGTTCTTTGTAAAAGCATTTAGGTCTTAAACTGGCGGCAAGCCGAGTAACATAAACAGCCGGTTTTACAATCGCAAGTTAACTTTCATGTTAGTTGACTTTTACTTGCAGGTTAACTATAAGTTTACCGACACCTGCGTTTTTCAATATAAAGTTAAGTGATGATTTGTAAACGAGGGGTTGTGAATAAAATTTATAATGTTGGTACTGGAAAAATGGGTAATATACATAAAATGTATGAATTTTGGTCCAAAGTCACGTCACCTGCTATCAAATATAAATGTCAGAAGCAATTTATGAGTTAGTGGTCTATTACTAAGTAGGTAATATTTAGTCTCGATCTATTTAAAAAATCTCTTCCATCGTATTTTTCGAAAAAGTTAGGTCTATACAGGATTATCTTGGCTACTCATTACTGCTATATGCATTTACTTCGTACATATCCATTTTTAGGCAAAATATCAAAAAATTATTTTGTGACAGTTATTTTATAGGTTATAAATTGCCAGTAAACTGCCAACTTCTAGTTTATCCACACCTCATCTGTTAGTAAAGTTAACTACTAGATAACTACCACATCGAAAATGTCCAGCTATTGTAAAACCCAATTTCTATAATAACCTGAAAGTTAACTCTGACTGGAAGTTAACTAGCGATTGTAAAACCGGCTGAAAGAGTGATTAAATTCATGGACTCTAACCGAGAACGAAATATAACACTTACGATAACATTTTTAGGAAATAATATTATAAGAAACGATTTCAAGTTCAGTTTAATATATATTCCGAGTGGTCGAACATAAAATAATATTAATGAAAGTATTGAATTCAAATTAAACTCTAAGGGACTTATTTTCCATAACCGAACTCCAATAAATACAAAGCACTGTTTTCAGATCCCGGCGCGGTAGCGTCAGCTTCGCTCGACTCCGGTTTTGATGCTGTTATTATGTTGTGTATGACTTTTTATAGATTAAATACCATTTATAGTAATTATTTTCTATTATTTTCTCCAACAAATATTGTCTAATAGTACAATTTTCATAATATATTTGGTACCTGGGGTAATATTTTGCAAATATAGCACGACACAGATTCGCACCTCGCTTGCTCCACTACTTCCACTTCAATAATTATTTATGGAAAACCTGTGACTTGATTGAATGATTTGCCAGCGTAAGGTGAGCATTGCTGCCGATTCCGGGCATCCATGGAGGTTCGTTCTAACACGCAGCTTAGTCGTCCGCCGAACACGAACAATGGACAGCCAAACCGCGTGCCGGAACCAAATCTCAGATGTTTTATATACTGCCGGACCGGCTGCATACGCTAGCTTGGACATGGGACATGCTTGTTGTCAGCAGCGAGAGCCACATGACGCATGGGGTAGGAATATAGGATGGGAAACATAGGCGTTTGTGAGATGCTTCTTTTTAGTTTCCATATTTCCTTTAAGTTTCCATCATCTCCTTATTTATTCTTCCCCCAAGTCTTCTGTTTCTGGATCTAGCAGTGTGCATCTCCTACTGCCCGCTTGCGTTCACTTCGTTTGTCTGCCAAGACATAAAGTATTCGCTCGTCGCAGGGAGCTATTTTTTGGTTTTTCTCCTTTTTTTTTAACCGTTCCACAGGTAAATATCCATTTTTGGTGGAAGTCCCTATCTCGCGATAAAAAAGCTTTTTATGGCGGGTTGATTATGAGAAAGAGGCCCGAGAGAATATTTTGCACACCCTGTATAATAGTTTGTTTCTACAGTAATTACTTTCAACTGCCACTTTCCAATACCGGGTATTTTCTATTTCATGACACATATTTAATACCTTTTCATTTTTACTTTTAAATTTTTCTCTGTTGTATTTGTCCTGTAACAACACACATAAAAAACAATATTCTGAATTAAGAATCTGCTGCCTCAACCATTAAGCAAATAACCAAATGCCTCATATAAAACAAATAACTGCAGCAAAAAACAAAAAGTTTATAGTAAATAAATTATTTCTTATACAAAAGTACCCGTTCCACATCCCATCTGTGAAGGATTAATAAACCAATAAATAGAACTTAGAAATGAATAAAAATAACACTTATCTTTCATCCTTTGCTTATGTCACTACTTCCACTCGTTAGAAGCCAGTCCGTTGCCTTTTAATTTTGCACTAGCCACTTGAGGGAGGGTGCTCGGTCGTCTTAGGTATATGCACTTGTGGATAATTTACGAGTTTATGACATGGTCCCATTGGACGTGTTTTATTATTTTCAGAGTTATCTTATGTTGCCAGATGTTTGTACCCTTTTTCAAGTTGTTTATATACGCTTTTAGTGATGCCATAATCAAATATCAGCTATATGAAATGGCCTTTATGCTAATTTATATCAACTAATGTAGGATTGTCCACTCTTTAATTCAACACATTTTTTGTGCGTTTTCACACCGCTTTTACCCGAGTTCTTCGATATTTCGCGGGATCCACTTAAAAACGCGTCTGCCTTCGTCGACGACCGAACTACTCCCCCGGAAAACCTGTGACTTTAACAAAAAAAATTTAGACATTTTTTGCTTAGAAGTGTATACTCTTTCTGAAAATATTTTATATTTTTCCATACATCGACTCATTTGAAAATATACCGAAAAACTAATTTTTTTATTTTTTTTAATGTTGCTGGTCTGGAAACTTTAGATGATCTTATTACACTTCAGAGAACTAATAAAAAAAATAAATCTCCTGCCTCCGAACATGTCCTCTATACCCTGTCCATTGACTGGACTATTAACTTATAATTTAAAGTGAAACTACGATTATGAAAATACGTGTTTTGCATTATTTGATTAAATCAAACGGGTATAGAAAAACAATTATTTAATGTTTAAAATTCAATTGTTTAAATTAATATTCATACATGGTAAACCGTAAGATAAACCATGTTTTGGCCGTTTTGTGTAAATTGCACGTTTATGAAGTTAAATGTTTTACAGTTGTGTTTATTCATAAAATATTTGTCCGTTATGATCATTTAAGTGTTCTTTTATGGTCTGCGTGTCCCGGAAGCGTTAAACTAATTTGCACAAATTCTTAATTCGTAAATACAGCAAATGTTTTGTTTCAAGAAAGCCGCTTTCTGGCAGTGGCGGGAGGACGGGAGAATTCCCGAACGGTCGGTGTTAGTGCACGTTGATTTTGTCTACCCAAAATAATATTTATCTCAATGAAGTATACCGGGTGTAACAGGATCATGGTACACCCTCCTTTTTTTCTTTAATTTTGAAGATAAATGACTATAACTTGGAACATCCTATATACTTAATAACCGTCACATTTTGAAATTTTTTTCCACTTCCCGTTTCACCGAAAGTGACACAAACTTTTGATTTTCAAATTATATTATTGCATTTTTGAATTCTGCACAATTTTCTAAATTTAATGATACCAAGTGACATTTCAGACGTCAATATCAAATCAATCAAATCAAAATATACTTTATTGTTCAGAAGAAAGAGTTTCTCATTAACAAAGTAAATAAGCGTAGGTCCATAGCATATATAGTTTACACAGTGCACCTACATTATATAAATACAAAACATAGATTACATATAAATTTTAATGCAATAATTATAATAGTTAATGTAAAAAGTCAGAAAATGCGATAAGATAATGTAGTAAATGCCTAATTAGAATGTGTCATTATAGTACTCGTCTAAATTATAATAGGGTTTAACAATTAAAAGGCTTTTAACCGCCTTTCTGAAATTTATATTTGAGCTCATTTCTTTAATATTATTTGGTAAGTGATTGAACATCTTATAGCCATTGTAAATAATTGAGTCTTTGACTAGAGTGGATCTGGGAATTGGCAGAGTAACGTTATTGACTTGCCGAGTTACATATTGTATGGAGGAATTATTTATAATATTACTTTTATGCTTATGAACTAAACAAACTGTTTCTAGAATGTAAATTGATATCACAGTGAGAAATCCATATGTCAAGAACAGTGGCTTACATGATTCACGAATTCTAGTTTTGTGCAGGTAGCGAATAGCACGTTTTTGAAGTACCAGTATTGTTTGTAAAAGATATTTACTACATGCGCCCCAGAAGGCAATGCCGTACCTTAAGTGTGATTCGATTAGTGAAAAATAAGCAGTCTTAGCAGCTGCATAACCCAGTTCATTTGTGATCACTCTGATAGGGTAGGATCCGGATGCTAGTTTGTTACTAAGTATTTTAATGTGTTCGTTGAATTTTAACTTGCAGTCAATATTTAGTCCAAGAAATTTTGAGCAGGGTTTATTTTCAAGAAAATGGTTACCTAAGGAGATGTCAGTTAAATTGCAGTGAAATGTAGTTATGTTTGTTTTGTTAATGTTGAATGAAAGCAAATTGGAGTCACACCACTCTTTGACCTTATTTATATCGGCCGACACCGTTTGCTGAAGGACAGTATCATCTTTATTGTGCCACAGTATGGTGGTGTCGTCAGCAAATAAAGTGAATTTTCCTTCAATATTAATTTTTGTCAGGTCGTTGATATATAATAAAAAAAGAATTGGGCCAAGAACGGAACCTTGGGGTACTCCAAACTTTATATTTAGTTTATCAGAATAGTTTGTATTTCTAACTATTTGGCTACGGTTTGATAGGTATGATTGAAACCACTTTAGGGTAGTGCCTCGAAAACCATAATGCTCAAGCTTTCGTAAATATTTATTTTAATTTAATTCTTTGTTAGAATGAAAAATCATTCATGTCAAAAAGTGACGTTTATTAAGACAAGTATTATTATACTTTTCGCAAATACAAAACGAAGAGTATATTGCATTCGATCGGCACATTTCTAAAACCGGTAATATCGCTCGTAGGGAAAAATTTTTCAGTGTGTTGGTGATCGAATTCTGAACAACTTACAAAACGTCCGACCGTCCGTCTGCCTGTCGGTCCGACTGTCACGTTTCTTGTAAGCACGATAATTTAGTGTAGTGAAACCTGGACAGTTAGTTGGTGTTAGCTAGAGGAAGAACCCTATTTTTGAATAAAATCGATCAACATTTCGACAATGTTGGAAACAGTCCAAAATCATACTAGTCTTTGAGAAAGGGGATAGAACTTTGATAACTAATTACCGGCCCACTGTAATTTTCAATAACTTTGCTGAAGTCCTCGAAATATTACTGTATGAACATATATTTTGCCATGTTAAACATCAAATATCTGAATTCCAATACAGCTTCTTTAAAGGCCGATCTACAGTTACCAACTTATTCTGTTTAACTGAGTATTTATCTGATGCAGTTGATGATGGTAGTCAAGTTGACATAATCTATACAGATTTTTCTAAGGCTTTTGACAGGCTAAACCATAGTATTCTTTTGCAAAAATTACACGTTTTCGGATTCTCAAATGACCTCATTAACTATATTTCATCTTACCTAAGCAATAGAATCCAATTTGTCTTATTCTGTGGCCATAGATCTGTCGATGTTTTACCGACCTCGGGCATCCCACAGGGATCTAATCTAGGTCCACTTTTGTTCATTATGTTTATTAACGACATTGTTACTGATATCGCCCTGAACTGTCTTCTATATGCTGTGATCCGAAATTATTCTGTAGAATTTCGAGCATCGATGACTGTTTGATTTTGCAACACAATGTAGACAAAATTAATGAGTGGTGTATAAGAAACAAATTATTCCTTAACTGCCAAAATGCAATGTTCTATTAGTAACAACTAATCAGAATATCATAAAATATGATTATACGCTTGAAAATAACGTACTCTCTAGACCTGAGACATTCACTGATTTAGGTGTAATGTTTGATGAAAAGCTGTCATTTACCCATCATATTAATCATGTTGTCAAACAATCCTATAAATCCCTTGGATTTCTTATTAGGAATTCTTTTAACTTCAATAACGCCTCCGGTCTCAAATTACTGTATTTTTGAATTGTGAGATCTAATTTGGAATATGAGTCAATCATTTGGTCACCATATTATAGGACACATATAGATAACTTAGAAAATATTCAACGCAGGTTTTTGAAATATTTCACATTTAAAGATGATGGAATATACCCGCCTATTGGTATTGGTACTCCCCAGTCTGAACTATTATCGAGGTTCTCACTAATATCGTTAGAAGATCGCCTAAAGTCTCTTATCTAACTTTTCTTTACAGATTGATACATAGTATCACCGACAGCACTTACTTATATACTTAATATGCTTCCTTTTCATGCTCACAGAATTGCTTCACGCCAAACAAATTTATTTAAACTAATCAC
The DNA here is from genome assembly GCA_963583905.1 of Stenurella melanura. NCBI lineage: Eukaryota > Metazoa > Arthropoda > Insecta > Coleoptera > Cerambycidae > Stenurella > Stenurella melanura. Next base: position 42,889,565 of record OY757313.1, on the reverse strand, counting down.
GCCTAGGACAAAGATAAAAAAAATTTCACCACTTCAGGGTAGGTGTATGTGTACTGCGTACAATGATATACATGGCCGCGTTGACATTTTCAACTGCAACGTTGCCTCTCTAAAATTATGCATCTTTAATAATAATTAACTCAATACTGTTCATTATTGTAACAATCGTACTTTGTGTTTCTCAAATTGTTCTTATAGTTATTTTAATAGCGATTTGCTTGTGCAAGAATGCACATCTTTCTTTCTATCTATCCAGTAATTGGGTCTCTCGACATGTTGGATAGCGTATGTAAAAGTAAAAATAAATAAATAAAATAAATTTATATTATATAATATCGTTACATTGCAAAATCGACTAATTAGGTAATGCTTATCAACTCAACAGCAATAAATGTATCACAAATGCGATAATATTATGGACCAAGCTTTGGCGGCTTTGATTCATCTCCCAATTAGACAAGGCCGTCACTGGCTAATATAAATATTATTATACGATTCGCAAATATTTTTTATTTACGATGAAAATGCGGAAAGTATTGTATAGAATGTGCAACACTTATATAAAAAGTGCAGTAAATCAGGGGCGCGTTTAGGTAAATTGGGGCCCTAGGCGCTGTGAGATTTGAGGGCCCCTCGATTAAAAAAATATGCAATATTTGAAGGCAAGTGTATTTTTACAAATACATATTATCATATTATTTTTTTCCGGCTTTATATGTTAGCAAACTTGTCAATTTGAACGTTTGATATCACAGTTTTGTTTCCTCTGATACAGTATCCAGAAGAGACAAATTTTGAAGTCGCTGTTGCCCCGAAGTACTTCGTAGGTGGTTATTAATTATTTTGAGCATCGAAAAAGTGCGTTTACATGAGGGATTACTAACAGGAATGGTCAAGTAAATACACAAAAGGGTTTCAACATTAAGAAATGTCGCCTGCAACACATTGAGAATAAAGGACTCCGCAGTTTTTTATAGTAAGAATGTTCTGGGGAAAATATTCTCCTGGATCCCCTGATTAAAATTCTCTCTGACCACCAGTCCGACCGAATTCGATTTTTTGATCTAGAGGCGACTGAAACTGTGAACATCTTCGAAGGTCTGCGTAAATGTTCCATAAAAATTCTGAAAATATTCAGGCTCATTTCTTGAAGAAAAATAAGCATCTTTTGTCTCTTGGCATTTTTTTCAAAGTGCTTCCTTCTCCCGGAAAAAAATAACAAACAAACAAAAATATTTTTTGTATTTTTTTACGGGAAAAGGAAGCAACTTGAAGACAAACACCAAGAGACAAAAGATGCTTATTTTTGTTCAAAGAACACGCCTACCGGTTTTCAGAATTTCTTAGACAAAAATAATTTCGACCAAGAATTTCCCTAAAATTTTATTTTTTTCTGCTTCAGAAAAATCCCAAAATATTCAGGCAAGTTCTTTAGGTAAAAATAATCAGCTTATGCCCCTTCAACTTTTTCTTCAAAGTGCTTCCTTTTCCGGTAAAAAAATTGCAAAAAAATTATTTTTTTCTGTTTTATTTTTTTCCGGGAGAAGGAAGCACTTTGAAAAAAAAAACACCAAGAAACAAAAGATGTTTATTTTCTCTAAAAAATGAGTGAATATTTTCAGAATTTTTATGGAACATTTAAGCAGACCTTCGCAGATGTTCACAGTTTCAATCGTCTCTAGGTCAAAAATCGAATTCGGTCAAAGGGAATTTTAATCAGGGGGCCCAGGAAAACATTTTCCCCAAGTTTCAGAACTATCAACTGGTCCTTTATATATTTCAGCAGGCGACTTAAGCCGACATATATCAAAAATTGATGCAATTTATCTGGAGATAGCTCGGAATCTATGTCGCCTCTATAGGTTGATACTAATGCATTGATCATTACAGTGAACTGATTATTAGCTTATTTTGCATCCTCATACTCTTTTTCCTAATTTTCTTTATTTTCAGATTCTTTTTCTATTTGTTCATTATCGCCAGATTCACTAGAATCGTTTCCTAATGGTTCTTCCTGTTCGCAGTCCTCATCACTGGTTTCAAAATCAAAATTTTCTCAGTTATTTTCTCGGGTTTTCTAGATTGTTTGTCTCAGGTTCTTGAATTTTCGCATCATCATTATCAGTAGATTTATTTTCATTAATGTGAAATAGACCGAAAAGCTGATTCGTCATCTGGCACGTGCTGACTGCCGAAACTTAAATAGTAACGTCTGAGGAATTGCCAACAAATTGGTCTGTTAATTGATTGCATCTTTTTTTAATACGCTGAAAAAAATATGTTCAGTGAATGAAAGTTCATTGAGAATTTATGAATCTGTTTATTGATGTAATGTATATGTTCATTAATACAATGTACACATTTATTGTTACTATGTAAACGTACATGAACCGATTCATTAATATTACGAACATATTTTTTTCAGTGTGATGCAGTGAATAAAGATTAAAAAAATGAATATTCAAGAATATTCAAACACGATAAACACAAACAATAAATTCCTATAGACTTGACATTGAAATATGAAAAAAATTGAAATGCAAAGGAAGAACTATAAAATGATTTCAAGTTCAAATGATATAAAATGTAAATAAACGACAAATGTTCGTGAACACATTCTCGCATGAATCATTCTTATTTTGTCATTTTTGTTGCAATTGAGATCTGATGAAGATGATATGGAAAAGGGAAAAAAGAAATGTATTTCATGATAGTAAATATCATTATTGCTATCAGTAAAGCGAAAATAAATAACGACATAACAAAGAAATAAAATTTTTACATCGCTTTTTTACCTCAATAAATCGGGAAATGGGGGCCCCTGGAAAAGTGGGGCCCTAGGCGCGCGCCTAGTGCGCCTAGGCCTAAAGGCGCCCCTGCAGTAAATCGGGGAGGAGTATAATGGTTAGTTTGTTAATATTACATTTATCTTCAAAACTAAAGAAACAAAGGTAGTGTACCATGATCATGTTACACCCTGTATACAGATATTTTTGTCAAAATACATTGTGACAAATAAGATTAGGTAACATGGATATCGAAGGCCAAACAATAGTTTTCAAGCAGATTGATTTTTGGAATAACCAATATATAAATAACTATTATCAGACTAAAAGAGATTATCAGTATTTATGGTAAATATATAAAACATATTTTTTATGACTCACAATGTACATCTTTATGTTGACGTCTATTTCCAGACAGATGTCTGAGCATAAAATAATAAAATAAGAATTTGTCCTAAATATTAACAGCACATCTCTGATGGCAAAAACATTAAAGAACAGTCAGGGCCAGTTCAAGCCTACTGTATAACCCAGGCAGTCTGATTTTGTCTCTCTTTGTCAAAATATACATTTTTTATTTTTATACTTTTGACTGGTTTAAAAAATTTCTGATGTAAGCTATTTAAGCGCCCTAAGTTTAGTTATTAGGGTTTGATTTTCAACAAAATAACAATTTTTATTAAATTTACTTTAGAAAAGGAAACTAGAAATGAATTATCATTTCTAGATGTTTTAATTAAAAGAGTTGGTCCAGATGTATGTACTATACTGCCTTACTGCCGCAGGGCCCGTAGGTCAATTACTTCCACATCCACGTAGCGGGGTGGAAGTATAGCAGATAATCGCAAAAAAATTTTGTTTCTTAAAATAGGCTTAGAATGTCATGAAACGTCGATATTTTAAATTTGAACGAAAAAAAATTATCTGTCTGTCGGTCAGTAACTTTTTTGTACGCACATTTTCTCAGGAACGATTTAAGATATTGACTTGACGAGATCTGGAACTAGATTATGTTTTGCGCTAATTCCGGTGAAGAGTTGGTGGTTAAATAGGGGTAAATAAGGAAAAATAAGTAACGCAAGCTGGTTAAAGTACAGAAACTTGGAATTTGGTGTATATAGTAGAAATCAAGGTATCATATTTTTTTATAATATTTTTCATGTAGCGATGAGTTTCCAAAAAAATCCACCTACCTCCTGGACTATAAATTTGCTAAGCACTCGGAAATAAATTATCAAACAGAAAATATCGTTGCAAACCTTTGCATTACTCTAATACATTTTAGTAGGCAGGTTCGGGTTGTTTTTGCCTTGGTTCAAATTTACTGTATTTACAATAAAAACATCTAGCTTAAAGAGACAATAGTTTAAAAAATTGTTTTTGATTGTTTGAAAAGTTGGAACTGATGCGAGGTTGAAAAATGTACCTGTGCCCGAGGTCGTGACGTCAGTTACTAGACACGCGCTTCTCTAGCTAACGCAATATACGTATCTTGTAAATGTTTACTTACGTTTAGGCTTGTATCTAGTATCCGTCCTGTTTCTGCACCCGAGAAAATCGGAGAACTTTAGTTTGACAACAACAGGCGTTACAAATGTTTGTTTCAAAAAGTTCTTTTACATATAGTAGGAATCATGAATGTTGTCGCTGACGTCATCATCTTTTAATTTCCGAATTTCATGTTATTCATCTCTAAAACATCGTTACACTTGGAACTTCTGTCGTTACCACAACAGACGCTACTTTCTGTTATTTACATTCTAATGCGGTAGTATTTAAGCTGAGAGAAAAATCTCATGACTTTGATAAAAATATAAACTGATGACGTGAACGACAACATTAACGATTAGTATATATACAGTGTGGCTCATTTAAGATGGAAACACCTTAATAACTTTTTTCTTTTTTATCCGACTTGAACCAAATTTTATCAAAAGAACAAATTAGGATCTACTTATGGCCACAAAAACATTCGCGTCTTACAAATGCAAAGCCACCTGCGGTACCAAAATAAATAGAAAAAATAAAGAAATCATATTAGGCATTTTTTTATCCAAAATTTCAGCAATATTAAAGACTATTGAAATTTTGTTTAAAACAATGTCCGAATCCGAAAATATCATTTTAATTGTTTTTTTTTTCTTTAGAAAATTGTGCTATGACAATTTTGTTTGAAATCAAACGTAAGCTGTCTGGTAGTTGTCCAGTGATTTGTATTTTTTTTTAATTTTGTCGAAATTTTGGACTTCAAAAACAAAATTCAATATCTTTTAATATTGCTGAAATTTTGGACTCTAGGTTTTTGGACAATTCTGAACAATTTTCAATAATAAAGTTTTTCGATAAAAAAATGCCTAATATGATTTCTTTATTTTTTCCATTTATTTTGGTACCGCAGGTGAGTTTGCATTTGTAAGACGAGAATGTTTTTTGGCTATAAGTAGATCCTAATTTGTTCTATCTTTTGGTAAAATTTGGTTCAAGTCGGACAAAAAGAAAAAAGTTATAAAGGTGTTTCCATTTTAAATGGGTCACACTGTAGACAGAACAGAGAGGGAAGCTGCCAACATATACACACACGGAGTATTCGTTTATTAATCCTTATTAATTATTAAAAGTAATTGAATTTCTTAAAATTAAAAATGTATTAAACATAAGGCAGGTCCCACAACAGGAAGGTTTCGACTGGCAGCTGTCACATGGTCCATATATTGAGCTTATTTACGAATACAAAAATATTTCTCAAGTCAAAGTAGTTGGGGTCTGTTTAATATACAGAACGTCCCAAAAATGCTCTCCTAGATATCTTTTTTTACTTATTGCAGATTTTACTTTTTATTTTGCTTTACCTTAGCAGATCGGTATACAGGGTGTCTACCTGTGTAACGGTTAATTAAATAAAAGCTAAAAACACAAATTTCTGGGAAACATGAAACCATATCTGGACGCAAGCGGGCAGGAGGAGGGAAACTTAAAAGGAGCATCTCACAAACACCTATAGTTTACTGCAGACTTACTGTCCGCAAAAAAAGTGTCGGGGTATTTGATTTTTTACCGCAAAGTGAAGGGCGCCGATATTTTTTATACCGCCTAGATAGATGAGAGGAAGTATACACTTCTCATCCTATATTCCTACCCCATACGTCATGTGGCTCTCACTGCTGGCAACAAGCTTATCCTTACATCCAATCCTGCGTATCTAGTCGATCCGGCGGTATATAAAGCATCCAGTCTGGACTTCGGGAAGTGGCAGCAATGCCTACCGTACGCTGGCAAATCAATCAATCAGTCGATCAATCAATCAAACAGTTCATTTACATATGTATGAATTATTCACTTGTAATCTATTTATCACAATGAAACAGTTTGTAACAGTAATACTAAGCCGTTTAGGAGGAAAGAGTATTATTGCGTAATAACCCAAGGAGCTGCATTCCAAAATATAATTTTTAAACACCCTGTGTATTAAGAAATTGAAGTTACGTCCAAAATTAATAAATATTTCTTTTTGCAAAAAATTTATTTTGAAGGCAACAACTGCAATATCATTGGACAAAACAAGGTTCTAAAAATAAAATATGCCGTCATTAAAATATGCAGTACATAGGGGCTCTTACTGATTTGTTAAAAACATAATCCGTATCTTATCAGGCTTGGATTAAACATACTCGAATAGGCACTTATTTAACCTTTTATTAAAACAAAATACGTATTGTATGGACGATAACAGTTATTAATTTATTTCACAATTCCCGTGCACTATATGTTAACAAAGTAATGTAGACGAGACCCTGTATATTACGTGGGTTTTCTAGTAACTTTAACGCGGCACGACAACGTCATTTGAAAAATGATTCAAAATTGATGATAATTAACCTCACTCTCTATTGAATGGTATTTTTTTACAACTAATCTAATAGTTCGATTCACTATTAACAGCATCTGCTATATTTTGTGGGAAGTAACGGTCCGATTTTATTTTAGTGTAATAAATAATAGTCATGCCATGTGACCCAATATTTATCCTGTATAAATTGTCTACTAAAACTGAATTACTTATCAGTGCAATAAACGTATTAAACAAACATAATTTATACATACCGTAAGGTTTTTGTGACATTGTAAAACTCTCAATTTACACAGGTATTTTCACATCATACGCACACTCTGCATCAAGTACACACTGAGCACTACTTGCTTATCACTATCAGGTATTTATGTGATGTTATTAAAGATAACTATTTATGATCGTGTATATGTTAAAATATTGGTAGTGAGCGAAACTTAGTTAATTTATCATAATTTGATTATAACCTAGTACCTACAGTGAGACTACAACTCCATTCTGTAACTCGATCGTTTCTTTTTTAAAAATGGAATAATTTAAAAAATTCTTATCTAGCTGAGATAAAAAAAGATAAACTCATTCGTCTTGTATATAAGGTGGATGAACACAGTAATCTGCGATTTGTCATAGCTTGAGGGTTAAAAATACAGTGCTAAAACCCAGTGCAATAAGCTGTAGGCATTGCAAAAAAAATGGTTTCACTGTATTAAATTTAAATAAGTGCTCTTTTTATGGTAGAAATACATCACTTTGTCGAGAATATTGCCATTGGAACTGACATTAAATTTCATATTGTTGATGATGTTGATGATCACGAAGATAATGTAGTTACTAAAAATAGATTTTTAATTTTCATTTCTACTTTTATCAGAATGTATGTAAGGAGACAGATATAATACATACAAATATTAATTAAGCTTAACATAGCTTCCAGAAGTCAAATGTCTCGAATTAGACTCAAACAAACCTTAGTCCAAAAGTGAATTCTGACAAATAATTATAAACTAAATTTGGATGGATTCATGTCTCCTAAGGGGTTAAAAGCTATAATTTCGATAAATTAAAGATCCAGCGAAAATCTTTGAGCTCCCGACAAAAAATAATTGGTATGCTGATTTTTCCAATAGTTACTTGCTTGTAAAATCAGGACATTAGTTTTTCTAAAGCAAAGTTAACAAAAACTAACCTTGTGCGTAACAATGTCACAAGATCGTCTATTCACTTAGCTATTTTATTAATAGAAAACATAATTGAATTATTTTATAGAATAGTTTGGCTCTTTTTCAGAAAAAAATCTAGTGCTACGGTCAGGAATCGAACTCGGAACTTCGGGGTGAACATCGTCTTCTTGACTTTCGACCACGCAGTCATAGTCATTCATAATACGTGCACATTTTGCATATTTTGCTATATATGCCATTAATAACTTCTAAAACGACGTTTTCGGCTATTAATTTACACTCTCTATAGGGTACCAAGTTCCCGAAAAAATTTTACCAATAAAATAGTGATTATGTCATTATTTCATTGATTAAGAGTGGGTATACCTCGACGTCTTATGGAAAGCAGCACGGACTGCAGTGGCTTAAAAACATAATTATAAGATAATTATCACTACCGCAACTAAAATTAAATAGATATGCGTACCAAGCAGAAAAATTCAAGCATTAAATTATTACATGTGTACCTACAGACAACAAAAACGCTACATATAAAGCAATGTTCAACTACTCCCTCTGGGAAGATATAAGTTAATGTACTCACGGAAATCCATCAAAACGTAATGCCACATTAGATAAATGGCATTACAATGAGCAAAATGCATAATTTTTTTAAACATCACAGATGAATAGATCACTAAAAGACATTATTTTTCCAGTATTTTATTTTTGTTTTATGTTCTAATTAAAGGTTAAAAAAATTATTTACTGCAGCTGTCAATTGAACTACGTTTAAATGGACGGAAAACGTATTGTGATTGCGAATGTGTACATATTATTTATGTTGTGTTATGGAAAATACAAAGAAAAGTAGCTATAAATATTGTATTGTGCCCAAATGTACAAATACTACAATAAAAACTCCAGAAAAGTTATTTTTTAATGTGCCTAGACGCGATAAAGTTAGGAAGAGATGGTGCAGAGCTATGAGACGCGACGACCGAAATGCAGAATTATCGTCATCCTCAAGATTATATTGCTGCCAGGATCATTTTGATGTAAATTTACCCATTAAAACTAATTATTCTATAATAATATTATGAAAATATGTACCTAACCCTAATATTATTGTGATAATTTGTTTACATATCATGGTGAATTTTGTCACTTTCCTATTAATAGGAATACAAAAGTTTAATAACTTCTGTTAATAGGAACCTTGAATTAACATGTATAAATGTATAAGAACGGTGGGAATAATGTAACTTCTCGACGTTCTACATATTATCCTGTACCGTCCTAAAGTTCCAGGACGCTACAGAATATATATAATTTAATTATGGGGTTCTTAAAACCACTATAATAGCAGATACTTTAAATTTGTTAACTTTTTGTTCACAGAAACCTAGAGCTGCCGAAGTCCTCATCCCCACTCGAAAATCTATCTTTAAAATATACACCGAGCGCCATCTGTACTTTACAAGCAAACCCAACCGATTCTTAACGAGTAGACTTGAATTAACTTTAAAATATACACCGAGCGCCATCTGTTATTCTACCAGCAAACCACCGGCTCTTACTAGTTAGAAACCTAGATAGTGTTGGTAAAAATTAAACAATAAACTTTAATTAATAAATTTGAAGCAATAGAAATTTAGTAACAAATAAGAATTACTAATGGGAAGTAAAATAGTGCAATAATTAAGTAGATTTGATAATAAAAACAGAATTTTAAGTAAATACTTTTTATCATTTTGCGGTTGGCAACGATTGATAGCTATTTTAGAGGAGACAATAAATTAGGCATTTCCGATTCTTGAAGCCAAGAACAAGACGTGTTTGTGCTGTCTTGCCGCAGATTTAAAGCCTCAAATTCCTGGAGATAGGTAATTAAATAAACCAATATCTACTAAATTATAATCATTGACATTTATTGATTAATGTATATGTATTTAATTTGTAAAATTGCCAGCATTCAACCCGATGTTAAGGGATATTTAATAGGTTAATTTTTGAAGTGCTTGGATAGAGATGCACGCGTGCCATAAAAAACAGCGTCAGTAGCTAAAATCTATGTTGGATAAGGAATTACATTTAATTCTGTTGCTTATTGTTAAGGGGAATTAATTGTGAATTTAAAGTTTTAAACGCGATTTAAATATAGGTTTGGGCAATAGTAGAACGCGGTTTTTTTTAAATTTTGTAAGGTTATAAAAATATCTTGGAATTTGGTAGGGCATTTTTAGAAGAAACGTTAAGGTCTTAAAGCATTACGTAGGGTATTAACGCACCCAGAGTGCCTTTTCAAACAAGTAAATGCAAGGTAGAGTAACACGATGGACTCTTTTAGGTGTGAGGTATTAAGTACCAGCCTGATGAGCTAATAAGTACCAGCCTGATGAGCTAATAAGTACCAGCTTGATGAGCTAGTAAGTACCAGCCTGAGGTATTAAGTAGCAGCCTGATGAAGTATTAGGTGCCAGTTTGAAGAGGTGGTAATGACCAGCCAAAGATAAGCCTTAGGTGTCAATTAAAGTGACCAGCTTGATGGTGATGGTCCTGTGAGGATAACCTTATTTAGCCCAGGAGGAAATTGTTTGCCCACATCCACACATGTCACTGGATATGGAAGTTGTATAGCGACAACATATTAATCAGTCTAGTCTCAACGTTTATCAGTAAACGTAACAAACAGAGGAAGGGGAAGAAGAGATTTGAGTGGGACGAGGCGCTCCGGCAGCTCGTGAGCAGGATTTGTGGTGAGAGTGTCATTCTCATTTGAACATCAACACGCTCAACTTCTTGTGGAATTTTCAATTAACATATAATTTTTAGCCTTCAGCAAATGTAAATTTTTATCTTTAACTTTTCATCGGCCGTCAGCCTTATAACATTCTTACTCCTACATATAATTTATGTAAGGAAGGTAGCTACCCTCTAAATTCAATTTTTTGTTAATAAAATATCTAAATTTATATCAAATATTTACCATTCCAGTTTTGTCTTTAAAATTTTAATATACAACTTATTTTTCTTACTTTGTGTTTTTCATAATAAACTTTCTAAAAACTCATGATACCTATGTAAACAATAAGGCCACTGAATAGCCACAGTATTACATTTTGAAAACCAGTAAGGCATAGGTATCGAGCAATTGGCTATTGGCGCCTAACAATTCTAAATTTTAATTAATTTTCGAACCACGACCCAGCCTCCACAAAATAAGTGAGAACCGGGTAGTTTCATCGTTCCTATTCCACTCAGGGGCAGGAATTGATGTTACAAAGTGGCGCCCAACGTGGGGCCTGCGAGTATAGAAGTTGAGTGTTATCAAAAAAAAAAAAAAAAATAAACTTTGAGCTGTTGAGACAAATTGTCACATTTTTAATTTTGTCCTATTTTTTGAATTTTCTTACTGTTTATATATTTGTGTGTATTACTGATATTATGTGTATTGTTTATGGTTGAGACCTCAAGATTTGATTAGATTAGTTTTGCAAAGTCGTGTATACTTTTGGGTTAAATTAAAGAAGATTAAACATTGCGGTAAGACAGTTACAGGAAAATTTTTGAGTCCTTATTGTAGGAATAAGATAATCGTAGGGTGAAATACGAGTTATCGTAGTAATTTTGAAAAAGTCTAGAAAAATAATACAGGGGCACAGGGGTTATAAATACTTAGTAAGCCAGTGAATTGAATTTTGATATACCTTGCAGTTTGTTAAATTTGAATAGTCGAGTTAATCAAAAGTAAACAAAATGTCTGAAATTTTCATACCTACGTTATTACAAGCTGATCAGGTTGATTATGAGTTACGCGTAAGAGGTTGTACTACAGTTAGGGACACAGAAACATGCTGTAGACTTTTAACACGAGCTCTAATAGCCAAACCAAGTAATGATTTATCTCTGAGAGATCCATTATTTAATTTTAATACAGAGAAAGTACAAGTAAACAATACTTTAGATTCCATCAAAAATATAATTAACAGTTTAGATAATCCTACGGAAGATGATTTGCCAGTAAAACAGGTTAAGTCACAGTTGGTACATATTATGGTACGTATAAATAGAATGCCTATCCCAGAACAAAATTCTGAGGAGACGGTAACATTTCAAAACGAGTCGAGGGCTACGATTTACTTACTAGAAGCAGATCTTTATGATAAACTGAATTTAGAAGTAGTAGATGATTTAGCATTACAAGTAGGCACTGGTGTAAATATAGCAACTAGTCCTAGTACTAAGTTTGTACCTATCTATAAGTGGGGTGTCACGTTTGATGGCCAGCCTAATAATGTAATTTCATTTATTGAACGAGTTGAAGAGTTAGCAATAGCTCGAAACGTCACTAAAAGAGAATTATTCCAGTCAGGGTTAGATCTTTTTTCGGGACCAGCTCTACAGTGGTATCGATCTGTTAGAGGTAGTAATGAGGTTAGGACTTGGGAAGAATTGGTAGAACAGTTGAAAAATGATTTTTTACATGAGGATTTTGATAAGAGTATGAGTGATTACATTGAAAAGAGAACACAACATGTGGATGAGCCAGTACATATTTATATTAGAATCATGGAAGCTTTATATAATAGACTAAAAACAAAACCAAGTTTAGAAGAACGCATTAAACAAATTAGAAAGAATTTATTGCCATATTTTGCTACTCCTTTAGCATTATTGACTATAGATACAATTTCAGAATTAATTTCAAAGTGCAAAAAAGTAGAATACGCTGAAGAAAGTACAAAAAAATATATACCGCCTCCTATGAGAAGTAATTTAGTGGAAAAGGATCTTTTGTATGTTGGGTTGCCTTCTTTAGATAAGAATAATGTTAGGGAATCTCATGAAAAGTCTGTTAAGTCTGTATCACCACCAAAATCAAATTTTAAACCTAATCGTAGAAGTCAACCTGGGCAATCAAATGTTAATGAAACCAAAACTACCAAGACACCAGTAATCTGTTTTAATTGTAAAGGTGAAAATCATGTTTTTAAACAATGTAGAGCTAAAAGAAATAAATTTTGCTTTAAATGTGGTGAATCAAATGTCACATTTAAAGAGTGTAAAAAATGTTCAAAAAACTAACAAGGGGGCCACGTAAAGTTAGTCAACGTCCAAATCCCCGTAGTTATAGTAAGTTTAAAAATGTTGTGACTAACAAATCAGATTGGAATTTTTGGTTAAGTAAAGTAAGAAATTTTTACAAAACTTACCGTAGAGTTAGTGATGAAGTACGAGTAACACCTCTATTGTTGTCTAAAAATGGTGACGATAGACCTTACATTTCAGTTTTTTTATACGATAAGAAATTTTTAGCTTTAGTGGATACTGGTTGTAATCGTTCTGTAGTTGGAAGCAATGGTGTGAAAATTTTAGAACAATTTAAATGTAAATTTGTAACGTCAGATCTAAGATATGTAACGACAGCAGACGGTACTCCTCAAACTGTCACAGGTATAGCTCACTTACCACTCAAGATTAACAACATAGTTCGAATACTTAAGGTTTATATAGTTCCATCTTTGCCTAGTTCTTTTATTTTTGGTATAGATTTTTGTAGGTTATTTGGCATTCATTTAGATTTTGAATCAAATACTTGGGTAAATAAAGTTGGTAGCATAAGAGTTTCAGCTCTGTGTCGTGTGAACACAGTTGAGACCAATGATGGCGGTTTGGCTGACTTAACTGGAGTTCAGCTCCGGCAAGTTGAAAAGGTCAAGCAGTTATTCAAGGGACTTAGTTGTGGGAAGTTAGGCCTTACCGATAGGATGGTATATCATATAGACACTGGAAATGCTGAACCTATCAGGCAGCGCCAATATCTTTTATCACCACATATGATGAATATTTTAAATGAAGAACTTGACAAAATGTTAGAACAAGATGTAGTTGAACCTACTTTTAGTGAATGGAGGTCGCCAGTTTTATTAGTTAAAAAGGATAATGGAAATTATCGATTTTGTTTTGATGGTAGATCTTTAAATTCAGTAACTGTTAAGGATTCATATCCTTTACCTTTTGTAGACGGTATATTGAGTATGTTACGGGACGCTAAATATATCAGTAGCATAGATTTGAAAAGCGCTTTTTGGCAAATTCCACTTTCTGAAACTTCCAAACCCAAAACCGCATTTGCTGTTCCGGGAAGGGGCTTATTTTGTTTTAAAGTACTACCATTTGGTCTTGCAAACGCTGCACAGGCTATGCAACGGCTAATGGACATTGTTATAACACCAAAATTAGAAAATAAAGTTTTTGTTTATCTAGACGATATAATTGTCACCGCTTCTAGTTTTGAGGAACACGTATCAATTTTAAAAGAAGTGTTTGATAGGTTGAAGGATGCTCGCCTAACAGTAAATTATGAAAAATGTCAGTTTTTTAGAAAATCTCTAAAATATTTAGGTTATGTAATTGATACTGAAGGTGGATTACGTACAAACCCTGAGAAGGTAGAAGCGATGATCAGTTATCCTCGTCCTACAAATACAACCCAGATTAAACGATTTATAGGCATGTGTTCGTGGTACCGGAGATTTTTACCTCATTTTTCGACTTTAGTTGCTCCGTTAAATGATTTGCTAAAAGGGAAACGTGGTAAAAGACAACCAATTAAGTGGAATGAAAATGCAGAACAAGCATTCTTGGCACTTAAGCAAGCGCTTATCTCTACTCCAATCCTAACTAGTCCTGATTTTAAGTCAAATAATTTTGTTATACAGTGCGACGCGTCTAGTACAGGATTAGGTAGTTGTTTGACACAAGTACAGGGAGGAGAAGAAAAGGTAATTGCTTTTGCCAGTCGCTCACTAAATAAGGCAGAAAGAAACTACAGTATTTACGAGTTAGAAGTATTAGCCTTATTATTTAGTTTAGAGAGATTTCGGCCCTTCGTGGAAGGTCAGAAGTTTACAGTCATAACTGATAATTTAGCGGTTAGCTGGTTGCATAAGTTAAAGTCACCTACCGGCAGATTAGCTCGCTGGATGGTTAAGTTGCAACAATATGACTTTAATTTAGTGCACCGTAAAGGTAATTTAAATGTAGTTCCTGACGCTTTATCTAGGGTGCAGCGGGACGAACCGTCAGATAATGAAGAACAAAATTTCACAGTAGGTTCATTATCACTTAATCAGGAGAGTCTAGATGATTGGTATATTAAATTACGTACAAAAATTTTGGCAAATCCAAATTTGTATCCATTTTTTAAGGTAGAGAATAATTTAATCTTTAAACATGTTGCTAATAAATTACCGGTGAAAACTAATTTAACAGAATGGAAACTTTTGGTACCACTTTCACAACGGAATAATGTTCTAAAACAATGTCACAATGAAAGTACAGCAGCACATTTGGGGTATTTTAAAACACTTAAGAGAATTTGTGAAGACTACTATTGGCCTAAAATGCGTAAGGATATACTGAGATATGTCAAGTCATGCAAGACTTGCGGTTCGCAAAAAGTGTCATTTTCACGTTACGGTTTAATGGGGAAAGAAAAGAAAGTAGAATTTCCATGGCAAGTCATAAGCGTAGATATTTTTGGCCCGGTAACAAGAAGTAAAAGGGGTTTTTCATATCTTTTAGTAGTTTTAGATTGGTTTACTAAATATGTTCTCGTACATCCCATGCGTAATGCCACAGCTCAGACTATATCTAAATTTATGGAGAATGACGTATTTTTGATTTACGGTGTTCCACAGTTCATTATGGTAGACAACGGGAAGCAGTTTGCTTCATCAGTTTTTAAGAAACTGGCCGATCGGTACAAAGTACAAAAAATTTGGTTTAATGCATTGTATCACCCACAAGTAAATCCAGTCGAGCGATCGAACGCTACGATAGGTACAGCTATACGCAGTTATATCCAAGATAATCATCAGGATTGGGATGTAGAAATTTTCAGAGTTGCTCACGCAATCAGAACGGCTACTCACGAAGTAACTGGTTTCCCTCCTGCTTTCTTGAATTTCGGCCGTAAAGTTCCCATTTCAGGAGACTTTTACGGGCAAGTAGAGTCAACATCAGGCATTCAACTAGCTCCGGGTGATAGGAATAGGTATTGTGATGACATATCGAATCTTTCGGATACATATAAAGATGTAGTAAAGCGGTTAAATAATGCTTACCAGAGAAATCAGAAAACATATAACTTGCGTAGGCGGGAAGTTAAATATGAAGTAGGTGATAAGGTATGGAAGAAAAATAAGGTTTTGTCAGATGCTTCCAAACATTTTTCAGCTAAGTTAGCACCCAAATTTGTACTTTGCACAGTTCGCCAGAAAATTTCTAAATTAGTATATGCATTAAACCATGCAGACGGATCTGATGCAGGTCATTGGCATGTTTCTGATTTAAAAACGTACTATGGATCAAACTCTGACGTTTCAGTCGGGTAAACATTTTTATGATGCATTTTCTATTAAGTTAATTACCCATAAGTTTAGATTAGGCGCACTAATTTTAATTAAGATACCTGGAAGATTTTGTCTTGCGTTGATAGTAGTTTTCTAGTAGTGTAGTTTGTTGTCAGTAAACTTCGGAAATATTTTTCCGGCTGGATATCTTTTATCCAAGGGTTGAAGGGTGGGCCACGTTTAGTGGGTGTAGCGTCTTCAACGTCTGCACGCCACGCAGTTGATGTGAACCAAGCAAGTGAAACTCAGCAAGATTTGTCTCGAGGATATGGAATCCGATGTAGTAACGGTTAAGCCTTTTGTGATTATACGACATTTTGGTGATTTTCATGCGCTTGGAAATATCAATAAATGACAGAACATCGTCATTCTTCTTTGTGTTGTCCTTATTTTCATGTATACTTTCTATTCTTTCACTTCTATAATTCTTTAGTATTTCTGACGTTTCTGGAGAACATCCTACTTGAAATCTTCTAGTATCTTAATTTTGGTTAAGTGTTCTGACTAACTTCGTTCTAGTTTTGTTAGTATAAACTTTAGTTACTTTTCGTATTATATTTTCTAGATGTTTACAGGTAAGAAGTAATCATTATCCTAGTTCGTAGGATATTTAGAGGCCATTAAAGGAACTTGTTCCGGGATGGGGATGGACTAGTTTCGGCCGGGCTGTCTTGAATGACAGGTGGTTAAGGAGGGTCGAGCGTAAACATGGGTAAGGGAGCTTGTCAGTCAGGAGTGACCTAGGTCGTCTGACGGTCTTCGAGAGACATATCTCAGCCTCCCCGCTTCACCTCAGCCCTTGGCCAATCGCTCGATCGAAACACTGTTCATCGCGCCTGAAGCAAGAGCTTTCCAGAACAATGGTCCTTTTTGTTGTTTAGTCGTCACGTATTTCTAGTTCAGCCTCTTGGAGCTATATCCAAAGTATTTTAGTAGATACGTACGTCTAATTTCAGCCCTTTGGAGCTACATCCAAAATAAATTTGTTTGATTTATTAACAGTCTGGATATTTTATCCCACTGTTAAGGATAGGCAGAGAACTTGGTTCCTGTATCGTGGTTTAGATGTGCTTATGTCTACTCCAATTTCAGCACTGGCAGCCGCTACAACGCTGCTCAGGCACTACACCACAGTGTCTGTGGAGACTGATGTTTGGGTCCTCTCCTAAAACATTTTATGTTTCCTTTCCGAACTCTCTTCAAAAGGGTTTCTTGTATGTGAAATGCTATACAAGTTTTATATCGATTTAATTCTACTTCCAATTTTGTGTCTGAATAATTAGTATTCAGGGGATATTTTATATCTGGTGGAATGTGGTATTGAATAGATTATGTTTTTGGAGCCTCTCGGCCTCGAAGTAAGTGAAATATGTATAGTGTATATGCTAATATGGCTTGGATTAGTACTACATTGACTTTACCGATTGTGTCTTTCCCAATTTTGTCCTTATTGAATTTGTCGTTACTGATTTTGTCCCTGAAATATTAGGCGTGTAGTACGCGAAGCTACTATTGAGTACTAAATCCTCTCTTATAGCAGCATTCACTAGTATGTAAGATATTTACTTTTAGTTATTTAGTAAGAAGTTAAGGTCTAGGAACCGTAGCTGTCTTATAGCTTAATTTAGTTACAATTCGGTTTATAATTATTTATGGTTAAGTAACCATATCTCAATTATTTTAAGTTAGCTTTAGTTATATCCATCAGCGGATAAGTAGAAATTGAAGTCTCAATTAATAGGAAAAAATACATGTATGGAAGTACACATATTTTTTTGTAGAGGGAGAGAGAAAGTGTACCGTCCTAAAGTTCCAGGACGCTACAGAATATATATAATTTAATTATGGGGTTCTTAAAACCACTATAATAGCAGATACTTTAAATTTGTTAACTTTTTGTTCACAGAAACCTAGAGCTGCCGAAGTCCTCATCCCCACTCGAAAATCTATCTTTAAAATATACACCGAGCGCCATCTGTACTTTACAAGCAAACCCAACCGATTCTTAACGAGTAGACTTGAATTAACTTTAAAATATACACCGAGCGCCATCTGTTATTCTACCAGCAAACCACCGGCTCTTACTAGTTAGAAACCTAGATAGTGTTGGTAAAAATTAAACAATAAACTTTAATTAATAAATTTGAAGCAATAGAAATTTAGTAACAAATAAGAATTACTAATGGGAAGTAAAATAGTGCAATAATTAAGTAGATTTGATAATAAAAACAGAATTTTAAGTAAATACTTTTTATCATTTTGCGGTTGGCAACGATTGATAGCTATTTTAGAGGAGACAATAAATTAGGCATTTCCGATTCTTGAAGCCAAGAACAAGACGTGTTTGTGCTGTCTTGCCGCAGATTTAAAGCCTCAAATTCCTGGAGATAGGTAATTAAATAAACCAATATCTACTAAATTATAATCATTGACATTTATTGATTAATGTATATGTATTTAATTTGTAAAATTGCCAGCATTCAACCCGATGTTAAGGGATATTTAATAGGTTAATTTTTGAAGTGCTTGGATAGAGATGCACGCGTGCCATAAAAAACAGCGTCAGTAGCTAAAATCTATGTTGGATAAGGAATTACATTTAATTCTGTTGCTTATTGTTAAGGGGAATTAATTGTGAATTTAAAGTTTTAAACGCGATTTAAATATAGGTTTGGGCAATAGTAGAACGCGGTTTTTTTTAAATTTTGTAAGGTTATAAAAATATCTTGGAATTTGGTAGGGCATTTTTAGAAGAAACGTTAAGGTCTTAAAGCATTACGTAGGGTATTAACGCACCCAGAGTGCCTTTTCAAACAAGTAAATGCAAGGTAGAGTAACACGATGGACTCTTTTAGGTGTGAGGTATTAAGTACCAGCCTGATGAGCTAATAAGTACCAGCCTGATGAGCTAATAAGTACCAGCTTGATGAGCTAGTAAGTACCAGCCTGAGGTATTAAGTAGCAGCCTGATGAAGTATTAGGTGCCAGTTTGAAGAGGTGGTAATGACCAGCCAAAGATAAGCCTTAGGTGTCAATTAAAGTGACCAGCTTGATGGTGATGGTCCTGTGAGGATAACCTTATTTAGCCCAGGAGGAAATTGTTTGCCCACATCCACACATGTCACTGGATATGGAAGTTGTATAGCGACAACATATTAATCAGTCTAGTCTCAACGTTTATCAGTAAACGTAACAAACAGAGGAAGGGGAAGAAGAGATTTGAGTGGGACGAGGCGCTCCGGCAGCTCGTGAGCAGGATTTGTGGTGAGAGTGTCATTCTCATTTGAACATCAACACGCTCAACTTCTTGTGGAATTTTCAATTAACATATAATTTTTAGCCTTCAGCAAATGTAAATTTTTATCTTTAACTTTTCATCGGCCGTCAGCCTTATAACATTCTTACTCCTACATATAATTTATGTAAGGAAGGTAGCTACCCTCTAAATTCAATTTTTTGTTAATAAAATATCTAAATTTATATCAAATATTTACCATTCCAGTTTTGTCTTTAAAATTTTAATATACAACTTATTTTTCTTACTTTGTGTTTTTCATAATAAACTTTCTAAAAACTCATGATACCTATGTAAACAATAAGGCCACTGAATAGCCACAGTATTACATTTTGAAAACCAGTAAGGCATAGGTATCGAGCAATTGGCTATTGGCGCCTAACAATTCTAAATTTTAATTAATTTTCGAACCACGACCCAGCCTCCACAAAATAAGTGAGAACCGGGTAGTTTCATCGTTCCTATTCCACTCAGGGGCAGGAATTGATGTTACAATCCAGTTATATATTTATATATACCTATGTATGTCAACAGTTATTTTTACTATTAATGTACCTACCTACCTAAAAGTACGTACTTAGTAAGTGACGGGAGGTATTTATTATATAAAAAAGTAAAGCATTGTAAGATGAAAAATATTAATTAATATAACTTTAAAACATTGCCTTGTTTACCTATTTTGAGGTTAGGTACATAAATAATTTGTTATATTTAACTACAGTAAAAGGATAAAAATGGGCACAATTGAATTAATGTTGAGAATAATGAATGACACATACCTTGTTGCTTTAGTACTCCAATTTCTGCACTAATAAAATCAGTATTAGTAGCAAAAAAGTTTATCATAAACACATCAACAACGGGCAAATTGCCACTCTGGCCCCGTAAAAACCCACTGTCCGTCATTTTTACCACTTAATAATTAAAATAAATAAATAAATGAATGATTTCTGTTATGAAAATATCAATACACATTTACAAAACACAAAACAATTTATGATTTAATCCGTTGGCAGATAGACGAGCATTAGATATTATGCCGAAT
The DNA here is from genome assembly GCA_963583905.1 of Stenurella melanura. NCBI lineage: Eukaryota > Metazoa > Arthropoda > Insecta > Coleoptera > Cerambycidae > Stenurella > Stenurella melanura. The sequence goes on along the minus strand of OY757313.1, from coordinate 42,869,012 downwards.
GACGTCAGACCAATAGCGTGGTGTTTTCAGTCACGTGGATATGTTCCCATAAAATTTTGAATTTCAAAGTCGTTTATTTAGGCTACACATTTTTTTAATACCTTTTCTTCATTACTTTCTCAACTTATATAACATATATAACGAAAAAATAATAAATTAATGCATTTCTAAAATTCATGCATGTTGCTCATTTTTAGAACTTATTCAACATTTCAAAAAATACAAATAGTCTTGATTTAATTTTTGAACTTTTGAAATAAGTAAGGATCATTAGGGAAATATATGTTTTAATCATAATAATTCTGCATCATTCACTGGCGTGTGGTTCTAGTAGCGGTGCTATATAACGCTACTAAAACCATATTCAATTTCGATTTCTGACAAATGGGACCAAGGATACATAATGTCTATGAACGAGATATTGGTTAATGTAATAGCGCTCTCTATGTCCTTACTGCTATGTGATAGGTTGAAGTGCGCGCGAGAACTCTTTGCAATAAAGATTCTTCAGCGGATTTTAGTCAGTCAATATATATGGTTTCATCATGCTAGTCTGTTTCTTGGTTATCAATACACTTAAAATTTGTCGAATTTGGCGAACTGCTAAAGTTTCTGCAGCTTTGTTAAATATTTATACCTACAATGTATTTACTAGCCCTTTTGGAAATGCATGTTTATATGATGTAAATGATGACATTGAGAAGTCAGTAAATACAAAAAAAATATTAATACGCATCTGGGGAGCAGTAGCGGCTCGTCAGGGCTGGCAGGGTAGGCAGTGCCCATCCAATTATCAAAGAGCGCCAAGGCCAAGCAGTAGTTAGTCGTAAAATGTTGCCATTAACTAATTTTAATAAAAAATTATAAAATAAAAAAGTTATTTTTATTTATGATATTTTTAATATTTTACCAAGTACATATTAATCTGCCTCCGCCAAGTTCACATACGAATTCACTTAATACCGGGTCGCTTGCCGCTAATATTTTAAGCGCATGAGCCTAGACTCTAACCACCATATGTTGGTCATTCTCTTCGATCTTATGCCTGCAATACGTATCAAAACGGGACGTATGCCTATGTCTTGCGTCTTTAGGCGATTTATATCTAGGGATGGCATGCCACGTCTAAAGAAAACTTAATAAACTTAAGAATATTGAGTTTTGAATTATTGAATAGAATATGTTTACATTTGACAATATATTAATAACAAACTGGAAAATGAAAAATAACTAATAAATGTGTTAAAATTGATTAAATGATTAATTAATTTCTTAATCTTAAGAGAATATTGAGAATATCAAATAGAATATTAATTGTGTACCTAATTTCTAATTTGATATTTGATAAGTAATAGAAAACAAAGGAAGTTAGTGTGACATTAACTATTATTATTATTATTATTATTATTATTATGAAAATAATATTATTTATAAATGATGAAATGCAAATTCAAGTAGACATCGGGCTTTATAGTTTGTGGGTGGAATGTGGATACTACCTGCCTCTTCCATTCCCTTTCTTTTACAATCGTAATTTCTCGCCAAACATCGTTTCATTTTCGGAAGTATGTAACGTTTATGTTTGTACAAGTGCCCACCCATAGCTAAAAGCCACAGGCCGCCACTGCTGGAGGGGTAATTAATACTTGTATTAAAAATATGTTTAATATACTCGTGAAGTACTGTCACCCAAAGGCACTCGTCCCTATAATTTCTTTCTCTCAAGTTACGAAATGTAATACAATTCGTATAAATTGACAGTCTATTCTTACAAATTAAAATTATCGCGCTCAACATTTAAACAGATAACAAACTATGAATTTATACTTTTTATATTGCAAGGCAAGTAGATATCCAAGCTTTCGAAAATTTTTATCTATGACATTCTAAGACCTAGTGATATACGACATATTCAGTGAATTTTCTATGTTCAAGTGTTTCTACTATAGAAAAGTGTGGCAAATTACCACTTGACTAAATGAAAAAAACGGAAATATAGTTTTTCGCCTGTTGCGTGAAAATGACATTTCTTTGAACACATAAAAGTGTATTCACGTAAAAATATCATTGTAGCATTCATACTACATTCTTTTTGTTCTTTATGTGTGAAGTAAAACTTGTGAAATACTTGCTTAATATTTGATTCACAGAGCTTCAAGAGAAATTTAATATTTCTCTTGCAAAATTAGTCGTTTTTGCAAACATCCCGTAAATTGTAATGTAACAATTTCAATAATACTGATAATACTTTTCTATGATATATATCTTTTTATTAATATATCAGCAACGTACATAAACTTTATCAATAACACAAATAATAAAGGTCCTTGTAGCGTAAGTGGTTAAAAATAACTACAAGCACCAACGAAAACGTTACCTTTGTATTTACACTAATGTCGATGGAATGGGGAACTTTGCATATTTTATGAGTAAGTACGGATCGAATGGAATGGCGGAGGCGCCAAGTTTCATTTCAAATGTCCTACAATCGATATTCTCGTTTTGGTCGACACGAGCAAAATTAATTGATATTTTCCATTGGTTCCAGTCTTCACAGACATTCTTTGCTAGTAGACAACTATACTCCGCACTATAAGGCTTCTCGATCGCACCGAATTTATTTAAGTATAGATACTAAAAAGATCCTTTGTGAAACATTGGTTTTGTTACAGTTCACAACTGTGGCCCCAGTCTATGGTGTTTGGAGAGGGATTGTAGTAATCGTATAAAGGGTGTTCAACTTTCATGTATTTGATTTATCTATGATGTACATTTTGAACACGTTTTATGTAAGTTATCAGAACTGAACTGACCACAAAATAAAAAAATAAAAATTTGATCTGGATGGCTGACCATGGTATTTCTATGTACTTTTCGACGCTGAATCCGAATTCGAGGACCGAAAAATTCGTATACACCCTTCAATTTTTATGTAGCGACAAAAACATCCCTTCAATAAGGTAGATTTATGAACATAGGTACCTATTATTAAGGAATGAATAGGGACTTTTTATCTCTGGTACTCTTCTTTTTTAATGCTAAGGGCTTCAACAATTCTCCGGAAGGGGTTGATACACCATTCGCAACCCTTCTAGGCAGAGAACTGCGTCATAAAAGCTAGCTTACAGGCTCTTGAGATTTCAAAGAAAATATTATAGAGGGTGAATGCCGCTCCGGAACCAAGCCTCCAGAAGGGTATAAACTACCCCCTGCTGGTTGGGGAGCACAGGGGTGGATGGAGATCTGGAAGAGCAAGTATTGCTTGTTTTTACTGCGGAATGGTCGCTGCATTGACGAGAATCTCCTACAATTGCCCTGACCGCATCTTGCAAGGGACAAAAACTACACCCCAAACCCCCCAAAAAGGGTTCGCAAAACTTTTAAAAAAAGAATTTCAGAGAAACAACTATGACTGAAGATAAAATGGGGTTTATGAATGAAAAGGACATGGAATACAGGTGATACTATGAGGGATATCGAGATGGATTGAATGCTGGAGTGAAAAAAAATCTATAGATATGGATTCCCGTATGTCTTCCCTCTCAGAATTAAAATCCTCAAAGTGCGGACAGAACAAGAACAATGTTGACGAAATTCTGTCAGTGAAAACGGTGCACACATTGAGCATTTGTATTGAAATAATAATTTTGTTAATCTGTTTATTTGTTGTTATTTTGTTGTTATTATTTATTATTGCAATACGATTTTTGTATAAAAATTAAAATGAAATGATTGTTTCCAAAACCTACCACCCTTGAGAAAAAAGAACAATATTTTTTAAAAAAAATGCCAATAACTCAAAAACGACTGTAGATAGACATACACAATGTTAATAAAAGTGGCACTAAAATTCAATTTTGCATTGATTTCTGGCGTCAGAAATGGTAGGCGCAAAGATGTGCTACGCAATTTGTTGAAAGTAGAATAATAGAATATTTGAACAAAAATATGGTGGTCACATTGAACATTTACGTCAGAATTTCGTCAACATTGTTCTTGTTCGTTAATAAAAATTTGTTGGTGTTGTGTGTAATTAAATAAGAATCCATATTTTTCTTTAAAAATTATTACAACTGTCTTTTGTTTTCATGGCATACTTGATGAAGTAAGGAATCTCTCGGCAAGATAAGGTGTTTCTTGATTTTTATTGAATAACTCGATATGGGGTGAAGTTAGGTATAGGGAATGTTTAAGTAACTCACCCTAAAATTCAATTTTCTTTCGAATGGTGTGAAAAGAAATAGTAGGTGCCATTTGAAAAAAAAATGACTTTTTGACAATTTTTGATTGCGACATTTGAAAATCGACTGCGCCCATATGGTACAAAATGGGACCACCGATGGGACATCAAAAGTTAGCCTGGACTTCCAGCTAATTGCTTCACAAATTTGGTTTCATAATTTTGAAAGATTTGCGGGATACAAATTTGTTCGTAAACTACTAGAGCGGCAATTTTTTAAAAAAAATTGGACATATGTCAAAAATTGTAATAGATAAGTTAACATAACTTAGGTTCTCTAAACTCAGAATTAGAAGACCAATCGAACCATGTAAAGAAAAATATAGGTTTCCATTTAAAATAAGAAAGTTGGTACCAATTTTTGGAACACATTGTATAGTTGGAGGACTGAAAATATTTTAGATAGAACGGGCATAATCGATTATGGCTGCATACCAAATTTCAAGTTTCTAATCCAACTGCAAGTTGAAAAACTTTTAATGAATGGCCTACGTGAATCACCCTGTATACTGTTTTTCAAAAATTGTATTTAGAAAGATGCAACACGTCGATATTTTGATATAAAACTAATTAAAAAAAACTTAATAGGAGTTTTGATTTATTGCAATTGAAGACATCATAGTTAGCACAACCATTAAACGAATACTCCAGGTCAGGTCAATTAATTTTAATGTAGTCATATCTAAAATGAAATAAATATAAACAGCACCAAATAAAATACAGTTATAATTATCAAGTGACGCATCTTAAAATTGTGATAATGTATACTTTCAATTAAATTCTTCACTCTTCAATGATTTTATTTCAAATACTATTTCATTCATTTTTTGAGTCGGAAGAAAAGGTACTTTTAAATACAATGACAAGGCATACTTATATTTATTATAATTATAACAATGTAATTAAAATATGAGAAGGCACTTAAATATTTTATACGAATAAGAGAAAATTTTTAAAATGGTACGGCCACGCTGAACTTAGTTTCTCACGTAACCGAGAAATTTTGTTTATTAGTTAACTTTACCTGAATTTTTTGCGAAAAGCCAATAATATCAGGTTTGTACTATACTATTAAATTTGAGCAACATTTTCTATGAAAATCGAAACTGCAAATGTATTCCTCTAAATTGTGTTGACAAAAAAATTCATTTAAACATTTTTGTAGCTTCTGAAAAAATAAATCAAATTTTAAAATTGGTATAACTTGTTAAAAAGTGAGCTTCAGCATGAAAGAAACATTTGGAAGGAAATACATCGGTTAGAGCGACACAGCTGAGTGTCCCGACAAATCGTCGTCCATTCTGCACTAATTGATTTATATGTGACTAATTCCTGCTACTCGTGCGCCTTGAATTGACTAATTAGGTGTGCTGAATGCTTGCATAATAAAATAAAATAAGAAGTGTTACTTTTGTCTTGTGGCCCGCAACACACCCCCTCTTTTTTGGAAAAAAAAGTGTTTTTTCGACTTTGTTACAAAAAATAATCTTTAAACAATCAAATATTATAAATCTCTATCGTTAAATAAAGTATATTCAATGGCGTTAATTACATTATCTTAAAATGTTTTAAGCATATACAAAAAATCGGTAAAGGTATTTATGCAGAACTTCTCCCTTTATTTGGCACCTCTTTATTATTATATATTGTTTCTGTTGAATGTCTACCAAGCATATTTTTTTAACTAAAAGTATATCAGATTTTCTTTATGACAAAAGTGACAACTACATTCTAAATATTATTTCCTATCAGCCTTTATACTGCCTTTCTGTTGGAAAACAATTTGACAGAGGAAAATAACATTTGGCATGGAGAGAACATGCTGACATTTTTGGTGGAAAACATACTTTCTAAAAAATAATTAAGAAATAACAATAATATACAGAATATATACTAAGGCCAAGAAGTGTTAGTAAAGCAAAAAATCAGCGGCATTCTGGTCAAAAGATAGTATAGCTATTATGTAATAGTTAATCGGCACCTCGTTCTACTATATAATCCCATATAATTCAGAGAAATATATTAAGTGTTACCCGCCTACCAGAGATGAAAACCACGACTAGGTTATGTGTAATTGGTACAATCGACCAAATAGAATAAATGTTTGAATGCGGTGCCTTCATTCCTAATAATAATTGTTCAACTACTGTGCAATTTGCGGAATAACTCTCATAAACGAACTTCACGAGCCCATCCTACGCATTCAGTGGCGTCACATATATATATTTACAATAGTAACTGTTTTATGCAACGGACAAATATTTGCCGCTGCGCTGCTATAAAACGTGGAGAGAATGTTGCCAGATTTAAGCATAATATTTTAAATGAATAATTAACACAATCCGGCTGCTTTCATTTCTTCGAATTACGTAAGTACGTGCGAATTTACGAAATTCCGCACGCCCCTGGTTCTTCTCACTAGACTTATTGGCCTTACTATAGGTAGTATAATATATACAGAGCAGAGCGTCTCACCGGGGACTGAATCGATCGATATTTGAAAAAGTATACAATAATTTTTTTTTTTGTAAATTATGGGAGTTACTAAAGTCAGTGTGGCCAATCCAACCAAAATTACAAGCATGTGGTGCTTTCGAGTCATACTGGAAGTCGATACCAACTTGCTTATTTTAAACAATAATAACAATAATAAAATTTATTTCCCAAATTATACATATGATAGATAATACAGTTAATACTTAATAATGACAATACATCCAAAATATCTGTTTCTTATATGATATGTAAATGACGGATGTAACAAGAATATGTTTTAATAATAATTTTAGGGGTAAATAAACGAAGCAAGGGCTCATGAAAGTAACCTTATAAATGAGCCCGTAATGAATTTTGATGTAAAATTAACATTGAAGTGTTGACATAATTAAATAATAAATCTAAATAATATATCTAAAATCTACGTACAGCTTAAATAACAAATCTAAATAGTATGTCTAAAAATCTACGAAGGTACAGCTTATTTAAGGACTTCATACAAATATAATTATTAAGTAATTTAATTTAATTGTTTATGTGTACGTTTATAACTTAAAAATAGGGATGAAGCTAATCTTGGAAATTGTTGCACAAGAACAAACCGAAGGAGTAATGAAAAGGCAGAAAACATAGTGTTTCTATTTAATGTTTCATATTTAGTAAGTATTATTTCTATCTATTAATTGATGTATTTTTAATCTTGGTGTGGCGTCTAGCCATTTTTTTTATCAATCCAATAGAGTTTATTTTCTTAAAGAATGATGGAGTTTCAGCGAAATTGATGGGACTAAGGTAGGTGTAACATCTTTGACCTATAGTTTTTTCAGTTTTGGGAACTACAACAGATTTACTTTTATATCTGATAAATTTTGAAGGAATAGCCTTGCATCTAATAAAAGCGTTTCATTAAAAAGTTGATCTGTTGAGTAACGATAATCCTTCCTATATATGATTTTAATAATCCACTTTTGCGCGCATTTCAATTGTTTTAAGTAATTATTCGTTACTCCACCCCATGCTACAATTCCGTAATTGATGTGGGATTGTACGAAGGCATAATATAATATTCTCAGGTGTTGTATTTGAAATATATCTCGATAATATTTGAATCTACCGAATATATTTCTAAGTTTTTTAACAATAAATTCAATTTGATAGTTCCATTTTAGATGCTTGTCGATAAATATACCTAGGTACTTAACTTTATCGGCTATTTCTATTTTTATTATGCCTTGGCTCGATTTAAATTGTAGTGTATTATAATTTGGGAGAGCATTACTATAACAGCTAAATGGTAAACACTGTGTTTTTGAAAAATTTATAGTTAATAGCTGATTATTAAACAACTGTATTATGTTTAAAAGGCATGCTCTACTACTCGTTTTAATTCTGAGCAGAGGGCTTTATAGAACACCGCAGTATCGTCCGCGAAACTTTTCCCACTGAGGGTATTTTAAATAACTCATTTATATAGATATTAAAAAGTACAGGGCCTAGTACCGTTCCTTGTGGCACTTCATACCGTACGGTTTTTTTTTCAGGACTTATAATATTATTAACTTTTACCCGTTGTACTCTACCTATTAAATAACTTGTCATTAGTTTCAATGACATGTCACGAAAACCAATAGTTTCAAGCGTTTTTAAGAGTTTAGTATGGCAGACTGTATCAAATGCTTTGGCTAAGTCAACGAATATGCATTGATTTTTTCTTTTCATCCAATGATTTATATATTGCTGAGATCAAGTCAGCCATTGCAGCCTCAGTTGACGTAGCCTCTTTGGAATGGAACACCCTATTTATTTTCGACTTTTCGAAATGACCATAAAATATTTTGAATCAAGAACTTGTAGCATATCCTATACCTAAACCCAGCAGTCTCGGAGATATTTGACGTTTTATAAGAAATTTGACTGATGCAACGCAACGGTTTGCGAGAATCGTTATAACTCTTCGAGTAGGAGATCCTCATTTACTCATAGAAATAACACAAAATGAGCTACGCTATACAGTGGAAATATACTCCACAATAGTATACCAAGTGTTTCACTTTTCACGTCACATTTTGTCAATTTACAACCTCAAAAACTTTTTTATTTCAAATGGAACACCCTGTATTCTTTTACATCAAGTTATGTAAAATTAAATTCTCTTTTTTCTGGTAAAAATTGCCATAATAGAAACAATCATCAATGTTAGTCATTCTCTTATGTCAAAAAATGCCAGTACGTTTAAATTACAACCACGAAGACCTTTTAAATTGATTTCAACCTATAATATATGGACAGATGAGGCTAAATTTACCAAAAAATGGGCTGTCTAATTGGCACAATTTCCAATACTGAAGTGACTCGAGTCCTCATGTGTTCTGGGAGCGAAATATGCAAGAACATTGGCAGTTTAATGTTTCTTCTGCTATGAGAAACGATAGCGTGGTAGCATCTTTTGAGGAAAAATAGTAAGTTAAAAAGATTTCTTCAGCCAATATCTTTAAGGCTTCCTCCTTTGAATTCCTGCCTTGACAGGGCCAAATATTTTAAAATTATCCAATTTGCGTTTGACAGTGTTTAGTGATGGTTTTCTATTTCTGTTTTTGTGGGTATCAAGTAGCAAATGTCTTGATATTACTTTGTCGCATTCTCTGTAAATAAACAAAGGACCCCGCATCAAGTAACTTTGTTGTCGACGGAATCGTTGCAAATTCAAGGCATAGAACTCCTGGGTCATTCTCAATGAAAACTGTTATGGATACAGTTCCGAAATGTCTTTATTTTAAAAACACAGCAGGTCGAAACTCCAAAATTCAAAATTTTGAAAACGCTATTTTACGTATTTTTTATCGAAACGGACTTATGTATTGTATTGATTTATATGAAGCAGTTACATGAATAATATACAGGGTGTAATTAGTTTCATGTCATTAAAAAAAACTGGTGGTAGGGAACGACAAGAAAAACAAAAAAACCTTATATAACATGGGGTCTAAAGCTCATAGTTTTGCAGAAAAAAAAAGATAAACAAAAATTTCGTAAATTTTCAATAAAATTTTTTGAGACCTGCTGGAATATTGAGGTAGGTTTAGATCTAGATCTGATCTGAAGAAAACTATACTCTAACTCTCCCTTGTGCAATATTCTAGTTACTGTCGGTGTTTCGTTATGTACACACGTCCAACCCGCCGTTCGTTGTTTTTGTTATTTTTGTATTTCGCCTCATTGTGTATTTATAGTTAAGATTTATTTTATTGACTTACCGTTCAAGTCGTCAAATTTTTGATTACGTACAGACACGACTTACTTGTTCGTTCTTTTTGTATTCCTTTTTGGCTCTTGTACCAAGTTTTTATTTTATTTTTCTTTATTGACAACGTTAGTTGATAGTTTAGTGTTTAGTGTTGAACGAAGTGCGTATGTACTTAATTCGACGTACCGAACTGTGTATTGATACAGATGCAGAGATTTTGAATCATTTAGATAGGTAGTAAGCTTTTAACCCAGGACACTCATTTATGTTACAAATGTTAATAAACCACATTTAAATTTTCTAAATTATAAACAATCCAATATTTTGTTCCAAATTAAAAAACACACATGTAAAGAAATGCTCTGTTTAAACCTCTATGGCCATTATTTGCTTGCAATTGTGCACGAAGAGAGAACGAATTATTTACCTCTTTATACTTGTCTCAGTTCAGTTGAGGCGGTCCATCAAAGGCGGTCGATGATCCTTTGGCACCACGTGTGCCGGCGAGCACTTTTTTATGACAATTTAAAAGTTGTATAATTGGGAAGTACAAGTCCATCGACCAAGAAAAGCAGTGGTTCTCAATAGTTGTCTACCTACCATAATATTAAATATGTTAACCAAGATCACTTTTTGTCAAAGTGCCCCTAGAAGGAAAAGTCATAAAGGTTTTTTGTTTGTCTATTCGGTCCCCATTACCAGTTTTTTTTTTAATGACATGAAACTGATTACACCCTGTATTGTGTATTTATGTAAATAAATATATAATGCCGAAATCACATTTTTTAAGCTAAACAACTTTTGTGGTCCAGAATCATTAAAACAGAAGGAAAAAGGTATATTTATTTTCTGAGGTCCAACAAAAATACACTTTTTTCAATTGTGCACGCAATTTAATTTTTAGTCATTTTTATAAATATATTATCAGGAAAACGAATCATACGATCTCGTTTGTAATTTGTTTGTCTTGCTGATTTCCATTGTAACCAAAAAATAGGATACCTCTTATTTGCGCAAGAATCTTTTATTTGTTTATATGTATATTAGAATAACATATTTTCCTGTTACACTATACATCAGTATTATATTCTTAACGTAAATGAAATATTAAAAGTATTTACCGTTTCGATAAAAAATATGTAAAATAGCGCTTTTAAAATTTTGAATTTTGGAGCTTAGACCTGCTGTATTATTAAAATAAAGGAACTTTATCCATAACAGTTTTCATTGAGAATGACCTAAGGATTCTATGCCTAGAATTTGCAACGATTCCGTCGACAACAAAATTACCCATGCATTTGGTGCGAGGTTCTTTAAAAAGTCTTCGTGGTTGTAATTTAAACGTGCTGGCATTTTTTGCCAGGAGAATGACTGACATTGATGGTTGTTTCTAATGATGGCTAAGTCGATGGCAATTTTCTACTAAAAATTCTTAAACATTTAAGAAAATCGAGAATATTTCGAAAAGTTCTAACTGTAACCCTTACAATGCCGATACTAGAAAGAAGAGAATTTAATTTTACATAACGTGGTGTAAAAAAATACAGGTTGCTCCATTCGAACTAAAAAAGTTCTTGAGGTTTGAATTAGACAAAATGTAACATGGAAAATGGAACACTTGATAAGTATACTACTATGGAATTTACTTTCATTGTACATAGTAGCTTATCTTGTGTTCTTTCTACGTTCCAAGGACAAATGAGGATCTCCAGCACGAAGAAAGTTATAACGGTTTTTATAAAGCGTCAAATATCTGCCGAAACTGGGTTTAGGTATAGGGTATGTTACATGTTTCCGGCTTAGAATTTTATGATTATATCGAAAAGTTGAAAATATATAGGATGTTCCATTTAAAATAAGCACGTTGGTATCGACTTCCGCTATGGCCGGAAGCACCACATGTTAGTAATTATTTTGGTTGGATTGGCCACACTGACTTGAGTAACTCTCAAAATTTTCAAAACTTGTTACATGCTTTTCCCTGCATCGACTGATTCAATTCCCGGCGAAACACCCTGTAGAATGTATAACGCCATCAGACAGAAAACAGACCGACTGACAGACAGACTGACGGAACTGAAAGACCTTTAAAAGTGAATTATTTATTATTTGTTTGCTTATAGTAATGAAACATTTTCTTTATAGGATTTTGCAAACAGCGGAAAGAAAAGCTATCTATGAGAACTAAAGGAAAAACTATATATAAAAATATTAATGAAATCTTTGCATTCTTTCGATAACCTAACTTCTGGTTATGCTAACAAGTAAAAATTCTGATTTGCCATTCTCATTTTAACACTAGCATCCAACCTAGTCCCCTACGGCTAAGCAGGCTAAACTAGTATCCACATGATCCCCTACGATATGTAAATTCAGTTAAAAATGAGAATAAAGGCCTGAAATTAATTTATTTACGTACCTTGTCTTTAAAATTTTTTCTTCATTCTAATGAATCACATTTTCATAAAATCTCATTCAGTTTCTTGGAAATGCTTAGCCTTTGAACCGCTTTTCGTCCTTATTGTGGACTCATCAGAAAAGCCTAAAGCCACTCATAACGATGTTCCATGCAAAACTAAGACATTATCCATGAATGGTATAAAATAATTATAATTGACATTGACTGATAAAAAACAACAGATCTTCACCTATCTATTGGCTAACTAGTATTGGAGCCCATATACTCTATGCATGTTTAAAAGTGAATTATTTATTATTTGTTTGCTTATAGTAATGAAACATTTTCCTTATAGGATTTTGCAAACAGTGGAAAGAAAAGCTATCTATGAGAACTAAAGGAAAAACCAAATATAAAAATATTAATGAATTTACATATCGTAGGGGATCATGTGGATACTAGTTTAGCCTGCTTAGCCGTAGGGGACTAGGTTGGATGCTAGTGTTAAAATGAGAATGGCAAATCAGAATTTTTACTTGTTAGCATAACCAGAAGTCAGGTTATCGAAAGAATGCAAAGATTTCATTAATATTTTTATATATAGTTTTTCCTTTAGTTCTCATAGATAGCTTTTCTTTCCACTGTTTGCAAAATCCTATAAAGAAAATGTTTCATTACTATAAGCAAACAAATAATAAATAATTCACTTTTAAACATGCATAGAGTATATAGGCTCCAATACTAGTTAGCTAATAGATAGGTGAAGATCTATTGTTTTTTATCAGTCAATGTCAATTATAATTATTTTATACCATTCATGGATAATGTCTTAGTTTTGCATGGAACATCGTTATGTGTGGCTTTAGGCTTTTCTGATGAGTCCACAATAAGGACGAAAAACGTTTCAAAGGCTAAGCATTTCCAAGAAACTGAATGAGATTTTATGAAAATGTAATTCATTAGAATGGAAAAAAAAATTTTAAAGACAAGGTACGTAAATAAATTAATTTCAGGCCTTTATTCTCATTTTTAACTGAATTTACATATCGTAGGGGATCATGTGGATACTAGTTTAGCCTGCTTAGCCGTAGGGGACTACGTTGGATGCTAGTGTTAAAATGAGAATGGCAAATCAGAATTTTTACTTGTTAGCATAACCAGAAAATCGAAAGAATGCAAAGATTTCATTAATATTTTTATATATAGTTTTTCCTTTAGTTCTCATAGATAGCTTTTCTTTCCACTATTTGCAAAATCCTATAAAGAAAATGTTTCATGAAAGACCTTCATTTTCGTAATGATGATCTGAAACGTGAAAATCTGAAGAAATCCCGGAGGGTAGGGTAGGCGAGGGAAGTAAAAAAATACATAAGAATTCACTTATTTACAAAAAAATAAAAACCATGAAATAGGTCGTTATAATTAAAGCAATAATTACACACAATTCTTCTGCGAAAACGGTTATTTGGCCGTTGGATAAGTATGACCTCATACAACAATAACCACAATTTATTATTCAAGAACGTTAACAATATATTGCACAAGTTTATGGTTAAATAATGCCAAATTCCTTATTAATAGCACTAGTGAATAAGAATGAGGCATTTTAACTATGGCAAGTAAATTGAATTAGGGAAAAGGAAGCACAATTTTATTTGGTAGTATCCTAACGTTCTTACAATGCTTTGCGATGACGAAACTGATGAGATCATTCTGATATTATGTAACAGAAATTGTCGTTATTTACTTGTTACTGTCGCTTTTACTGAGTATATTAATATTAATAACGTATTTTAAGGATATGAGAGGCTAAAGCTGTAGTTAAAATTCGAACTGAGTTTTATAATTGATTGTACACAAGTATAAAACAAATATATTTAATATTTCAAGCACACTTCTGTAATTAATTGCAAATGCAGGCTTTGGATGGACTCTTCACAAGAAAAACAATTCGGTAAAAGTATTAAACAGAACTTTCCTCTTTATTTATACATTAGACAAGGTGAAAACCTCGCCTCCGTAAAAACAAAATGTCTTATGATTTTTTTTTTCACGTTCGGGACATGTCCCTGAATAAAGATCAAGTATTTGCCGGACGAAAATCTGGTTCCATTTTTTTTTTTTTTGGTCATTTTAAACAAAAAGGGCCCTTGTCATTTTTTTCGTCCAGTTGACCGTTTCCGACTTATAAACAATTTAATGTTTGAAAAAATGTAAAACCGGCCACTTTCAAGGTTGAAATACAATATTAAAAAATGAATTTTTTTAGGTTCACCAAAATTCTTATACAATCTTTGAACATCCATTAACAAAATTCTGAAAAGTGCAGATTTTTTTTCTAAAGCTTAAATTTCTAATTGTTAATTTTATTTGGTAGTATCCTAACGTTCTTACAATGCTTTGCGATGACGAAACTGATGAGATCATTCTGATATTATGTAACAGAAATTGTCGTTATTTACTTATTACTGTCGCTTTTACTGAGTATATTAATATTAATAACGTATTTTAAGGATATGAGAGGCTAAAGCTGTAGTTAAAATTCGAACTGAGTTTTATAATTGATTGTACACAAGTATAAAACAAATATATTGAATATTTCAAGCACACTTCTGTAATTAATTGCAAATGCAGGCTTTGGATGGACTCTTCATAAGAAAAACAATTCGGTAAAGGTATTTACACAGAACTTTCCTCTTTATTTATACATTAGACAAGGTGAAAACCTCGCCTCCGTAAAAATAAAATGTCTTATGATTTTTTTTTCACGTTCGGGACATGTCCCTGAATAAAGATCAAGTATTTGCCGGACGAAAATCTGGTTCCAATTTTTTTTTAACAAATTACAAAAATCCCTTATTTTGAACCGAATGATTTTTTTTTGGTCATTTTAAACAAAAAGGGCCTCTTGTCATTTTTTTCGTCAAGTTGGTCGTTTCCGACTTATAAACAATTTAATGTTTGAAAAAATGTAAAAACGGCCACTTTCAAGGTTGAAATATAATATTAAAAATGAATTTTTTTAGGTTCACCAAAATTCTTATACAATCTTTGAACATCCATTAACAAAATTCTGAAAAGTGCAGATTTTTTTTCTAAAGCTTAAATTTCTAATTGTTATATAGACGTTTTTAGCCGGGCGCGCGCTCTTTGAATTGTTCATAAGTTGAAAACGGTCAACTATACGAAAAAATGACAACCTTTTTTAGTTTAAAATGACAAAAAAAATCAATCGAGTCGAAATAAGAGATTTTTGTAATTTGTTTAAAAAAAATTGGGACCAAATTTTCGTCCGGCAAACTCTTAATGCTTCTTTTTGTCAATTTTTTGCATATTCACGTTCGGGACATGCCCCTGAAGAAGGATCAAAAGTTTGCCGAACAAAAATCTGGTCCCAATTTGTTTAAACTGATTTTCTCTAAGCAAATTACAAAAGCCGCTTTTTTCTAACCCGTATGATTTTATTTTAGGTTACTAGCATCCTACATAGTCCCCTACAGCTAACTAGATTAAATTAGTATCTACATGACCCCCTACGGTATGAAGATTCAGTTAAAAATGAGAACAAAGGCCGAATATAAAATTTATTTACCTACCTTGTCTTAATTTTTTTTTCATTCTAATGGATTACATTTTCATAAAATCTCTCGTTCAGTTTCTTGGAAATGCTTAGCTTTGAAACGTTTTTCGCCCTTATTCTAAGCTCATCATAAAGGCACAAAGCCACTCATAACGATGTTCCATGCAAAACCACGGCAATATCCGTCATTAGAATAAAAAAAAAAAATTAAGACAAGGTAGGTAAATAAATTTCATTTTAGGCATTTGTTCTTCATACCGTAGGGGTCATGTAGATACTAGTTTAATCTGCTTAGACGTAGGGGACTATGTTGGATGCTAATGTTATAATGAGAATGTCAGCTGAAATATTTGAAGAATTATATCTTACAGTTTCTTATGTAATTTATGGATATTTCCTAAGAGATTTTTTTTGTTAAAAAAAAAATATGCGATCAGATTTTCGTCCGGCAAACCCGTCAGTTTCGTTGAAAAAAAAAGGTGATTTTTCTGTTCAAGATTTAAAATAGTGCACAATAGTCTTTTAATCATTTCTATGATTTGTTTGACAACATATAGGTACCAGTTCGAAGTAGTGTACCATTTCCACAAAACTTATCGTATCAGGAAGCGCACATCAGCTTACTATATAGTAAAATCTTGCAATTATTACGAAAGACTCGCTAAATAAAAGAAAGTTGAACAACCGCATTAATTTCCTTTTATGGGACTTAAGTGATTCAAACTTGATTTGAAACGAAATGAGAAGTAATTCAAGTTGTGAATCACAATCGCCTACACGGCTCCAAAATAAATAAGTAAATTAAAGATTCAGCGGACGACAGGTTTTCCTAGTTATCATGCTGTTTATCAATGAATCGAAATTAAGTATTACCTTTGCATCGCTGTGGCAAATTGGTAATTGTATGCCATCCAATATGCAGTATCCTGACCCAGTAAATTGCCAAGTATGAGGAAATACAAGTAGTGCACCATGATACGAACAACAGAACAACCGACGTGTTAGAATGTCGAATACGAGAACGTGGAAGCACCTGATTGTTGCCCATCCCACCCACAACGCCCGTGGCAACAAGCACGAGGCCAGACAATTACACGACATAGATCATCGAAGATAGTTATTATAATAGACCGAGCTTCCATGACAAAAAAGGTACCCCATCGAACACCTCAAATTTAAAAGGCGAAAATGGTTGCAAAACATGTAAAAATCATGTTACGCCCGTCAGACTAGTAGAAATTTGTTAATTGATATTTTTTATGAATTTTTGAATTTAGCTAAAAAAAAAAATTGTACACTTCAAAACACCTGCTTGAAATTTACGCAATTTGTGGTAAATAATGAACCATTTTTCAAAAAATTTGTGTGTCGAACAATTTTTGTTAATTAATTTGTCAGACCTAATTTTTTATAAATTATTTCTGTCTTGATGAAAGTACCTTCATAACACCTAAGTA
Source organism: Stenurella melanura (assembly GCA_963583905.1). Lineage (NCBI taxonomy): Eukaryota > Metazoa > Arthropoda > Insecta > Coleoptera > Cerambycidae > Stenurella > Stenurella melanura. The sequence continues at coordinate 42,851,597 of OY757313.1, read as the reverse complement.
ATTTTTGTTTTAAAATGAAGTTTAAGATCTCTCATATCTATTATAGCCCAGTTGTCACAGACAGAAATTGATAAAAACCGGTCACTAAATGTTATTTGGCTGAAATTTTCAGGATTAGTATTTTTGTTGGTGTAGAATACGATAAAAAAAAGTTCACAACTGTAAGGTGCCGCCGGCCCCTAAAAAAATTCGAAAATATTGGCCTAAATTAGGTTTCTGGCCAATAACTCGTATTGTATAATTTTCTAAAATGTTTAAATTGCATACATTTTTTTCAAAATATAGTTTTTCCCCGGTGGTTTATTAAATTTTAGTGAAACAGATAAGTAGTATAGCTATAGGCATTCGGGACCAAAATCCCATGTTATTTCTTATGGAGGTTCAGTTTGCACATTTTTGTCTGATTTTTCCCCCACCACTTTTTAGGCTCCGCCTTCGGGGAAGGTCCTACTGTTCGAGGAGATATTATTGGCCGAGGTGTCTGGGCACATGATCGAGGAGTGTGAGACGCTATTGGCTGCGGAGGCGTAAGATCCTATTGGTTGAGATCCTATTGGCTGTGGGGTGTCACTAAAATCTTTTACAAGTAATTTTAAAAAAATCTTACACTAACATTTTTTAAAATGTATATAAATTGTGTTTGTTTTTTTTTCTGTATGCACATTAGATATTATATTTATACATGTATTGTCTTTATGTACGTTTTTAATTACTATTAGCTACTTTCTATATAATTAGAAGTGCGTTATTAATGAAAATAAATGTAATGTGAATTAGGTTGTACCTATTTAAAATAAATCATTATTATTATTATTATTATTATTATAGTAGGGCCAATAAGTCTAGCCAGTAGAGCCAGGAGCGTGCGGATTTGCGAATTTCGTAAATTCGCACGTGCTTCATTTGAAGAAATGAAAGCACTCGGATTGTGTTAATTGTGCATGAGCTAAAATATGTCTTAAATTTAAAATATTATGCTTAAATCTGGCAACATTATCTCCTCGTATTATAGCAACACAGCCGCAAATATTTTTCCGTTGCATTAAAACCGTTACTATTGTAAGTATATATGTGACGCCACTGAATACGTAGAAATCGGCTGGTGAAATTCAATTATTACAGTTATTCCACAAATTGCACAGTAGTTGAATAAATTATTAGATATAAAGGCACCGCATTCAAACATTTATTCTATTTGGTCGATCGTACCAATTACACATAATGACCTAGTCGCGGTTTTCATCTCTGGTAGGCGGATAAAACTTAATATATTTCTCTGAATTATGTGAGATTACATAGTAGAACGGGGTGCCGTTTAAGTATTACATACCAGTAATTATCCTTTGACCAGAATGCCGATGATTTTTTGCCCTATTGACAACACTTCTTGGCCTCAGTATAGATACTCCATGCGGACTATTGTTTTCGGTTGTTTTCTATCTGCTTTCACAAGGACTAATCCTTCCGGTAAGTGTTAAACTGATAATTAATTATAATTCATGTAATTAGCCATAATAAACTAGTATTTAGGACATAACGAAAAATAACATGTCTGTTTATGTTTATCCTTAAAAGAGCAGGGAAGAAATAGTACCTACTCTCTGATTTGATTTAAATATATTTTTTTTCAATGTGTAACTATTGAGCTACAACATTAAGTTTAACACGAGTAAGTAAGCGGAAGGTACATTTCTTATTTTTCTTTGGTAGTAGGTACTAGGAAAAAAGTGATGCCATACAATTATTTGAGTAACTTTCGAAAATCGTCTTCTTGCTTACGCAAGAAGGCAAATTGTCGATTTTATTACCTCGAGAACTTCTAACATCCCAGAAGACCATCGCTATATTCAACAAATATTGAATTTGTACGATATCTGGAAGGAATAAAAAATACTTTTTTGGAAGAAAAAATGGAGGTTGGCTTGGACAAGGAATTATATAACTGGGTACTAATTTGGAAAATTGAACTGCTACTTTCTGAGCCTCCAAATTAATGTCACCGATTGTGAACAGTGTGAAGATTCGCCGGAGAACGAGCCTAATGTGCAATACAATACAAGTAAAAAACCTTAAAAAAGAAACAAATCTTTGTTTTCTGATCTTAAAAAATAATTCTTAAAATGTATACAGGTCATTAAACTTGCGTTGAACGCGAAAAGATGTTGTAGAAGCTTCAATTAATGCTCGACGCATTCAGTTTTAATAATCTACATACTTCTTTTTAACGTTTATAAAATCAGAAAAATATTTTTTTTTCTTTTTAGTATGTTCATAAAAACGTTGTTTTAAGAGTTTTCCTTTTACTTTTTCTGATAAAATATTGAATATATTGTGAAGAAAAAGGCAATCCACCATCTTGGAGCGAAACCTTATCATTTGATACCCACATCGAGGGAGTTGTGAAGAAAAAGGCAATCCGCCATCTTGGGGCGTCCGCCATATTGGATTTAGAACGACATTAGATGTACTAAATTGCACTGTCACTGGACTTATACACGTGTGTAAAATTTTAAAGCTCTAGCTTAATTGGAACTAGTCGAAATTTTGATTGCAAGATTTGCCGGACAGAAAAAGTGAGTTGATGAAAACATTATAATTAAAAGCATTTTATTCGGGATACAGGAATCATAATGATTGATTCACAGTGGGCTGTAATTAGTTGGAATAAATTTATTTAGCAACAATTTTCTTGGATTCCCACTTGGAAAATTTATTCCTTACTTAAAGTCCCCTTTACACAAGCCCATTACGATGGGCCATTGTGTAGAGGGCGTAATGGTCTATGATGGTCTAGGATGGCGCATAGCTGATCATCGTCGACTATGGCCTCTGTATCGGTTTTATGAAAACACATCAAAGGAATATCATGATGGTCCAGCAGAAGCCAGAACCATTTTAATGTCCAGGTTCATCCTCGACTACCGCGATATTCGAGGAAGGGCCACCGTGTGGAAGGTAGCAATGCTTCACAGTGGCCGCCCACATTAGTGGCCGTATTCAGTTTCAAGTAGTAATTGCTTTATTACCGGTATATCATTACATGCAATATTAACGAGTAATCTGTGGATAGAACAGAAATTATTTTGTTCATTGGGCCCAAGACAAGGTACGAATATGAGAGTTCTATATTTAGGAAAAAATAAAGAAACGATACATTTCTGGCTCCGCCATTTGTTATTTTATTGTACATCCAACGCACGGTGCGTTGAATTAACAAAATGTTTAGTTATGTAATCAAAACAGAATAATTAAACCAGTGGATTGTTCATTCGGTGGTTTATTTATTGTTACGCTCTAAAATTGATCGATAGACGGTTGTTGTTGATGATATTATTTCCTTTTTGTTGTTATTACCACGATCGGAAGAAAAATACGGCCACATTTTTTCAATTGTAATGTAATTGAGGGATTCTACTTACAGCAAACCGGTCATACTGCAACATGTTATGTCTGGAGTTAGGAGCTTACCTGTAAAGAAAGAAAGACATTATTAGGTAACCATTAAATAAAGATAGTGGCTACACTCCCGTTGGACGATTGCCGATTGCGCTGCCGTCAGGGGGTGGGTAAAAGTATATAAGAAGAGAGACTATTTATTCCATGCTATAGTGGTGATGGTCAGCTGGATGCTTGGCATTCTATTGCACCTATTTAAATTGAAACAAAATTAAAAACAATATTTTTTTCTATTACCTTTCTTTCTTTTGTGTTAAAATCTCTTTTAAACCAGAATATTTTAAACTCCAAATTAAACGATAAAATATAGTCGTTAGATCTTTGATTTGCAAGGCGGATTTTTTGCTCTGGTATTTTCCCGTGGGCATCATATTAAAATTTAAAGTGCTTTGCCTAGTGTTGTCTAATTATTTCAGGTAAAAATTTTTATTTAGCCTACATAATTTTAAGACCAAATAACTAGCACGTAGAGTTAGAAGGAGTTGGTAAATAACCCCCAAACTCGCACTGACCTCGCTTCTACCCCAACCACTCTATCTCCAAGGCGCACTGTCACGTGGATGTTTGGTTGGCACTGGGTACAAGTCATCAGTGCGAATGATCATGTTCTCTTTTAATTTTTAATAAAATTCTGATTTGATTTGATATTATTAACTCATACACAAGACAAGTTACTCGACTCTACACTTGCGTGCCGTTTGTTCTACCACCAGTTATTAAAATAATTCATTTGCTAGAGTGCACCATACGAGTAATGAAATGTTTTATCACGAAGGTAAAAGAAAACACAAGACTGTGACAGTTAGTAGGTATATCTGATGGACAACGGTAAAGACAATAAAAACATTATATTACTTTTTAATGCAACTACTACTACATTACAAACGTTAGTAACTTTAGCACATTTCACAGATTTTTTTACATGTTTGTATTTATTTCTACAATTAACAGTAAGCACTTGCATACTTTATCATTGATTATGCTCATTAATTGGTATATATTTCCACTGGCACATGTTTAATTGTTTTGCATAAAGATAGAAAAACATATCATTAAGTAATAAATCATTACTTGTCGCTTCCACAAAGCCGGGTATTATTTATTTAATAATTACTTAGTTGCAATGTGCATTAAAACGGGATTGCACGCTCTAAATTCATTTAACTACATTCACTGCATTAATTGATTTCACGTTGCAGGTGTTTCCTTACGAAATTCATAGAGCACCAAGACACCATATCAGCCGGATTTAATTGCAGTAATAATGTATTTGTGATATACAAGGCAGCGCGCTTAAGTGTATCCAACATACGAGTTCACATCGATATAAACTTTGTGTTGACGATAAATGGAAACAACAAATAACTTTCTCAATTGGTGGTAATAATAATGAACGACCTTTATTTACCATTAAAGAAAATTAACTGTTTTCTAACGTATTCATTTACTTACTGTAATGTTTGCAATACCGATAAATCGATTTACTAAGCGACAAAGACTCCTGGCAGTAATTACCGGTAATCTTAATACCTTTATCGATTATTTCACTCATTAAATCATAATAGCTGATGAAAAAGCATTTTTTTAAGACCACTGCTTTCAAATACCATTAGTAAAATAACTAGATGGGCTTATCGCTGCAAAACACGTTGCTACCATTAACGTATGTCTAGTTTCATTTTCTGAAATATTTTTAGCAAATACCACTTTATCTTTTAAATTTCATCTACAATTTTTTTCTCGTGCTTATTGTTCAAAGTTAATGTGGCATGTTGTAATAATATGCTTATAGTATATATTTTATCTATAAAATTGTATGTGCTAGTAATATTACATACCTTTCATTTTGGTACATTTTTGGCATTTCTAATAAAGAGTAACAACGTATATCAACTGTATGTATTAAATGGCAAGTCCAACCACTGAGAGCCACAAGAAAAGTGAATAAGACTATAACATACTTTAGTACAGAAAATGTATATACAGAGGAAATACTTAGGTCTATTATCAATTTCTGTTAACGTAGATCTATCTATAGTGTAGATTCCGACAGGGTATTTTCAGCTGCTTTGCATCTGATCCAACAGCAGTCCAGGATAAGGTCAAAAACAAAAATTCCGATAAGCCTAGAAGGACAGTATCTCGGGGTAAAGGAAGGGGAACTCGTCAAAAAGGAAGGTTGTTGCAGAGAAAGTAGTGGTACTGAACGCATTGTGGGAGCAGTGGGAGTCACTTAAAGTCATGAACGGGCTGTTGCGGACCCCATGGGAAAACCTGAATAGAAGACAAGTGGTTATGCGTCTAGTGATTCCCAGGTGTCGAATAGCGAAGGTGCTTCAGAAAGAGCACAACGAAACATCCGGTGGACACTTCGGTGTTAACAAGACCCTGAAGAAAATACGAGAACGATTCCATTGGATAAAAAGTCGTCAGGATGTGGAGGCTTCGTGTTACAAATGTAAGATTTGTGCAGCCAGTAAGGGACCACAGACTGGAAATAAGGGGGAAATGAAGCAGTTCAACGCCTGAACTCCTTTCAAGAGGTTGGCTAACGATATAGCAGATTCATCACCTGCCAGTGACCCAATGAAGGCTCGATATGACCGTAAGGGTAGTTCAGAAGGGTTCAATATGGGAGATCTGGTTTGGCTGTACAACGCACAGCGAAGGAAAGAAAAGTCACCGAAACTTCAACCATCTTGGGAAGCACCATATAATTTTATTACCCGATTTAATGATGTCGTCTATCGGATTCAACGAAGCAAAAAGACCAAGATGATCGTGCATTTGGCTAGACTGGCAAAATACATTGATGATTCTGAATTAAGAACAACAGGACCAATGAAAACGACCCTAGTAGCACCAATATTGCACCAATGTACAATCCATATAGGACCAATATATGAATATTGGTCCTATAGAATATTGGTTCAATATTGGTCCAATATTTTGTGTTACTAGGCGAGAGTAAAGTGCAGACGTAGTTATCTTAGTACGTCTGCAGGTTACTACATTTGCATGCGAAGGCAAATGGGCTGGGTGTTCATTTTATTTTGCAACAGTTTTAAACACTTTCAAGAAGGACAAGGAAATATTTCGCCGTTTTTGCACTGAATATATTCAATTGTGAATAGTGGTTTTGTACTTCAAAAAACTATCAGTTAATTGCAGACGCTTGAGACACATTCTACGTCTCCACTTTACCAATAAGCAGTAAGACGTATAAGCCGGTGACGAATATGTTCAAATATTATCGAATCATTTTGACTACTTATACCTTATGCGTGTGCAGATTACGTATATGCGACCGGGACGTTCAGGCTTAGGGAGGGCGAACTATTGGTGCAGGAAATGTCCGATAACTTGCAAACCCTAATTTATTACAGGGAGATGAAATTCAGTTTCCGCTGTTCTACTGTATAACTTTCTTACTACCCTAACACAAGTTGAGTGTTTCTTAAATATACAGTAGGTAAATAAAATGAATAAAATTATATTTTCTGGTTATAAAAATAGGCAACAGATTTGCTTATACACATATAAAAAGCAGTTCGTCTAAATAAATAAAATCTGTTTGTTTTCGTATTTGCTCGCTTCTAACATCCCTTTACCCCAGAGCATTTTATTGATATTTTATTATTTTATTATTATTACTATTATGTTATTAGTGTGTAATTTGGAAGCTACCAATTTTTTGTTACATAGCAGACGCCTGGATCAAAGGAAAATTTTGTTAGTTGACGACTATTTCTAAGAACTTATCAATGGGAAATATAAATAACGGTATAACTGGAGGCGGCAATAAAGGCATTTAACTCAACAATAAAATAAATGTGTAAATATTAGTCTATTTATGGTGTGCTTAGAATCAAAGTAACCAACACCAAGTAATATAGTTGGACTACGAACACTGTGAACAAAAGGGATTTCGGCATTTTTTTAAATGCAATAATAAAGACTTTTTCCATCTGTAATATATGCGGATGATCTCAAACTCTTTAGGACTATTAGTTCCATAGCGGACTGCAATCTATTACAAAACAGCCTCTCCAACGTATTATAATTGGTGTGTTCGAAATAAGTTAAACTTAAATGTGTCCAAATGCAACGTTATGTCCTACACAACAAAACTCATGCCCACCACGTTTAATTATAGCATAGACAATGTGGAACTCCAAAGACTCGTGACTTTCAAGGACCTTGGAGTAATTTTTGATAAAGAACTTTCCTTTGTACCACACGTAAATAACGTAAGTTCAGAATCTTTTAAGATTTTGGGATTTCTATTCAGATCAAGTAGAGAGTTTACCAATACTGATACTCTAAAATTACTTTACTTTGCTTTTGTCCGGTCCAAACTTGAACACGCGTCACTCATCTGGAACCCTCATTACGTAACTCATGTTAATAGCCTAGAAAGAGTACAAAGGCGATTTGTAAAATTATTGTGGTTCAAGTGTAATGGAGTATAGCCATCAATTGGTTTTCCACATCTAGAACTCCAGAGTAGATTCTCTATGGACACTCTTGAGAACAGGCGGGTTTGCTACTCTCAAATATTTTTGCATAATCTAATACATAACAAGATCGATTGCCCAGAATTTTTAAATAAATTACAATTTTATCGATAATGCAAACTTTTTATCTTCCCACTCCGCGCTCTGATAGACTTAAATTTTCTCCTCTATTCTCAATGTGTCATAATTACAAAAAACATTGTGACAAATTTGATATTTTCAGCTGCACTGTTAAGTCCATAAAAGATTTTTATAGCCATTGATTCTTTGTTTTTCTTTGGATTCTGTTTTTATATAGTTTTATTATTATGCTTATCTTATAATGTGTATTTTTATATTTATTGTCTTTGATATTTGTTTTTCTTTAGTTATAATATTATGCTATTTTTAGGAGTACTTTATATTTCTTTAATGTATATTGTATATACTTAATATTTTGTTTTTATGTATCCATCCTGCTCTATAAATGGGTTATACCTGTTGAGCAGTGTATGCTAAATAAATAAAACTGAAAAATGAAAAACAACAAACCACGCCACTGAATCTACCTAAAGTATATTAGACAGTAACATGTGCGGATACTACTTTTCCCAATAAAGCAATAAACAGGCCCGTCAATACCAAATAGAAACGGTAAAAATCAGTTTTGTTAAAGAAGTGCAAGCAATAACATCAAAAAAAATCTGTGCATTTAACCATTTAAATAAGTTAGTATATTAATTAAAAAAAAATGAAATTAGTTTAATAGTGCCACAACTCATCATTGTTTCAAGGTATGTTCTATTTTTTCAAAATTAAATCAAATGTAAATTCATATAAAATATATTTTAGTTGTCCTGTATTGAAAAAGGTGGAAACAATCACCGAAACGTTTACAAAAATTATAATGAAATAAATGCATATCGCATAAAACCTCCACTTTTAATGAACCGAAACCCAAGAACTAAATCCTCAAAAATAAATAAATAAATATATTATGTATTATTAAGGAATGCAGACATTTTGCTGTTAATCGGTGCATTGAAATTTTTCTGGTAATATATGTCTCATATTTAACTTGCATTATCTAACATCTGTGTGAAGATATGTTGTCTCTATATTATGATTTCAAACAAACAAGAAAGAAACCTGCACTTTGTGCGTACTCAATATTTCCACGAGAGGCAGAGAGATGTCATCTGGGTAGCCCAAATGATTTTTTTTTAAATTATCTTAGCGGCCATAAAAAATTATGAAATAAAATTTCATCAGTCGTCGGTTAAAGGAACTTTATTACCTAAATTGATACCGGGGTAGGTTAAAAATTCCTTCGATTAGACTATTTGTTCATTTAACTGATCGATGATATAATTTCTTCCACGCTTTTTAGTGGTACTTTAAGTAGTTTCTAGAAAATAAGGGGAAAAAATCCGCCGTTTTTCCATTCCACCAACATAACCTGTTGTTGCTCTGACTGCTCTCACACGCAGTACGTGATTTCGTGAAAAAATATAAAAATTGAAATATTTTTTTTACTATCAACAACTGGATAACCAATATGGTTATTTTGATTGGAAATAACCTCCCCTATAACCTCACTTCGTTTGATCGCCCACTTCTCGGACACTCTGTATACCAAAAATGTTGCAAACGTTACCAGATTTAATTACGCATATCAGAAATGAAACCACATAGCTGTAAATTATCATGAGTTTACTATATCACCACTACCATAAATTTATCTGATTAATGGTGACAAGTGAAAAAGTGTGATATACGGATATTAAACAGGTTTGTCGCTATTATTAACGACCCACCCTTTAGTAGGGGTTCAGACGCTCGAAACGCATTCATCAACAAAATTGTTAGCAATAAACTTATTGTACAAACCAAGACGGATAAGATGGCATAAGGTGATTTGAGTGCATCACTATCTTAAGCCTGTGTTCAAGCAACCATTATAATTCAAAGTATGTCGCCGTCGGTTTCGCGTGTGGGCTCGCAGAGCTCTCAAAGTACGTTCTATAAATGTTGCAAAACAAAAGTAATCTCTCACTATGTATGTATAAACTGTTTGATGGTATTTCATAAGTGTTGTATCCCAAAATATAAATCACAGATCCGTTATGTGGGACAAAATAAAATCGTCTGTTGTGAGGAAAGCAAAGCAAGTGCGGACTCAATCGATGAAGAAAAAACGGAAATCTTGGAAAAAACTATATGTGAACTTGCAACGGATGGGGAAATTAAAGACGCATACATAAAAAAACTAAAAACAGAAAGTAGTGAATTTCTAAAAGAGGCACTTGCTAGAGAAGAAGACATGTACGAGCAGATAAGAAAGCAAGAAAAAATTATTCACGAACTAAAAGGACAATTGTGTGAGCTGCAAAAACTAAATGAGTTATCAGTGACTACTGAAACAAAAAATGCAAGTACACAAACGATTAAATATAGTAAAAACGCTTCTACTCAATCGGAGAATACAGTGACAGCCGAATTATGGCATAACCCGCCGTCCCATTTAGAAAAATGTAAAAATCGTGAGCCAACTGAAAAACCGCAACTACACCACAATATTAGTAAACAAAAAATTCTTATTCTAAGTGACGAATTTGGCCGCAATGTCAATAAAATTCTTATGGGTAGACTAAACTCGAACAATTATATAGTAGAAACTATAATCAAACCTGGCGCTGATTTCCAAAAAGTCATTGAAGATATGGAGGCCTTAACTTCCGCTTATTCGCCGCAAGATCATGTTATCATTATCGCTGGATCAAATAATTTTACTAGACATAAGAAGTATCCTATATTTAGAGATATTTGTAATAAAATAAAAAAGTGTGTAAACTTAAATGTAACAATTGCTACAGTGGCATACAGAAATGACTATAATGCAAATAAATTCATTTTTAAATTTAACGAGAAGTTAAAGGAATTTATTAATAAGATAAATCATTATGTACCCGGCAATATATCTACCTTGGAAGTAAATAAAAGTGTTAAACAATATCTAACTAAAAGTGAACTGACCAACCAAATCATTAAAATTGTTAAAAAGAAAAATGAAATAAAAAATTTGATATTTGTTAATACAAAAAATTCAGAAATCATCCGGAATGTTCCAGCCATCAACAAAAATGTTGATGATCCACAGCAAGAGTATACCAAGGAGTACGGTGTTACCATATCTCTACTGGATGAAATTACCATGGCTACTTCAGGAAACAGCAATTCTGGGGTAATTTCTAATGATAGCAATAGAGTAGATAAGGGCAATAGTGATTTTTTATACCCCAGGCTATCACAAATAAACTTGATGTGAAGCCAAAATTAATGACAACTGCTCATGTAAATGTCCAAAGCTTTAGTGGAGTTTCAGAATATTCCGAAAACAGTAATAGTGAATTAGCAGCAGTAATACCTTTAGAGAAAGACGATAGTTCAAGTCAATGGAGTATGATTTACTTGAATGTACAGAGTCTCTCAAATAAAATTAATTTTATTGATATTTTGACTGAGGAAAGAAAACCGCATTTTCTGTGTTTTACAGAACACTGGTATACTAATGATACTGAATTAGAGAGCACATACTTACAGGGCTATAAAAGCATTTCCAAATTTTGCCGAAAAAATGCAATACATGGAGGATCAGTAATATATGCAAGAGTAGACACAGTTAAAAGCTGCAAAGAGGTAACATTTATAAAAAATATTTCCCTGGAGCAGTGTATTGAGTGCTCTGCTGTAAGTCTGGAGAATAATATATGTATAATTACAATATACAGGCCTCCAAATCAAGGTAACTTTGATAACTTCTTAATTAACTTGGAAAAGATATTTAACTTTGTAGCAAATAAATATCAGTACATCATATTGTGTGGTGATTTAAATATAGACAAAATGACCATTTCAACTTATAGCAAAAAATTGCAAGACCTAATTTGCTCATTCCAACTTAAGTGTCTTGTTAACGAACCCACTAGAATAGCAATTAATTCAAGGAATGTGGTATCATCTACTGCCATTGACTACTTGGTAAGTAATATAGAAAATAATAAATTAGAGGTATTGAATCTTGGTGTGTCCGATCACTTTGCCATACTTTTTAAATGGGAAACACCAACCTTGAGAAAAACGTGTGCTTCAGTGGTACACCAACGTCAAAGGCGAATAATAAATAAAAATACAATAAATGAATTTATTATGCTATTTAATAGGGAGTCAACAAATGTTAATACACATGATAACATAATTATAGATGTAGATGAAACGTTTGAACGTTTCTGGAGTAATTTTGATTGGTGCTTTAAATTATCTCACCCTATAAAAACAACAAAAAATATACATTCACCTAAAAATAACTTATTTAAACTTTCTGATGAACTAAAAAGTGAATCTCGTCAACTCAGAGAATTAAATTGGTATAGAAAAACGACTAATAATAATACCGTGCACGAAAACTATAAACATCTCAAGAAACAGCTAAGTAAAAAAATTGACTCGGAGAAAAAACTGTATTATAACTCAGTAATAAATAATGCTGGAAACAAAACAAAAAAGCTATGGGAGCTCGTGAATCTGAAACTAAATCGAAAAAATGTTAATATGAATAAAATAAACATTAGAATTAATGATCGCCTTATTACAGATACCGGCGATATAGTAAATCACTTTGGTAAATATTTCGCTAGTTCGGTTGCCGAACAAGTTAGTGTAATGTTTTCGGAAAGCGGTGATGAATGTACGTTACCAATCAGAAACAATTCCACTATGTTCTTTAGACCCTTTATTGTTGACGATATCCAAAAAATAATTGCCCAGTTAAATAATAAACCATCTGTTGGATTTGACGAAGTACCCACACGCCTAGTTAAAGAATGTAACAAAGAATTAAGCCCTTATGTAACAGATATAATAAACAAGTCAATCATTAGTGGTAAATTTCCAAACAAGCTGAAAGTAGCAAAAACCACACCTATATTTAAAAAGAATGACCCCGAATTAATCGAAAATTATAGAGCCATTGTTACGCTAAGTCCGTTTTCAAAAATTATTGAAAACGCCGTTTATATTCGCCTGAAAGAATTTTTATTAAAACATAACTTAATAAGTAAATGTCAACACGGATTTAGAAGTGGTTACTTAACCGAGACCGCAACCACTGAATTGACGCAACATATACTTAGTAGTATTGACAAAGGGGAAACTGTAGTTGGTGTGTTTTTTGACCTGTCGCGAGCATTTGACACCCTAAATTCGGTATATCTGGCTAAGAAACTAGATCATTTAGGTATAAGGGGCAATATAAATGACTGGATAATATCCTACACCACAAATCGTCAGCTTGCAGTTAAGATAGAAAATTCCATGTCTAAACTATATGATGTTCAACTAGGCACTCCCCAAGGCAGTGTCCTTGGACCTCTACTATTCATACTGTTTATAAATGACTTGCCAAATTATATACATGGTGGAAGAGTGTTTATGTATGCAGATGATACCACTATTCTAGTTTCGGGAAAAAGTAAAGAGGAAATAACCCACAAAGTTGAACAGGTAACACAAGAGTTTACAAAGTGGTGTACAGCAAACCACCTAATAAACAACTCAAGCAAAACAGTATATATTGAATTCACTGGTTTATACAAAACATCCTTAGAATTACGTATTAATTGTGACAATAGCTCAGGCGAAGCTAAAATTAGTAAATCCACCAAGTTCCTGGGCATTTTCATAGATAGCACCCTGAGTTGGAATGAGCAAGTTGCTCACATATGCTCAAAACTAAATAAATCGTTCTTTGCTCTAAGAACATTAAAAAATACTTTGAGCGAAGGGTCCTTGCTAAATTTTTATTACGCTTGTGTATACTCCACTTTATCATATAACATAATCTCCTGGGGACAGACAACTGAATACTCAAGGGTATTTACTATACAGAAGCGTATAATACGTCTAATATTTGGAGTGAAGCTAAGAGAATCCTGTAGAAATATTTTTATTAATAAAAGAATTCTAACTCTTGCATGCATTTACATATTAAAATTATTAATATATATTCATGAAAACATTAACAATTATAAAAAACACACAAATATTCACATGTACTCTACACGAAATAAGAACAATATATATATTGATAAATTTGACCACACATATTATAAAAAATCCCCATATTATGCCGGCCATAAGTTTTATAACTTGCTTCCTCCAGAAATAAAGAATAGCAAATCGGCTCGTATATTTAAAAGTAATATAAAAAATCTATTATTAGAGAAATGCTTTTATAGTCTAAAAGAATTTGAAGAATATTGTATCGCAGCTAGACAGTCCCAACCAGTTTATGTGCCTACATAAATATGTATGTGTATTTTTATTTACACTTACTTATGTCTTATGTTTATGTTTTATATTGTAAACTGTTATTGTGTATATGTAATTTTAACTAGACTTACCTTTTTTCCTATATGTTTTTAGTAGAATAGTTTTTACATATTTTATTTATATTTTTATACACTACTTTTTTTTACTCTTCTTTCTGTACCTGCATGACAAAGCTAATCCATAAATGTACTTTATGGCATAAAGCGAATAAAGAATTTGAATTTGAATTAAATAAAAGTCGGTATAAAGCTCTTTATACAAAATCCAGGCTTACATTATTTAATATCTTATATTTTTTATCTGGCAATTGCGAAAGAAATAGTGCAATGTAATAAATCAAAATAAATAATTCCGTAATATTAAAGACTCTGGTGTGTAATGTTAGTAATTTCCAATAAAAAAATAGTAATCTGCCGTTAATAGTTTGATTCCATAGTTCAAATAATTGTATAATCGATAAAATTCCGATATAAGTAGATGTTTTGAAACTATATTCCTATTATAAATATGACCTGTTTCTGACGTAAAAAATTATATACTTATTAAATATCATATAATTAAATATTTTTAAAATAAAGCTTTTAGTTAAAAAAATGTACTAAAAAGCAAAAATTAATTCTTAAATTGATACATCTGGAAACTAGAAGCTTCGGGGGCGATCATGGAACACTATTAACTTTGCTTTTAGTTTTCAGATGTATGAATTTAAAAATTATTTTTTATTTTGTAGTACATTCTCCCAAATAAAAGCTTTCATTTTAAACATATTTATTTATACATAATTCTATTTTTAGTCTTTACTTATTTTACAGAGACAGACAAAACCCTTTCAGTTCATACGAAGGGCCCGAAGGGAACAAGAAAAAGCGAACCTTTTTGAGGAACACCTTGCTGAGACGTTCGTTCACACCTAAGGATGAAGTAATAGATGCCGCTATCGAAAGAAGCATCTCTAGCATTCCGCAAGGTACACCCAATATTAAAGCTATTAAACCAAATGAAGTACAAGAAGAAATTAGTTTTCCTAATGTTCGTAAAGCCTGTATTGACGGTGTAACACCAAAAATGCTTAGAGAACTACCTAGAAAAGTACTGCTAATTGTTTACATCTTTAATGCCATCGTAAGATTAAAATATTGGCTCAAAATGCTAAAAACTGCTGAAATTATCTTGATTCCAAAATCAGGAAAGAACCATATGATGTGTCTTCGTACCGTCCAAGCAACCAAGCGTTTGAACAAAAACTATATTGCACTTCAGTATTCCTAGACGTAAGCCAAGCCTTTGACATAGTATAATGGCTTATTGTACAAGATCAAAGACATCCTTCCTATGAAGTACTACAACATCTTGAGGTCCTATCTATCAGAGAGATAGTTCAGAACCAAAGTAGGAGAAGAGGTTTCTGAAAAATATCCCATCAAAGCAGGAGTAGTGTCTTAGGGCCAATCCTCTATGTACTATATCTACTAATAACGGTTGAAACAAAAACCGAAATTCAGCTTCTAATCTTGTTCAAAATAAATCCAAACAAGTAGACTTTCTTTCCTATAAGGAAAGAACGATGCCCCTTTCATATGGACACCAGATTAACATGGAGGAACCACATCGTCAAAAAAAGAAAACAAACTGACCTAAAAGTTAAATAAATTAATTGGCTCATAGGAAGAAAGTCGAAACTATCTCGGGAAAATAAAATATTGTTATATAAAACAATTATAATACTAATATTTAGACATATGGAGTTGAAGTCTGGGGTTGTGCAAGCAAATCCAATATAGCTCTGATACAAAGATGCCAATCTAAAATTTTGCACATGCCCAACGCACCTTAGTATGTAACTAATCAGATGCTGCATGATGAGCTAAAAATACCTTTTGTTGAAGATGTCATCAAATCTAGAAGTAGAAAGCACTAGAACTGGAAAGGCACCATCGAAGACGTTTGCCTAGACACTGACCAGCTGACCTGTTGGAAGAATAAGAGATCCCTTCAGTGGAGGGACGTCATTTTGGAGCATGAAGCTCAATAGATAGCAAATTAGCTCATAGAATGTAAAGTAATTTATTCTGATTGCTAATGATGATATATAACTAAAAAAAAACATGTCAAGGGGGTTGTGAAGAAAAAGGTAATCTGCCATCCTGGGACGTTCGCCATATTGGATTTATAATGAAGTTGCATAATTTATCGTATTTTGCACGTCAAATCCTTTCATTTGATACCCATATCAAGGGGGTTCTGAAGAAAATGATAATCCGCTATCCTAGTGCATTCGCCATATTGGGTTTGGAATGAGGTCATATACTCTATCGTATTTGACGCGTCAAACCCCTTCATTTGATACCCATATCAAGAGAAAGAAAAAGATAATCCGCCATCTCGAGACGTCCGACATATTGGATTTAGATCAACAATATTAGATTCATTATCACCGGACCTACATAGGTGTGCAAAATTTCAAAGATTTAGCTTAATTAGAATTAGTCGAAATTATGATTGTAAGATTTGTAGCAAACAGACAGACAACAAAAAAAAATGGTTTGTTACGTAAACAGAAAAATCTAAATTTACATATTCAACTTATTGTAATTTTTATAGTACTTTTTTCGTGTTCTTTTTAGACAAATAGTCGACCATATCCAGCTTTTTTTTACAGAAAAAAGTTACACCCAGTATAAGGTACAAAAATCGAAAATATGTTTGTAATCAATAATTCGATAGTGAAAAGGGGAAACGATTCATGATAACAATTATAAGGTATTATTGCTTTATGGTGGTTTCTTTGTAGTTTTTTCATCAAGTTGCTAGTGTATCCGACCTATCAAAAAATAGAGAAACTTCTTTCATTAGTACCTTTTGAAAGTAGATTAATTTTTATTAATTCTGGTAATGTCGTCAGAAAAATAATGGCGACTTTTGCCAGCATGGCGTCGTTGCGTTGCACTGAAGTTTGGATAGTAAGATAGTGTTATCTGGGTAACAACCCTACTATTTTTGAAAAAATCGATCGGTAAATATCAAAGTTATGGAACACTTAAAAATATATAGTACATTTGATAAGATTCTATAATATAAAAAAACTACATCGTGTACTGATGAGCGTTTCGCCAATCAAGACATCATGAGCTGATTAAAATGACTATTAGATTTAGAAAATTAGCTTTCTTTAAAGAAACCAAGAAGAGTATATGCTACAGAATATTTAATAATTATATAGAAAATTCAATAGCCCGGCGAAAGTATTACGTTTACGTCTAGTTTTTACTACATGAAACGATTTTTTTAGTGTGTAACTTGAGCATCTCTTCAAGCAAGGTGAGTTTCATACTGGGTATAAAAGAAACTGTTACATAAGATCGTTTTTGTACACAGGAAATATGGAGCAAATATAATCTTGATCACCTTGGGCGAAGTTAAGATTCTTCTGCGCTGACTTACTAACTCTAGATTATTAAAAGTAAAGACTACATTTTATGGCCTGTTTATTCTATCTGATGATGATTTTACAACCATAATGATATATTACAGTACATCAATCGCTGTTTTATGGAATAACAATAACAACACATTCCAAAGGCTTTAAACATATATAAATACTGAACATAAATATTGAATATTTGCTCTTTTCTTGCTGTTTAAAAGTTAACAATTTGAACTAGAAACTAAACTAACTTAAATAATATTTACAATTTATATTATTCAACTGCTAGGAAAAAATAACCAGAAATAAATTTTTCTTAGATCACGCAAAAACATGTAGAAAATGGCTTTCAATCAAATTGGCTGAAAATTTAGTCTGTGGTATATTTAACTGCCTACCAAAAGTTTCCATTGTTATTGTCTAAATGTTGTTTGTGGCATTATCTTAATTTCTTTTCTTCTTCAATTCTTTGGCACTTTCTGTCACGTGTATGTTTTCTTTTCAAGCGTATGTGCGTAAGTATAAGCGTAAGTGTATTTATCATACACAGCAAAAAAGATTTTTCAAAAAAAGCCTTGAAAAAGGAAACAGAATAGACTTTCGAAACGTCGGCAAAATATTTAATTTCAAGTTTTTATACTTATTTGTGTTGATATTTAAAAAAAGCAACCTTTAACTGATCCTTTGACGTAAAAGCCATAGTACATTTGATAAAATAAGATTCTATAATAGATATACAATTGGACTGCATAGCCTTCTTCGTGTAAAAGAGTAAATTGTTATTAGAATAAAAGTTTAAAAAGTGCACAAGAAAATAATAGAAGGCTGTTTTTTATTATTTATTTTTTTATGCGTTTACTTATTAAAAAAATCGGTAAAGGTATTTACTAAGGACTTCCCTCTTTATTTGTGTATGTTTGCAACTAAATGTATGTCAGATTTCCTCCTTGGTAATAGTAATACAGCTGACCCATTTAAAATGGAAACACTTTTATAACTTTTTTCTTTTTTGTCCGACTTGAACCAAATTTTACCAAAAGATAGAACAAATTAGGATCTACTTATGGCCAAAAAGACATTCGCCCTTTGACCGACTTTCAGCGCGGTAGCTTAATGCAAAATCGAGTTTTCCGCGGAAAAAAGACTTTTCCGACCGTGGATGGGAAGGGCCACGAGCTGCCGCGATTTGCTCTCTGTGGATGCTTTTCTCTTAACAATAGGTATCCTTTGCCCCATTTTCAGCGCGGCAGCTCAACGCCAAGTCGAGTTTTACGAGGGAAAAGGAGTTTTCCGACTCCGACTCGATTTGGCATTGAGCTGCCGCGCTGAAAGTGGGTCAAAGGGTACCTATTGTTAAAATAAAAGCATCCACAGAGAGAAAATCGCGGCAGCTTGTGGCATTTCCCTTCCACGGTCGGAAAACTCTTTTTCCCGCGAAAATTCGACTTGACGTTGAGCTGCCACGCTAAAAATGGGTCAAGGGATACCTGTTGTTAAAAGAAAAGCATTCGCAGAGAGAAAATCGCGGCAGCTCGTGGCCCTTCCCTTCCGCGGTCGGAAAACTCATTTTCCCTCCGGAAAGCTCGACGGGGCATTGAGCTGCCGCGCTGAAAATAGGTAAAAAGATATCCATGGGCAACAGAGAAGCATCCACAGAGAGAAAATCACGGCAGCTCTTGGTCCGTCCCTTCCACGGTCGAAAAACTCTTTCCCCCGGAAAACTCGACTTAGCATTGAGCTGCCGTGCTGCAAATTGGACGGTGGTTAGTTTACACTGAATCATGATGAATGCCACAGCCTGAATCGCGGCAGCTCTTTGCATGTGCATATCAGAGCCGGAAAATTTTTTTACATCGGAAAATTCGATCCGGCAACGAGCTGCCGCTTTCCACCCCCAACAGGCATCTTCTACTCCTTGAAACAAGATAATCCCTGCGAGCGGTGGCGCGGCCGCTCGTTACGTTGCCGTTTCAGACCTAGTGTGAATCTGGGGTGCTAACTCTGGGTGCCAACTTTATGAAACATATTCTTTATAGGATTTTGCAAACAGCGAAAAGATCTATGAGAACTAAAGGAAAAACTATATATAAAAATATTAATGAAATCTTTGCATTCTTTCGATAACCTGACTTCTGGTTATGCTAACAAGTAAAAATGTTCATTAATAAATCCCTTCAAGATTTCTTCACATATTCACGTTTCAGATGATGCAGATTACAAAAAGTAAAGCCTTCCAATTCCGACAATTAGTATGACTGTTAGTTTATAATTTGCCTGTCAAAAACACCATTTGTCGGAGAAAAATAATATTTAGAGGTTAGTTAATGCTACCTCCAAGGAAGAAATGTTGGTTGCTTTTAGTGACTACTCCTAGTACTTTGAGTAAACAATAATTATATGGTCTCGGTATGAAATATTTAAAAATAAGTACATTTTACATTTGTGAATAGTTAATTTGTTTTTGTTTTCATTAAAGTTGATATATTTCACGCGCTAGGACAAGTAATATTTATATGCTCCTTCATTATAGCTAAATCAGCTGTAATAAATATATTTAATAGAACTGTAATACTTATCAGCGTTCAGGTTTTAAATTGTGATCACTGGGGGGTCGTGAAGTTTCCATCGCTCTGTACATACAACCCACTTTATACGATTCATTTAAAGTTGAAAGTAAATAATTTTATTTATTAAATTATAATAGCAAAACTAATTATACAAGAAAAATCGTTAATAACTACAGCAATTATAATATTACAATTTACTAATTAATAAATCATAATATATAGAGAGTACATGTATATATTATCGAGTTAATAAGAATTTCTACAATGTGTATACTACAGCAACTACCAATAATTGTGCTTTTAAATACCTATAATTGTATCGACATTATTTTGCACCCGAGGAAAAATAGTCACTTATTCGCATTGAGGCTGCAGTCCCATAGCCCGTTGATTCACCACTGTATTAGAGCATTTATTGCTACCATTTGGAAGGCACAGCTTTAAATTTAATGAAACTTACGCTAAAATCATCAGTATTTAGAGGGGCACTTGTACTAACTACAATTTTGTTTCTATTTAACGAAGACATATTTCAGTATACATGGTCCGCCGCTTAAAAATCCCCAGACTGTAACTTCCTTATTTTACTTCCACATCCACGTAGTGGATTGGAAGTATAGTAATCGCAAAAAAATTTTGAAAAATTTTTATTCGTGAAATAGGTTTAGAATGTCATGAAACGTCGAGATTTTAAATTTGAGCGAAAAAAAAAAATTCTGTCTGTCTGTCTGTCGGTCGGTCTGTCTGTCTGCCTGCCTGCCTGCCGTCTGTCTGTCTGTCTGTAACTTTTTTTTGTCCGCACGCTTTCTCCGGAACGGTTTAAGATATTGACCTGAAATTTTGTACACGTATACATTATAACGAGGTCTGGAACTGGATTGTTTTTTGAGGAAATCCGGTGAAGGGTTGGGGGTTAAATAGGGGTAAATAGGGGGAAATAAGTAAAGCAAGCTTGTAAGAGTACAGAAACTTGAAATTCGGTGTATGTACTAGAAGTTAAGGCCTCAGATTTTTTTATAATATTTTTCAACTCCCCACCACCCCTACCCCATTAAAGGGGTTGATAAAATAAAGTTGAGATATTCATTTGAAATTTCGTACACTTATGTATTATAACGATGTCTAGAATTAGATTATATTTTGGGATGATTCCGTTGAAGGGTTAGGGGTCAATTTGGGGTAAATAGAGGAATATAAGTAAAACAAGTTGGTAAGAGTACAGAAACTTGAAATTCGGTGTATGTACTAGAAGCCAAAGCGTCAGATTTTTTAATAATATTTTTCAACCCCCACCACCCCTACTCCCAATTTGAAAAGGGTTGATAAAATAAAATTGAGATATTCATTTGAAATTTTCTACACGTATGTATTATAACGACATCTGGAACTAGATTATATTTTGAGATAATTCCGTTGAAGAGTTGGGGGTTAAATAGGGGTAAATAGGGGAAAATAAATAAAGCAAGCTGGTAAGACTACAGAAACTTGAAATTCGGTGTATGTACTAGAAGCCAAGGTCTCAGATTATTTATAATATTTTTCAACCCCTCAACTCTACCACCTCCGCTTCATTATTAATGGGATTGATAACATCAAATTGAGATATTCACTTGAAAGTTAGTACACGTATGTATTGTAGTGACATCTGATTGAGATGACTCCATTGAGGCGGTAGGTTGTAAATAGTGGAAAATAAGTACGGTAAACTAGAAACTTAATTTTTAACGTATATGGTAGAAACCAACTCCTCAAACTTTTCTATGACATTTACCCCAAATATTATTAAAATTCTATGACCAATAATTTCCACATACTAGAGTGCAAATATAGTCAAGATGTTTCCTTTAAAGTGACTTGGACGAATAATCTGGATGTGGAAGTAGTGATTCCTTAGGCAGCGGTTTTTTAAGCTACGACGACCATGTCCGGCACATCAAATTGGAGATATTTTTAAGGCCTTTAAATATACATAGTTATTTAAAAAAAAAAAATCTGAAAAATTTTTTACGAAATGAAACTTAATTTCCTTGAATATTTTTTCCCTCATCCTGTACATGAACTGTATTCATGTTTACTTATAAAGGTTTTAATTAGCTTCAATTTATGTTACTCATATTCGATACGTCATATTCGATATTCTCTTTCGTTTTAGATAAAAAAATTAAAAACTCTCTTTTTGACTCCAAAGTGAATCTTAAAATACATTGAAAAAGAATGTAAATAATAATGTTAAGCTTTATTTGTAAAAGGCATATAATAAACAATATTTAAAGTAAGAATGCATCAACAACAAATAAAAGGAAACAATTTTTTTTCTCTTTTGTGATATTACTTGATGAACTCATTGCTAAAAAAGTGCATGTTTTCATATAGTACACATTTCTTACTAATAAAATTTGGTTGCTCTTCTAGTGGCTCTACAGATGTTTAAATAGTATAAAGCTTTATTGGAAATTCCAATTGGCTAACGACCGAGGTCTTCCAGCCCATATACAATATATATTCTTTTACAATCATTGATTTTTATAACAAATACAACACTTGTGTTTACAGTCTTCAAAAAAAAAAAAAGAAAAAGAAAAAGCTACATGTTATATATAAGTAGATGATTATGTGTATGGAAACAACTTTTTCACTTTTGTGATATCATTTGATGAACCCATTGCTAATAAGTGCATGTTTTCATGTAATACACATTTCTTACTAATACAATTTGGTTGCTCTTCTAGTGGCTCTATAAATATTTAAATAAAAAATTTTATAATCATGATTCAGTTTCATGAACTTCCTTACTTTTATTCATTTTATTTTATTATTTCGACTTTTAAGTTGTTCAGATTTAATAAATCAACCATACATTTTCTAAGTTAGCCATTAAAGTTTTAATAACACTTAAAAAAATTATAAGCTGGTAGACTTATTTTTATTAAAAATTAAAAATATTGTGCAAAATTATTTAAAAAAAACAAACAAACAAAATAATTATTAATTATGTTAACAAGAATACTAAAAATAAAACAATGTTTATATTGCAATAAATATTTTCTTAAAAAATGTTTATCGGGTTAAGAGAGAATTAAAAGTTTTTTACAAATATTGTTCAAAATTTTGGCCCATTAACGTGAATGCAGTAGTTACATCTTTTTATTAATTCACCATTCACTGTACGTAATAAAGTCTTCCGTCAAATAGAATTTGATCCATTTCTTATTCTATTATTTAAATTGTCAATGTTCTGAGGTTGGGTGTTATACACAAATCCCTTAAGGTAACCACACAAAAAGAATTCCAGCGGATTTAAATCTGGTGATCTAGCTGGCCATCGCACAGGTCCGGTATTGCCTATCCACTGGTTTCCAAAAATCGTGTTTAAATAATTAGAAACAATACGCAGCACCATCTTGAAGGAACCAGATACTTCTTCTAACTTACAGGGGAATTTCTTCTAAATAATTAGGTAAGTCATTTCGTAAAAAATCTAGGCAAATTTCGCAATTTAAATTATTTTCAAAAAAATGCGGCCCTATTAATATACCACCAAGCATACCTATCTACACACTGACTTTATATTTTACCTGAAAATTTCTTTCTCGTGTCCATTTGGGATTTCTATCACTCCAATAGTGCATATTGTGCCTGTTTACACTACCGCTTTTACTGAATGTCGCCTCATCGCTCCAAAGAATTTTATGAAGGAAATTGTATCTTTCATTCAGTACGGACATTCGTGCTATAAAATGAAGTCGCCCTTCATATTCTCCTTGGCGCAGTTGTATTAAAATCATTTTATAAGCATGATAACTTTTGTCTTTGAGGATTTTTCTGACCGAAGTCGAAGAAATATTTGTCCTAGCATTGGTTGCTGATATTGAGGTTTGTTGATTTTCATTAACGGCAGCGAGAACTTCATTTATATTAATATCATTCCTCACCAGTTTACTTCTGTTTCTCTTTGGTTTGGTAAACCAACCATATCTTTTAAGATTATCAACTAATGTTATGGCTTTATGATCAGGACAGCGTCTACCAGGAAACCGTTGAGAATAGACTGTGCAAGCTTTTCTAGCATTTCATTTATATTTTAGATAAATCAATGTTTTTTCCAAAGTTGAAAATTAAACCATGTCGAATTGTTAGTAGATTGACGAACGAATTAATGTTCAACAGAAAATAACTACTCTGATTTATTTTAATTTGACGTATTAAAACTTTCATGGCTAACTTAGAAAATGTGAAATATTACTAATAACAAAGCTATGGTTGATTTAATAAATCTGAACGACTTAAAAGTTGAAAGAATAAAATGAATAAAAGTAAAGAAGTTCATGAAATTGCTTCATGATTATAGAATTCTTTATTTAAAGATCTACTAGAAGAGCAACCAAATTGTATTAGTAAGAAATGTGTATTGCATGAAAACATGCACTTATTAGCAATGGGTTCATCAAGTGATTACAAAAGAGAGAAAAAATTGTTTCCTCTTATTTGTTGTTGCTGTTTTGTTACTTTAAATATTGTTTATTCTATAACTTTTACAAACAAATCCTAAAATTATTATTTACATCCTTTTCAAATTTATTTTAAGAGAATTCAGTTTGGAGTTAAAAAGAGAGTTTATAATTTTTTTTCTCTAAAACGAAAGAGAATATCGAATACGACGTAATAAAATAAATTGAAGCTAATTAAAACATTTATAAGAAAACATTAAGTTCATGTACAGGGCGAGGGAAAAAATATTCAAAGAAATTAAGTTTCATATCGTAATAATTTTTTCAAAAAATGTTTTCAAATCACTCTGTATGCATATTTAAAGGCCTTAAAAATATCTAGTTTGATGTGCAGAACATGGTCGTAGCTAAAAAAATAAGGAATTTACGAGTCTGGGGAGTTTTAAATGGCGGACCCTGTATAGATCTTGCTAAATTGTATCTCTACTGGAAAGCAGTCAGAAAAAAAAACTAAATATGCTATTATTTTCATTAACGAGTCATGCCAGAATGAATCAGTTCTGCGGATGTAGAATTTAAAATGCCTAAGTAATACCACATATTCTATTTTTATCATTAATAAACGTGTAATTAATTAATTCTTAAGCACTGTCACCCACCAAAGTTAGAATTTATAAAAATTTACATACGTAAATTCTATTTTTATGAAAATCAATAATGATTTCATCGCAATAAAATACAACAATTACAGCCCTGTAGGCATTCAACATTTTTACAGAAATATACTTGGATAACGTATATAAGCAGCAGCTTGAACAAAAAAGACAAATTGTTGCATATAATTTATTTTATGAATTATCATACATAAGTGACTTAACACATGTTACTGATTCATAAGGAAAAATAAGCACATGTAAGAACATCAACAGGTTGCATATCTGTAAGTACCAACCAGACGGATATTAATTAAAGAAATCATGCAGCGCTGGCTGTGTGGAGCAAAAACTGTTCTTTATCTATTTTAGTAACAGTGATTCTATACTTATAAAGATATTTTATTGCATGAATACTCTTACGATTATTATACGTTTATATTTAATTTGCACTTCTCGCACGTTGTTTCTTTTTCTTGAATACTTTGATAATTGTAGAAAATTATACAGGATGTTTTTGAAAGGTGTGTCAAAACGTTAGCAGTAGTTCTAGGAGTGAAAACATATTGATGTAGATTATGGTGAACCAACCAAAAACGAAATCTCGAATTTTCAAAAAGTACACGCTCCAGACATGAGCCCTTATGTTTTTGAGACCGCTGAAAACGATGGTGATGGTTAATTCTCTCTACAGATGCTGCATTTCTTCGCATTGGCCAAAATATGTTAAAAAATAGCAGAAAACAGGCAATAGTTTAAGCTTAAGTGAGGTAAACTTTGAGAAATCATTGCTTTCTCAAGCTTAACTAAACTACATTGTAGTGGGAAAACATACCGTGAAACTAGTGGACAGGAACGATGGTTCAGGATTTTTTTTTCAGAAGAAATGAGCGAGAGAAAAATGAAAAACTTCTGAAAATGGGCAAATATCTAGGCTTGAGTGATAGTCCCTTCATATTAGAAGAAAAATCACTGATTTTGGGGAAATTTTCCTACAGCTAAGCCACCCATATAGAAAGTTGTCTTGGGGCTGTGCTAACATATTTTTCACCAAGCGCATGAAAAAAAAAGGGTTGTTTTTTAGATATAGATACATAGGGGTAGCAATATTCGCGAATACCAAATACTCAAATATTTCTAAGGAAATTAAAGAAATTAATATCTTATCAATTGAAGTAGACATTGAATGCTGTGCTATCCTGATAAATAAACATCTGTGTATAATAGATATATATCGCTCCCCTAAGGGGAACGTAGAGACCTTTTTCATTCAGCTCTGTAAAATATTAGATATTGCAACTAATTCCTACAAAAAAATTATAATATGCGGAGACTTAAATATCGATCTCTTAAAAAACAATACTGAAAAAAAGATATTATGTGACATACTAGAGTCATATGAAATGGAGTCTTTAATTCGGCAACCCACTCGCACTGCAACCCGTGGAGAAAATACTAGTGCCACAGCTATAGATCACCTAATAACTAATGTAAAAAGTGAAGTTAAATACAATATTATAGACGCAGGAATCTCAGACCACACTGCTCAAATAATAAAATTTTGTGATTCGAATACTTGTAGCAATGATAGTGAAACAAGGACTAATATATTTACTAGAAAATTTTCTGCCGGCAGCATAAATGAATTCAAGCACCTTTTAAAAAAATTCACCTTTCCTTCAACCCCAAGTAGTAATATTGATAACTATTTTGAACTGTTCTGGGATCATTTTTCATGGGCTTTTGAAGTATCATTTCCAAAATCGAAGAAAAAAAGCAAGACAAAAAATCGCAATAGTTCTAACTATTGGTACACTCCTCAATTAAAAACAGAGTCTGATAACTTAAAAAAGTTAAATAGACTTCGAAAAACTTATCCAAATCATAGGGAATTAAACGAACAATATAAAAAGCTTAAAGCACAATATAACCGAAGTATAATTATTGCAAAACAAAATTTCTACTTAAACATAATAAATCATTCAGACAATAAAATTAGAACCCTTTGGAATATAGTGAATAATAAACTTAATAGAAATAGAAATTACCCGGAATATAAAATAAATCACAATAACAAACTAATTTCCGATATTACAGATATTTCAAATATTTTTGGAGAATATTTTGTCTCAGTAACAAATGACCAATTAAAAAAACACTTTGGTAATAACATTTCGAACTCCTGTACAACATCATTAAATCACATGAATGACACATTGTTGTTGGAACCATTTACAGCGGAAGAGATTAGCCAAATAATATCTAATTTAAAAAATAAAAAATCAACAGGTCACGATGAGGTGATGACTTTAATAAAAAGATGTAGAGGTGAACTATCCGAAATTATAGCCACTATTTTAAACAAATCTATTGAACTTGGGGAATTTCCCAAACGCCTAAAAATTTCAATTATTATCCCCGTATATAAAAAAGACGATCCCCTGCTCATTCAAAACTATAGACCTATTGCCCTTTTAAGTATTATTTCAAAAATTATGGAAAAAGCTATCTACATGAGAATAACCAAATTCCTAGAGACACACAAAATCTTTGCTCATAACCAACACGGATTCAGGGAAGGGCGATCTACGGAAACCGCCACCCTAAATTTCGTCCAGTGTATTAATGAAAAAATGGAAAGAAAAGATTATATAGTAGGGTTATTTTTTGACTTATCCCGCGCTTTTGATAGTCTTAACTTCAATTTTGTCGCGGAAAAACTATCAAAACTTGGTATACAGGGCTCGCTGCAGCAATGGATATATTCATTTTTAAATAACCGCAAAATATTGGTCAGAATTCATGACAAAACATCGGCAGAATTTGAGGTCAATTCTGGCATCCCCCAGGGGAGTGTCCTTGGACCCCTAATCTTCTTGATGTTCATTAACGATCTTCCAGACTATATATTAGATGGTGAGGTTTTTATTTTTGCTGATGACACGAACATCATAATTTCAGACCCAAGCATTCCAAAGTTAATTGAAAAAGTAAATAATGTCCTCATGCAATTTGATTATTGGTGCCAAAAAAATAGACTCATTATAAATTATTCCAAAACTATGGCTATCGAGTTTCACAAATACTCAAGACAGAAAATAGCAGACTTAAATCTATGCATAAATAATCATTCCATTACAGTAGATAGTCAATGCAAATTCCTTGGAACCATCATAGATGAATATTTAAGTTATAATGATTGCATTAACAGCATATGTTCCAAAATAAATAAACATTACTTTGCCATACTAACACTAAAAAACTGCCTGAATGAACAAGGACTTCTCACTGCTTATTATTCACTAATATATTCAACAATTAGCTATAATATAATTGTTTATGGGCTAGCTGTCGAGAGTAGCAGAGTATTCATTGCTCAAAAACGAATTATACGGCTTATGTATAATTTAGATTATAGACAGTCATGTAGACAAATTTTTAAAGAGAAGAGAATTCTGACGTTCACAAGTATTTTCTTGTTTAAAATATTAATTTATATCTATGTAAACAAAGACCAATTCAAAAAAAACTCAGATATTCATGAACACCTTACTAGAAAAAATAATCAAATACGCCTGGAAAGATTTAACTATGTAAGTTTTAAAAAATCACCCCAGTACGGCTGTTACTTTTTTAATATGCTACCTCGGGAAATAAGTAGTGCAACCACACTGATTAGCTTTAAATCAAAACTAAAGAAATTTTTGCTCGAAAATACATTCTATTCAGTTGAGGAATTTATTACTTTTTCCGAGCAAAATAATTAAATTATTTACTAAAATAACTGTATAACGGATATTTTTTTTTAGTTTTTATAATGAAACATCCTACTTTAGATTTTGTGTTCTTTATATAATTATGCAATTTATATCTTTATCCTCTGTGTTACTAATGTTACTATTTTTGTTTGTTAAGTAATATACAAAATGTTTGTGATTTATATCTTTATGTAATTATGTAGGTATATTATTATATACTTTTTTCTTTTTGACTTATCTATCCGATGTAAATTGGCTTAAAGATCAATAAATGTCTATCTATCTATCTATCTATCTATATATGTTTTTTTGGCCATTTTGGAGGTTTCTTGCGTTTTGCTGCAAAATTATGCATTTTTGAGAAAATATGACCTGATTTGATATTATAGATCTAGCGATTCTCTATAATTTTTGTTCTCTTCATTTTTTGAAATTCCGCTTAGTTACGCCGCTAGAGCGCGCTAAAGTTTATGTAAATGTATACATTTTTTTGCTGTTTGATTTTAAGCCAAAACTATGCATTTTACAAAAAATATCAAGATATCAAAGTTGTAGATAAAAAAATTTTCGACAAATTTTGTTCTTTGTTTTTTTTCAATGTCTTGCGGTTTTGCCGCTAGAGCGCGATAAACATTTTTTCAATACTCTTGAGCGGAAAAAAAAATATAGCGCATATATTTTTGATATACAGGAAAAACTATGCATTTTTTTAGAGTACTCGTCAATTATATAAAAATTTGGAGAGCAAAAAAAATTATTTTTTTTTAAACCCATCGTTCATTTCTTACACAGCTGCGCATAGAACGGTGCTAGATGCACCGTTATCATAGCATGAACTACGCGCATTCACCTGTAGTGGTCGTGATGGGCCTTTTTGTATATGTCATCCTTAATGTCATCTATATTAGCTTAGCCGGTAAAAAATATTGAGTAGAGGGAGGTGGAGGGGCAAAATACTACATCTGTTCACGATGCCTAAGTATATTTTTTTTATCCGCTCAAGAGTATTGAAAAAATGTTTTTCGCGCTCTAGCGGCAAAACCGCAAGACATTGAAAAAAAAAAAACAAAGAAAAAATTTGTCGAAAATTTTTTTATCTACAACTTTGATATCTTGATATTTTTTATAAAATGCATAGTTTTGGCTTAAAATCAAACACCAAAAAAATGCATACATTTACATAAACTTCAGCGCGCTCTAGCGGCGCAAGTAAGCGGAATTTCAGAAAAATGGAAAGAACAAAAATTGTAGAGAATCGCTAGATCTACAATATCAAATTAGGTCATATTTTCTCAAAAATGCATAGTTTTGCAGCAAAACGCAAGAAACCGCCAAAATGGTAAAAAAAAACATATATATGTATCCATATCTAAAAAACAACCCTTTTTTTTCATGCGCTTGATGAAAAATATGTAAACACAACCCCAACGCAACTTTCTATACGGGTGGCTTAGCTGTAAGAAAAATTTCCCTCAATTTTCCTAATTTGAAGGGACTATGAGTATAACTTCGAGCATCCATTTTTTTCTCAAACTCAAACTAATCTACGTTGTAGTGGACACTTTTGTGGTATAATTTTCTGATGGAATATATAATACATATTCAATCATCCAAGATCATTTGTGATAAGATTATTTATTTGCCCGATTCCTACATGAATGAGATTGAATCCTGAAAATTATTTGTCCACTACAACGTAGATTAGTTTTGAGTTTGAGAGAAAAAAATGGATGCTCGAAGTTCTAGTCACTCAAGCATAGATATTTGCCCGTTTTCAGGAGTTTTTCATTTTACTCTCGCTCATTTCTTCAGAAATTTTTAGAAATTAGTTTTTTTCAAAATCCCGCAAAAAATTGTTTGAATCGGTTTACGGATGTGGGAGAAATTGACGAAATATCTCATTTTTTGACAATTTCACTTAAAAAAACCTCGTTACATTTCCCACATTTTCTTTTACCACGAGCACGTATTACAAATTTTAAACTTGAAACAAAACAGGATAAATATCTAATTTTTTGGGTCATATAAAATTATTTTTCGCTACCACACGAGAGCTTATTCCAAATTTTAAATTTTAACAAAATATGATGAACTTTGGAATCCCAACGAGGCCGTCTTAACACCACTGGTACACAAAATAAAAATTAACGGTATAAATTCACTTTCATTTGGAATTTGGCGATCTGACAAATACATTTTTTAGTTTAAACTGTAGCATAAATATTCTTACTTTATTGCAGTAAGAATAAAATACACTAAATCCGTTCTTATTTACTAATTTTCTCTGCGCAAACGTGGCATGCAAATGTACCAATCAGAGACAAGGACACACGTCTCCTATCTTTAGAAGCACTACATTTTAATCTGAGATAAACTATAGTAATGTTTTATTTAGCATCGAAAAAACAATGAGGGAGCTTGACGGCGGCTTTTAAGGGGTAGTTTTTTAGAGCATTACGGCCTGCATGGTACTAAGAAACTAACTTTGAGGAAAAGGAAGACTTGGCCTGTCACGGTGAGTCTAGGACACCCGTTATATATACTCTACAAGTAGAAGCCCAATTAAACATGTAATGACCCAAAATGCCATTTTTATATGCACGTCATATCTGTAGAGACAACAATAGGTAATTGAAAAACAAACAAAACATAAAATAAAAACCAGGATACACACGTGTTTGTGTTCTAACAGCTAATTGTACATTTTTTACATCCACCCAGGATGTTTGCCGTACGTTCGAAAATAAAAGGCATTTGTATATAAAAAACGGTGTGGGAGCACGCATTTGGTTAGAAATTATAAATATCCTCCCCAAAGCAGGAAAGAGAAAGACTCTCAGCTCGTGCTTCAAAAGGACGCAACCCTAATAGACCTACGGCCAAGGGGCAAATAAGTTACCTCATCGGGTACAAAAGGTTTGAGTTTATGTAGTAAAAGTACCATATATAAGGTGCAAAAAACCGACCGTCTGCCGTTTCTCAATGGTCAACTTCTCATTATGACAGCTTGTCAAAAAGGCGAAAAAAATTGCTAAAGTGACCTCATTGGGTACATGCTTAAAAACGTGACAATTAACTGGGAAAACCATTACAATTGTTATTTTGTGTGGCAGACGTCAGTATTTGAACGCATACATAGAGCAGACGCCCGTCGCGACGTCCAGAATTCCGACGTTTCTTACCTCATGGGGTATATGTACAAACTTGGGTTCAAATTAAAGGTCTTTTTATGTAGATCATAGATATTTTTGAAAAAGATCGGCAGACGTTCAACCATAAAGAGCAGACGCTCTAGAAAATGTAACCTTAAAGAATAATGCCAAATTCGATACAGAATTTTATTGAGTACATATTCGGAAATTTGAATATACACTAGGAGAACTATTACACCTATTATCTTGTTTGTCAGACTTCCGTAATTATGTTAGCAAAACAACTTCGTATACAAGAATCAATAGCAATACATAACAATAAATAAAAATAGCAATAGCAAAATAGTTTTATTATCTACATGTTCAGAAATTTGACAACGCACTAGGAAAACTATTACAATTATTATTTTGACTTCCGTGAATATGTAGGCGAAACAACTTCGTATACAAGAAACAACAGCAATACAAAACAATAGTAGTAAATAAAAATAGTAAGGTTTTGTTTCATAATACATATAAAGAATAATAACTATTCGTCATCATCGTCATCAGATAAATCATGAAAACCCTCTTCATTTTCATCATCAATATCCCTCTGCTCCATGCCAGTTTCGCGTACAACTATTTCGTCTAGGGCACTAGGTAATTCAGGTCCATCAAACCAAATCGGCGAAAACTTACTATCATTTAAATTCCAACCATTTTCTGAGGGATTATAAAATTTTGGTTGTTTTTCAGTGGCACTATTCCATATGGAACATATTTCATTCGTTCTTTGTACTTTTAAAAGCAATATGTTCTTGCATGAAGGTAACATACTACTATCAAACTTCTTCAGGTTACCGATTAGTCTGATATGGTTTTGGTTTACAATCAGAGTAGAAAATGTCGAATCGAGCTTAGTATAGCACAAATTAATTTTTCTACATACGTAATCTGCTCTTTGGAAATGTTTTCATTGTTGCCATATGTACCAAAGACGTCCTGCATTTTTTTGTCTTTTTCGAGGAGTTCAAAGGATTTTAGTTTCCCTTTTCTGGCGAAAGCTGCCGCGTAGTCACACCCTGTTAAAGAATGGAATGGTGGTAGAGATTTACAAACATTAAATCCTATTGCACTGAAAATTGCATTAAAATCAACAAATCGACAAGTATTTTTGGATACAATTCCAACTTCCATCCATACAGTTACAGACTGATAAAATATGTGATGCATATTTCCTAATAGAATTATTGGGATGTCTGTGACAGAGGCTATAATTACAACATTACTGCTTTTTTAAAATTTTGAATAAATGATAAATAATGCGGCTAACAGCCTCCTCGAGGTAGCAAGTTAGTATGTCAGTGGTTTTTCTTTCGATATGCCCATTTACTACTGCAAATTTGTAACACTCATTGTTACAATTTGCGTATAAAATTTTATTATGAAGTATTTCCACAAACATCATTTTGCCAAAAGTCACAAAAAGACTTGACCAAAGCTTTATTAAAACTGTCGTCACGAAGTGCTTTCATGAAGTCTGATTACCTTGAATTAAAAATTCGGCACTTCTTTCATATGAATTAGCCCTTTTATCGCACTCAATATCTTTTACAGATGGGCTAACGAACTTATCGAAAAATGTGTGAACTTCATTGCCTCTATGTTGACAAATTTTCTTTAACACATATCTAGCTAATTTTCCAAACGTTTGTGGCGTTTCCCCTAATAAATGTAGTAAAAAGAAACCATCAATAATTTTACAATCGACGTGGTTGGGTGGAATAGAATTAACTTCTTTTTCAAGAGCCTTAAAAAGGCTAGATTTGTGTGTCCTATTCATGGTACCATCCATATGGCACAATGAACGTAGGAATGGAGTTAATGGAAAGGACAAGGTCAATTGTATTCTCTAACGATAAGGCTAAGATTCTACTCATTAAGTCACGTTCAAATATAACTTATACTACTTTTCCATAGCCAATAGATGCTACTACGGCCTTGCTAAGCATTTTCGCAACCGTAACCTCTCAAGAAATACAAAAATTAGGATGTATCGAACACTCATAACTCCAGTGCTAATGTATGGCTCCGAAACCTGGACCCTAACAAAAAACGATGAAGAGTCGCTGGCAATCTTCGAGAGGAAGGTTCTAAGAAAGATATATGGAGCGGTCTGCGAAAATGGCACCTGGAGGCGCAGGTACAACTTTGAACTATGCGACCTATATAAGCGAACAGGAGGAAAGGACATTGTCACGACAATAAAACTAGGCAGACTGAGATGGGCAGGACATGTCGCAAGGTATGAAGAGAGCAACCCTGCTAAAAAGATACTTATGACAGACCCGGTAGGAACACGAAATAGAGGAAGGCCCAAACTCAGATGGAGAGACGGAATAAATGAGGATGCCAGAAAAATAGGAGCAGCTAACTGGATGGCCCTAGCCAGAAATAGGAACGAATGGCGAAAGAAGTTAGAGAAAGCTGAGGACCTACTATAGGACTGTATGGCTACTGATGATGATGACTTTTCCATCGCCTTTCTTCAAGTTGGCTTTATTGTCGGAGGCAAATGTTCATATAGGCTGTTTTCTAATGGTATCTTCAAATCTCTTTGAATCTACGGAACACTTTTTAATGAAAGTATTTCTCCTTGTTTCACCGATGAATGTTATATCTAGTAAAAACTTTCTGGTTGTCTCAGTTGCTGATTTTCCAGTGGACACATTAAAGAGATTGCTTTTATCGATTTCGGAATTAAACGGATTTATATTATTTTCAATTTCGTTAATTATAGCTTTTAATCCTAGAGCGGAAAAAACTATCTATGAGAACTAAGAGAAAAACTATATGTAGAATTATAAATGAAATCTTTGCATTTTTTCGATAACCTAAACTCTGGTTATGCTAGCAAATTAAAATCCTAAAATTTCTCATTTGACATTCCCATTATAACACTAGCATCCAACATAGTCCCCTAGTGTTATAATGAGAATATCAAATAAGAAATATTAGGATTTTAATTTGCTAGCAAAACCAGAGTTCAGGTTATCGAAAGAATGCAAAGATTTCATTAATATTTCTATATATAGTTTTTCTTTTAGTTCTCATTGATAGTTTTTTCCGCTGTTTGCAAAATCCTATAAAGAATATGTTTCATTACCATAAGCAAAGAAATAGTAAATAATTCACTTTTAAAGAGAAAGGAAGTTATTTTACCAGAAAAATTGGTTTGCAGCTATGGTGTGTGCCATATTTTAGCAAATACTTACCTACGGATTGTTAAAACTTTAACACTTTTCTCGACTAGAGCTAATCAAGTATCGACCAATCCAACCACACAACTTTTATTCAGAATTATTATTATCGTATTGTTATTTGTTTGTTATGGTTATTGTGTATCACTGCACTCTCTACGCAAGTACCGGTCCTGGTCATCTACGGGTCTACACGTGACTGAATTGCCTTTTTCGCTATCGCGGAACGATAGCACCGCCCTCGGTCATAGGTGTAAAAAAAATTAATATTTTTTTTACGTTTCGTTTTCTATGCCTAAAGAATAAAAGCTTGAATTTAATGTATTTTAGTGTTTGAGATTAATGAAATTTGATTTTTACTCCTACATGATTTCCACAGCGTCTGCTTTTTATGGTTGACCGTCTGTCGATCTTTTTCAAAAATATTTATAATCTACATAAAAAGACCTTTGATTTGAACCCAGGTTTGTACATGTACCTCATGAGGTAAGAAACGTTGGATTTTTGGGCGTCGCGACGGGCGTCTGCTCTACGTATGCGTTCAAATACTGACGTCTGTCAAACAAAATAAGAATTGTAATGGTTTTCCCAGTTAATTGTCACATTTTTAAGCATGTACCCAATGAGGTAACTTTAGCGACTTTTTTCGCCTTTTTGACAAGCTGTCATAATGAGAAGTTGACCACTGAGCCCCGGCAGACGGCCGGTTTTTTGCACCTTATATGTGGTACTTTTACTACAAAAACTCAAACCTTTTGTACCCGATGAGGTAACTTATTTGCCCCTTGGCCGTAGGTCTATAACTGTCACATGATATATTACGGATAGGGCTGAGACTGATTTGCCTCGGCATGTATAAAATACAAGGTATATCACAGCTCAGACATAGACGGTAGGTAAAAATTCAGTAGAACGTTAATAATATCTTATACACAATTTAAAATATGCATTTCTGGCTTTTGGTTAGGAATACAGGAATAATCTTAAAATTTCGTATAACAGCTTATTAATGGCTAGCTAAAATTTTGCAGCCATATAATAATGCAGTGAACGAGTCGGAAGACCATGCTAATTTTTACTGCAGCTATGAAATCTACTTAGTCCCCGTTTTCCAGGGTAGAGAACATGAAAAAGTTTTTTCGCAACCCCCGCGCCGTGGAAGCTGAGTGGGGTGATCGTGTCTTCTCTCGGTTGCAGTGGACCCGCGTAAAGAAAATACCTTCTTCCGGTAAGAAACTGTAATAGACTGGAACTATTGATCTCTCAACCCCTTGGGAGAGTAGGTTACTCTTATTGGGGGTAAAAATCGATTATTTATTGTTGTACTCGCCTCCTGTTCCATATCCGGTAAAAAAATAAATTGTCCATCTCTTGGGAGGGTTGTCTAAACCCTTAAAAGTTGCTAGGAGTCCTCCCCTTTTCAGAATCCTTTCACTAAACACCCACGAAATTCGAAATTATTTTCCTACCTACCCTCCAAAACGGAAGGGGAGTAGGTTTCGTAACTGCAGTAAGAATTAGCCAAAATCCCGACTTATCCATTGCACTGTGATGACGTATACATATTACACAAAACTATCCAGAGCGACGCCACTGTAAAACAAGTCCTACTGGCGGAACGTCAATTAAATTTTATGGCCTTTGTCAGTTCCTTGTACACGAAGCAAGAAAAACAAATAGGACGTTTTCTCTTCTTTATTAGGCGGCAAAATAATTTAATATTTAATGCACTTTTGTAGTAGATATTGTCAACAACACTCCAGCTTCGGTGAAATAAATCTGCCATTTTCCTTTGATAAAAATGCCGTTCATTATTAGCTCTACTTTTCACTCTTTGTGAACAAAACGAGTTTACGCCCCCTAGGGATTGATGTTGATAGCTCATGAGTAGTAGCCTGAATTAAATAGCAATTGTGATAGGAAATTTAAGTACCATCAAAGTTTGCAGTGTGCGCCATCTCTGAGACACTGGTAGTACATTTTCTGGAAGGTTATGAACTTTACTAGACATGTATATGGTAGGTTGATGGAATATTTCTAGATATATTTTGTAGAGTATATAAGCGAATGTAAACACACAAGAAAGCAGTTTTCAATAAACTGAGATTAGATAATTCCAAAGTGATACAAAGCAAATAGTAGAGTGCACATATCAAGTAATAAACATTGTTAAAGGTTATTTTAGTCAGTAAACGTATAGTATAGTTAATAAAAGTATTGTGAAGTTTTCAGTAAGTTATTCAATAAATAGTGTTAGTGTTTATCTCTTGTTGTAATTCTTGAGCACGGCTTTTTAAGGGTGGTTACCTAAGGGGTGGAAACACGTGACAATACTATAGTTTTTATGGAATGAATTTATTGAAATGAAAATATCAGAAGAAAAAAGAGTCCACGTCAAGGTATATCCTACTGCAATGGCGCTTTACAGTAATAGACGAACAAACAACCTTAAACATGTAACACAAGATAACATAAATGCATAACAAAACAGTGATATAGCATAAAATTAGAACAAATTTTATTTTCATTCAGTGCGATCATGAGATGATACATTTATTTTTAAATTGCAACAATTGTCACTAAACTAAATAAAATAATCATCTAAGCCAGACGTTCTCTCTCTGCAGTCGCCCAAAAAGTCCCGTCGAAGAGACTTTAAATTAGAGCTACTGATCGATGTCATCATCGCCTACTTTTATTATCTTAAACTATTATTCCCTATATTATATTATCAAATGCAATGGGAGACTGAATACAGGAATAACATGTTTAATAGATATTTATACATTTTAGAGAAGTTATATACACATTTGTTAAGTTTTGCAGCTACTTTTTCAATGTGACTCTGATTAGGAAATACAATTATTAATTCTTGATCATGAAAATTTCAGGCCTACGATAGCTTAGATCCTGGGGATTTCAGAATTGACATCCATCATAGCTGAAATGAGCACGACACTTACTAAATAATACTTTCGCTTACGTTACAAGTTGACTCTAGTATAGTTCATCTAAAGTCAGTTTGGAAATCATAAAAAAGGACCGACAAAGGAATAGTTCATAATACGAGCGGTGTCATGAATGTCAACGACAATTTTTAGAATCACTTTCTAATTATTGTAAATATTGTTTTACTACTTTATATTAATTGATAATAGTCATTATGTAAATGATTTATTTATAATACATTGTTTATTTATAATCAATAATGTTAGTTTAATGAAAAACTCTATAAATGATTCAATAAAAGTAAATAAATAGCATTTAACCTACGGCTATGCTATCGGAAATATTAAGAATGAATCAAGAGCTTATCTGAGACTTGTAATGGTGAGCCAGGTAAACAATCGATTACTTTCATTTGATGTAAGCGCATAACATATCTGGTTAACTATATTCGTATATTGATATCGGTTGCAATATTCAAGCACGATCTCAGGTCTTATTTAATCACATCAGGCCTTCATCATTAATTTGTCCTGGTAGAAACGCTTTAGACTGAATTTTCAAATTGACAATTAATAGCAATGCTAAAAATAGTCGGACCTCGAACTTAATATAAGGTATTTACTATTGTATTACATGTGAGATAGAATTTTTTTTTTTCACTGACAGTTATTTATTAGTCTTGAAATGTCGGCCAATTATCAGCCTTATTCTAAAAGTTTAGTATGGCATTACTTTTTGGCTAAAAATGCAGAAGGTAGCAATACAATTAAATAATGAAGAAGTTGGAGAATGTGCTAGTGATAGAAGAAAACGATTTCATCGGAATTGCATTAAAATCGGTAGCTGGGTAACTTCGGTAGCTGATACGGAATTTGATGTCAAAAGTTAACAATTTTAAATGGCGAATCCAATAGCGACAGCTTTTTCAAAAATGGTTAAATTTGTTTCCATTTTTTTTTAAAGAAGAAGAAAACTGTCCGTGGCAATGAACAAACTGATGAAGACGGCAAGCATTTGCGATAATTGTTACTTATGAATAACCATTGCGGGTGCCTGTAGTTAACAATACACCTAATAATCATGCATATTAAGTCAATCTACAGAGAAAGTTCACGCTTACACATTCCTAGAAAATAATTTCTAACAAATAAATTCATTCGCTTCATAGTTCCTGATAAATGTGTTGAATTATTTCTTATTAAACGCAAAAACCCCAGTGCAATCTAAGGAATTTCACCTATAGGTATTGAAATAGCTATAATGCATATGGCAAAGGTTAAATTCTTCGGAAAGGCGTTGGTTTTTATATTTTACTTTCCCGATTCGGTCACGACTTCTACCCTGAAATTAAATAATCTTCGAATAAGAACAACCGAGCAATAGAAGTTAGTCCTTCCCTTGTCACGAACTGTTTACAACTAATTAAATTGGTAATTTAAGGTAAGGCCAATTACTGTCTTCAATTGTCAAAATAAAAAACATTAATTCAAGTAAAAAAAAAAATGTTGTCTCGTATTTAAAAAAATATATAGAAGAGTATTAATTAAAAAAATTATCACGACCTTTTGATTATTA
Source organism: Stenurella melanura (assembly GCA_963583905.1). Lineage (NCBI taxonomy): Eukaryota > Metazoa > Arthropoda > Insecta > Coleoptera > Cerambycidae > Stenurella > Stenurella melanura. The sequence continues at coordinate 42,811,487 of OY757313.1, read as the reverse complement.
TGCATAGGCCACCTTTAGAGCTAAAAACTATATTTTCTTGATTTATAAACTATTATTAATATGCATCAATCGCAATTGGAGAACGTATATATTTTAAACACCACAGTCGTCGGTTGCTTATACTTTTAGTTTTAGAAATATTTACTAACGTCGCCCTAAACACCTCAGGAAACAAGATAAGAATATTTCCAGCATTACAGTTAACATGATTATTAACTTTCAATTAGACAACTACCAATTCTGTTAGGTAAATTCAATACGCTATTGCTAGGTACACTTGCGTAAGACGCAAGGTATGTGATTTTTTTTTAATGTATATCTATCTCGCATCAAGCTTTTACCTCAGGTCATCAATATTGATAAAATGTTATTTGTTTGATTTGATAATTTTTACCTTTATTAACATCCACTATCTGCAGTGGGTCCCCTTACTGGACTGCGGCCTGCCACAAACACATCACCTAATATTTGTTTTCTTAATTTTGGTACATTTTAGTAAAAGTTGGTTTTTAAAGTGTTAATTATATTTTATCATTTCCGTTTTAGTCACGATATGCCTACCGTTGACCGTTGCATAGTCAGCTGACTATTCTGGTTTCGTCTTCAGGTCATCATAATCAAGCTGAAACGTTCTTTGCTCCAACTACTCGGGTGCCAAATTGTGTAACCCTACTCGGACTGAACTGCTCGGGCGCCAAATTATGGAACGTCTTCTCCGAATGGCGTCACCAATAACCTGCTCGGGCGCCAAATTATGTAACTCTGCTTGGACTGGACTGCTCGGGCGTCAAATTATGTAACGTCTTCTTCGGGTGGCGTCATCAATAACCTGCTGGGGCGCCAAATTATGTAACGTTCTTTGCTTGGGTAGCTGGTTTGGAGAAGTTATTCCTGGGTTCAGTTTAGTAAATAAGATAGTCCAAATATAAATAAACAGTTTATTTCTTGTGAACAGGTAAATAAGGCAGTATCACAAAGATTCGTTTTACTGGTTTCCGTATCTTTTACGGTCTCTAGACATGATTTAATCATACGTGTGCGAAGCGGGCGAGAGTGTAATGTGATAACGTAGCTAGCTCGTCGTGGCGTCGAATTCCTATCGGTCGGTTCATCCGTGAAGTACCTACAGCGGCGTAAAGGCATCGGGTAAATAACTTGTCAGCACAACAGACTCCAGCGCAACACACTGCAGAATCTAGAGGTCAACGTATATTCGATCCGACGCGATGGCGTCGCTACCCACCTGGGTAGTGCCTTCTGCTTCGTAACGGCGTCGAATAAATAACTTGTCAACACAAGAGATCCCAGCGCAATAAGCTGCAGGATTTAGAGGTCGACTTATATTCGATCCGGGTTGGTAGAGGTGTTTTAAAACCTCATGAGCTGTGACCTTCATATGCGCAGAGATATAATCCCTCCTGTTGACTCAGTTACACTTCTTAAAAATATTATATTTATTGTTTACAATTTATCCCGAGCCCTTGTTTATGTATACAGCAAGGCAACCTCCAGTGTCTTCAAAAACATACTTATAACTCAGAGTAAACTTTGCCTTTTGCGCATTTCGCGGCTCATGAGATTCTGAAACACCTCTAACGTCGCAATTGAGCACTATTACCTATATTAGTCTAGCGCAGCATGCTGAAGGACAATGCCAGAAGAGCACTGGTTTTCGTTTGAATTTCGTCGTATTTTTATATCCGAAATCACCACACGTGGTTCATTTCAGGTGCGTGAAATGCTGGCGCAAATCTGGTAATGTGACATGAATTTATTAACGCCTCATTGCAAAAGAATTGCATTGTCATCAGTATTACGTAGGTATGCAAAATTTCAATTCGAAATGGTTCCAAATTGATTTGCAAAATTTGACCGAAATTGACCGACACATAGATTAAAAAAGCATGTAACAGAAATAAAGATGTAGCAAATTAAGATTAAACTTATCAGTTGACTTTTCAATTGTTGCCGGAGTCGCCTGTGATACAAACACGACCTGGTTTTCCGTCCTTTGGGTTCATTATCTATATATTTTATCCTAAAATATTGTATTGCCATCGATACTACAAATGTATGCAAAATTTCAAGGCGAGAGAACAACTAAAGGTGTTTAAAAATCGAGTTACAACATTTGAACTAAACTGAGGCTGACTGACGCCTGACTGACAAACATGTGAAGTTAAGAATTAAAGCTCGTAAAAACATCAAAATCGATTGGATCTTTCCAGATGCTATCCGACGAATGAAAGAATATGAAAGAAAATTACACACGTATCCGATTTTTGAAAACTTTCACTACGTCCATTTTTGTTTTAGCATGGAAGTAAAAGGTAATTGCATGAAACTATAATGTTTTCAAATTCCTATGGATCTATAATCTCTTTGGAACTGAAGAAGAGTAATAAAAGCTCATTATAAATGCAGGTCCTATAAAAACATAGTCACTCAGCTTATTAGGAATTTATCTTTATGATTGACTTTGTTTTGATAGGAGTTGAAAAATGCGTGATTTAAAAATTACGGTTGGTTACGTTATTTGCTTTGTATACACCAATCGATTTTTAAAAATCTGGCGAAGGCGCCACCATTACCTATACAGAATATGTCTCCTATATATTTTGCTGTAACTGCTGTAAGCTATAAAAAATTAGATGATACTCAGAAGAATCTACAAAAGAAGGTGTTTTGAGTCCTGAAACAACATGCAAACAAAACATACAGGTTAAACTGAAAGCCTTCTTTGTTAAAACTTTTTGTCCCTTAAAAATAGAATGGCATCTGTTTAACATATTTGAGAGAACACTTACCAAAGCTACTGCGGCTATTTCAACGTGCCGCATGCTATTTGGTAAGACTTGGGGTCTAAAACCGAAAATGATCTACTGGTCTTATCTTTCGGTTGTAAGACCCATGGTAACCTTTGCATCATGTGTGTGGTGGCCAAAAACTGAAGAAAAACTAACCAGGCGATCTGATTGGTCACTTAAGGATTCTGCAGTTAGTTCAATTGGGATCCACGACCAAACCTACTGACTAAATGCCAATCAAGCGGGACTCTGACTGTCCGTTTGACATGATAATTGAGAACCGTCAGACGAGCAGAGTCGAAGCCCAGCAGTTGGAGAAGGGGTCACTTATCTGGTACACAGATGCATCGAACATGGCTGAAGGGGTCGGCATGGGCATAGCGGGCCTAATTGCGGGCTATCCAGAGCCCTTGGCAAGACCAACCATCTTCCAAGCAGAAATCTATGCTATAGATCTATGAGCCTAGGAATGCATAAATAAAGTTATTCGAAGGGCAAAGATCCATATACTTTCAGATAGCCAGGCAGCGTTAAAAGCTCTCAGGTCCTATACCTTTGAGTTTAAACTTGCCTGAGAATGCAAACAATCTCTGAAACAAACTGGTAAAAAATACCAAGGTTACCTTGATGTGGGTGCTAGGGCATGACGTAGTGTTTCTGTCCCGGGAATCCCGGGAATTATGTCACTTTTTATCATTCCCGTTCCCGGGAAATAACAGTCGGGATATCCCGGGCCCTTGGAAATAAAAATAAGTTTTAAAAATATTAAATTTCGTGCTCTCATCACATAAATCGACTCTGCAACGACTGCAACGAGTGCACCGGAGACGTGGAAGAGTGCGCGGGCTCCGAAATTATACCGATCGTGCGCGTCGGATTATGTTTTGTAGTTAGTGTTGTGTCTTTTTAATTATAAATAAAGCAAAACAAAACTGACGGACTTATTTTTTGACCAAAGGAAGAAGACAAACATTTAAAAAATGAATATTTGAATGGTGTGATATTTTGAAAAAAAAAACACTGTGTTTTTCAAGAAATATACGAAAAAATTATTGTTTCCCGGGAATCCCGGGATTCACGGGAACGGCAAATTCTATTTCCCGATTCCCGGGAATGAAAAAAAGTCGGGAAATCAGAAACCCTAGGCATGAGGGAATAGAAGGAAATGAATTAGCCGACGCCCTTGCAAAAAAGGTGCTGAAGCATCACTCTTTGGCCAGGAACCGTCTTGTAGCTTATCCAAGGGACACACAAGGGCTCCTCCCTTATGTGTCCCTGCAATAGAAAATGCGAAACATATGCTTTGCGAATGCAAGTCCGTACTAAAGCATATACCTAGAAAAAGTGGAATTAACGCCTGAAGACATAGGGAAAACAGCCATCAGGAAAATCACAAGATTTGTAAAAAGCTCGGGAGTCCAATCTAAAATCTACATATTTGAATGTAAAATATATTATCTAAAAAATACTAAAGAACACCTACGATGGCATACTAGACTTCGAATTTTAGACCGTTTCAGAAGCTTAGTATCAGAACTGGATAGTCTCCGCATTTATGTAACACAAATGCTTAAAAGTTGATTTAAAGGTTCTTTAGGCTTAGTACAATCTAGATATGTCTCTAAATATATGTTAGCGTTTAGACGGTTTTCTACCCCAAATAAGACTAAAAACCACAATATAGTAATTTATTGCCATGCATACTTCATAGACAGCGGCATATTCTAGTCTGATTCATGCGCAACTTGACTGGTGCCTCTGACTCGGTTGCGTTCGGGATATGAACGAGTGTTCAACAGTTAGGTTAAAAATTAGAGAATTAACAAGATAGGACAGCCGGCGGAAAACCTTTTATCTTTTACCAATGGCGCCATTGACCTTGACATTTAAATTGGAGTTCTTGCGCAGTTGCCACAATGAGACAATCTGGCGGAGAAGGTAACATTAGAAAGAGAGGCCAATAGTGAAAAATGGACAACACTGTCCTGATAGAACGACCGAACTCAGCTAACTGTCAGTACCCAAGGTCACTAAAAAAAGAGGTTGCTTTGTATTATATGTGACATGAGGTATTTCTATGTTTATATGTAAGGTATCTATTTGGCTAGGATAGAATTGTACATTGTAAGAATAATTTTGAAACTTTTTTCTATAAAATGAGGAAAAAACAGCCACATGCAGCTGTCACAGAGGTCTATTCGTGACGTAGCACTTGTCGATTATAATGAGCTAACCTATTTTTTAGTAAGCTTAGTCAAATTCATTTAATGGGTAAATTGGAGTTCACAACTGTCTTCGTCTATTTCGTCTTCTCCATCTACTGTCCTATCTTGTTAGTTCTCTAATCTTTGGTTAGGTGATGTAATTAAGAATGAGGCCCTTGAAGAGTAGAGGGATGCATTGCTAACAAATATACAGGGTGAGAAGTGACGGTCAATATCTATCTCATCAACCATTTTGAAATTTGAAAAAATGTCTGATAGAAGATTTAAATTAGTTTTCGGTATCTTATCTTATTATTGCTTAAGGCTTTATTATTTATATGTACAGAAAACACAATTCATAATTTATAGAATATTAATAGTTAGCTTGTTTACATTATCATATGACAAAAAACTAGGTGTGAGTATCCTTTCACTAGGCCAGCCTGTATAAATCGCTTTATTTGAAATTTTATTTATTAATTTAGAATATTATTTAAAATCATTTATTTATTTCCCTTTACGATTATTAAACATTCTTAACAGCTATTTACAATTTTATGGTCTTGCGAAAACGTCACCTAACTTTAAATAATACCTACGCACAGCGCGGCGGCTTACATAATAATAATGGCTTTATTTCTCTAATATCTACACCGCACACCAAAAAATGTACGAATCTGAAGATGGACGTCGTACTGAATATTTAAGTAATGAAAGCTCAATTAGAATGCAAGACGAAAAGTCAAACACGATTATTTTTAACACAAACAGTAAGTATAAACAAATTAAAGGCGTTAATAGGGACAATGGACGCACAATTATTTCACTTTTGGTTATTCGGCGTAGAAGGACATCAGACAAACATATTTTGGCAAAACTTTAAAATACGTCATCGCCATATTTTATAATTATTATTGGTATGCGAGACTACTTCCGCACCGTTAGCATACCAAGTTGTCATTATTGTGTTTGCGCAATACAAATCAATAAAACAACATTTTAAGAACCAAGAATTTTGGTTAATTAATTGCATATAAATATATAAATATTTAAAGACATAAACACATCATACATATTAATGTGTGTACAATCCAAAGTTGCCTCGCTAGACAGCTTCGATGGGCGAAAACATTATAAAAAAATCAAATCGCCAGGAAATAATGAATTATTTTTGTTTAAGACTGTTATGCATAATAATGCAGTTACATTAAAAAAATGTTTAAATTTTTTCAGAAAATAGATTGTAAATCAATAATTTTACATATAGTTTTTATTTTAGTTCTAATTTTGTTTTTTTCTGCTGTTTGTAACATCCCATAAAGAATATGTTTCATTACAAGTATAAGCAAACAAAAAATAATTCACTTTTAAACATTTTTGAAAAACAGATTTTAGTGCAGTCAACGAGGTTTCACCTCTAATTTGAGTGCGCTAGTGAATGGGTTTTGACGAAACCTTGTGCAATGTGTTTGTAATGATGTTAAGAAAAAACTTGAAAAAATTATTCGAATAGGAAATGGTCGGAAAGGGTACAAAACACCCCTTTTTCACGGGTTCCGTAACTTGTAGGGTTAGGTCAAAAATGAAAAAAAAAACAATATATTTACCTTTTTTGGCCGAAAATAAGATGTTTTACTCTTGTGATTTTTTTCGAGAAATGCATATTTTTGAGATATGACCACTAGAAAATTCCTAAAAGTGGGGGAGGGGAAATGTAAAAGTTGAGAAAAAAATCTGCAAAAATTCAGTCGAAATACAAGGCTTATTTTTATTTGCAATTTTTCCGTAAAGTGCGTTTTCACCGAGTTCTTACGGAAACATGAAGAACTACCCCTTCTTTGAAATTGTAGCGCTTTAAAAACATGTAATTTAAAAATTTGAAAAATTCAGACGCATGGATTGAGGCCTTCTAAACATTGTTTGTTGCTCGGAATTTTTTTGTAACTTGCTAATTTTCCGAATTACAGGCACTTTCTCACGATAATGTACAATGTATAAGATATTGCAAACAGTGGAAAGAAAAGCTATCTATCTATCTAGATAGCTTTTTTTTCCACTGTTTGCAAAATCCTATAAAGAAAATGTTTCATTACTGTAAGCAAACAAACAATAAATAATTCACTTTTAAACGTACAATGTATAAATTATATTAAACCTTTAAAAATGGTATAGCTATACAGGTTTCATATTTTTTTATAATATATATAAATCACGCTCATTTTTTGAATTTTCATGTATTTTTTAATTGAAATTGTGTAAAGAATATTTATTTATCGTGAAAAATTGCCTGTAACTATAAAAATTTGAAAGTTACAAAAAAATTCCAAGAGATAAAAAATGTTTAGAAGGCCTCAACGCATACGTCTGAATTATTTCAAATTTTTAAATTACATATTTTTAAAGTGCTACAATTTCAAAGAAAGAGGTAGTTTTTCAGGTTTTTCCGGAAGAACTCGGTGAAAACGCACTTTAAAAAAGTCTTGTGTTTCGATGATACATTCACCTGAATTTTTTCAGATTTTTCCCTCAACTTTTACCTTCCTCCTCCCCCACTTTTAGGAATTTTCGAGTGGCCATATCTCAAAAAATATGCATTTTCGAAAATATTCCCAAGAGTAAAAACATTTTATTTGGGTCGAAAAAGGTAAATATATTGTTGTTTTTTTTAATTTTTGACCTAATTTTACACGTTACGGAACCCATCAGGGGAAAACAGCCCCTTTTGTCACAAAATGGGTGTTTTCTACCCGTTCCGATAATTTCCTACTCTAATCTTTTTTCAAGTTTCTTATTAACGTCATTACAAACACATTGCACAAGATTTCATCAAAATCCATTCACTAGCACTCAAGTTAGATATTTTAGCACTCCCTTGATTGCACTATTTGTTCAAATTTTTAAATAAACAATTATTTAAAAAATATAAATAAAATCTTTCCTCGTTGTCATATACCAAAAGCACTATTTGGAAAAAAAAACAACCAATTACATTTTTCATTTTTCAAAAGACATGGAAATAGCTTCAAAGCTTAAAAATAAAAGTTTTGCGTTTGGCATCGCCAAAATTAGAAAAATGTCTTAAATTGATCCAAACTACGTCAAATAATAATGCAGAATTTCTTCATATTTTTCTGAGATCTAGCGGGTTTAAAATATCTGCCGCTGTACCTCGAATAACCGGGACGTATGTCTGCCTCTAGACCTATACTAATCGTAAACCGTTCGTATTTTTGTAATAACTAAGTGGTAATTAATCCATAACAAAGAAATCAGCTTGATACTTCTTTATTCGATCCAGTGACATAGCTTGCAGGTTTAGAATGTTTGTCGCTGGACCTCCACTTACCGGGATTTATACCAATGGTATTCTTGTATTCACTAAGTGGTAAGTAATCGATAAAAAAAATTCGTTTCATACAAATATTCCTAACCATTATTATAAAAGAAATTTTGAGTTATTTTGTAGTTTTCACCGCTAAGAAACTTTCTCATATGACTATTTGTCCGCCAAGCTCTAAGAAACAGGATTAATAATGTATCTATCTAGAGATTGCAAATGTGTCAGGTAAAAATATAAACAATGAAAGGCAGATATTACCAATTATTTAACAGGACCGGACTGATTTCCCATGCAAAATACGTTTTAATCAGATAAAGGTGATCTGTCGTAGGATTCACTACAGAAGTAAAACTTCTTACACATTGTTATGTAGATTAAGTATATTATTTAGTTCAACTTTATTTCATTTCGTTATAAAGTAATCATTCAACAGGTACAGTACAGTACAAGCCGCATGAGTAGCAGGCATATGACGTTTGTGCAGAATGGAGGAAAATCTGTCGGGGCACTCGGCCATGTTGCTCTAGCCGATTTACTTTCATGTGTTATTATCAGACCCCGGCTCAGAGGTAGTTATGACGTAAAAGTCAGAGTCGGCTTTGCGCAATATGAACTGTATAAACATTTTCATGAGCAATAATACAATATTTTACCGATTATATCTAGTGAATTCAGTAATATTTAAAGGTAAATGGCCCCGAAACGGTTATGTCATACTTTGATGCATTTATTGTTGGATGCACAAACACAAACGCCTAGTAACTATACCTTATTAGAATAATAAAGATATATTATTTGCACTTGTTCTAAATCGTCCGAAATAAAACTCCGGCGCCTGTCACTGAATATCCCACTTGTGTTGTGAAAAAGGATCGTTTAACCGTTCAATGTCTACCGATGTAATCCGCCCATATTTAAAAGAAGTATAGTTTCTTATAGATGGCAGATTTATGTCCGGCATTGAAAGTCCACTTCTTTGCCACACACAAAAATGTTGAAAAACCACGGGGTTGTTTCTTAACACTATTACGTATCCAATTTGTATTTCACTCAGCAATATCCCCTGATACTCTAAAAATATATTGACGTAGATCCAATACCTATAATGTTCATTGCATCAATCACTGTATACTGATCTGTTTCTGGCTTACGTTGAACGCTGCGCGTAGCTAGAGGGATGCGTGAGAAATATCCATGTAAATATGCTAAATATTAGTTTTTATGACGTTCAGATGAAACTTATTTTAAAATATTCGAATTGCATGTCGACGAAAGTGTTTTTTCACAGCTGGCACAGAAAAGCTCTACACCGTTAAACCGCACTTCCAGAAAATCTTTAATCTACGAAAGTACTGTTTCATTTATTGGAAAGCCACTCGACGCCATAACAAATCACGACACATTTACTGCTATCAAATGTACTTTCAAGTCTGTAGTGTTGACCCCATAATGCGTATGTACATATGAAACAATCTCACATGGCTTTGGTCATTGTGTAATAAATTAATAATAATTGTTGGACCTTTTTTATTTCAAATGCTTTCTGTATGTTTGAAGTCTTCTGCAAAATATAAAACGCAATCTGCTGTTTATTTTACTATTATTATTGTTTATCGTATCCTATTTGCTGTCGTAAAAAAGCAGAGAGTGACAAGCGTGGCGGTGACTTTGTGGTGTCGAAAATTTTCCTTATATTTTTTTAAATTATAGTGCCTTGTATTATGTGCACAGATAAAAATTATATTTTAAATTGAAAATTGTTTAATATGGTTGAGAAGAAACATATGGGAGATGTTTACATTTTCGTAACTGATATAAAAAGTTGAAGTGGCGTATGCCGTTTAAAGTGTCGAGTTTTTTGTTTTCGATTAGACAATCAGACCGACGCGCGACACTGCAGGTATAGGTATATAATGTGCGGCCGAAGTCTGGTGTTTTTTATCCACCAGTTTCAGTAAACATCTCTTAATCTACTTGCTCAACTATACCAAATAAATAATTTCCCGAAACCAGTAATAAATTATTTATTTACTATTTTATGAGTTTTATGCTATACTTTTTATTTCTTACCGCAAAAGTAAGTATTTGTTTCTTATAAATAATGTATTTATTTGCTTATGTGAATCATACAAAACATTATATTTATCTGTGAGTGAAGACCGTCTCTGGCATAACTACTTTTGCGCCGGGCTCTGGTTATTATACTGTTCGCAAATACAAAACGAAGAGTACATTGCGTTTGATCGGCACATTTCCAAAACCGGTAATATCGCACGTAAAGAAAAAATTTTCACATCACTGTGTTGGTGATCGAATTCTGAACAACTCCCAAAATGTCCTTCCATCTGTCTGTCTGTCCATCACGTTTCTTGTAAGCACGATAACCTAAGAATGAAGAGTCCGAGTGTATTGAAAGGGAGTGTAAGTTAGTGTTAGTTAGAGTTATTATTTACAAAAAAACTGCGAGGAGTATCCTATAGAATGTGCAACAATTATATAAAAAGTGCAGTAAATATCGTCGAAGAGGGTAACGGTTAGCTTGTTTCATGTCGAGGTGCGCCATAAGAAGTTTGAACAATAACAAATGATATCACCGAAATTGCATCTTATTCAGGGAATTTTCTTGTATAAGAGTATCATATACGGCAAACAGAGATTTTAAAAAGATGTGCCACAAGTTACAAACAGAATCGCTAGATATTAAAATGCATGTTGAAATGCATTACATATTGTGTATTATTCATTATTGTCGTATTTAATGAGTACAGCCAGAATTTGGTACGTAATTTATGATAGTGTAAAGCGACTTTACAAAACATATTAAAAAATATTTATTTTAGAACAGAAATTTCCCTTTTGTAATTATGATGGCCAGCTTACTATTTATTTTACTGAGAAAGTCATAATGCAATAAAGTACAAACCTTGCGTATTTTAATTAATATTTTGGGTTAAGAATAGAAAACACATATGGCGACCAAATTGAATAAATGAATTATGCAAATAATCAATTAAAATTCAGAATTTGTAATGTCCAACGACATTAATATCTACCTTTTAAGATAAAAGGTGATTTATCACTGATACAACAATATTTACTAACATCATGAACTCTCAATTTCCATAGACACAAAGACAAACATTAATATCTGTCGTAAACTGAGGGAATAGAAGAAATCATATAAATCAACATTTATTTATTTTTGTGGGATTTTTACGTGTAAGAAGGAATGAATAAATTTGCAAAATTTAAATATCATACAATACTAGACACAATAAGCAGCTTGAAGGAGAGCGTGATTTACGTAATAAAAGATGTGGATATTCAATATCTACAAATTTATTTATTGATGCATCCAAAAAATTGATTCGCCAATAAAACAGATATTTTTGAACAAGTTCTTATTTTCTCTTTTCACGTTTCAACATCTCTTACTCCCGTCTTCATTGGTGAAGAATCATTGAACATATTTAGAAAGAACTTACCGAACTTTAGCACTTGAATTTTAAAAAAGGATGTTCTTATCCACACATATGAATGTTTCTCATTTCTTATTATTCATCGCATCTCCGTCCTTCTATGATAGTACTGGTAGGTACACTATATCGGCATGATTCACGCACAATAAAAATGCTCAAACCTGCCCCTAATTGTTCCTGTAAATTTGTCAGAAATTTTTCATTTTTGACAGCATAAGAAGGTATAGTGCCTGGGCCAGCAATGAAATGAACTTCATGATTATAACCCTTTTAAAACCTATTCGGGGGGGTTCCTTTTGACGAGTCTACCACGAATATTCATATCGCCCTATATATGGAAGCGGCGCTTTAACCCTTACGCACCCCTCAAACACATCATATTTTTCAGTCTTTGGGGTTTGTGATAAGAACCCGTTTGTTTTTGATTTTAATGAGAAGATTATATATAAAAACCCCTATACGGAAGCTATTGTCCGACAAAAAAAGTGACGCGTTCGCCCAGTCCGACCCGAAACATGTCAATTTTGAGCCTTATGGTTTCGTGACTATAACTTGTCGGACAAAGGCACCACGTGATTCATTAACACTTTCTTAAATCATTTGTATCTATGTCCGACAAAAATATGGACGGTCCGATAAGAAAAATGCAAAAAAGATGTTTTATTAGTGGTGCTTTTTTTCAGAATAATTATAGACTAGGAAGCATCTGTTTTCAGTTGGCTGTTATGAAGGGCACATAATTTTTTTGTGAAAAATCCTTAAGAATAACATAAAGACCAGTAACTGAGGAATTCGCAGTCTGAAAAAGTTTAGCTAAATTTTTGGTGATTAATTTTGTGTAAAATTCCGAAAAAAATTACTTTTTGACTATTTTTTTCTAGTTTTAGTGCAACTTCAAAAGAGATAAAAGTTTTGTAATTAAATTTTACATAAGATCTTACTATCTCACTCTTTACTGAACAAGTGCAAAATAATTTGCAAAATAAGAACTGTTTTCTACCCTTCAATAAATACTGTAAATACCCTTCAATAAATACTGTAAAAACGAAATTACCACCACGTGAAATAATATGGAGCAAAACTGATGTATATAATATACTAATGAAACGGAGCAGCTGATGCCCTTCCTTCTTTTTTACTCCCTTTTCTTCATTTGTACATGCGCTGTAGAACGACTTTCTTGGAAGAAAGATCACCGCAGAACACGGAGTAGTATTAGTATACTACTCCGTGCCGCGGAAATTTAAATTCTCATGAAGAAGCTATATTGTCATTATTTTATTAGTATAGAAAAAATAAATTACGGGTACAAGTATATAGCTTGAAAAGTACTTATTATCAAATAGTTGAATTTGTTAAAGAAATATAAAGAGATAATTATTTGAATAATGAATATTAATTCATCTAAATTATGACATTACTTCTTTGATTTCTACCTTTAGAAACATGCTAGTACAGTTTTTCGCATAGAAAGTTGTTTATTCGTTGCTCATTTATCAAATTTAAATGAAAACTGAGCATTAATTACTAAGATATCTTTAATTAAACATGAAAAAATCTCGATTTTTCCCTCCGTTAAATTCCCTTTAAGACTGTGTCAAACACGTAAAAATAGACATACTTATAACTCAAATCAAACACACGCTTGGGCTACAAAAAGTGAACTGAGTACTTTTAGGACATTGATTAATCAATTCTCATAATTTGAATAAAAACTGATCGTTAATTTAGAACCTCCTATGATCTTAAAGTAAAGATTATAATAAAACGCATTAGAAAACATTTTTGCATAAAAAAAATGTCTTTTTTCCAGTTTTTCTAGATTTTGCGTCACTTTTTTGTCGGACAAGTTTACCATGGTGTTTTACATACAATTTTTAAAAATTGTGCCAAAAATGGTAAGGGTTATAGTCACGAAACCATAAGGCTCAAAATTGACATGTTTCGGGTGTCGGACTGGGCGAACGCGTCATTTTTTTTGTCGGACAAGTTTACCACGATGTTTTACATTCAATTTTTAAACTTTGTGCCAAAATGGTAAGGGTTATAGTCACGAAACCATAAGGTTCAAAATTGACATGTTTCGGGTGTCGGACTGGGCGAACGCGTCACTTTTCTTGTCGGACAATAGCTTCCGTATAGGGGTTTTATATATAATCTTCTCATTAAAATAAAAAACAAACGGATTCTTATCACAAACCCTAAAGGCTAAAAAATGACGTGTTTGAGGGGTGCGTAAGGGTTAAAGCGCCGCTTCCATATAGGGCGATATGAATATTCGTGGTAGACTCGTCAAAAGGAACCCCCCCGAATAGGTTTTAAATGGGTTATAATCATGAAGTCCATTTCATTGCTGGCCCAGGCACTAGTAGGATATATTGTATTTCCTCATTAATCTTTGGAGCAGCAAGGGCTCCGCAGTTCCCAGGTAATAGATATTTATAAATGAGCTCTGCGGGAAATTCCTTGTCTCAAAAAAATGGACCAACGTACGAGTAGTTACAAAATTGATTGAAGGAGCCGTTACTCTGTGGTAGTTAACCATTTTGCACAAATAACTAAATAAAACACACTACTATGTTTTCTACCACCATGTATTTATAAAAATTGCGACTGCAGTTTCGACTTACAAAGCCATTGTCAAGCAGTGAATAAAAAATGACGAGTAGTTCTTCGTGTAAATCGGGACCCGTAGTATGTGAGACATTAGGGTTTTCTCCTAACAGAGGAACCATTTTTTGTCTTGTCTCAGCTATAATATGTTCAGGGGGTATGGGGTTTCTGTGATTTCAGGAGCATCAGAAGCAACATGGGTATCGTGTGTTGGTTTACTTAATTCTGAACTTGAAGAGGAGTCTAAAAATTCGAAGAAAAAAAAGCAAATTAACATTTATATTTTGGACAAAAAACCCCAGTGCTCAATTTTTTTTGTCAGAATTGTAGTTCAAATCACTCACTAGAGCCCAAAATTCAACAAGCCATTGGTTTAAAGCGTTGTAAATGAAAAAGAATCTATACATTTCGGGTTTCATGCAAAAAACAAGTTTCACCCATCCCACACAGCATATGACATCCCTAGGATATCCTCATTTGGTCCCGTATATCCCAATCGAGGACAACATTCCTCAGGACATCCTTAGGATATCCCAGTAAAATATATATACAACCTGAGAATATCCTAAATGGGGATATCCTAGACAAATCCTGGCAGGATGTCCTAGTAATATCCCGCAAAGATATTAAAAGCCTAACAAAACATCCACTGTAGGAATATCCTGGACAAGTTGTCCTATTATAGGTATTATTATTTAGGAGATTTCAACAACAAAAATAATGAAAAGTATATATATTATTTTGAGGCTATTTATTTATAGTGTCTTTTATTGGTTTGTAAAATTTGCTTCTAAAAACTTATTTGTTTGTTCTATTTGATAATCCCCTCCAGTACAAATAATTCATTAAAAATGTATTAAAAATGTATATCTAATTTAAATAGCAGTTATTTATAATTTGGTTTTAATACATTTACTGTGTTTTGAATTAGCCGCCTTTTTGTGACAAG
Organism: Stenurella melanura; assembly: GCA_963583905.1. Classification (NCBI taxonomy): domain Eukaryota; kingdom Metazoa; phylum Arthropoda; class Insecta; order Coleoptera; family Cerambycidae; genus Stenurella; species Stenurella melanura. The sequence goes on along the minus strand of OY757313.1, from coordinate 42,796,095 downwards.
TCGAAAGTTCTAAGAAATCCGCCGGGCGTCGATGTCTTTTCCACGTTCATTTTAAAGTTCTTTCGATAAATATGATACGTTAAATATTTCATTAATATAATGCTGCTATGTTATATCCTTGTATTTATTATATTATCTAAAAGGGGAAAATGTGATTGGTTATTGTCCGCAGATGTTATTGTCAGTTACGTAATCCTTTATATTTTTATGAGTGAATAGATTTTTTTTAAATTCATTATAACTTTTCAGCGCGCTATGATTTTTTTAAAGTTGTATATATCATCCCTTATAACTTCTAACCACCCTAAGAGATCAATTTTTATGTAATATTTCATGCTTTTACAATTTTTACTTGAAACTTTTTTTACTATCTTTTACACATTTTGAGTACTTTTGAAAACACTTTATATTTTTTTTCACCCCTTCTCGGGGTTGAAAAAAAATTTCTTTCATTAATCGTGTTCAAATACTTCAAAGTAACATATCAAAAATTCAAGTATTTACCTTAAAATTTTAATTTGTTGACCTATTTCATTGGACTATATATAACCTCTATTAGTTTGGTAGATTTACTTTTAAAGTGTTATAAGCCAATTGATAGATACAAATGTGTGTATGGAGTTGTACATATATGTATCACATTTTTATTAGTCATTTTACCTCTGCCATTATATAAACTTGTATTCCTTTGTCTTCGCTTATTGGCTCAGTTTAAAAGCAATGATCCTATAAAATAATATGTATTTTTTGCTGTCTTTAGAAATATCCAATAAACCTTAAAAAAATTGGGGATGTCCTATATAAAGTCCGATCAATGTCCTCAGGTTGTTCATAGTAAAGTCCAGGCATGACCCATATAAGAGCTGATGATGTCCTGTACACACCCGTCTGATGTCCTGAGGACATCATCAGCAAAGTCCGAACTGTCCCATTTGGATATCCTACGGACATCCTAAGGTGATAATGGGATCTTCCCAGGATATCCCATATGTCCTGAAAAGTTGTCCCCAGTATGTTCTGAGGATGTCCTTGTGCTGTATGGGATTAGAGTAAACCAAAAAGGCATTCGTCAGATGTGTGTAAAAGCAAACGCAATTATTTCTGGGTGTGTAAGTCATGACAATTAGTATACCGCTGAAAATCGTTGAGGGGGGGGGGGGGTTCGAGGTTGCTGATGACGGATTTGAAATCGAAATTGGAAAATTCAAAATGGAGGCACGAATTGGCTGACACGTTTTTTCATTTATGGTCCGATTCGTCTGAAAATCGGTGGGTCAGTGTTATCGAGATTACAGATCACGAATATGTCACCGTTACTAAAAAATTCGAAATGGCGGCGTCAGCAAAGCTGAATATTCATCATTTACTATAAATTCCTTATTTGTTGCCCGATTCCACTGAGAATCGGTGTGAGGGTGTTATTGAAGTAGCAGATTACGAATATAATATCGAAATTGAGACATTCAAAATGACGGCGTCAATGTGGTGGATGACTTTTATCATTCCAGTCAGTATCTGAGGGTTCTTGAGGTCAGAGATTACGAATATTAAATTGAAACTGAAAAATTCAAAATGCCATGCCGGCACAATATGGCAAGACAATTTGATCATTTATGGTCCGATTCGACTGAAAATCGGTACGTGGGTGTTTTTCAGGTCACAGATCACAAAAAATGTGACCGAAATTGAAAAATACTAAAAACTGAAAACTTAAATACCAAGCTTTCTACATTGATCCAAACTTTACATAAATTGATTGCAAAGCCATTTTGAATTTTTCAGCAACGGCCACATATTCATGATCTGTGATCTCGATAACCCTCACCCACCGATTTTCAGACGAATAAGACCAAAAAATGAAAAAACGTCTCCGCCAACTCGTGCCGCCATTTTGAATTTTTCTATTTTCGATTTCAAATCCGTGATCGGCGACCTCGAACTCCCCCCCCCCCAAAGATTTTCAGCGGTATAGGACTATAAATGAAAAAAAATCATCCGCTGTTTTGGATTTTGAAAATCCCATGTAATATTCGTGACCAGCGGCCCAAAATATAGAACATATCAAAAATCCAATAAATTTATCGGAAGCCACTTTTGCCTAAGAATTGTGCAGGTTCCTTTATTTCGAAGAGAAGTCGACAGTTTTGGCTTTACATCAAGTAGTTGAAAATTTTATCTCTTATCACTATATCAAATTTGAAAATAATTTTTCGCCATCCATGTGAAAATTTTCGAATTAGAAATTATTTGGTCAGCAGGGTTGGATCCGTTTTGGAAAAAAGGTTTTAGTTCCAGAACTTTTAATTTTTGGATTAAATTTGCCACTTTCATTTCCATAACGACAGAAGATAATATTTTTCCCCGATATGAGAGCAAGATAAATAAACAAGTTGAAGGATTGTAAATCGTGCATTGTACATTGCTCAAAATTTATGGCCTCACTGAATTGATGTATACAATTATCTACCTTATTACCGACCACATATTTCTATATTACAAAAAACAAAATATGAGAGTTTACAAAACGGAAAAAACCTTAAAACTTGTCTGATGGAATAGAAAAAATGCATTCTGGTTTTGGTTCTGCAATTTTCATAGGTTGTAGTTCTAAACAGTCCCAGTTCCAAGCTCACTGGGTTATGCATAATAATACTCATTTCATCAAGTGTGTAATCTGGACGCTCTTGAAATAAACGTATTTACGTGTTTTTCAATATCTTTGATTAGGGAAATACTCAGGGATGCTCGTTTTTAAAAAGAAAGCACTGCATATTTTAGAGTGGAGTGAAAAAGTTTCTCTTTAAACTTTTGCTTCTACATAGATGCCATGTGGCTTTAAAATGATGTGAAAAAAATTTCAACTCGATCTAAGAAAATTTGGAGGAATCACAAAGACCTTGAAATTGAGAAAAAAAAGGACTATTTTTGCATTTTTAACATGTCTCATATGGAGAATTGTAATTGTGAAAAGTGTGTATACAAAAGCTTGCGATATAAAATATTTTTCTGTTACACGGACATTTAATTTTTTTTGAAACCTTATTTGCACCAAGCAAATAAATTTTTTATTCCACCTTATTGTATATTTAGGTTATAATGTTGAACTGTCAATGTAGATTTGTTTAAACATGACGCGTCACAATTTCACCAATTAAATATTAAATCCCTATTTAGAAATATTTACACAAACACGTTTTATTATTAATATCTACTTAGGTATAAACAATATGTATGTCATTAGCAGTGGCCTTCTATACACTCGACAAACCAAATAAGGCATAATTTTAGGAAGGAACCATAACCGTGACATAAGGCTTTAAACAAGACGATCGTACAACTTTAATCGTTTAAAATTATTATTAATCGTGACACACTTTTCTCAACAACATTTCTATGCCATATACCAGACAATTGTAATTGTTTAGCCAAATTGTCTCCTATACACAACGTATGCTAAACTATTCGATAATTACTTCCACATCCACGTAGTGGATTGGAGGCAGAGTAATCGTAAAAAAAAAAATCTTTTTTTTTTGTTGAAATGGGTTTAGAATGTCATTAAACGTCGAGATCTTAAATTTGAGCGAAGAAAAACATTCTGTCTGTCTGTAACTTTATTTGTGCGTACCGCAGAGCCGGATTTAGGTGGTCAGGGGTCTGGTGCAGTTATTTTTTCGGAGGCACCTTATCCTTCCTTATTCACCCTATTTCAATTGACAATAGTAGTTTATGCACAAGGACAAAAAATCTAGCTTTTCGGGCGATTACGATATATTGCCAGCCGAGATGCAGTCGAGTGAGAAACATATTCTTTATAGGATTTTGCAAACAGCTGAAAGCAAAACTATCTATGAGAACTAAAGGAAAAACTATATATAAAAATATTAATGAAATCTTTACATTCTTTTGATAACCTGACTTCTGGTTATGCTAACAAGTAAAAATTCTTATTTGCCATTCTCATTTTAACACTAGCATCCAACATAGTCCCCTACGGCTAGGCAGGTTAAACTAGTTTTGTATGGAACATCGTTATAAGTGGCTCTGGGCTTTTCTGATGAGTCCACAATAAGGACGAAAAACGTTTCAAGGGCTAAGCATTTCTATGAAGCTGAATGAGATTTTATGAAAATGTAATTCATTAGAATGAAAAAAAAATTAAAGATGAGGTACGTAAATAAATTAATTTCAGGCCTTTGTTCTCATTTTTAACAGAATTTACATATCGTAGGGGATCATGTAGATACTAGTTTAACCTGTCTAGCCGTAGGGGACTATGTTGGATGCTAGTGTTAAAATGAGAATGGAAAATAACAATTTTTACTTGTTAGCATAACCAGAAGTCAGGTTATCGAAAGAATGCAAAGATTTCATTAAAATTTTCATATATAGTTTTTGCTTTAGTTCTCATAGATAGTTTTTCTTTCCGCTGTTTGCAACATTCTATAAAGAATATGTTCCATTGCTATAAGCAAACAAATAATAAATAATTCACTTTTAAATATATATTTTGTAATATTTCTGCATATTTTTCATTATACCATCACAAAACAAGCAGAGGGCGTCAAATCGGAATGGGTCCAGGGGCGAAACTTAACTTAAATCCGCCTCTGACAAAAGGATGACGTCAGCTAAGACAGCAGTTTATAAGAGCTCGGTATTGACTACCAACTGGCCGTTGGTAAAACGGCCTAATGGCTCAGCTTTAACACCTCTTACAAGCACATTCACATCAATATTAAGAATGTTCTCTGCCATTTTGCAAATTTGCTGATTAACATGCAAATCAACGCATACAGAGAACAGCTTAATACTGAAAAAAAAAAAATAGTGCGTTAAGAAGTCATTATGTGTAATTCGTGGTAGTTAGTAATTATTTATAAACGAGGGAATAGCCACTTAGAAAATTATGTACAACACAAATTCCATTTGCGATATCTGCACATTAGTAGACACGCAACATTTGGTTAAATATTTACATAATAATTATTTTGTTTAAATTATTTATATATCCATAAACTGTTCAATCACTTCATTCCAAATTTGATAAAGTAGAAAATTACCCAGTGTAATGTTTTTATTATTATACTCTTCGCAAATACAAAACGAACAGTATATTGCTTTCGATCGGCACATTTCTAAAACCGGTAATATTACTCGTAGAGAAAAAATTTTCATATCACTGTGTTGGTGATCGAATTCCGAACAACTTTCAAAATGTTCGTCCGACTGCCTGTCTTTCCGTCACGTTTCTTGTAAGCACGATAACTTAAAAACGAAAAGTCCGATAATATTGAAATTTGGACAGTAAGTTAGTGTTAGCTAGAGGAAGAACCCTATTATTTTTAAACAAAATCGATCAATAAATAAAAAAGTTAATAATTCTTGAAATAAAAAAAAAATGTTTTGTAATTAAATAAAAAATGTTTGAAACTAACATCATTTACAAAAAGAGTATCCTATAGAATGTGCAACAATTATATAACAAGTGTAGTAAATCGGCGAAGAGAATAAGGGTTAGCTTGTTTCTTATTTCAGAGCGTAAAGATGAAGTTGATGTAAAGTTGAAAACTTATTTTTATGAATACTTAGTACAATATGTTCAAATAAAACAACAGATTTTATAAAGATATAGTTAGGGAAATGGCGTGCAAAAACGAGGAGGGCATATAACTACGAAACTTTTTCTTTCTGGAAATTTTTGGTATGGTGGGAGAATATGGAGGGGGAAGACATTTTTTTTAATCAAATGGTTACCGATACCTTTCCGCATGGGTAGTTAGTGTATGTACTACACGTACCCCAATTACGCTGGCAGACAAAACTTCCGGGCGGTGCGCGGTAACCGGAAATTGAAAAAAAAAATTTGTTACCGGACCAAACCTAGCGCAAAATGTTTGTTTTGACCTGTACAATACTGTACTTTAGTGGCAGACATTTCTGCCGGGCGGTTTTTAGCAATTTGCCATCAAAGTGGCGAAAAATGGACAAAACTTTGAAATTTTGACAAAAAATAGTTAAAATTGAAAAAAACGTCTGCCAGACCAGAGTATGGTTCACAAGACACTAAAGAACCCTAGCCTTGGCTGGCAGACGTTTTTTTAAATTTTAACCCCCCTCAAACCACCTCATAAAAGTTAAAAAAAAATCACGTTTTCATCTCTATTTTTTTTTTAATAAATATTAACTAAAGTCCTTTGGATATGTTATTACAGTGGGAATTACGAAAAATTTGAGATTTGGTTTATCTTCGTTCATATTTAGTAAAGTTGAGATTCCCCCCTCCATATTCTCTCATCATACCAAAAATTTCCAGAGAGAAAAAAGTTTCGTAGTTATATGCCCTCCTCGATTACCGACTGGCAGACGGTAACTTTTCGTCGTCGATTTTGCACGCCATTTCCTTGACTAATAGAGGAATTTAAATTATACATTATCCTAAAATAATAATTTCTATCATTAAACAATAATGAAATATTGCAGCAGTTGTTATAGTATAGTACGAAACGTAATAGTTTATTTCCTGAAAACTCAATATATTGGTTTCTTCTTTTATACATTACTGAGTTTATTATAAATAAATTAATTTATTTCCACAACCACGTAACGGGGTGGAAGTGTAGTAATCGTAAAACAATGTTCCAATTTTTGTTGTAATATGTTTAGAACGTCATGGAATATCGAGATTTTAAATTTGAGCGAAAAAAAAATTCCGTCTGTCGGTCCGTATTATTTTTTTTATGCACACGTTTTCACTGGAACGGTTTAAAATATTGCCTTGAAATTTTATACACGTGTGTATTATAACATAACGCCGATTTTACATATTTTTTTAAATTTCCATTTTTCATTATTTATGTAAGTATTATGCAGTAAGCATTTTTTTTACTATTGGAAATAAACTTTCAACAAGGAAGAAATTATAACTATAATTTAAGGCGACAAATTTCAAGGTATTATAAACTAAAGAAAAAACTTCTGTAGGTGTTAGTTATTTTGAAAACATCCCCATTTCAGCCTCTATGTGGTATTTTATCATACATACCATCAAGGGTTACCAGCTACTAATAAAGACAAAATAATATCAATCGGCAATAATTTTTCATTTAATTGAAACTTAAAAATGTGGGATTTTTCAACTAAAACAAGGCTATCATTTGGTTCCGTAATTCAGTATCCATTTATTTTCTGTACTTATATTTTAAGACAATTTAACTATATTAGATAATTTTTAATTTTAGACATGACAGAATTTAATTGCAAATAAATAATGAAAATAATTCTTAATATCTAAAATAACATTCACTTACTGCATTAATCATTACACTAATAAAGCGAGGGAGGGGGACTTAATTAATAAAAATGCTGTATCACATACTTATGCAGTACTGATAATAAAACATGTTTATGAGAAAACATAAATACGTCAACAGCACTATTGAATAAAAAAACTTTATTTTAACCGTTTACTCACTCAAACCTAGGAGTAATTAGGTGTTTTCACAAATTTTAAATTCACTTTCACTGTGAATATAATGCTTTATTACAGTAAAAAAAAAACACTTGAATTTTGAGAAACAGTCGAATAATACCTTAAAATAAGCCATTTTAATTTTGTATTGAAATTTTTTCGCCAAAAACACTACATCAATTCACTATGTACTCATGGCGTCATCAGTTATATTGTCAGTGTCATTTTGTGTTATAAACACGTTATTTTGCAGATAAATTTCCTAAAGTAGCTTTTACAAATCCCGTATTAGGTAGACGTTACTTATTTAATCACATGTAAAGTAAATAAAATGTTGTATGTAACAATTTTTAAACGCGATTGAGAAACTAATATAACCGATGACGTCACCGCGAGTTTTGCGTACTCGTTCAATTACTAAAACTTTATGTTATTTGTTAAAATTTTAATTTGATGGACGACAGAATGCTGTTTAAATATCAATAAGTGCTTTAGAATAACAAGTACTTCATTTTAATAATATCAAAAAAGCAAATTTGCACATAGTGAAAACACCTAATTGTGTGCAATCTGATGTTTTGGTTTTATGATACAGAAGCCTTTCGCTGTCCTATGACATAATAGTACGGGAGCCCATCGGCAAAAGTGGCTTCGAGCATCGCAGTTGCCGCCGCTTGCTAGGTATTTGTAGCTACCATTTCCGCATGTCACGTGGCCTCACTCTCTTCGAGAGAGCGGCAAAAAACATGGGTTGCTTAAATGTTGCCAAAAAAATTATGAAAAAAATTCAGGTACATTATTTGGGCAAAAATAAGCATATCTTGTCTCTTGATGTTTTTTCCAAAGTGCTTCAGTCTCCCCAAAAAAAAATGGAGTGGAATTCCAATTTTTTTTAGTATTTTTTTGCAGGAAAATGAGGCACTTTGGAAAAAAGCCCAAGAGGATAAAATTGCTTATATTCAACCAAGGAACACGCTTGAATATTTTTGTGATTTTCAAGAAAAAAAAAATCTTGGGAAATTCTTGGCTAAATAATTATTTGGACAAAAATAAGCAACTTTTGTCTCTAGGAATTTTTTTCTAAAATGCTTCCTTCACCCTAAACTAATTAATAAAAGTCTATGAATTCTTTTTTTTGTTATTTCTTTCCGGGAGAAGGAAGCAGTAGAAAAAAACACCAAGAGACAAAAGATACTTATTTTTGCCCAAAAAAATGTGACTGAATTTTTTCAAAATTTTTTGGCAGCCCTTTGTTTGTTGCCTCTCTCTCCAAGAGAGCGAAGTCACGTGACCTGCCGTTGGAGGTGAATGATAGCTAGAGCTCCCTACAACATCTCCACCGAGCAGCAGCAACTGCGGTGACCGAAGCCACTTTTGTCGATGGGCTCTCGTACTATAACGGGAAAAATATTGCAGTCTGAGTTAGTCATTTCTTTATTATATTTACCAGTTTTGGTAAACCTGATTTCTAAAAGATTTTATTTACCTTGCAACGTTCGTATATATGTGTCTTTCCGGTTCAAAGTTTGTAATCACTTTCTACTATCCGATCGAGCTGAAATTTGGTACAGTTACGTAATAGATGTTTCCTGTGTTAAATGCAAAAGAAGTTGTAAAGAACGATCAGATTAGCATGAGTACGCAGAAATTTTAGGTGGTGTAGATGACGAATTAGATGTTGAAAAAAATAAGTAAAAAAATATTTTTAAATCGAGGTCTTATTTAAAAATGGACTAAAAGGAGAATATAAAATAATAAAAAAATTGTCTTAAAAAAAAGCTTTAATTAAAATGCACTAAAACGAGGGAGTAAAATATCACCCGAGTTAATTAGACCAGGCCAGTGGTCCTTGCTGACCTAACACGGATGACAGGACGTTAAGCAAGATCAAAATTATCGAAACAAACAAATCACAAATCATTTTACAGATGTTGATCAATATATTTAAAAGCTTGTCGCGATAGCTTCATTATAACTGAAGAAAAAACAGATAAGACTGTCCATTTAAATTTGGAGGAAGAACAAATGGTCCCAATAACTGATCGCCGATAATATCACACCAAACGTTAATCTTAAATTCGTACTAAAAATGCCTTTCTTTAACGGCACGGGGATTTTCTACTTCCCAGTAATGGGTATTTCTCCAGTTAAAAACGCCTCGGCGAGTAAAAGTTGCTTCGTCGGTAAATAAAATGTTCTTAACAAAATTTCGATCCCTGTTGTGTTTATTTAGAACAAATTGACAAAATGGTCTTTGGCCTTTGTGGAAGATCCCTTCGAAGCAAGTGTTATACAGGAGTGAAGTGATATGGTTGCGTTCTTTGGGCAAGACTCAGAATAGATTGTTTACTCACCCCTGTTGCCGCTGATAAACGACTTGAGCTGTCTTGAAGATCCTCATTTACACGAACTAAAATTTCTAGTTCTTAATCTGGAGTAATTCGTTTCGGTCGTCCTACATTATTTTTATGGCGAAATGAACCTGTTCTCCCAAACGACGAAACAGATCTTTGAAAATCTTATGGTCTGGCTGTATTCTGTTTGGATATTTAAATGAGTATTTCCGCGCTGCAGCACGTCCGCTAATTTTTTTTATACGTTTTATACACATATCCCCCATTTCCCCATTTGAAAAATTATTATGTCGAGGCATTTTAAATAAAGAAGTTAAAGAAATTAGCTCGAGGAACACAAGAACAAAATAAAATGATTAAGACGTACATGACAGAACTAAAACGTAACCAAAGCACACTTTTCGATAAACATACTTTTCATTAAATTTGAATTTGTCTTTCAAAAAATTATTCAAATGTTTAACGGTAATTTCCTAGAAAACGGTTGGAGTTATCAAGTTCTACCAAGTGTACCTCTTATACGTGAAAATGACGCCCTCATCAAATTTTCAGGTCAGAAGTACCACGTTTCGTCAAAAAAACGTATGAAAAAATTCATCATCACATGCAGGTCCTGCGGCGCCCTCTATGATCTAACGTGGTGTATTACGTAAGTTATTGTTTCTTAGAATAAAAAAAGTTCCACTATCAAATCTGGCGAAGATCAGTCAAGAGGCTGTTGAGTTATTGCAAAAAAAAAAGAAAAAATAATTTGAATTTTGACACCTTGTATCTTTTTCCACAGCAACATTTCACTAAAGCATATTTGGTTATAGCGTCATATTTTAGCCCAAAAAATGCATCCCTGCACTATGTCCTACTATTAATGGTCCACCCTGTATATTATAATGAGATCTGGAACTATTCTTAACTTATTCCGTTGAAGGGTTGGGAGGCAAATAGGGGAAATAAGAAAACCAAGCTAGCAAAAGTCCAGAAAGTTGTGACTTGGTGCATAAACTAGAAGCCAAGGTGTATTTCATGACATCTGCCACCCCCACCACCAGCTTCAACATACCCACTCAATTATTAAAGGAGTTAGCAACATGAAATCATGATTTAGTGTGTGTATGAGTACAAAATTTCTCAATATTTTACGTCAGCAACCTCCATTATGACCTTTCGGCAGACGATTTCAAATATTAAAAAGTTCTGTGAGCAATTATTTCCACATACTAGAGAGAAAATATAGTATCAGAATGTTCTTGTTTAAAGAGGCTTTGATGGATAATCTGGATGGGGAAGTAGTGATTCCTTATATTTATTTAGCAAATAAGGCGTCAAGTACACAAAACTAATTAATTGCAATTAGAATATGGCTTTATCTTAGAACACGTACAAGATTACAAAAAGCCACTTGAAGTAATCTTGACTTTGAAAGTCTTTTCTACTACTTATTTATGTTCTGAAATAATTAATATTTCACCTCCAATTAAAGTTAACATATAGTGATAAGAGCATATTACATAAAAACAAAATACTTACCAACGTCATTTTTAGAGTAGTACACATATATTCTCATTGTCCACCAATTAATAATATCACTCATAAAAGACAGAAGCAATTTCTTAAAACTCAAAACAAAACTGGTCGATGTACCAGATGTGGCTGGTGCAAGATGTTAAACTAAACTAAAACCATGGGGGCTCGCGCTGAGGGTGTTTCTCCAACACGAACTTTATTTACAGTTTAGAATTTACATCGTTTTAGAGACCCCTGTTTTAAATCACTGTCTTCAAAGGAACGTGCCTATGACCAGAAACATATATACAAAGACTTCCTGGTGTTAATGTACTAACATTTCTGTTACAGAAGTCTGCCTTCCTCGTTTTTATGACATGAACTAGTAATGACAGAGAAATTAATAAGGCATAACCGGGTGTTAAAATCACTAAAATGGTTCATCTATATAATTTTTTTACTGACTGTTCAAAATTTTCAGCGTTTAAAATTGCATGATTTGAAAATTAATCAATTTACGATGGTACATGTTAACAGAATTATTGACTTATTGAATCTTTGATAAACTGCCAATTTACACGAATGGTATTCAGGTACAATATTTCATTAATAATAACAAATGATTTAAATACATAAAATATACCTTTACAATTAAGTTTTTGCTGTCAGATTGTGATAAATATACAAATTTATCCGTTTTGTACCCACTGTGCAAGCCTGGTTTCTCGTATGATTTAAATAAAACACTGATAATGCATAGTGGTTAAAATTTTACGATATATTAATATTAAACGTATACATTATTTACTACTGCTAAGTCTAAACACAAAGGTTACAGAGGTTACAGGTTATCAGAGGCATGCTGGGTCATTTTATTTTCCACACAGATGCTTTCTTGACATTTTATAAATTTTAAAAACACAAGTGATATTTATGGAAAATTTTTCACGAAATAAAACATGATATAGGTCAGTATCCAAAACAAGAATTACAGCGATAGTTGTGTGTAGAGAAGTATTACAGTGATAATACTGCATGAGGGAACTGTCAAAAGTCGATTCAGTCTGATTTATTACACAGCCTCACACAAAAAATGTTCTGTACCACGAACCAAAATATATGGATTCGGTATATTTTTCCAAGCAAAATCCGAATCCGCAGTCCAAAAAATGATCTATCATGTCAAAAACCTCCCTGAAAATGGTGTAAAAATAATGTAATAACTCTTAATGAAAGAAACTCGAGTCACAATAAACTGTTTCTAAAATCCGCTTTTAAGGGGGGGGTTGAATGTTATTGAACCAAGTAAAACAATCCATTGGAAAAAATATCCAATTATTCACTATAAAAGTAAATTCAGACAAAAATCCCATGAAAAAATAATATTTAAACCAGTAAAAAGACTTCTAAACACCTTTGGCAGCATATTAAATCGAAATCTACGTAAAAAAATATTTCACTAAAAATTACCAAAATATTGACTTTTCATCTCGAGGACGAAGGTCAATCGCCTTTGGGCTCCGTCGTTCGATTTTCAAAAATTTCAAATTGCACGGAGCGGAAAACCCCGACGAATTTTTCCAAAGTACCACGAATTTGGTTTTTCGAAAGTACAACAAATAAAATCACACAGGGCGGAAAACTGCTCCGTAGAACAGTAGAAGTACAACGAATTTGAATTTTCGAAAGTACCACGAATTGGGTTTTTCGAAAGTACAACGAATAAAATCGTATAAGTTTCCGTCTTATGCGATTTTATTCGTTGTACTACTGCTCCGCACAACAAATTTTTCGGAAGTACAACGAATTTAATTTTTGAAAATCCCAAAAAATTATTTTTATAAAAATACAATAACGAGACGTAAATACAGCAGAAAACCGCTCGTCGAGATGAATTTTTCGAAAGTACCACGAATTTGGGTTTTCGAAAGTGCCACGAATTTGGTGGTTCACAGGTCGAAATCCTTAGTCAGGATGTAGCGAGTAGCTATTTTAAACGTCAAAATTTAGGAAAATATCGATGGGACGGTTTTTCCAATAAAAACAAAAATCCTCATTTAATATTCCTCAAAGGGTTGGAGCATAATCCTTATACAAAAACCCTAAAACGTACAAAAAAACAGTAAAAGAATTCAAAGTCGGAGGGTCGATTCCGACGAACCCAAGTTGCTTTTTGTCCCGGCTCAGGCGGACAGCGCCATACTAATCGCTCGAAGCAGAGTCGACGGAAAAAATATATTTGGGTTCGATGCCGTTAGTACGTTTATAAAAGCAGGAAAACCATCGAACTCATATAGATAGCTTCTTTAAGCATCCTGACAGTAATTTCGATAATTTTAGTACAAAATTCAAAGTCAATAATTTTCTAAAAGTTTCGCATACATTTTACAAATATTACTAATTGGGAGTCTGAATCTTTTTGTACAGTCGATTGTCATAGTTCTCTCGACGCTGGATGAGTTACACTCCTACGGAAGGTAACGGTTTGCCGAGTGGTGGTGCTCTTTGATGTTTGCCTTATACACATTAGCTAAGTATTGAATATTTATATTTTTTACATTTTATGAACTATTTCAATAAATGAAAATATATTTTGAATTCGATTTCTTATTGATTCACTAATTATAAGATTTGTAACCGACGCGCGATTCTGTGGCGTGAGTCGGACAATTACTTTACGCGGGTCGCCTTTGATCCCGCCAAGTCTGTGTACTTGTCCGAATACTCATAGAATCCATCGACAGTCTTAATTATTAAGAAGTGTTTCTGAGAAAGTGCTAATTATAAGATATATTCAATAAAAGTGCACCGCCCGACATAAGATTTCGACGGAGAGAGCAGGCTGTAGCAATCACAGTAAGTATAATTTTGTCTATTTTCGTGTTGGGGAGTCTGAAGGATATCTTGAATCCCCCTTGTGAGTATAGTTGATCAGTATCGTAGCGGCGACACGGCTCCGGCCTAAATTATATAAAATCCTTGTCGTGTCCTTCAGGCCAAACGATACTAGGTTCATCTACATGAACATGTATACCAAAGTACTAAATAAACGACTATTATTATTATTATTATTATAACCATTCAATCTTAATAAGGTTGAAAATCACCCTATTTTTGTTAAAAACTACTCCCACATATGGACGGATTTCATTATATCTAATAGCCCGGAATAAAAATTCAGGCACTTGTAGTTTTAGGCAGGGTAGTCAAATATGGAGTAAGTTCATTCATTAAGAATTAACCGGTTGTTTCATTTATTGTACCCTGCTGTTTATCTTAACATTTATCAACTTATCTATCATTAATCTTTCCGATTTATATCATGCTTTCTACTAACAATCCAAATACTTTCTTTACTTATGATATCTTTTTCTTCTATTCAAACCATTCTTTATAAGATTTTGAAAACAGCATAAAAAATAACTATGAGAACTAAGAGAAAAACTATGTGTAAATAATATTAATTTCGATAACGTGAATTCTGGTTATGCTAGCCAATTAAAATCCTAAAATTTGAAAATTCTCATTCAACAACTAGCATCCACACAGTACTCTACTGCCATGCAAATTAAACTAGTATTAATATAACCCCCTACGGTCATGAAGAGTCAGTTAAAAATAAGAACAAAGACCTAAAATGAATTTATTTACCTACCTTGTCTCAAAAGAAGTTCTTAAATTCTTGTCAAAGGATTTGCAAAGTCGACGAACTTTCATCTATTTTTGTGGACAATGCATGCCGCACGCTTTTTTTTAAACAAATTAATCGAAGAGGCATGCAGTCATAACTGAGTGATAAATTTACAATAAAAATCACTCGTTTTTTAGATATTAACTATATCCTGCAAATCAGAGTAACATTTTATTAAACTGTTCAGAAAATTGTATTGCTTTGGTGCAGTCTCTACGAACTTTTTACAAGAAGAAGTGTGGCACTAAATGTGCTATGTCAATCACCCACTCGCAGAATCTAGGGGGTGGAGAAAATAGGGGTTGCAGTGTGTTTTTGCCCGCTTCTTAGTACATATATGTTTAAATATAATTGTTTGCAAATCATAATCCAAACCAATGTCAAATATAATTATTTCATACTTATTCATAGAAATTGTCTTGGTTTGGCATGAAACATCTTTATGAGTGGCTTGGTGCCTTTCTGATGAGCTCCAGAATAAGGGATGAAAATGTAATCCATTAAAATGAAAAATTTTTAGAACAAGGTAGGTAAACAAATTCATTTTAGGCCTTTGCTCTCATTTTTAACTGAATCTTCATCATGACCGTAGGGGGTTACGTAGATACTAGTTTAATCTGCATGGCCGTAGGGGACTGTGTGGATGCTAGTTATTGAATGAGAATTTTCAAATAAGAAATTATACAAATTCATTTTAGGACTTTAATTTTCTAGCATAACCAGAATTCAGGCTATCGAAAGAATGCAAAGATTTCATTAATATTTTTACACATAGTTTTTCTTTTAGTTCTCATATAGTTATTTTTTCTGCTGTTTGCAAAATCCTATAAAGAATAGTTTCAATTCAATTGTAAGAAAACAAATAATAATTCACTTTTTCTTTTGACTTCAAAAGATCTTCGCTATGGATTTCTTTTCCTTATGTATTATAACAACGTATGGAACTAGGAAAATACAATTTAATTCTGAGTAAAATAAGTAAAGCAAGCTAGTGAGTTCTGAAACATATGGAATTTGGCGAATATACTAGAGGCCAAGGTATGACATATGGCACCCCTACCACTATTTCATTATTAAAGGAGTTAAGAAAACAAAACGAAGATATTGACGTAAAATTCCAGAAACTTTGGATTTGGTGTACACATTATAAGTCAAATATCAATTCTCTTTATAACATCTGCCACCCCAACATCCTCACTCCATTATTAGAGGGGTTGTTATCCAAATAAAATTGTTTTAGTTCGTGTACGAGAAAAAAGAATTATATTATTAATTATTATAATTCTATAAACAATTATTTCCACTTACCAGGATTGCAAATATAGTATCAAGATATTCTCGTTTAAAGAGACTTGAATGGGAAATCTGGAAGTGGCAGTAGTGATTCCTTAGGCAGTGGGTTTTTCATATTGACACGATGATTTTACAACGATGTCATAAGGATATAAAAATGTGAAATATATGAACTCATTCTAAAGGAGTAAAGCAAAGATGAAAACTGATATCGCGATTTTTTCAGTAAGAAATTGTATATATTGTCGTGTTCAAGTATGTGGAATGTGCGGTACTTACTGGCTTCTTTGTACAAATAATAATTTGTAAATTATGCAACACTAACCCATTTAAATACAAGATTTATTGATGCTCAATATGGAATTCGCGGAGAGCAATTAATGCATTCTATAGGTTGTTCGTCATTATTTTGCGCAAGAACTGAACACATGTCTGCGTTACCCCATCACGATTTACCTCATTTTAAGTTCTCGTAATTAATTATTTTCTGTATGAATGCAGCTGGAATCTAATCTCGTACATAAAAATACAAAATCGAGGTAAACATATTTCCTATGTTTATGGAGCCATAAAATCATAATCTCACTATTAAAAAATAAATTTGCGCCAATATGGGCGTGGAGAAGGTAGCGAATGGATGTCTACATGATATGAATGATAGAGGATTCAAGGAAATATTTGTAAAAATAGGTAGTTTACTGTACTGAGTGGGTAATCCGGTTATAGATCTGAGGGCGAAAGATTCTTGAAAGAATTTATGTAGAACTGTTTTAGATATAGACCACATAACACATCACTAAAATATATAATTTTGAAAACATACGTTAATTTCTTTGTTTAAACAATGCCTGTTGCATTTGTTAACAACAATTTAAAGAATAATTTGGTAGCACCTGAATCTAGAAATAATAGGCCTTCTATTGGTTTTAAAAATGTTCAAGGAATGTTAACTTATAAGCCTGCAAATGCGGTGTAGCATGAAATTTATCAATTTTCAACAATAGCCATTTTCAGAAAAACATTTTTTATTCTTTTTGCAAGGGCAGATAAAATGGTGTTTTGTATATTTAGATGCGCAAGGTTATTCCATATTTATACATACATACATATTTTTCCAAAACTATATCTTCGAGTCGAGGGTCCGTTTGACGATGTATGACGACGCCGGATCAAATTCTGAAACTGCATGTCAACAGTCGAAGATTTTTTTAAGTGTTGCAAAATATGTACCTACGAATGGACTTATGTTTTGCAATGTGTTATCATGTTTCCAATTAGTCAGTGACCTGTAACACAGTCTATTCATTAGTTTTGCCATTGTTTGTCTTTAAAAAATATTTAGATTTTAGGTACAAAATTTTGCTCATCTTTTCCGGATCTGCTGTAGACAATGTATAGCCCTGAGTTGATTCTATACAAAAATACAGTAAAAAAGTTCGTATAAACATGTGTCGGAAAATGCTTTCAACGGCCTTTTAAGAATGTAGCTGGCATAAATCTGCTCTTTAGACGTGCAGAAATATTATCTCTGTGAGGATTATTAAGAATTTCTGCCTGGCTATATAACTTCGATTAAATGTATCAATCAACCATGTGTAATTTATTAGGTTTCAAATTAGTATAAAAGGAAAATTACTATTAAAAAATCCGAAGAATAAATGGAGGCTTATATAAAATGTTCCACTTTAAATAAATAATGTATCAAAGTAGAAAACACAAAGATAATGACAATATTATCTTGAAATAAATAGGAATAATACGTCGACCGGCTTTAACGATTTCCATTAGAATATAATTATAGGCAGATTACAAGATTTGTTTTTAAATAAGTACACAGATAATTGAAATTTTAGATAATTTCCTCAATTAGAAAATGGTATACGTGATAATATTGTAATATTACAAGACAACGATTTTATAGAAAACACGATAAAATTAAATAAACACAATTAACTGTGGAATGCATTAGGTAGGTTGACCGAAAAACAATTTGAAAAATATAATGATAGGTATAGAACGTGGATTTTATATATATAATACCTATGTAAAATGATTTGTGATTTTCTGTAGTTATGTAAACATTTAATGAAAAAATTCACAGATTTCGCAATCCTTGCAATCAACTTTTTCCGAACTCGGCTTCGCCTCGTCCTACACCGCTGTATTTCCACCTTAAATGAAAACTGGTAACTTTACCCCCTGTGATATATGCAACCCATGTTACATTTGCGTATATCAGCCGTTGCATATACGCAGTCTCACTCGACCGCGACACCGCTATATTTCCACCTTAAATGAAAACTGGTAACTTGGCCCCCTGTGATATATGCAACCCATGTTACATTTGCAGACAACCTATATCAGTTAGTTGCAATTCTAACACATCATTTATTTGCAAGCAGGCACCTATTTGTAGCAAGCTGTACACTTTTGTGTTCTACCGTCAGCATCGCTGCACAAATTTTAGGTAATCTCCCGACACGGTAGGTAATGTAATTGGCAAGCACAGCAGCCTAATCGATAGTAGCGCGGCCTTTTCGGCAGCTGTGTACAAATTTTTGCTTGAATAATATAAAGTCATACATTTTCAGTCTGTGACGTCAGACGCGGATGTTATGTAATAAATTTAAGTAAAGGCAGGTCAAATTTTAATTCGCTACTTATTGATTAATCAGTAAACATTAAATTCAATCGCAAAATAAATCATCTGCCAAGGATATCTTCGAACAAAAATAATTTAGTGTCATTGTAAGTGTTGGCCAGTTTATTAGCATTTTCTAGCTCGAGTAGATGAGCGTACAAATATCGGATGCGCAGTGGATTCATAAAAAATCGATTATAACAAATCTCAAGAGTAAGTGAGCCTACTGGTCTTCTATCTACTGTGCCGCGACACCGCTGTCTTTTGACAGTCGCTTGTACCTTGAATATTTTTACCATTTGCTGTGGTAGCAAAATATTGTTTCTTAAAACACTATCTGCATTATACAACTCCCAAATCCAAAACCAGAGTTCTTAGAGTTCTTCGCGCTATCACGCTCAGCCTTTCTCCCATCGAATGCATAGCTACAACGATGACAGCTATCTCACACTCATTTAATCCTTCCTCCGAGTTCAAGGGTTACAGGTAAGTTCGCCACCGTTTCTTTTCCAGCATCTGAATATGGATAATCAGAGATATTAATACATATTGAAAATTGTGTATCCTGACTGATATAGTTTTTGGTGTCACTACAAAAATGACAGTATTTCCCCACTAACTTAACCTAACCCCTAATGCCTTTTTAAAGTAAAACTCCAAAATTGTTGGGCTTCTTTCAAATATTAAAGTATAGAGTTCTTCACGCCATCAGCGCTTATTAAATATCTAACTTTATCTAAATCACTTCCAACATCATTAACAAATATAATAAAAAATAACGGATCAAGGACAGACCCTTGCAGGACTCCAGAGGTAGCAATTTATTCGCCGATCTTGACATCATTAAATACAAGGAATTGATAGGTATGTTAGGCAGGTGTGATCGAACAAGTAATAGTAAATTTTTAGAAAGCCAGGTATTAAAAAGTTTATTGAGCAACATTCCTATGGTCAAGTCCATCAAATGCTTTGGAAAATTCCATCAATAATACTTGCAATATTAACTTCCAAATAATAGTTTTGGAAATTAAAAAGCATTGCCTTATGTTAAAATACGAACAGATTTTCTAATTCAAAAAGTCAGCGATATTAATTATTAGCGAAACAAATTTATAAATAACAGAATAAAAAATCACACATGTAAATGCTTATAATATTTAATATTATTTTCTTATCAGTGTAGAGTATTGCTTGTTTTTTTAAATAATCGTTTAATCCAATTTGTTTGACGTAAAAAAATGTATATCAATGGTGGATTATTTTAAAGCGAGGTCAAATTATAAATAATGCAGATATCTCCAAAGAAGTAAACGATTTAACAGTTTAAAAACAAGCCTTTTTCGACCGACCGGTGCTGTCTAGAGCACAATTTTATGTGTAGGATAGAAATACCTGGCCACTTCTGGTACAAAATAAATTGTTTCATAATCGATGATTTTCATAACCTGTTTTTAATTAAGCTAGGTTATTTGATATTCAGCTGGGATATATGAATATTAAGAAATAAAACTGTCTCCACTGTGAGCGAAATCCTTCTCTGAACATGGATTGATTGATTGATTGATTGATTGATTGATGTATCGATGAAAATAATTGCAATAACCAATATATTGTGATAACTCATCTTATTTTATAAAATACTTAAAACAATGAATCACGAATAGTATTTCTAATTATTTCAACTTTGGAATAGTGAAAATAATCATATAAGTGACAATTGACATTTGGACTTCATTTTGGTGACTATTAGGATCCGTTGGAAGGTCATTTGATTGAATTCTTAGGTAAATATTAACGCAAAATGAGGAAACACATAGGTGTGATACTTTATTAAATTTACCGTTGTTATATTATTATTGTCAATTCAAAAATTCTGTCTAAAGCGTTACTACCAGGATAAGTCATTACAAAGCCTGTTTGTGATAGAATAACAACCGTGACCGTGCTTGAATATTGCAAACGATATCCGTATACGAATATAGTTAACCAGATATGTTATGCGCTTACCTCAAACGAAAGTAGTCGATTGTTTACCTGGCTTACCATTACATACAAGTCCGTTACCTGCGCTTCGTTCATTCTTAATATTGCCGGTAGCATAGCCGTAGGTTAAATGATATTTATTTCCCTTCATTGAACATTTATGGAATTGTTCATTAAACTAATATTATTTATTATAAATAAATAATTTACAGCAATTACTATAAAGTAGTGAAGCAATATTTACAATAAATAAAAAGTGATTGTAAAAATTATCGATCGACGCTCATGACCATCGCTGGTGTTATGAAGTACTCCTTTGTCGGTCTTATTTTATGATTTTTTCAAACTGACTTTGTATATCCTATACCGATTAGCTACTTACAGCTCAGTCCTCAGGGGCTTTAGAGCTCGGATTAAATAATCCTTACGTGAAATTTTGCACAGAAGTAGATTTTTGCTAATAAAAACGTATTTAAAAAAGTTCTCAAGGCCACCATGACAACATAAAACCAATCTTATTTTGAAAATAACCTTTAAAATACGAAAAGTAAAAACTATTGTAGAGGGAAAATTGAAGACAACAAAATTCTATAAAAAATGCTTATATAAAAAATTTCGTAGATACAATACGTAAGGCGGGCATTGCTGCCGATTCCGGGCATCCATGGAGGTTCGTTCCAACACGCAGCTTGGTCGTCCGTCGAACACGCCCAACGGACGGCCAAACCGCGTGCCGGAATCAAATCTCAGATCTTTCATATACCGCCGAACCGGCTGCATACGCCGGGTTGGACATTGGTCATGCTTGTTGTCGGCAGCGAGAGCCGCATGACGCACGGGGTGGGAATATAGCACGGGAAGTGTAGATGTTTGTGAGATGATTCTTTAAGTTTCCATGCTTCTATTAAGTTTCCATCTGTCGTCATCGGTTGGGGTGTGCAGGTGTTTGAGAGATGCTTCTTTTCAGTTTCCATGCTTCTTTTAAGTTTCCATCTATCGTCATCTCATTATTTTTCTTCTTCTAAGTTTTCCGTTTCTGAATCTGGAAGCTTTCATTTTTTGTTTTTATTTATTAACCGTTCCACAGGTAAATATCCATTTACAGTGGAGTTGCTGGACAGGGCTCTATCTCGCGGTAACAATATTTTTTGCGGGTTATGAGAAAAAAGTCCGAAGGGATAGTTTGCTCACCCTGTATGTCGTTTCTTTGAGACAATCGGTTTAAATTTCCGCCTTCCAAATTAATAATAAAATAAAATAATAAAAATAAAATAACAAACTAAAATATTATGTTCTGAATCAATAAATCGAGCTGATAAAAAATAAGATGGTAAAGATCAAAATAGAATATATCAATTAAATCAGATAAAATAAAATAAAATAAATTAATGTATAGCTTATCTGTATTTCTGCAGCGTGTTGTGATTGCTGTTTTATTTTATTTTCATTCCTTTTGTTTCTTGGGTTAAGTTGATTTTGCCAATTTAAAAACTTTCCACTGTATGTAATTTAGGTCACAACAAGGCTATATTGCTTTGTAAACATATGTGCCTCATTTTGACACTGACTATGCTATTATTTATTGCCCATGAACCACTTAAAATATACCTTGTTGGGTCGTTTAGGCTGTACGTAGGGACACTGCACTTCACTTGAGCTTGTTTGCTTTATTTGATTTAATATTATTAGAAAATCTTATAATTATTAATTCCATATGAACTCTGTTTTTCTATTGAGGCGCTTCATTTCACGCAGAATTTCTTAATCTACCAGTGGCTGAAATTTTTTCGAGTATAACGGGGTTTTTACCGCTTCTTGCGTTTGTTTTTGTATCCATAACGATGCGACTATTATTTATTTATTTATTTCTGTCAGTGAAGTAATACAGTTTGTTGAAACCTTTCTAAAAGCGATAATGCTAGACGAAGAAATTCCACAAATTCTCGCCCAAAAGGCCGCTGAAGCAAATGAGGCACTGTTACCAAAAAAAATCGCGATCATTGTATGAGAAAGAATATGAAAAATTTCAACAATGGACTAACAGACACTCTGCAACTGTCTGCGAGATAGTTCTAATGACTTATTTTCACGAACTGGTACACACCTATTATTGCAATTTTCGACGTTTTGTGTTTTATGATAAATTGTCCTTACATACTTCTTATTTTTTATAGTTGGAAACATTCTGCCCGAACACATTATGGTCAAAATACTCAATGCTGAAGGCAACACTTCAGTGAATAGAAAAATAAACATAGGAGTATTGGAGGGCATAATAAGCGGACGTAATCATTACGCCCGCTCTTTTTGGCCCTAGGGTATGGCCTTGTTTATATATCTCGCATCCAAGCAATAAACAACAAATTATAAGCAAGTGAAATATAATACAATAGTATTTTATGCACCAAGTGTGTTGTATAGATTATAACGCACTGAAGATAACATGATGCAGCCCGAGGGCCTTTGACTCGAGGGATGTATGTTGCCTGATGGGCGTTATAATCTAATAACGCTTGTGGTGCATAAAATATTTTATTTTTCACAAAAAATATATTTTTCTAATGAAACATTGACTTTTCATTCTTCAAATACATTTAATAGTCTATGACATTTGCTGGTACTTGACGTTTATTAACTGTATCTGACAGTTGTTGATATGTTGACGTTTGTTGATGTTATAGGAAAAAGGAAAATTAATATGGAAATACCTCAAAATATCCAAAACAATGCATGAGAAGCCACAGAAAATGTAATGCCGGTCAAATCCAAACCAATATACGATAAGTAATAGGAAACATTTACTCTTTCTTTGCTTCTCAAATAATTATGGCATTATGGCTCATAACGCCCGCTCATTATGCCCGTGGTCATAATGAGCGCGTTTATGATAACCGTATCCAAGGCATAATAAACAAATAATATGCAGGTGAAAAATAATAGTATATTATTCAACGAGCATATAATAGCCATTATATGCGAGCAGAATACTATACTTTGTCCACGACTAATAAATAAGTATCTAATATTTACTTAATTCATCGCCATTTCATTTCTCCTATTTAAGAAAGATTCATATGTCATCATATATATATTTTTTCTATTTTTCGGGCAGCAAGTTTAATGATGCAATTTTTGCAGCTTTTTTATCTCTGGCGGTGCCAAAGAAATCTCGTCCACTTCAGTATCCATTTATCTAATTATATTACTCTTCTTGAATACCTAATATGTAAAATTGTTGTAAATAACGTTGGCGTTGATATCGTACAAATTTTGACGTTTCAAATCAATTACAGAATTTCGCTTTGACACATTGTCATGGCTTACTAATAAAATAATACAGTTTGTAGGCACGTAGAAAAATGGCTTCAAAAACAATGTTGGGGATTGTCGCGTGTTGCTAATAGATGATGCTTTGAAAAAAACTTACTAATGTAGTTTTTGAGTGTTCATTAAAATACCTCTTCGGCATGTACCATTTGAGTGCTTCCTAGAAAACTTAGAGAGACAACACTTGTCTTTTGGTTGCTGCAATTTTGACATTTTAAATTTTTAGTAAAATGTCATTTCTTATAAACAACTGACTGTCTTCATTATTCACTTGCAATCAGTGTATAATGAAATCATTATTCACTGTAGGGAATAATCGATAGCATTATCCTTGAAGAAACACATACATAATGAGTACATTATTTAATAGTCGTGGACAAAGATTATTTTTTCACAGCTATTGCCATTATTTATTTATTTATTTATTTATTTATTGCATACACTGTTCAACAGGTAAGATACCCAATTACAGAACAGGAATAAAGGCATACAAAGCATTAATTACATAATATACAACAACATAGAAAGAAAGTAAAATGAAGAAAAAAATTACTTAAATGTACGAACTATGAATAACTAATGATACGAAGAAAGAGAAAAAAATAACATGGGAAATGTTTAAATATAAAAACTATATATACATATATACACATATGTGATTCAAAGCAAATTAAGAAAAACAAAGACACTCACTGGTTATTTAATTTAGAACATTTTGTTTAATGTCACTAAGGCTGCAATTAAAAATATCGAAGTCGTTACATAATTTGTTAGAAGTACTGCAAATCGTATATAAAGGTGAATTATTTAGTACGTTGGTACGCGGCGCGGCGTAGGTAAATAGAACACTTGGTGATTACGAGAGGTTAATCTGGGAACGTGAAAATTAAGCTTACTAATTATTTCGGGTGCGTCAAAATCATTGTGTAGTAATTTAAACAAAAATACTTGAGAAAAGTACGTACGCCTATCCTCAAGAGTAGTCATAGAATATCTTTCAAGCAAGTTACTGTGCGGAAAACCAATCACTGGATAGGTACCGTAGGATTTGAACCACAGTAATTTAAGAAATCTACGTTGAACTGCCTCCAAGTTATTCTTGTGAACATCATAACTGGAACTCCAAATTAGCGATGCGTACTCAAGTTTCGATCTGACGAAGGATTGATAAAGAATTTTCAGAGTATCAGTATTAGTGAACTCTCGACTAGTACGAACGATGAATCCAAGGGCTTTGGAGGCTTCGGACACAATGGTATCGATATGATCAGTGAAGGATAATTTACTATCAAAAGTTATGCCGAGGTCGCGAAATGTTATAGGTCTTTGAAGTATGACATTATCTAACCTGTAATCAAAAATAAAAGGTGATGTTTTTAAAGAAAAGGACATTACGTTACATTTACTAGGATTCATGAATAATTTATTTACTATACACCAGGTGTTTATTTTGTCAAGAGAAGTCTGAAGTTGAAAACAGTCATCGATTTCATCAATTACTGTGAAAATTTTTAGATCGTCGGCATATAAAAGGTGAGGCAAATTAATTTCGTTCACTATGTCGTTAATAAATATGTTAAAAAACAAGGGCCCCAGAATAGATCCCTGGGGAACTCCAGATGTGGCAGCAAATTCGATCGATTTGAACCCATTTAATGCAACGTACTGACTCCTATTCATTAAATAAGATTTAAACAAAAGGAGCAAAGAATATGAGAAGCCGATTTTTTCTAATTTATTAAGTAACAACTGGTGATCAAGTCTATCAAACGCTTTGGAGAAATCGGTATATATGACATCTACCTGCCCACGTTCATCTAGGGATTCAGAAATATATTGAGTTACACAGAATAAATTTGTTGTTGTTGAACGCCCTTTCATAAATCCATGTTGATTAATAGAGATTTTGGTGTTAATCGAATGATATATTCTATCATGAAGTAATATTTCTAAGACTTTACAGAAGTTACAAATTACAGAGATTGGTCTGAAGTTCTCAATATCTAGTTTGTTTCGCTTTTTGAAGATGGGACATACTTTGGAATATTTCCATAGGTCAGGATTAAGATTTTAAGATTAAGTTAAAAATTAGAGTTATAGCATATGAAAGTGTCCATGCATTTTTCATTGAAATTGCGGCCACAAAAAAAAAATGTATGTGACCAAAGTTTGAATTTCTTTGAAGTATTTCCTATTGAAACCATTTTGTAGAACCACCAAATATTTTTTGTGAAGATATCACAAAAATAACTACTTCACTCTGTAATAAACAATTAAGACATTTTGTCTAAATTCCTAACGTCATTTTTATTTATTTATGTTTATATAAAAATTGTATAAATTAAGCCTGTTATTCTTCGTTTTAAAAATAACGTTTAATCTACATATATATGTTAATATGTAATAAAGAATTCCCTATTTAATGTTGTTATTAGTTATTTTTATTTTCAAATGTACTAAACATTCACAAATTACTTTGTTTTTACCACTTGTTTATTGAAACTATTGAAACTTACGTTACTGCAGTTTCAGCACGCAACGTACCTTTTTCAAACGATTCAAAAAGCAAATGAACATACAAAGGTATTAATAATAGAGAATATTTATACTAATTTTATGGTTATTATTTTTAATGAGAATCGGAAATTTAAACATGGATGTAAATACGATAAAAAATGGTAATTTAAATATTGTAGGTAATCTTTCGGGTAGGCTAATTGCAACAAATAATAATCTATGGATATACTAAATTAACAAGACCATCATATGGTGTAATCTGTAATAAAAAGTGACCATTAAGTAAGAGATATTCAGAATAACTGTTTGCCTTAAAAATTTCTATAGATTCTAGTACACTTCATTCAAAGCATTTTCCGTGTGCGTGTAGTACCTATATCCAATTTTTCTAAATTTAAAAAATTGTGACAGGACTGTAAAATATAGTTTGAAAGAATTGAACGTTCTTTGGTTCCTTATATCTAATCTCATCTGAACGGCCAGTCTGATCTACGCAAGTACGCATTGCAATCCAAACATGTCAACTTATAATAAATGCAATGCATTTTATGTCAAACTGGTTGGTGGCTGCCGTTGCCGTTCTAAAAAATAGGCATTATTTGGGCATATGTTTTTAACATATATAGTTTCATTTAGATTAAAACCGCTCTATAACACTTGCGTTCAAAAGGTATTAACATGTCTTGACATCCCAATTTTTTTAACCAGTAGTAGATTATTGATTTATGGTATAAGAGATTGCTGGGTATTTTGGCAGAAATCTGACAAACTGGAGGGATGCATTCATTAAGTAATTTTGAGCAAAAAAATTACATCAACATGAGTCGATTATAAAGATTAACTGGGTGACATCTGGTTGAAAAAAAATACAAGAAATGTCTTAAATAATGTAGTATATCTATAACCCCAGGATCCGGTGAGGACTATAAGCTCGACCAGCACAATGCCTAGACAGCTCCACTAAAGTAGGACTTTGGGGAACACATTAAAAGCTGATCTATGCAGATAAAGTCAATAATCGAGACGATAGTTCAGGGAATTTTTGATGCTACAGCGGAAATTTATCGTATCCTAGTATTAGAGTATTAGAGAATTAGACCAACACCATAACCTCACCGTCCTCAATTGTGTATTTAAGTTGTGAGTGGTCATTTTAAACAATTATTGTAGCTTATTTAGTTATTAATTCTTTCAAATTTTATAATTTAGATAGTTTTATAATTGTATCTATGTTATATATACATATTTTTTAATAACATACTTCTGCTGGAACAGCAGCAATTCTATTAATTACAAGATTCATATAAATTGTATTACACATTTGGGAAACCCTATGACCGAGATCTGTAGCAAGAAATAATTAATTAATTTTTATGACAAAAAATATCAATAACAGGATCGAATGTTTATCCATTCTTTTCTTGTTTCCGTTTAGTAATTAAATGGTTTCGAAATTTATAATTATCACCTGCAACTGTAAAATAACTATTTTTGTGCAATTAAAACGTATCAATAAACAATAAAGATAGTTATATTATAATACATATACAAATATTCTTGCCTAGACTCTTAGGTATAAACATAATAAGGATACATCAAAGAACAACTGTTAGTAGTTTGTTAAGAGCCATGAAATAATGATGTTTTATTGCATGATATACGAATGATTAATAATCACCTCATATTTTTTTCTTCTGCGGTTTAAGTAGTAGAGTTATAGTTCGGTACGATATTCGAAATATGGACCCAATGTAATACTAACTGGGGCTATAACATTCCCAGATCATGCAAACTTTGTTAGCGAAACTTCTGCATTATACAGGGTGTTTGGTTAGTTTGAACAAGGACGTATAGAAAGTCATATGGTATCTATTATATGACCAAGCACACCTACATTTAGCAAATAATAAATAAAAGGAGACATCTGCGTGAACAGCGGGATCGTACGCAGCTACTCGGGATTTTCGTACGCACTCAGACACACGCGTCACGGGCACGTGATATCGAACTTTTGCTTGTTTTTAGTGCGTGGTTCGCGCCGACTCATTTCACTGGTTATTTGCTAGACTTTATTCTGTCATTGAGGAGCATTCAGCGTGCACGATACTGTAGCCCTCTGGCCCTCAAGATCCCCAGATCTGGCACCAATGGACTTTTACGTGTGGAGCAGAATGAACGAACTTCACAACCGTGCCCAATTTATGGCAAAAATGGAGCAAGCTGTCCTACAATTATAAACAGAAATTAGACTACCGACGACTACGGTTGAAATAAGAAGACGAACACTGAAATGTATTAGAAGCAGTGTGTATCATTTCTAACAAAATAATAATAATAATAATTTTGTCACCTTTTAAACAAAAGCTTTTGAAATGATAGCCTTTGTTGAAAACCCCTACATATCTATTAAACGAAAATTAAACGAAAAATTATTGCCGATTGATATTCTTTTGCCTTTTTTAATGGTAAATCTGGTAAATCCTAATGTATGTATGATAATACTACACAGAGGACAAAACAGAAAGAAGACTTCAATATCTTTATAAGACTTTGAAATTAAACGCCTTCAATTAACATAAAAATGTTTTCCCTATAAAAGTATTTTTATTTCTATAATAATATGTTTAGCTCTTTTTGACAATTTTAAAGTATCTACCATGACCATCCATATAAAAATTTTGAATTTAGAGCACCAATGGGGGGGGGGGAGGTTTGTCACCACCTGGTCCTGTTTATGAAGGACGTTCTACTTTATAACATGAAAGACTATTCTAGTTTATAACATGAAGTATATTACTACCTTATAAAAAAAATACAAATTATCTCTTTTTTAATCATGTTCGCTTTAAGCGGTCGGAATGATTGGGAACAAATTTTTCTGATTCACAGGCAAATCCAATGAGTTCACGTTTCCAGCAAATTCTCTCAATTACATTGTACATGGCACTGTCCTACAGTTGATCTGGATTAGATAAAGTATTATCTGATTATTATGATCTGAAAGTTCTAAAACAATATTATCTTGACTAATTCTCAGGTATCAATAAATAGGTATTTCCAAACATAAACATGTTTTATACACAGTGTGTCTGGAAAGCAACGCCCCAGAAAACTCAACAACTCAAGTGGAAGTATAGTTAATCGTAAAAAAAGTTTCAAAATTTCTTTTTGTTGGAATAGGTTTAGAATGTCATGAAACGTCGAGATTTTAAATTTGAGCGAAAAAAAAATTCTGTCTGTCGGTCGGTCTGTCAGCAACTTTTTATGCGCACGTTTTCTCCGAAACTGGTTGAGATATTATTGACTTGGAATTTGGTACACGTAAGATCTGGAATTCTACTTATTTTAAGCTTATTCCGATGAAGGGTTGGGGTAAATAGGGGTAAATCTGTAAAGCAAGCTAATAAAAGTCCAGAAACTTGAGATTTGGTGTATATAGCAGAAGCCAAGTATTCAAATTTTTTTATAACATTGCACCTCCACCACTACCCCCCACTCTATTATTACAGAGGTTAACAAAATAAAATGAAATAATAGACTTCAAATTTGATATATGTATATTAGGGTGAACCACCCAAAAACGAAATGTCGAATTTTATCTTGCGCATATGATGATTAGTTTCTATTTTGGGTCCACATGAAGTCCTGAAACTTTAATAAAAAAATATTAAGATTTAGAGGTCGCTAGTGTGAGTTTTTTAAACTAGTTTAGTCATTTTAATTCTCACGGTTTGAATTCATTCGGATATGAAATTTTCGAATAAAGTTTTTTAAATGCATAAGAACAAATGATTTTATTAATCAATTGTACATGTTAGATAATAGTTAGTATATTGTGTTATTTTACCTTTAGTTTTAAGCTAATTTTAAGTGTATGTTTTTTACCTTGTTAACGTTGTTCTCCTTCTCCTTTTATATATTTTACAAATTTTAATGTGTCTCTCTTATCTTATTTTATTTTACCTGAATATTTTGTAATCACTTTTTGACAATGCTAATGTCTTTTCTTTGTAAGATCTATAGCAATAAAGTTTTATTTTTTTCTCGCGTTAGCGATGCTGGACAGTTCTCCCGTGTCTCCGATATTCTCACGGTGGAAGCGCCAGCGAATTATCTACAACCACTCCTCACATCCCGCAGGGTTAGTGGTTGTAAATTCCAGAATCGTGTGCCCTAAGTAGACGCAGGGATCCCAAGACCTTCTGCATTTGACCTGCCAACCATTCGGCTGATTTTTGGCAGGCCGGTATGGTCTTCAATGCTGAGAGCAGCGTAGGTTTTATTATTATTATTATTATAAGTACACGCACTTTTGGCAATTCTACCTTTGAATTTCATAGAAATATTTATTCTATATTCTAATCTAACAGAAAACGAATATGTAAGTTATAACTTCGCAAGTTATATGTTATAAATTAGCAATTCCAGGGGCGTCTGCACATTAGAAATAATATCTTGTTTAAGTAAGAAAAGTCTATGACTTACAAGTCCTGCAGAAAAAATGTTTTCTAAATGAATACACTGCAACAATAATAATTGCTACTTTAGTAATAATCTCTTGTCTTGACCTTTGTATGATGAATTATACTGTATTTTTTTAATGGTGTTAAAAATACTATTATCAAGTTTATTTAATATTAGTACAAAAATAAAAGTGACGATAAATATACAAAGTTGTTCAAATATAACGGTCATATAATAAGGAACTTTACTTTTGAAATTTTGACCGGGTTTAATACAAGGTAATTTTTCGAAAATGTTAATCACAAAAGTCTCAACAGTGCCAAAACTATCGTTGATATCTCGGCTTAAAGTGGTTCAAATAAGGTCCACAAAAGGTGAAATCAACGAATTTTCTTCCGACGAATCTAATGCCGTTTGAATCTCATTAAAATTTACGTTATTAAAAAAGTTATTTCAATTTTTGTTACTTGCAAATTTTATTTTTCGTAAATAAATAATGTTAATTTATTGATTTTTTTTTTTAAACAAGAATAGGTAGTACTAACCAAACCATGTAATTTCCTGTAAAAATCACGATAAAAAAGTGCTTTGGTATAAGCAAATTAATTTTTTTTTTGCAAAACGTCATATTTTGCAAAATTTTGCACTCATGATAAAACGGGCATCGGTGTATTTGATAACTATTGAAGTGAACGCAAAAAAATTTTAGAGCAATCTAGCTAAAGAATTCGCATAGTTATGCAACTTTGAATACGGGACTCAAAATTTGCAAAAATCGCAATCAACAGTATTTTTCCCGTAGTGTGGCTAATTTTTTACTATTTTTACAAAAAAAAATCGGCATGCTAAGAGCAACAACACTTATCTTTTGGCCTAAAATCACTGGTCTATTTTTAGTCTAAGAAACAATAATTTATGTATTACATCACGTTAGATCATAGAGGGCGCCGCAGGACCTGTATCTGATGATGATTTTTTTTCACATTTTTTTGGAAATTTGAATTTGTCTTTCAAAAAATTATTCAAATGTTCAAAGGAAATTTTTTCGAAAACGGTTGGAGTTATCAAGTTCTACCAAGTGCACCTTTTATATGTGGAAACGACGCCCTCATTAGATTTTCTGATCAGAAGTACCACAACGTTTCGTCCAAAAAAAAATATGAAAAATGTCATCATCAGATTCAGGTCCTGCGGCGCCCCCTAGGATCTAACGTGATGTAATACATAAATCATTGTTTCTTAGAACAAAAAAAGTTCATCTAGCAAATTTGGTGAAGATCAGTCAAGTGGCTGTCGAGTTATTGCAAAAAAGCGACAAAATAATTTGAATTTTGACACCCTGTATCTTTTTCCACAGTAACATTTTACCAAAGCATATTTGGTTATATCCTCATATTTTGGCCTAAAGAACCTACCCCTGCACTATGGCCTATTATTAATGGTCCACCCTGTATAATATGCAAGACGATTCGTGAATAATGTGCCATAGCCTAATGGCAAATAGAGCACTACAAGGCAAGTCTAGATCAACAAGGGCCAACATTTTTTGGCCACTGATTAAGAAGACGAAGAGGAAGAAGAAGAAGATATGAAGGTTTTTGGCTATGTATTATGTGAAGTCTTAGAACGGATATGGATCTGAAGCATTTGAATAGACTCTATCAAACTGTGCCATAAATAATGTCCGGTCAAAGTGTTAGTCCTGATGCGCTAAATTGTTTTGTGATTTTTTTTGCCAAAATGGTTTAGGTGCGCATAAAAATTTAACCGCTGTCTGATAGCATTTTTTCTGAACTTTCCGAATCCGCTAATAGTTTTCCAGAAATGCGATAGAAGAGTTAATTACTTTGTTAAAAACAAGGAGGGCAGATTTTTCCCGAGTTCAAAACCAAACAGGCCATTTTGACAAGTCCCAGCTGAGGAATGTTACTTATTATTACATTATTCGATTACATTCAACCGTTGCTGGGATACATACTTGGTATAAGACCAAATTCATAAAACAGGGTGTTTTATGCATCTTTTCCAGTGCCCAAAATGTTTTCCCTTGTTGACCTAGTCTGGCCTTGAAGTGTTCTGTGCACATTGCTAGAGAATCACCCTGTATAATTATATGACATCTTGCCCAATGTTTCGAAGATCTGTCCGACATTCGGTACCAGAATTTATAAAAGAATTTATATATCCGACTATTTACGTTGATTTTTTTGTCATATTTAAATAACTAACATTTACCCAGTAACAAGTAGAGATTATACTTGTCATAAATGTTCACTGTACTTTATTGTAAAGATCTACAAAAAAGAACATCTCTGTGTAGTATCAACTATAAATAAAATTTGAAACTTACCAGTTTACTTAGAGAAAGACTGCACTTACCTGGAAAATAAAAACATAAATTATTATCTGTATTAAATTTAATTTAAAAAATATATTTTATATATTATGTTTAACTTCAACAATGCGAATACACTACATGCATGGTTTCTGTCAAAGTTAAATCTAAGGAAACAAGTGGTTTAAGTATGATTATCTTAGTTGATTGGTAGTAAATCAATTTAGCTTTAAACGTAAAGCTTCTAAACATAAAATATTTATATTTAAATGTTGAAAATTTATAATTCAATATTAAAATGGAGACCTACAGAGAATTCTTGTAATTGGGATACTTATGTTCATTTAACGTCATCAAATACAAAGTAAAAACATAACCCTAATTATAATTTAACAATTAAGGAACTAATCATAGCAAATTCAAGAGAAGATTATCGATATATAGAATAGTAGATAAATTCCACTATACGTTTTTAATTTTTCTCTTTATAATTAGTTTTAAAAATTAAATTGGGTATTAATTTCATTTCTGCCAATATTTATAGCATACTTTTTGCACTGTTTTTAAATTATTGGTCTGTTGTCTAACATCAAAAATGCCGCTTTTGCTATAAAATATCTTTTTATTGGGTAAATATATTCTTTAATTTGATATGTATAGTAGACTACAATTTAATTTCTATCTTTCAGCGCGTTGGCACTTTTAGAGTAAAATGTATGACCGTACTAGATATGTCCTGTAGATTACGAATCCACATGAATATAAGGGCACAAATCAAAATTTTCTAGCTAACCACATCACGTGATAGAGTCAATCATAAAACATCATTAAATTATTGGTAGAATTTCTATTTTAAAAATACATAAAGCAACGAACTTTTACATATAGGTTTATATGGCAGTAAAAAACAAACATTAATTTTCTCGTTTCGACTACAGCGGAAAATTAATTATTTTTCGTATACTTTTCCATTAACACGACGATGCCTCCCAAACTATTATACAGGGTGCGGCAGAAAGGATGGTTGTTTTTGGGACGGGCGGTATATGCGAACGGATAGGAGTAGAGCTTAGTTCTCTCGTCCAGATAACCATTGTGACTAACAAATGGCATATCTTCCCGAGTCTAACGTCATTATCCACAACGCTCTACTCCTCTCCATTCACGTATACCACCCGTTCCAAAAACACCCATCCTTTCTGCCACATCCTATATTTATCAAAAAAAAAATTCTTTATAAAATATTTGCCATATTTACCAGATCACAATGGTTCCTTAAATCAGAATTTTAGAGAATTTAACAACCAAGATATTTAATAATGTATAGCGTGATAAAAACTTTGGAATCTTATCAGCGGCATACGTTCGTTGCATATTCTTGCTCTCACACTATTTTAAGACTGTTTCAACAACCCGCACTACCCACTCGCAATAGCCTATCGTTAAGTAGATGGGCGCATCGTAACTCTCCAGGTTTTTATAATTTTAAACTTATGTCTTGAAAATGATTACTATGGCATAAATATAAGTATGAATATTAATTCAGTGTTAGTTATATGGAATTACATAAAATGTTTGTGTAATAGATTAACACGTTTAAAAGTGAATTATTTATTATTTGTTTGCTTATAGTAATGAAACATATTCTTTATAGGATTTTGCAAACAGTGGAAAGAAAATCTATCTATGAGAACTAAAGGAAAAACTATATATATAAATATTAATGAAATCTTTGCATTCTTTCGATAACCTGACTTCTGGTTATGCTACCAAGTGAAAATTCTTATCAGCCATTCTCATTTTAACACTAGCATCCAACCTAGTCCTTTACGACTAAGCAGGCTAAACTAGTATCCACATGATCCCCTACGATATGTAAATTCAGTTAAAAATGAGAACAAAGGCCTGAAATTAATTTATTTACGTACCTTGTCTTTAAAAATTTTTATTTATTTTTTTCATTCTAATGAATTACATTTTCATAAAATCTCATTCAGTTTCTTGGAAATGCTTAGCCTTTGAAACGTTTTTCGTCCTTATTGTTGACTCATTCACTTTTAAACATGCATAGAGTATATAGGCACCAATACTAGTTAGATAATAGATAGGTGTAGATCTGTTGTTTTTTATCAGTCAATGTCAAGTATAATTATTTTAAACTTGTTCATGGATATTGTCTTAGTTTTGCATGGAACATCGTTATGAGTGGCTTTAGGCTTTTCTGATGAGTCAACAATAAGGACGAAAAACGTTTCAAAGGCTAAGCATTTCCAAGAAACTGAATGAGATTTTATGAAAATGTAATTCATTAGAATGAAAAAAAATTATTTTTAAAGACAAGGTACGTAAATAAATTAATTTCAGGCCTTTGTTCTCATTTTTAACTGAATTTACATATCGTAGGGGATCATGTGGATACTAGTTTAGCCTGCTTAGCCGTAGGGGACTAGGTTGGATGCTAGTGTTAAAATGAGAATGGCTGAAAAGAATTTTCACTTGGTAGCATAACCAGAAGTCAGGTTATCGAAAGAATGCAAAGATTTCATTAATATTTATATATATAGTTTTTCCTTTAGTTCTCATAGATAGCTTTTCTTTCCACTGTTTGCAAAATCCTATAAAGAATATGTTTCAGATTAACACTTTATAAGAAACTTCCTAGTTCACTGTTTGCAAGATACTTTCAGCTGGTATGTATTTCTTCAATAGAATTTTCTACCATACATCAGTTACCTAAGCTGATGTATGTAAAACAAATTAAAATGGAAAATACCACTGATAGCGCAAGTTCTGAAAGTGAGATTGAAACAAAAATAAAATTTATGCTTAATTTGTATGAAACTAAGCATTGTACAATGGTTTTGAGAAATTATTTGCAATATTTATTGATTCTTTAAAACTTCGTGAAAAAATAAGTAACCAAAGAGAAGACGGTCACTATGTCATTTCAAAAAACAAACAATTTTGACTGTTTGGTTTGGCACCAAAATTGCTATTCTAGTTTTACTAGCAAACGAAATATAAAACATTTAAGGAGAAAAATAGAGAAAGAGAAAGAAATTGAAAACAGTTTAGATAGATGGAATCCCTGTCCATCAACTTCTTCAGGTGTGTCTTTGCGTTTTTTTTTTTTATAGAGAAATGTTATTCTTAAAATCAGTTTTTCAAATATTCGAAATGTAAAATAACTGCATAATCAATATAAAAATACTTAACTCTAAAAAACATATTGGATATTGTTTTAACACAATAATCAACAAAGATAATAGATAAAAATTAGGTAAAACCTAACAAATTGTCAATTTAGTGTGCAATGTGAATAAAATGTCTCATGTATTATATTTTAATGTAATACATCCAGCAGTCTGTTTTACAAAGTTCATAATTATGTTCTGCATCAACGATTAACTCCTCATATAACTAAACATAATCTAAAATATTAATGACAACAGTATGCTGATTGGTATTTGTACTTGAATTACAGGATCAGATACTACAGAATGTAAAGGGGTTTCACACAATTAATTCAAGAATATATAAATATACATAGACATATATACATATAAACATATGTAGTCGAAGAAAATGACCTTGTGGTGCACGAGGGATACCTTCATCTCTTATTGACAGGAAACAGCGTGAGAATTTTAACAATATTAAGACTTCGAAGAAGAAAATATGGTGTACTCGAGAGTTCAATCTTGAGCTTACTAATATTGACTATTTAAATGCTGACAATATATTTTACAACGTAAGACAGAAAACACATGTACAATCTGTTGGATAGTTTTTCTGTAAATAACGTTATTTTGGGCATTTATAATTTTGTGTTCAATTACACGACATAAATTAAAAACACATATTTTTTAATTTAAATAATTAATAACTTCTTTATTTATCGATCGATTTTGTTTACAATAGGGTTTGTCCTTTGAGAGTCGGTTTATCTTCGTCGAAGACGGACATGTTGTGAGGGATGCTTTCGAAAAAGCAAAATGAACCAGTTAAAACGCCATTAAACTTGATAAAATTTAAGTCATCAGTAGATTAAAAAAGTCTGTGTAAAATAAAGTGTGATAATAGAAGAACAAAGCACGCAACAAATTAAAAATTGAAAATTACTGTAAAATATGTGCTAATAGTAATAGTATAAAGTAAACACGAGTGGTGTAGCATATGGGCCCTTATAAATGGAAACTACCTGGGACCGACCTTTAAGACGCCTCAAATGGATTTGTGTGAGCAACCTCTGTTTGTAATGCAAGATAAACATACCAGCTGTGGACGCAGAAAAATTTTTATGTGGTATTTTTAGTTTATTATTGGACTTTAATTCTTTATTAAAAGTTAAAACATTTTAAGTAAAACTGAAAAGTATTAAACATAGGTAATGAAATAGAAAAATACCCCGAAAATATTCTCTCGGGCCTCTTTCTTGCACTTCCACCGTAAATGAATATTTACCTGCGGAACGGTTGATAAATAAAAGCTCCCTGTGGCGAGCGAATGTATGTATGTCTTGGCAGATAAACGAAGTGAACGCAAACTGGCAGAAGGAGATGTACAAGATTCAGAAACGGAAGAAACACAAAACTTAGAAGAATAATAAATAAGATGATGATAGATGGAAACTTTAAAGAAGCATGGAACTGAAAAGAAGCATTTTGCAAACGCTGTAGCGTTTCCCATCCGATGATGACAGGTGGAAACTAAAAAAGAAGCATGGAAACTTAAAGGAAGCATCTCACAAACACCGACACTTCCCCTCCTATATTCCTACCCCTTACGTCATGTGGCTCTCGCTGCTGACAACAAGCATGTCCCATGTCCAATCCAGCGTATGCAGCCAATCCGGCAGTATATAAAACATCCAAGGTTTGGTTCCGGCACCTCCAGGCTGGATGCCGGAATCGGCAGCAATGCTCAACTTACCCTGACAAATCAATGAATCAATCAATGGGGTTTGTCCTTTAGACAACGCACAAATTATGAATTTCTAATTTTTAGAAGTATTTCGATTATTATTGAATTTATTAATAATCCAAGACTACTTTCTAGGAGCACTTTACAATGCTCTACACGCCTATAGTATCCATTCTTTTCGCCCTAGGACCATCATGAACTTGGAGTTTTTACATTTTTGGAAAACTTTTGTAATACGAAACCAATGATATGTGGCACTTAATTATTTTCCAACGTTTCATTGGACTCAAACCATTACTTAATTATAATAGATTCCGTAAGTTTTGTCTTTCAAATTTATTAATTTTTTATTGATTTTTTATAATGGCATCAACATTTTTAAAAGCTAACGAAGCGTAACGAGATAAGAGCATTTCTGGACCAACAATATCCCCATCACTGAGTTGTCAATCAAGGTGGCCTGCCAGGTCACCTGACTTGACACGATGTGATTATTTTCTGTGGGGTCCTTTAAAAAAGATAGTGTACAAGGAACCCATCAATAATATTGAACAATTAAAGTAAATAATTCCAAATTCTATTGCCTTGTTGCGTAGGAGAGACTTTGGACAAGCACTACATAACATCAATAGAAGAATAATCGTGGAATTTTTCTCTAACGTAGGGTCACTGTGTCTATGCCTATTGATTGAACTGTTTATTGTATTTTAGTAATTTGCGTGAAGCAACTAATATCACCCTCATAAATTAACATGCAGCAGAAACCGCGTTCATAATAAAACAACGAAGTTAATACCGTTATACAATAAAAGAAAATATAGCATTTTTCCTGTATTCGTTTCTAATCTAGAAATCCGTTAAATCGATGCAATAACTTACGATCGATATACAATTTTATCGAGAGGTATTGAATACCATGTTACAAGAAATTATTCTCTCACGTTTATTCGTGCCATCCAACATATTTGTATTCATTTGCTTAAAAATATTACTGGAATGAGGGCAGTCGGAGCAGCGATGCGGTGATTTTGCATAACAGCCGGTGTGTCGGAACAGGAAAACCGTTCTCAAAGAGCGGAAGTTTATTCAGCCTGTGTGCCCATCGAGTCGATTTTAATATAATTATCAGATAGTAAAATAAATGCATTCTTCTTCAGAAAACGAAGGACATCTTCGATTTATTTAAACAAACAGTAGCATATGAAATGTAAAAGTAGAGTTATACTAGGTGTGGTGTAAAATACAGGGTACGTCACGAGTGTGTGGACAGTCAATATGTCCTCAAGCGTTTGAACTTTGAAAAATGACTCAGATAACAAACAACTGCAGGGGGTCAAGAATGGCAAATTTTAAAATTATTTTTAAATCTACATACAGGGTTTTTCACGGCGGCAAGCTGATGCTTTTTTAAATGAGATACCCAACATATTTTTATATATTTGTCGGAGACGATACCCTTGTAGACGCCTATAAGCACATAATTCACTTAAGTCAAGAGAGCGCTGCCAGGAAGTACAGACTGCATTGAGAATTGTGGAGAGTAAACATCTCCATATATGGTCATGTGAAACAGATGACGCCTGGAGTACCCTGGGAGAAACCCTCTCCCGGTGGGCAGAACAAAACCCCCTGAGAGTCCAGTGGATGAGTATTCTAAGTACAACTTTTGTAGATAGAGTGTGAGATCGCAGGACTTGTGGTTGCGGACTGCTAGTTCCTCAAGAGAGTATTATGTGGTATTGTTTGCATTTTCAACAATAAGACATTATTATTTGATATTTACCTGTTTAGATAAAGCATAACTCATGTTACTTTGGTATTTATGGGACTGTTATTTACGTGATTATATTGTGTTTACCAACATGTGGCCTAAATCTAATAGATCCGACCTAAAACGCCTCTCGCTCTCTTTAATCCTTTATACCACTTTCTTATACTTTTTCCAACAAAATGTCATTGCAGCGGTCAAGCGTAAAATTGCAAAAAACGTATTGACATAACTTTGACCGTAGTTTCACGTTGAATGTTAGTCAAGAGCTCGGATTAAGAAGGAACAAGTTGAGTTACAACGTATTTATTAAAAGTGTACAATATACCAGTTTAATCTGTTGGGTGGGTGTGACTCTGGATGTCACATGACTGGCCCGTGTATTAGGACTCTACAAAGGTGGCATTTGTAACTAAGATAGCCCTTGCCTTGAGGTCCACACGGCCAACTTTCCAGCATTATATGATTATCAATAATAATAATAACACAGAAACGCAGGCATTTTAATTTTTTTTCCATCTTATTAATATAAATACTCTGTATTTAGTTTTTGTTAAAAAAAAACGGCTGGGTCGAATTTGATGTTTCACGGACCGTTTCTAGAGATTTGGCCGCTGGTGTGGAAAATCTAAAATCTACTTCAAAAGTTAATATTGTTTGATATTGCCATATATCCCAAGCAACACACAATAGTTGAATAAACGTTTAATTTTCGTTTATACCAGGAGTATAATTATACTTGAATATGAACCTCTCATAAACGATAAAATGTCCGCGCGATAAACGTTGAAATATAGTGTACAATATACAAATTAAGATTATTTATGATATACGTTGAAACAGAGTGCACAATATGCAAACTAATAACATTTATGATGCACGTTGAAACAGAGTGTACAATATGCAAATTAATAACGTTCCTGATACACGTTGAAATAGAGTGTACAATATGCAAACTAATAACATTTATGGTACAAGTTGAAATAGAGTGTACAATATACAAACTAAAAACGTTTATATTACACGGTAAATATTGCTTGATGCAACACGGTTATGCTTAGTATCACTTAAACGTATCTTATCAAAATAAAATTGCGGAAAAAAAGGAAAAAAATATATTTACAAAAATTATATGGAACAGAACTAAATAGTTATTGTTGGACTACTGTAATTATGAAATAATAATATTATAAGATATAAACTAATATTAATTAAAATTTTAAAAAAGATATATGAAACAAAACTAATAGTACTTAGATATTACGCCATTATTGTTATCAGAAACAAAAAATTAAGATTAATTATTATTGGCATTTTGGTATCTGTGTTTTGACTGCTTCAACCAGTCCTGACAGGCAAGTCCAATCGCTTTATCAGTCAACTCCCCTAGAATGGTCCTCTGCTCCCTTCCTTCCCTTCCTTGGAACCAGATCTTGACAGCTTCTGTAAGTGAATACAAATTAATGTGTTGAAAAAAAAACAATATACAGTGTGTCTATAAAATCTGGAACTATTTCAATAACATTATGCCAAAGAGTTTTGAGTAAATTCCTCAGACTGGTCAATCTCGTTTTTAAAAGAAGTACATTTTGTACTATTGAAACTTTATGTAGGATTTTTTCTGTTTGAGTAATGACGTCGATAATTTTTTAAATGGCAAAATATATTTGTATTCTCTTATTCGGTCTAGTTTTTTATTCTCTTTTCAGCTGTTTGCATACATTGCATTACACACTTATGTTTTTTAACGGGCTTAAATTTAAAAAAAATAACGAAAAGCGCTTAGATTTTTTATTGTTTTTACATTAGCATTAAATTCTTCATTTCATGATGCAAATTGAAACAAAAACCCCCAAAAAAAATACATAAGTATCAATAGACAGAGAGTACCCAAATATTACATTATATATTAGATTATCCTGACAAATTATATTTTGAATAGGTACACTAGTTTGAAATGTTGGAAAAAAATAATTGGTGCAATCAATAGATACTTGATTATTAATGACATCATATCAGTGTTCAAAAGTTCAGAACTTTCATTATCTGCTATGGCATTATGAGCAATCGTACAATTTACTGTTTGAGTCTCGGAATAAAATGGTACAGATACATATCCTTCAGCAACTGTTGCCGATTGAACGGCATAAGATCAAGCCATATGGAACACAATACCTACAGAAAAACAAAGAAAAAATAATACTATAAAAATTATTTTTTTGCGTTACATAAATCAGGGTTTCAATTTTAGTAAAAATGATAAACGCGTATTAGCGGCTTTTACATTTACTAATCTGTTTTTTTTTTAACCCAATCTGCAACTTTTACATATTTTATACTTACTCTCTTACAATTTATCAACTGTGATAAGTGTATAAAGTGTCTAAAATTTGAACAAAATCCGATCAATAGTAAGGACGTTCTGGCCAAAATAAATTTAGACCAAAATAAGTTTATCACCCTGTATCTCGGAAATTAAGAGCGATAGGAAAATTTCAATGGCCGTTCCGGAATATCGAAGTGGGCCTCTACCGCCCCTGGAAGTATGTATAGTTCCTCATGACTCACCCTGTATAATACACTGTGTTGCAAGAAATGGACTCGCCTAGATAATTATTTTATTTTTTAATCAGCCGATTTTATTCGCTTTTTTCTCCGTTAGAGACACAGCAAAAAGTTACTTGAAAAAGTTCTTCAAAATCAAAAGAAACCCTCATCAGAAATTATGTTTCGTTAAAAAAATCGATTAATTAAAAAACAAAGTAAATATTGAGGTGAGTCCATTATTGTATATATTAAACTTGATGAATTTGACTGAATTTTTCGCGTAATCATTATTATTGTTGCGTGTGTATAATGCAAGTTTCTCGGTAATATAGTTGTAGCATTATGAGAAGGGATCCGGACCAAAATGGAATAATATGATTTAAAGGAATCCCGTTGTTAAATAAGCAACAATAAACGTAGGTTTTATGTACACAATAAAAAGTTTGTCATGGCAACATAACATAATTTAGTAATAAACAGTACTTACCTCATCAAATCGCGATTCCAGTGTATAC
Source organism: Stenurella melanura (assembly GCA_963583905.1). Taxonomy (NCBI): domain Eukaryota; kingdom Metazoa; phylum Arthropoda; class Insecta; order Coleoptera; family Cerambycidae; genus Stenurella; species Stenurella melanura. The sequence continues at coordinate 42,752,766 of OY757313.1, read as the reverse complement.
ACTTCTACACAGAACCCCAGATAACAGAAACAATGATTCAATGCAATAATGGCGGCGAACACCTAACACTCGAGATCACAAACTTATAAACATCCTGCTTCTAGCCGAAGACGATAAGTAACGGAATTATCACGTGATGAAACAGTAAAGCGCTATTGGATTTTGGCGAACGGAGAAATCCGAGTAATAGCGACATACCATGAGAAGCTTGAAGCGGCCTTACACGATTCTTCACGGTTTAATGTTTTCGTGTATATTCAGTATATCGTATACCTCAAGGAAACACATTTAATGTAATAAGGAGAGTTTTGTGATTCTTTTTGGCCCAACCGGTGCAGCATGACAAAAATACTAACTATCTGATAACAGTAAATGAAAAAACAAAAAATTTACGCCGTGTGCGCAACAAATGGTAAACCATACACGTATATTACACGGCTAAAAATATAAACGTTGATACACGTTTCTTTATGGTTTAGTGTTTTCGTGTATATTCAGTATATCGTATACCTCAATGCAACACATTTAATGTAATAAGGAGAGTTTTGTGATTCTTTCTGGCCCAACCGGTGCAGCATGACAAAAATACTAACTATCTGATAACAGTAAAAATTTACGCCTTGTGCGCAACAAATGGTAAACCATGCACGTATATTACACGGCTAAAAATATAAACGTTGGTACACGTTTCTTCATGGTTTCGTATTTTCGTGTATATCCAGTATATCATATACCTCAAGGCAACACATTTAATGTAATAAGGAGAGTTTTGTGATTCTTTTTGGCCCAACCGGTGCAGCATGACAAAAATACTAACTATCTGATAACAGCAAATGAAAAAACAAAAAATTTACGCCGTGTGCGCAACAAATGGTAAACCATACACGTATATTACACGGCTAAAAATATAAACCTTGACCGTACACGTGTAATGAATATACAATAACCAAATATTTACGAAAATATGGTTGAATACACGTATAAGAAACTATTGTGTGTTGCTTGGGATGCTATACATAGTTACTAAACTTTTATTTCATTATAGTTATAAACGCATACTTATTTCCATCTAATGGTAATTTAAAATTTAATTATATAAATATGATATAAAATTGCTCCGATCTAAACTTATAAAAAATGGTCCGTTTATCCGGCCGCCCACCGCCGCTCCCTAATAATAAACGGAGGTGTGCGTTGCACACCCGCTCTACGCGGCCCTGGATGTTTTTTTCAGATCATATCGACGTTAATACAATTCCATTGGCACCACAACGAAGTCGATATCATTTTGTATTCCCAAAATTTCGTCCAGGAAAAAATTTGTCCCCGTCCGTACGTATGTACATACACACACACTTCTTTTAAAAAAAAATAGTTGAAAATTACTGTAGTAACCCTGAATCATCATAAAAATATGTTGAAAATGTTGATTTCTATTTCCAGGCCCATTACAAAACTCCCCTATATGCTGGGAAGTTAAAAATAGATGAATAATTCTAGGCGCTTTCGTGTCACATACATAGCTTGTTTATTGTTTACATTAATAGTTATACGCTACATTTATACATAAACTTAGATTAAGGTAGGAAAATTATTGTTCACGAATCATTTGGAATTTTGAATCGGTATACATTAATTTTGTCATTTTTATTCAGTACCGTATTATTACTCTAAACAAACACTATTTCTTTTGTCACGATAGAATTAAAAATATCAGTCAAATACTTTATTACCATTTTAATGTTTATCAATTTGTTTGTCTACGCCTCTGAATTGTTAGTACTTGCCAACATATTCTCTTCTCCACTTTTCTACTCATCCAACATATAAAAATAACACTTGTGACACAAAACTAGAGTGTATTTCAAACGGTATGTTTAGGCTCCCGGTACGGGTAACCAATTTTATCCCGTACAGTACAAATGACAAGATCCCAGTTATCATAATATTGAGCAGTGGAACGTTTTGTTTGTAAAATTTTGGGGTAGGTCAAAGCCGTCCGTTGAAAGTCAGTACGTGGTATTCGAGAAGGGCAAGCAACATTTGCGCCGTTTTTGCTTCTGAAAATAAAGTGTGAAAACGGCGGAAATGATCCGTGCCCTTCTCAGATACCACCTACTGACTTTTAACGAACGACCTTGACCTACCTCAAAATTTTGCAAACACAACATTGCTCCACTGCTCAAAATTACTCTTAAATACAACAAATTTGCGTCAATACATCTCTCTTGTTACATACTTTTGCACACTCAGCACCCCTATTCGCTTCATGATCCTATAGGATTGTAGGACTATTGGACATTTGCATATTACTTCATTACTCATAAACTACTCCTAATAGTAGTCTACATGTCACACACAATAAAAGATCAAAATACGATAAATGGATGTCGTAAACATTCACCAGTTACGTATTGCCATTTATACATATTGATACCAGTATCGGGAGACTAGACAAACCGTATTTTAAATGGGATTATGGGCCATTCAACAATTACATTCACAAAACTGGACTCTTTTTTATCCACCCCTGCAATTGCACCCTCCCCCGCCACACTTAAGGATAAAAAATACATTTTCTTAAAAATACGATATTTTGAGAACATCCATTTTCCGTGATAAATATTGACTAACATTCAAAAAGAAACGACGGTCAAAATGAGAATACGTTTTCTGCAGATTTCATTATTGACTACTGCAAACGCATTTTTTTATTATAAGAAAAAAGTAGAATAACGTCGCAATGCCGTGTAAGAACAAATATGATATATGCCTGGATTGAGAATTAAGAGTCTGACATAAAAACATGTTAGGAGTTCCATTTAAAAAATTCGCTTGCGACCACTATATGAAATATCCTGTAGATTTAAAATAATTTTTTAATATGAAGCCGTTGATCTACGATTTTTATTCGAGATATTTTGTAAAATTTCAAACGGTTGAGCAGATATTGACCGACAAGCAGTAGTGACTCACCCTGTATATAGAGATAAATAAGGTATTGATAAATATACTATCTGTTTTCTGCATGATTGTGCATCTTAAATGATAAAAAATCCACAAAGCTCTTCCCGCGTAGGGAAAGCTCCCATATAAATTCATTTTGTGATATATCATCGACAGCTAAGGGGTTTTAAAGGTGTGCAGCATGCAGTTTTTGAAATATTGATTAAAATGATTTAAAAAAATGAACTGCCTTAAAAATTGTCGCCCGGTTAATTAAACAATATTGAGGTGGGTTAAAAGTACGTGCCATTTCGATCTCAATATCTATATTAGATAACAAGGCTCAATTAATCGGGCGACGGTGTTTGATTTTTTAGTAATCGTTTTTCTAAAAGACGGTTCATATCTATTCAAAAACATTTTTTCGTCTTTTTTAGTAGCCTATTTCGAAAACATCCTGTGCCAATTTTCCAACTTAACTGTTTTATGTTATCACTGGCGCAGTCATAAAATTTTTGAATGTAAAATTTTTCCAAATGTTTGCTCATCTTATACTAGATATAGTTTGACGAAACTAATATGGGACCACCGCCAAGCTATACTCTACAGTTTGCAAAAAATATCCCAAAAATTGCTTAAGCGAATCAAAAATACTCATTGAATAAACATAGAGAAAACATACATACGGGTAGGCTTGAGAGTATCTTATCTTTAAACATTTTTAAAGCTGGGTAAAACAGGGTTCAGACTCTGCAAAGCTGAAAAAATTCCCTGAATTTTCCAGATTTTTCATAACCAAAAATATTAATTTCCATACATATTTTAGTAAAGTAATTTTTTATTTGATATAAAATGATTCCTTGAATTGAATTGAATCAGTGAAAATTCTAAAGAACTCTATGGTTTTCCATACCGAGTCGAAGAATTTCCTGATTTTTTGTACCATTTGTAAAATTCCCTGATATTTCCAGGTTTTCCATACGAGTCTGAACCCTGTAAAACTAAAGAGAAGGGAGCAAATCTACACATAGTCGGGATAGATTTCCAGAAGACATTTAATGCCATCAGTCACGAACTCACAAGGCCATAGTCAACACCCTACGTAGCAAAGGTGTAAGTACAAAAGAGTAAGTACAAGATAACACATATACCGGGTGGCCACGGGTCAATGTACGCCCCCAATATTTTGGTTATTTTTGTATTTAAAAATTTGGTTTTTGGTACACATAAATTAAACAATAATAAACTACTTTTAGATTAACAGGAATGAAAATATCACACTTCCGGTTGAACCTGAAGTGACATCAACTTTTTTCTCTTAAATGAAATGACTATATTTTTTTATGGTTTCTCATTGAGCATAAATTTCTAAGTGCAACAGTTTTTTCAGATGTAAAAAATTCCAAAAAATGAGTGAGATACGAACAATTTTTTAATTTTTCAAAATGGCCGCGTCAGATGAATGCGATGTAAGAAAATTACTAAGTAGGCTATGGAAATTATTAGTAAGGTTGTAGACTTGTCTGTAAAGAAGAACATAGTTGTTTGAATTACTGATAGGTACCAGTATTTTTAGTTTTTTTTTAAAAAAAAAACGGAATTTCATTTTCATTTCCGTAGGAGTCCTATGGAATTTTTTTAATGGAACTGTGCTATTTCTTTTATTAATCAGAAATAATGATTCATAAACTATAATTTGTTCGCCATTAATCATTTCTTAACGATATCCTTCGTAATAATAGAAGTATTTTTAAAAAGTAAGCGCCAACAAATCATTTTAATAAGGTACCTACCTACATTTAAATCCAAAATTGCAGATAGACATGAAAATGACAGACATTCGCAACAATTGGATTAGTCTTGACTTACTCATTAATTTTCTGAAGCAAGTGTATTAAAGTTGTTATAAACGAGAAAATTAATACAAAATGGCTGAAAATTATTCAAGAGATGAAAAAGTTGACATGATCATTATTTATGGAGAGACTCGACGTAATGCAACTAGAGCACAAAGTCTGTACGGACGGAGATATCCAGAAAGAAGACAACCTCCGAGAAACTATTTCGCCCGGTTGGAGCAACAATTTAGAACTGAACCTAATGTAGAAATTGAAGAAAGATTTATTGTGGATGAAGAAACGGAAATTAATGTATTAGCTTTAGTGCATGTTGACCCAACTATTTCGATAAGACAAATTGAACATGAATTACCAATTTTCAAAGAATCAGCCAGAAAAATTTTAAAGAAACACGGCTATCGTTCTTATAAATATCAATTGTATCAATTTTTGTATGAGAATGATTATCAACGAAGAATAACCTTTTGTAATTGGTTACAGTTACGCCAATTAATAAATGAGAATTTTATCAAAAACATTTTGTTCACTGATGAATCGAAATTTACAAACCTTGGGTTATTTAATCGAAACAACACTCGATATTGGCAATTGGTAATCCTCACATTATGAGACAGGGGCGGTTTAGGAGCGGTTTGGCTTCAATGTTTGGTTAGGCGTACTGGGCGACCATATCATAGGTCCAATAATTTTTAACGAAACTCTAACTGGACCAAGATATCTAGAATTTCTCCAAAATATATATTTCCACAGATTAATCAAATTCCCAATACCAATATTGACGAGGTTTACTTCCAACAAGACAGGGCTGGACCACACAATGCTATTATCGTTAGGGATTACTTAAATCAATTATTTCCAGATCGTTGGATTGGGACCCATGGTCCAGTCAGATGGCCTGCAAGGTCACTTGACTTAACCCCACTCGATTTTTTTATTTGGGCGCATTTGAAAAATAGAGTCTAAATGACTGCTTCAACCACAAGGCAAGATCTGGAAGAAAGAGTTCGACACGAAATTGCACAAATAACACCTCAACAATTACAGAATGTTAGACGTGCAACGATAAGTCGCGCTACTCTGTGTAATAATCATAACAGTGAACAGTTTGAACAATTTTTATAATGGTTTATTATAATTTAGGTTTTAAATAGTTTTGTTATTCTTGGTAATTTATTCATGGTTGTAACGATATACCTATTAAAATTATTTCTTGTTTAATTTGTTTACTTTTTAAAAATACTTCTATTATTACGAAGGATATCGTTAAGAAATGATTAATGGCGAAAAGAATATAGTTTATGAATCATTATTTCTGATTAATAAAAGAAATAGCACAGTTCCATTAAAAAAAATTCCATAGGACCCCTACGGAAATGAAAATGAAATTCCGTTTTTTTGAAAAAAAAAACTAATAATACTGGTACCTATCAGTAATTCAAACAACTATTTTCTGCTTTACAGACAAGTCTACAACCTTAATAATATATAGAGTATATAGGCTCCAATACTAGTTAGCTAATAGATAGGTGAAGTTGTTTTTATCAGTCAATGTCAAATATAATCATTTCACACTTATTCATAAAAATTGTCTTGGTTTTGCATGAAACATCTTTATGAATGGCTTTATGTCTTTCTGATGAGCTCCAGAATAAGGGCGAAAAACGTTTCAAAGGCTAAGCATTTCCAGGAAACAGAATGATAGATTTCATGAAAATGTAATCCATTGGAATGAACAATTTTTTAAGACAAGGTAGATAAATAAATTCATATTAGGTCTTTGTTCTCATTTTTAACTGAATCTTCATAATCGTAGGGGGTTATGTGGATACTAGTTTAATCTGCATGGCCGTAGGGGACTGTGTGGATGCTAGTGTTAGAATGAGAATTGTCAAATAAGAAATTAGACAAATTCATTTTAGGATTTTAATTTGCTAGCATAACCAGAATTCAGGTTATCGAAAGAATGCAAAGATTTCATTAATATTTCTACACAAAGTTTTTCTTTTAGTTATAGATAGTTATTTTTTCTGCTGTTTGCAAAATCCTATAAAAAATGTTTCAATACAATTATAAGCAAACAAATAATAATTCATTTTTAAACCTTAATAATAATTTCCATAGCCTACTTAGTAATTTTCTTACATTGCATTCATCTGACGCGGCCATTTTGAAATAAAAAATTGTTCGTATCTCACTTATTTTTTGGAATTTTTTACATCTGAAAAAACTGTTGCACTTAGAACTTGATGCTTAATGAGAAACCATAAAAAAATATAGTCATTCCATTTAAGAAAAAAAAGTTGATGTCACTTCCGGTTCAACCGGAAGTGATATTTTCATGCCTGTTAGTCTGAAAGTAGCCTATTATTGTCTAATTTATTTGTACCAAAACCAAATTTTTAAATACAAAAACAACCGTACATTGACTCGTGGCCACCCGGTATATCTACTTTCACAAAAGTACTGCAATGTATATTTTCTTTAGATAAAAGTATATCAGATCTTCTTCCTCTAGAATAGTGCCAATTACAATCCAAAAATTCTGCTTAATTATCCTTTTAAGGTGTGACGAAATTTAAAATGCGTAATTTACGTAACCTGAAATGTGTCCAAAGAAATTTTGGAGAGTGATTTTTTTTACACATACCATATTTACTCTCTGTAAGTTAAAAGTTTACAAATAAAGAACAACACGTAAATAAATAAATTTCAGGCATCAGCTTTTTATCACCGTATAAAAAATAACTTAAATAATTTGTATTGGGGATGTTAAAATTATTTACCTTACAAATGCATATTAATTAAATATTTCAAATATGAATTTATTTCACAATTTTGCAAATTAACTGCATATCCAATTAAGTAAGCTCAATTTTACGGTTTTTATAAATTAGTTTATTTTATAGTGAAAAATTAATTCTGGTTTTTAAGTAATAAAAATCATTAAATATTTGGCTAAACGACACTCGAGCTGCAACAAAATAATATGAACATGTGGTATTTATTTAATTGAACATGTGAGCGTAATGTTCAATCCCATTAAAGCAGGAATTATACTTATACTTAATTAGTATAAATTGTATTTAAAAAGAGGTCAAGAATTTTGCCAGTAAAATTATTAGTATAATGATTACTAAAATAAATGTTATCGTTGCATAAAAATTCCGAGCAATAAATATTTTTTTAACTGACTTTAAAATGAGGAGGTCCTCAATTCTACCCGTATACATGCTTTTTTAATATATGTTCAATCGTTACTCGGGAATTGTTTAATGGGCTAGGCGGCAAGGAGGAAAAAATGCTAAAAAATAAATTTTCGGCCCATAGGCGAGATTATTGTTGGAATCGCTTAGTTGAACACCCTTTTTTAGTATTTTTTTGCAGGAAAATGAGGCACTTTGGAAAAAAGTCCAAGAAGTTAAAATTGCTTATATTCAACCAAGGAACACGCCTGAATATTTTTGTGATTTTCAAGAAGAAAGAAATTCTTGGCTAAATAATTCTTTGGACAAAAATAAGCAACTTTTGTCTCTAGGATTTTTTTTTTTTCTAAAACGCTTCCTTCACCCTAAACTAATTATTAAAAGTCTATGAATTCTTTTTTTTTTGTTATTTTTTTCCGGGAGAAGGAAGCTTTAGAAAAAAAACACCAAGAGACAAAAGATACTCATTTTTGCCCAAAAATTGAACACCCTAAATATGCTCATAAATTAGTGAACGTAATTTTGGCTGATTTTATGAGGTTTTCTACGCGTGAAACTTTTTATACGCGACATAAATAAACAAATGCTAGGACAAACTTTTTTAATTTGTAAAAAAATAGCAGCCCTTAGATATACAAGAGCGGATTCTCTAAAGTTAAAATATAAAAAGATATTTGTTTATTTATGTCGAACATAAAAAGGTTCATGCGTAGAAAACCTCATTTTTCAAAAATTCCAAGGGGATATCATTTTTCAATAGTTTTTTGAATTTGATAAATGAGTTTCTAATTATAAATGGATTTTACAAATAATGACACAATAGGGTGTGTGCACTATATAACAATTCACTTCAAATGATGCATTAATATCAAGTAATACATAAATATGAAAGCCTAAACGCATTCATATTAATCATATAATTGGATTAAAATAAATATTTAATAAACAAATCGACCCAAAATTCAAATATTTGAATGATTTCGAAAACACCACGTAACGTCATATTTCATATGTGTGAAGTTGGCAACGCTTTGCTAGCAACGCGTTGCTAAGTTCACACACATTGATATAGAAGATGACGTCACGTGGCGTCAACGGGAGACAACGGAAATAAGTTTTGAGCCAATGTTAAAAACAATATGTGTCAGATATTATTAATGTCATTATTATAAGTCAGAAATATGAGTGGAGTAGCAAATAAGTGGTGTTTTGTGCCAACATGCAAAAATACTTCTGTAAATGCCCTAAATAATGATTTTATAAGTGTTCCTAAAACCAATTATTCACGAAGAATGAAATGGTTTGAAGCAGAGAATCGCTTCCCAAATCGAAATCGACATTTTATTGTTGTGAAGATCATTTTAATGTAAGTAAGTACAATTTATTTGTTATCATGGTAGAAACTAATCAATAATAGCTAAATGACTCATTACCCTTAATATTGTAAACAGATCATACTAGGTATTTACTTCCCTTAAAATCATGCTTGTAATTTCCCTTCCCCCTTCCCTTCCACGGTCGGATAACCTGACTGCATTGAGCTGCCGCACTGAAAGTGGGTCAAAGGGTCACTATCGGTAAAAGAAAAGCATCCGCAGAGAGAAAATCGCGGCAGCTCTTGGCCCTTCCCTTCCACAGTCGGAAAACTCCTTTTTTTCCCGGAAAACTCGATTTGGCATTGAGCTGCCGCGCTGAAAATAGGTCATAAGGTACCTATAATAGAGAAGCATCCACGGAGAGAAAATCGCGGCAGCTCTCGGCACTTCCCTTCAACGGTCGGGAAACTCTTTCCTCCGGAAAACTCCACTTGGCATGGAGCTGCCGCACTGAAAATTGGTGGGCGGTTAGTTTACACTGAATCATGATGATTGCCACAACCTGAATCGCGGCAGCTCTTTGCATGTGCATTTCAGAGCCGGAAAATTATTATGTATGTATTTTGAATTGAAACTAATCTAATTACTTAGTTATATTTAACCCTATGAACTCCCACCTATGTAATATATTACAAGATATAAACATACTTCTTTATTATTTTCAGCTTGAGGAAGACATGAAAAATTACATGCGATACAAACTTATGGGAGGATATATGATTCTGAAGGAGGAAGGATGTAGTTCCACACATACTTGCCTACCAACCAGACAGAAAGAGATATGCGTCTGCACCAGAACGATCTATTCCTTTAAAACCGCAAAGAGAACAGTTAGTGAAGTAGGCTTTAATGCAGGACACGAATTCCATTATATTAGAAGATATATCACCCGTTACAGACTATCATCAATCCAAAAGCACTGAACAAGTCAGATTAGACGAACATGTGATGAAACATGTTTATCAACAAGGTGATATTCAAATTGTGCTGGCTAAAAATATGGAAACGATATGTAATGAACAGGAGTATTTATCATCGGTTGTAAATTTTGATCAACCCAGTACGAGCACTGATCAGGTCAGTTTAGATGCAGACGGACATGTGTTGGAACAATTTTATCAACAAGAATAGGTCAAATTATACAGACTAAAAGTGTGGGGGTGCAGGTCAAACCATTCTTTCATAGTAAATATGTGATATGTAAAATTAAAAGCGATGTGAGACAGAGCTTACTCAACAGGAAATAGTTTCGTATCCAAAGATGTTGCTACTTCACCAATAAAAAATATTAGTCCAAATAAAACAAAAGTTTTTATTTAATCAAGTTCAGTTCAGTGATATCATTAAACTCAAAACTTCCATTGCTAAGTTAAATTCAAAGGGTGAAGTCGGTAATGCGTTGCTGGCAACGCGTTGCTAACTTCACTTAAATCGTATAACATGTTTCTGACAGATTGTACATGATAGTTGTATAGATTACCACTGTAGTATACTCAATACTGCTACATCTATATGATGAGTGATGTCACATATGATATAGGATATAGGTTTGTCCTTCTTGGTGGCGAATATTTAATTCAAAACTAAATTTCTTTTAAAATTACTTAAAAACTTTTTCTTGTCGAAAAATTGTTTCAGTTATACTATATACCACGAGTACTTTATAATTTTCGATTAAAAAAAAAATAGTGCACACACCCTATTGTTAATTAAGGATTTAAAAAAAAAGATCGTTAATTACTCAAAAAGTAATAAACCGATCTTGCTGACATTTTTTGTACGTTATCGGGACAACATAGAAGATTTAGCCCTCTATGTGCAGTTGTTTTCGAGTAAAGAAATTGTGAAAATAACGTGTTCTAAAAGCTTTGGAAGCCATTTGCAAGTTAACACTTTCACCTAGCGACCTCTATCGGTACTCATTTTTTAGAGAATTTCCTAACGAACAATTTTCCTAATGCATATGTTATACTAAAAGTTAGCAAGAACGGAGATATTTGGAGAAATATAGAAAACGGGCATATTTTACTCACTAATTGTTAATTATAAAATCAAGCGATTCACTAATTTGTAAGCGAACTTAGGGTGTTCAACTACATCCTAAAACGAAGCGATTCCAATAATAATCTAGCGTATGGGCCAAAAATCCAATCAAAATCCCTCGCCATCTACCCTATAAGCAATTTCTATGAAAATTGCAAATTGCAGAGTATCGCTCGGTGGTGGTACATTACTTTCATTAAGCATATAAGTACATATTAAGTAGGGGAGCAAAAATTGGGAGAAAGGTTTTTCTATTTGAGAATTTGGCGAATACGCAAGGGATAAAAGTGTGCTTAAATTGGTAGTTAGGTATTTTCAGGATAATTGATACTGAATTTGATGTCAAAAGAAAAAATTAAAACAGCGATTCCAACAGGGCTGCCATGATTGCATAACTTTTGCAGAGGGTACCTCGCGATAAGATAGGTGAAATGCCCCTTGGCACGGATTTTGGAATAAACTTTGATAGGATCGTTTCTTGGTTGTAAAAAATAAGGTCTACAGGGAGTCCGTATATCAAAACATTATGTTCTATCAAACCAATGCATGCCTATAAATTGGCTTTCTGTTATTGTTCATAACTTTTCGGAATTTAACTAAACGTCGGATTCGGGGTTGCTGAATGATTTCGAACAAGTTTTGTTAACAAAATTTGTTGATTAAAAAATTCATACTATGATTTTTTGATTTTTTTCATACAATTTATTATCGTAGATGGTCTTGCATTTAAAGATGGAAAGTGATTTTGTGGTCTTGCATAGACCTTGGTGACCTGTATCTTTTAAGATCAGTTTAATTCAAATCGGACAAAAGACAAAAGAATTATTACCCTGTTACACTCTTAAGTGAGACACTCTATATACATACATCTATAGAAAAAACAATATTTTATGAACGAATCTAAGTAAAACTAATCCGAAAGTACATACATTACTCCATTATTCAATATTTGCTTAGGAATGTTAAAGCAAAATATTTCAGTGAATAAGTTCGTCGTTAATACCTTAAATATTGACATTCCAATAACAACAATTTAAGCTTTTAAATTGAAAGCAAATTGATGTAGATAATGAAGTTGCCACCGCAAAAACATCAGAAAATCATTAATATAAAACTAATAAACAATTTTAATTTATTTTCAACAAATTGAACAAAATAGTCATTAAAAATGAAACAAATTTCATTGTCGTTCGGGATATTATACCTTATTATTACCTAATATCGATTACTGGTCAGATAAAAATACGCTTTTTCATTATTTGGGCACTTTTATACCCACCTAGGTATCGATGTTGGGTAGTAAGGTTTAATTAGCTGGTGGACGCACAGTGGGTTAGAATCCAAAATTTCTGGACAAAATTCTGAAACTCTGCAAATGTACTTATTGTGCATAGGTTATTAAGGAAGAAATAGTTTAAAAAAATGACACACTCTGGAGGTGAAATATAGGGGTTGAAAGTATAAACAACTTTCGATATTTATGAAACTCAGTTTACGTACTTTTGATAACTAAATTTCTATGAGAAAAATTTAAAAAAATTATCAACCCCTGGGGGTGAGTTAAAATATAAATACTGCACGTATTTTTCAAACTTGGCGAACGTGTTGAGGGCACCTAGGTATGTATGAGGAAAATATGTTTAAAATACCTTCTCGCCCTGCTTCTTCCGGCGTGTATGAATGAGATGGGTTTATGCATTTCATGATGAATCCAGTCTTCCCTGATTCTGAAATATATTTCACGAAAAATTGAGACACTCTATATATAATTTCCCTTCCGCTGGGCATTAGTGTACACCAGGTATATACATTTTCCCCTTGGTTTGGACTTACTGTTGTATCGGTAATGAATACCTGGTGTGACGCAGGCACAATCAGAATTGCTCCGAGAACGCGTCTTTCTATTTTTGCAGATATTACTGAAATAAGTAGTTTCTAGCAGCTGATTATTATGAATTTCTTATTCCACAAACATTTCCCACGTGCTAAATTTTGAATTAGAGTAGCATTTCTTGTACATACAAACTATTTTCAAACTTTTGTATTGCTACCTTAACACGCGCGTTTGTATTACAAACGTATAGTTAACATTTATTTTCCATAATAAGAAAAAAATATTGACACAATTCACAACATACGCACGTTAAGTAGTTTGGGACCGAATCTCGTACCGTTAAGCATTCGAAGATGGCCAAGTTCCGACCAAGGTACAACGGCAGGTAGAAAACCTAGGTAGCTGTCCTTTCAGTCTTACATGCAGGGAACCCTGCTTTACAAAACTATGTGAATTAAAACAGAATATAAAGAACTTGATTTTTCGATTTTTGGCCAGGATTTTGGCATTCTAGCCCACTATGCAACGGTATAGTGAAATTTTATTTCATAATTTTGACCTTTGTTGTAAATCTCATTTTACACGATTTTAGTGGTTTCGTATCTAAATAGTAAAATAAATATTCTTCGTTTTTTAATTTTTAAGTTTGGAAGACATCCATATTGTATTCGCCCGATTCGCCGTTTTGAATGTTTAACTTTTGACAACATATTAAGTATCAGCTACGACAAAAGTACCAATATTAATATTTCGTCCAAGTTAAAGTTTTGTCTAGTTTTTGAGAGTCCGGTTTATCGTACACTGGTCGTAGCTTGATGAAAAAATTAATAATTGTGTGTGTACGGGAACAAAAGATGTCAAGAAAATTTTCCGCATCAGTCACTCTCACCCCCATTAAACATAGGTCAGTCGAAAAAGTAGTGAAGTGGCACATCGCTTTATGGGTTTTTGGGTCAGACGATTACAAACATATTATTAAAATTCTATGAGCAATTATTACCACATAGTGGAGTGCAGATATAATATCAAGATGCTTTCGATTGAAGAGACTTGAATGGTAAATCCGAATATAAACTCAATCACGGTATTTTGCTTAATAAATTAGATAACTTTACAATGTTGCGGCCAACAATCTACTGAAATATCTGTAACTTCTGGGTTCCACAAGGATCCATAGTAGGATCATTATTATTTAATATATATTAATAACATTATAAACGATATGAAAGCGAATTGTTTACATTACGCGGATGACATGAAAATATACATTATTATAAAGTCCCCCGATGACTGTAATAAGCTACAACTAGCATTAAAGTTAACACCTAGCGTGAATTGAACAATCTACCTCTAAATCCCTCTAAATGTAGCGTTATGTCCTTTTCTCTGAAACACAACCTCATAAAATATGCTTATCATTGAGGACGTCTCTCTGCAGAGACTTAATACTATCCGCGACCTTGGCGGCGTATCATTTTCTGATCATATAAATGTAGTAGATCTTTCGGTTTTGTGATAAGAAACACTCGTGAATTCAACAATCTAACTACCATTAAATTATTATACTATGTATACTCTCGTCAGACCTCGAGTTGAATATGCCTCCATCATATGGTCTCCCCACTGCAATGTACATGTGCAAAGCACAGAGAGAGTCCAGAGGCGTTTCTTAGAATACCTTAGCTACAAGGAAGATAATTTATATCCAACAGTTGGATTTCCACAAGAAGAGTTACTTTCACGACACTCATTTGAATCTCTTGAAAATCGCCGCAGTATTAACTAGTGACATTGATAGTGGGGATATTCTCATTCCTCACATACTTTTACGACAATCTCTTACTTTGAATCTCCCAATACCTCGTATTAATATTATGAAATTTTCACAGCTTCATCGAATATGCAGCAATTATCAGTTCAAAACAACATCGATCTGTTCAACTGAAATGTGGCCTCAACCAAAAACCTGAAATTATAATGTGTCGACGTTTATTGTTTCTGTACATTCTTTTAGTGTTGTATTCAGAGTATTCACAGTAGTCATATATTCATACGTTCATATATTCATATATTCACATATTCATATGTTTATTGTATTCATTGTCATATTATTATAATTTGTATTATATTGTAAATCTGTATTGATCCCATTCTGTAATTGGTGTGGAATGGTGTACGTTAAATAAATAAATATGGAAGTGGTGATTCCTTAGGCATCGGTCTTTTTATTGTCGTGACCGACGTGCTGCACCAAGGTACCACGACGGAGCGGTGGTACGTGTTTAATGGCTGGCCTTACAAGAATGGTATCAGTTTATTATTTCTTGCAAGCTAGAAATATTTTTCTATAATTTCAGAATTGTCATTATCGATGTAAAATATCATTGGTTGACATTTGTAATTTGCACGGTCAGAAATAGATCATCAGTATACATAATGCTTAAATAATTTGTTGTTTCTCATATTAAATGTTAGAGGGAGTGTATGAAAGTTATCTGCAAAATACCTAAAGATTTCTGTTTTCAATTGTAGCGAATTTTCCACCTTTTAGGAAACACCCTGTGTGAATCCGTGGGTTCTAAATAATTTCAACAAGAGATAAACACTACTAACACTTTATTTAATAATTTACTAACTGTACAATACTTGTTTACTTAATAGTTAACCTCACTTTTCACTTTTCAACTTGTTCACTTTTATAAACTGCCTTCTTAATAAACTTCCCTTTCCGCGCTGGTAATCGCGCCTTATATACTCCGAATTTGACTCTCTAGATCCATCTAGAAACATTCAAGAATCTTCTCCAACAATATTCCAGAAAAGTCCATTTTATTCTGACAGCTCCCAGTCACAATTAGTAAGCATAGGCGTATCATCTCCAATTCCAAGGGGGTGTAATTCATAACACAATGAAATCTGTTCAAAAACATATTACAGTTAATTTGGACTTTAAAGAAACCATTAAGCTAACAAAAAAACCTTAGGCTACGTCGATGAAAAGTGCTCGCACAACGACCGTTTTTCCATTTTAGCCCTTATGACTCAGACCCACATTCTTTGATAATTTTCGACTTTTGGGGACTGTTGCTATGATTTGGACTCAAAATTCAAATTTCTACCTCTTTTAGAAGGGGCCAAAACGTGAGAAGTTGCATTTCATTAAAGCAGTCATACTAACTTTCTTCATCTACCCTAGACGTCAAGGAATGTCTGCAGTGAATTTCAGGCTTTACTACTAGGTTATCGCGAAGTACCAGAGAATGTTCCGGACAAAACCACACGTTAGATATTTCATATTATAGATTGCGACTAATTTCGTAGTATCTAATGAAATACAAATTGCGATAATACATTAGTATTAACTTTAAAATGATTAGAATTAGACCATATTTAATTAAATAAATATAACGTAATTATTCGCCATTAAATTCTGCATTCCAAAAGATTTCAGAAATACGAGTAAATGTGCCTACATATTTATGAAAATAATTATTAATCGAGTTACAGATACGCACATAGTTGCATAATTGGACTTTGTTTATTTATATACACAATCTAGCGGTATATGAAATATTTTAAAACTAATTATATTTAATAAATGGTTATATTATTAGTTAATTTCTACTTTCAACGGGTATTTTGTGAACAGACCGTTATTACTAGGCAAATGCAATAATAGACCTGACGAATAAGTCAAAAATCAATTAAAATTTCCGGGTAATTTTAGGAACCATAAGATCTTCTCGAATTACTGTTAATTAAAGCTGCAATAGGTATGTTCTCACTATGTTATCACTTTAGTAACGCAGCAAAATATCCATACTCTAGCCAGGATTCGAATCCGGAAACCTGTGGTTTGAAGCTTAATACGTAATCACTGAGTCGGTAAATTTCGTTGATGTCAGACGAACTTTTAAGACGACTGTTCGCCGTTTACCATGTGGCATTCCAGAAGCCATTAACCGTTTTATGATTTTCTCTCAGATTTGATGGGACCAAAAGAACTGACTGAGGTAACTAAACCTGTTGAAAATATTCCAAAAATTGTTTGATTTCAGTTTAACCAGCCCTAAAAAGTGAACTAAACTAAATGACCATGTTTTCAAAAGTTTTCTAATTGTTAAACTAATACAAAACCTAAGGAAATATTAATTGTATTTTAAATTATAAATATTTATGGGAGTACTTTGAAAATCATTGAAATTTTGAAAATTATAACATATTTTTACGGATTTTATAAATATACTATGTATGATAAAACTGTCAATCACGTTTTAAAAACATACATCGATAACGCATATAAATGTTGTTTAACTTAATTTAATTTTTGTAACAGTTGTTCAAATATGTAATATTCGTTTTATAATGTTATCTTAAAAAAGCGTTGTTGATTAGAATTGTTCGAAACAATGTCCCGATAGATTACGATTCGGTGTTTTCACAAATTTTAAAATCTCTGACTATGAAGATAATACTTATTTATAATTAGGAACACTTGAATTTCCACAACCATTCATAAGAACAATTATTAAAAAAAATTTAAAAACTAACTATTAATATTTGGGTGCAATTAGCACTATTTCTATTTATAACTTTTATTAGTCTGTTTAGCATAGAATTTAATAAACTCATGCAATAAATAATCATCGTAATATTTTCCCATGCAATATTATACTCTTCGCAAATACAAAACGAAGAGTATATTGTATTGAAACATTCTTTATAGGATTTTGCAAACAGCAGAAAAAATAGCTATCTAAAACTAAAAGAAAAATTTTGTGTAGAAATATTAGTGAAATCTTTGCATTCTTTCGATAACCTGAATTCTGGTTATGCTAGCAAATTAAAATCCTAAAATGAATTTGTCTAATTTCTTATTTGACAATTCTCATTCTAACACTAGCATCCACACAGTCCCCTACGGCCATGCAGATTAAACTAGTATCCACATAACCCCCTACGATTATGAAGATTCAGTTAAAAATGAGAACAAAGACCTAAAATAAATTTATTTATCTACCTTGTCTTAAAAAATTGTTCATTCCAATGGATTACATTTTCATGAAATCTATCATTCTGTTTCCTGGAAATGCTTAGCCTTTGAAACGTTTTTCGCCCTTATTCTGGAGCTCATCAGAAAGACATAAAGCCATTCATAAAGATGTTTCATGCAAAACCAAGACAATTTCTATGAATAAGTGTGAAATGATTATAATTGACATTTTTTTTATCAGTCAATGTCAATTATAATCATTTCACACTTATTCATAGAAATTGTCTTGGTTTTGCATGAAACATCTTTATGAATGGCTTTATGTCTTTCTGATGAGCTCCAGAATAAGGGCGAAAAACGTTTCAAAGGCTAAGCATTTCCAGGAAACAGAATGATAGATTTCATGAAAATGTAATCCATTGGAATGAACAATTTTTTAAGACAAGGTAGATAAATAAATTCATTTTAGGTCTTTGTTCTCATTTTTAACTGAATCTTCATAATCGTAGGAGGTTATGTGGATACTAGTTTAATCTGCATGGCCGTAGGGGACTGTGTGGATGCTAGTGTTAGAATGAGAATTGTCAAATAAGAAATTAGACAAATTCATTTTAGGATTTTAATTTGCTAGCATAACCAGAATTCAGGTTATCGAAAGAATGCAAAGATTTCACTAATATTTCTACACAAAGTTTTTCTTTTAGTTATAGATAGCTATTTTCTCTGCTGTTTGCAAAATCCTATAAAGAATGTTTCAATACAATTATAAGCAAACAAATAATAATTCATTTTTGAAGAGTATATTGCATTCGATCGGCACATTTCTAAAACCGGTAATATTGCTCGTAGAGAAAAAAATTTCAGATCACTGTATTGATGATCGATTTCTGAACAACTTTCAAAATGTCCGTCTGTCTGTCTGTCTGTCCGTCCGTCACGTTTATTGTGGACAGTAATTTAGTGTTGACTGGAGAAAGATTGATATTGAACAAAATCGTCAATAAATAAAAAAGTTATTGATTATTTAAATTTAAAAATAAATTTTTCTTTTATGTTTTCTAATTAAACAAAAAATGTCTAAAACTAATGTTATTTACACAAAATACTGCGAAAAGTATCCTATAGAATTTGCAACAATTATATAAAAAGTGTAGTAAATCGGCGAAGAGTATCTGTTAGGTAATTCCAGTAAGTCTTGGGTATTCCGTGGTTTCACATTTCGGTTTTGGATATTTCTTACGAGCAGTCCCCATACTTCATCCACAGGGCTAAGGCGCACAACTAAATTTTAGCAAAAATACATTATAATAACTTGTCCCATTATTTATTATCCACGACAGAATCTGTACAAATTTTCAATAAACTTCTTGGAGTTATCGTTTTATGTTTGTAGAAATAAATGACCATCCCTCCAAAGACATCAAACTTCTATAAATATAAATTCCACAAAAGGCATAGAAAAATTACCGTAAACTCTTAGTTCTATGAAATATAGCTCACATTATGCACGTTTCTCAGAAGGATTAAAGAAAAAGGACAACTAACACACACCAGATGTTGAATATAAACATCTAAAAGTAGCTTTACGAAGGCATGTCGCGAATCCGTCTTGAAGACATTGCCCTTTGTCACAGTCATGGCTTCGTTAATTATGAGCTTGCTGACCTTTGGGAACAAAATATCAAAAATAAATCGACAGACCGTATACACATGCTATAATAATACAAAGCCATATGAAATACATATCGGTTTTGTTTTATTTACAATTACATCCCGAAATCCGGCTGGATGTTACGAAGTAAGACAAGAGGAAACATACTGCGCAACACTGTCGCGTGGCCTTACTATAACTATTTGAGATAATCCAATTTTCCATCGTCATTGTAGAAAGAATGTGCGCAGAGAAATTTATTAACTTAACTGAGACATCCAATAAAAAATGCCTATGTATGTGTGTGTGTAGATTATTTCTTGTATAACTTCTGTTAGACTTAAAATTTTGCATTAAAATGATATAGTAGAATACTACCTATCGAAATTGGGCCGTATCCATTCAGGTTGATCGCCAGAGACGTGTAAACTAGCATGTTCTTTCTAGACAAACAATATTTTATTTTTTATTATCATTTTAGGGCAAAATGTTACTAAGGTGTTAAACACACAAAAATACAAAGATGCATTTACATATCGAAATTGTAATACTTATTCTAAACTTAGTATTTGGGTGTTTTGTGCTTTGA
Organism: Stenurella melanura; assembly: GCA_963583905.1. NCBI lineage: Eukaryota > Metazoa > Arthropoda > Insecta > Coleoptera > Cerambycidae > Stenurella > Stenurella melanura. Next base: position 42,732,272 of record OY757313.1, on the reverse strand, counting down.
GTGTTTCTGAGCAATCTCTTATTATACAATTTTTCGAGGATGAACTCTTGTACCTACTAAAAAACCGCTACCTACGAAATCAGTATTTTCACGTCCAGCTTCCTCATTTTAATGTTTCTACCTGTGACTATTTAATCTTCAAGGTAACAGCTGATGAATTCAGGAAAACTGGTCGAAGCTGGCACGAAGATCGCACTTTCTAATGCTCTAGTTTTCTCTATTTTTTAACGTCATGAACTATTAGGGAGGCAAACAGGCGGCGTCTTGATGCATTCAATACGTGGGTCTGGAGACGCTTTCTACGAGTTCCCTGGACAGCCCATCGCACTAACAGCTCAGTTCTCCAAGTAATACATTCCTCAAAGCGAAGCATCGTATTGTGGTGTGTTTCCACCCCTAGGAAACCACCCTTACAAATCCGTGGGTTCAAAAATTATAACAAGAGACAAACACTTTATTGAATAACTTTTCATTCAACCTTACTTTTCATTAAAAACTTCCCCTCCTCGCGTGTTTACATCGGCTTACTATATACTCTAAAAACGCCTCTAGAACCATCTAGAGCAAAGCCCAGAAGCGTGTAGAAATCTCGATCCCCTTCTATATATTTCTAGAAAACGTACTACCACTGTCTCACAGATGGTGTGCATTACAGGCTTTGATAAATCCAGTTACAGTTGCCCATCATGATTGTCACCACACTACTCATGACCTCGTAAGAGTATTTTCTCGAATCAGATGGCAAGAGGCGAAGAGGGCTACCACGAAAACGTTGGGGTGACGTCAGCAAGGAGCTAATAAGAAAGAGATCTGATAAGGCCGTGCACCTAACAGGCAGCATCGATAGATGGCGTGAGACTGAGAATTACAACTAGAGAATTACATAAACCACAAAGCGCCTGTCAAGACGTTGTGAATAAGAAGATACGGAGAAAATCCTGACGTGATGGAGCCATTCTCACGGCGACATCGGATTGAGCAGCTGAAAATACAGGGTTTATCATACTCTGCTCGAAAGTACATGGCTTTTTTTGTGTGCCTGTGTTATTATTTATGACACGATTGTGCTAATACTTTAAGCTGACACTTCAAGCAATGCCAGTGTTATTGTCTCAACACAAGAAAATTTAGAGTGTTACCCATGACCCAAACATTTGGAAAACGTACTAACAATTACCTAAATCCGTACTTGATTCTTTTACATTTTTTCTAATGTTGAAGACATTCGATCCAGACCGAGTGTCAACATTAGATTCCAGTGTACGGAGGTACTTTTATGTGTTTTTACTAATACTGTTTTATTAACTCCTTTAATTAGACGACGCCGCCGAAATTGTGAGACATTGCAAAATCCCTTTTACCTACACTGAGGCAATTCTTGGCATTTACGTCAACATTTAATATAGGGAAAGGGTAGACTATCCGAGATCGCAGTTACGCAGTTTCGTAAACCGTAGTTTAACTTCAGAACATTTAGAACAAATATTAATACCTAATATACTTGTATATGCATTATAGGTCGTGAAAAATTACATACGCTTGTGTCACTTTATGGCAATCAAAAATACATGTGTGTGAGCGTGTGTGTGTGCGTTAGTTCAATGTTACATCCCCCAATACCTCCTCTTCGATTGAGCGTTTATAATAAACTGATCATATAAACTATAGATATTACCGAATTCTCTAAAAAAAGTACAAGATATATTGTGTCACACTTGCAAAAAAATCTTACCGCGCTGACAGAGCCAACCCTGATTTTCACGTCACCGAGCCAAAATTTCCGAGCTCTGGTTATTATTTGTACTTCTCCATTACCATACCATCAATGTTGCCTCCAAAATTGATGGTACGACAATGTTCTGGCATTTTTTTTTATATTTAGAAGTTATGGTGGATAAAATCGTTAGAATGTCAGAGTATTGTCATATCAAATATTATGACGTATAGTCTAGTCGATGTAAAATATATGCGGCATATGAGGACCCCCGATACTCGAATTTCTTTAAATCATGGACATTCAACTTAAAGCAGTAGTTTCATTGACTACCCATTTTTACTTCCCTCGCATACCGAAGGGAAGTATTGTATTCGAGAAAAAATCACCCTCCGAGATTTTTTTGGATTCTGACGTTTCAGATCACGGAGATTACGAAAATATAGGTTTTTCAATTCCGTCAGTCTGTCTGTCTGTCTGTTGGTGCATTAACTAAAAAACTACTTGACGGAGAGCAGTCAAATTTCGTAGGTAGTTGACCCTACTGACAGCGAAGAAATGGTAGAATTTTCACTGGAAAATATACAGGGTCTAAACGGAATAAATAGTAAAAAATTTTTTTTTTCGCTCAAATTTAAAATTTCCATATTTCATAACACGCTAATCCTATTTCGGAAAAAAAAATTTTGAAAATTTTTTTGACCAAAACTTATCAAGTTTTCTTTATAATAATACCAATAACTCTATTCCGATTATTATTCTCAATGTCATTTCGTAATTATTAATTTTTTAGAGTGACTGCCATGCACAAATAACGAGGGAAGTTCTGTGTAAATACCTTTACCGATTTTTTAGAGTAGTATTTGCATTTACATAATTGATTTCTGTTAATATTACTGGTAAATTAGCCATTTTGGGTACCAAAAATTAATTAATAAAAGGATCATTTCCGGGATTTAAGTAGGTAATAGCCTAGAAAATGAGATGATGGACTCTTTGCATTTGCAAGTTCCGGGAAAAATCAAAAACATTCGGAAAAACTCTTTGATTTTCGCTTTTTTTAGCTCTAGCGGTCAAAATAATGAAAATAAAGAAAAAAGATTTCAACAAAAGTTGTAGCTCGTCTCTTTCTCTACAAAAAAAGCCCTTACAAATGTTTGTCTTACTTAAGCCGTTTAGAAGATATATCAAGTTTTCCACTTATAGTTTTGAGCCGCTTCGAAATGCGCGAAAAATGAGAATTCTTTGGGAGTTTCGTACGACCGGACTCATCGTTCGATAATTCTTGCTATTCAGAGCCCCTAAAAAAATGAAAATAACATAAAATGTAAAAAAAGTCTCAGCTTTAATGTGGAACTAATCACAAAATTCATAAAAAAATTTATCATAGAGAAAAATTTTAGAAGATGGCTTAGTAAACTTTGTATAGTTGATCCACAAATTTATACATATCTTTGCCGCGAGTCGTTAGAATGATAATTCATTTTGCTAATATATTCTTATATAATGATATATTAATCCAATTAACATTTTATTGCAATTACTTTTGTTGGAAAAATATGCCTTTCGATCAAGTCACCTCCAAATTTTGGAGTTCGCTATATCTTCATTAATAATCATAGCACACTCTTAATTTTTGGATCATAAGTACAATAAAACATATTCTTTCGAATGACTTTAGAGCTCTTTAAATGCGTGCAGTACTTTTTGAATATGTCTACATTATTCATACACGTTCAGAAAATGCACAATTATACAATAAAACATATACAACTTATTTGTTTCTTAACATTCTTCAATGAGATTTTCACGAAATATAGATTCAAGTGCGTGGAATCGAATACATGCAGTGAAAAAGCACCTATTGTTACGGGAAAAATAGGTAGGAAGCATAAAACTCAAAGATATGAACAAATCAACTGTATAAAGTTTACTAAGCCATCTTCTAACGCTTTTTCTCTATGATAAAAATTTGCATGAATTTTGTGATTAGTTCCACATTAAGGCTGAGGCTTTTCTCTACATTTTATATCATTTTAATTTTTTTTAGCGGCGCTGAATAGTAAGAATTATCGATCAATATGCCCGGTCGTACGAAACTCCCGGAGAACTCTCATTTTCCGCGCATTTCGGAGCGCCTAAAAGGATAAGTGGAAAACTGGATTTATCTCCTAAACGGATTAAGTAAGACAAAAATTTGTAAAAACCTTTTCTGTAGAGAAAGAGACGAGCTGCAGCTTTTGTTGACTTTTTTCTCTATTTTCATTATTTCGGCCGGTAGAGCAAAAAACCAAAAATCAAAAATTTTGTTTGAATTTTCCCGGAACTTGAAAGTGCAAAGAATGCATTATTTCATTCTACAGGTTATTACCTGTTTAAATTTCGGAGATGATCCTTTTATTAGTTTTTGCGAGATTTTTACAAAATGTTGCCTTCATTGCCTGTACTACAAGAATAATTAAAATCCGCTCCCAAACAGAGAGGCAGTAAGTAAGTTTGGTTTAACAAAATAATTAAAACAACTTTATGAACCGTTAAAAACCTTTGAAACTAACCGAAAAATAAACAACACTTATCTCAACCAGCAACTTATATTAAAATAGTCTTTTAAACGGAGCGACCACAAATTAATTATTATTTACATTAATTATTACCAACCAATGGCGATTGATGGCATATGATATGACTGCATAACTTCGGGATAACGTAATAGAATCAAAATATTTCTTTAGCTAGTGAAAGAGTATGAAACAGTGGCGGCTCGTCAGGGGAGGCAGGGGAGGCTGAGCCTCCCCTTGGAAGAACCACCATATCTTCAAAAGTAATATCTTAAGAAATTTCTATTAGGTATATCTCAATTTTCAATATTTTTTATTGTTTATTATTCATTAATTAATTTTCAGTTTATATATAACATTTTTGCATTTCCTTTCCACAAACATACCTATAACGTTACAGTCCGGATAGTCTTTGTATGCATATTTCCCGGTCGGCCGGTCTTTTACTGAATGAACACTACGGTTCGCTGGAGGCTAATACGAAATAGCTTCCAACTTTACCGCATTTACTTATAACATGAATGACCTTGAATTTCTTTGCGCTGTGTAAAATAGCAACACTTGGAATAGCCAAGTATGAGGCTAGCCTCAGAACTCAGTTCTTTATAGCGCATGTGCACAGGTCATTCAAGAGTCAGGTGATTCACAAAGAAAACGAACTGACGTCTGACAGTCTGACAGTTGCGTTTAGCCGGTTAAGAACAACTTGACGTATAAATACATAAAACATTTGATAGGCGGGCTAGAAATAAGTGCTCTACGTGAAAATATTCCCAACATGTCTTGTCCAGACGTGGTGGATTATTTGTTATTAAATGGATTTACTACTCTTATTTATGACGAAAAGGTAAGAATTAAAAGAAATGCCAGGCCTACCTACACCAGCAATGCTTTCGTTAGTTTTTAAAAGTGGTAAACAAAACAGAGGGTTTTGTGATAACAATTATAAAAAAGTCGAGTGGTTAACGGCATCAACAGTTAGAAACAAATTATATTGTTGGAGATGTTTATTATTTACTAATGATCAATCCTCAATTTGGGGCAGGGCCGGGTTTAATAATTTGCAAAATTTGTCGCGAGGTTTAGAAAGGCACGAAAAATCCCAGGAGCACATTTCATCTTGCATTAAATTCGAAATGTTTGGTAAACAAAATATTGTAAATTTCTTGGATTCTGCACATAAGAGAGAAATAGAAAATGTTAACGAAAAGGTCCGTGAGAATAGGGAAATATTAAAGAGGTTAATAGATGCCGTTATATAGTTATCTTCACAAGAAAATTCTTTCCGAGGACATGACGAAAAACGAGAATCGTGCAATAAAGGAAATTTCAAAGAGCTGGTAGATTTTTTAAAAACTTATGACCCAAAATTAGAGAACTTTTTGAATAATGCCACTATTTTTTTAGACAAATCCGGTAAGCTTCTGTAGAATGATCATTTTCAACACTTAAACGCATAAAAACATTTTTACTAGAAACAAAATGAGTCAAGATCGCCTTTCAAATGTATCGCTTATTTCAATAGAAAAACGTTTTTTGTCAGAATTGAGGAAACGCGATTCATTTTATGATGAAATAATCAACCATTTTGCTAGTTCCAAAAATCGCAGGTTACCACTCATTTATAAATATTCAGGCTTTAAAGCAGAGATTAATATAGGTAGTTGTTATTTTAGAAAAAATATTTATTTGTGTTATTTATTTTTTAGGAAATATTTTTTATAATTCTCCATAATATAGAGTTCCGCGGTTAATTTTTTTTTATATAACTTCTTTCTCAAAACTATTTTAATTTCTATTAAAACTTATAATTTTACACGCCTAGCAGTGATAATGAATACAATTTTTTGTTTGTAGAAAAACACTTTAATTTTTTTACCAAAACTATTTTTATTTTTATTAAAAGTTATATAATTTAATTACAAGTGGGATAGTAGGACTCCTTTGGATACCGATACTCGAGTCGTATAGGAACGAGAATTTCATGAGAATGATTTTTTCATCTCATCATATTTTCTATTTCCTTTTCTATTCTTTTATTAGTTCTATTCTCTCAAGTCGTGAATCGGTATCCTGGCGAACAACCCACGGCAAAAAAATGTAACGCGCCGTTGTAATACCTCAGGGGTGGTGGGGAAATGTACAAATTGTAGTCATATTGCACATCAGTTGTCTTTCAGTATATCAAGCCTCCTCTGCAGACAATATCACGAGCCGCCACTGGTATGAAATAATTCGTACAAATAAAAGGTTTTTCTTCGTAGATAAAATAAATTATTTTATTAAAAACATCAAATGATACAGATTACTTATATTAAAATCTTCATATACTGTTTTACTAGACAATATTTTCTGAAATAAAGGGGAAATGACATGGCAAAACTGAATACTTGTAATGGATGATATTTTTAGAATTATTACATTTGAAACTCTCAAACGATATCCCACTTGCATTGCGTGGATAAAAAAAACAGAAAATAAAAGTTCCACATTTTGACCCATAAAAGGATGTTAGTATTTCTGAGTGTTTGCTGTTGCAGACAGATGGACGGACAAACGAATAATTCTAGGTATACGAGTTTCGTTTGTCGTGTTTAACTATGGAATCCTAAAAACCAGTCAAGTTACAAGTGCGACTCGCACGATGAAGGTTCCGTACAAGAAGCAATAATATAATTAATGAAATATCATATATTGTTATACCGGGCGCCCACGAATTCAGTACACTTCCACTTTTTTCCTTATTTTTTAAGATAGAAATTTGAAATTATGATATTTGACAAGGCTACATTTTTTGACATAACCAAACCCAAAAATGTACTTCCGGTTTAATCGGAAGTAGTTTTCTATTTTAACTAGCATTCTACATAATTTTTGATCTTATCTGACAGAGGTTTGAATTGCAATGTGTCAATTCCAACTTCAAACTGTACTTTCGCATCCATTTATGGATAGAATTGGGTTGGAAAGCTAATTTAAAGCTCTACGAAAGCACATAAAAAATGTATAGTGTTATTTAGAAAAGTTTTAAGCTGTTCATTTTTCATAAAATTTACTTCATAAAATAATTCCTTGAATTGAATTAAACCAGTGAAAATTCTTTAGAACTATATGGTTTTCTATATCAAAACGCAGATTTTTTATACAATTTATAAAATTCCCTGATATTTCCAGGTTCCTTTTTAAGATTTTTAAATTCCCTGAGTTTCCCAAGTTCTCCAGGGTTTCCATACGAGTCCGAGTCCTGGATAAAAAACCCAACGATAAAATGAAACTCTGATGGCGGGATCGAATTCAGGAGTTCAAAATACACAAAGATTGGTAGGTCTAGTTTCGGGGTCTGAACTTTTTTTTGTGTGGCTGTGATTAATTACTTGACGTAAGACAAGAAATATTTGATATTGAACTTTACCATGCCACCCTGTAAACGGCGCACCCTGCGTACGGGTCTGCTCTAACGAGTCGATCAAAATAAATGGCCCGATACTATTTACACTAAAATTTAAAATACTTTCTTTTAAAACACCACATTTCCACACCTTTTCGGTGAATTTTATATTCATTTTCTATTCGGTCATTGGCACTAATGGTATAATAGGATTTACAGAAAAATAAAATATATTTTGTAAAAGTGGGTACTTATCGAATAGTAAATCCAATAAGTATTATTACTAATATGTATTTAGCTAACTTGTAGGGTATCTTCTTCGTAGCCTGGAAACAATTGTCATTTCAACGTACTTGGGAGGCTTTAATTGTAGGTAGTTCTCATTTTTCCCGCAGATAAAACACGTAAATACATCCTTATTTCTTTTAAAATGTATGCAATTACAAATTACAGACAGTGAGGGCGGTATAGGAATGGCTGAGAAAAGCATTTTTTGATAACTTTTGTTTTCGTACACACACTAAATCACAATTCTATTTTGTTAATCGCTTTAATAATGGAGCGGAGGTGGCAAATGCCACAAAAACTTTGTTTCTAGTATCTACACTAAATCCCAAGTTTCAGAACTCTTACTAGCTTGTCTCACTTATTTACCCCTATTTACACCCTAACAGAATAAGCTGAAAATAAACTAGTTCCAGATCTCATTAAAATACATACGTCTACAAAATTTATTTTACTTTGTTAACCCCCTTAATAACGGAGTGGGGGTGGTGGTGTGGGTGGCAGATGTCAAAGAAGAACTTGACACCTAGTATATACACCAAATTCCAAGTTTCTGAACTCTTACTAGCTTGCTTTAATTATATACTCCTTTTTACTCCCCAACCTCCCAACGGAAGGTGGAAGATGTTATAAAAACATTTGACACCTTATCTTCCAGTACATACATCAAGTCTCAAGTTTGGTGATTGAATTCCGAACAACTTTCAAAATGTACGTCCATCTGTCTGTGTGCCTGTCTGTCCGTCTGTCACGTTTCTTGTAAGCACGATAACTTAAGAACGAAAAGTCCGATGGTATTGAAATTTGGGCAGTAAGTTAGTGTTAGCTTGAGGAAGAACCCTATTGAACAATATCGATCAATAAATAAAAAAGTTACTATTTAAATTGAAATTTTTTTTTTGTATATTTTGTAATTAAATAAAAAATATCTAAAACACTATTTACAAAAAAAACTGCGACGAGTATCCTATAGAATGTGCAACAATTACATAAACAGTGCAGTAAATCGGCGAAGAGTATAATGCCCAACCAGCAAATTTGTTGTATAGTTTTAATGTTCTACGATGATTTTGTTTTATTGTTATTTTATTAATGCTTCTAAATGCCGATTAATTATATTAGAGTTCCAGAAAATACTATTTTGATGTCAGCAACTGAACTATTTTATAAATTTATCATTAAATCGTATCTACGGCAAAATTATAATTTATCTTATAATGGAGTTAGGAAATTATTTTATAAATGCTTTCGTGACTAAGTTATAAAATATTTTAAATTATAAAACTAAATCGTTTTATAACGATTTTTTAGCATCGTTTAGCAGCATTTTTAGCACCGTTATAAACATACATTCGAATTATTTTATAGTTATTTCTTATCATCTTACAAAACAGTTATATTAAAGATCTATCTGTAACAATTTTGCTTTTAAGAATAAATGTTGTTCCAGAGTATGTTATATAATTATTATATAGCATTGTATTTGCTGTAATATGGAAACAGCAACAATAACAAAGTCATTACAAAACAAAATTGTTTACTTAAGCATAAAAATGTGGTGACTAACAATACAATAAAATGTATTTGAGAAAATTGATTTCCTGCGTTAGCTGTGTATTTATATTTAGTCATAATTATTAAAGTCTGTCTTTTAATGAAAATTTGTCATAATTATAGTACACAAGTTTATCAAAAAAAAAATTCTCCCAAAATTTTGGTTACCAACATTGACAAGGGCGGTACAGATCTTAACAGATCATATAACGGCCAAACTAAAAACATCAGATTTAGGACAATGGAGAAACTTAAAAAGTGGTTGTAAAAATATTAGGTACATGTATTAAGAGCTTAGTGGTTTTGGCAATAACACTGCACTGTTAACGTATCAGATCATATGCTCAAATACTGTTGCTTCCACTAGTAAAAGTAACTACGTGTTTTTGGCAATAAATAAACAGCTCTGTAACTGATTAAGTGATTTACTGCTACTAATTTCTAGATTATATTTATGCAAATTGAACCAATTATGTTTCCATGGTTGCATTTATTACTCAGTCCTTACAGATTTATCATAAGAGCTACAAAAGTATCGCGAAAGTGAGTGATCTATTTTATAAGATTCACGAAAAAGTTACACCAAGGCGCATTATTTTATAGATGTTTTATAGGAATCGTCTAATAATTTAAACATCGTGAAATGCTTGCTACTAACAAAAGTATTTTATAGAGGGATGCCATCTTGAAAGGCCAGCGTTCGTGATGGTAAATAAGACAAGATATGAAAATTTAAAATATCAAATGTTTATTAGAATCTATGGAGTCGGAAACGTGCTAACTATATGGTTATGACTACTAAAACAGATGTAACAAGTGTAAGTTACATTGTAAAAAAATCAAATTCATAAAATCGATATTTATGAAATTTCAAAAATTATTAGAAATCATCAATAAATGTGAGGCCCGTTAAAAATATATTAAAAATATGGCCAAGTTCACAGTAAAATTTTCTCCGCATTAAAAATTACAGTCGCTGTAAGCCAGAACAAGTCTTAAATAATTATTATAGGTTATTAGGTACCTAGTATTAAATCACAATGCTCAAAATTACTTCTTAAACTTTTAAGATACATTTTAGAAATCATTTTATTTTATTAGTGTGTATAAAGCAGCATTTTTTTTAAATAATGACTATTTAAAAGCTCTTATAAAACAGTTGATTAGTTGTTTTATAGCAGTAATTTAACAAACAGTGAAGTGTATTTTATCGTACAATTAAATGAAGCTTTAATAAAACCGCTATATAGTAATGGTACTAAATTTTCATAAGGCTTCTGGAAATGTTTATACAATTATTTTGTAACGGTTCCAATAGGCGTTACAAAATATCCACAGTGACTGAAATATTTTATAGGATGGTGCCAATTTTGCATTTATAGCTGCTGTGAAAACATTATGAAATTGTTTCCGAGAGTAACGTTGTTTTATAAAATTTGTGTCAGAAACATTCCTACAACTTTTATAAAATATCAAATTGCTTGTTGGGTGGTTCATCCCATCAACGGGATAAGTTCAATATATAATCTAGTTCCATATATCGTTATAATACATACGTGCATAGTATTTCTATTCTCAATTGAGGAATCCAGTCTAAAGCGTTGCTACCAGGATAAATCATTACAAAGCTTGCTTGTGATAGAATAACACCAAGACCGTGCTTGAATATTACAAACGATACCCGTATACGAATATAGCTAATCAGATATGTAATGCGCTTACCTCAAACGAAAGTAGCCGATTGTTTACCTGGTTCACCATTACAAGTCCGTTATCTGCTCTTGGTTCATTCTTAATATTGCCGGTAGCATAGCCGTAGGTTAAATGATTTTTATTTACTTATATTGAATCATTTATTATAAATAATGTATTATAAATAAATAATTTACATCATGCCTATCAACTAATATAAAGTAGTAAAACAATATTCAATTTATTACAATAATTAAAAAGTGATTCTAAAAATTGTCTTTTTTTATGATTTTCAAGTTGACACTAGATAAATTTTGCGTAATTTCAGGTCAATATCTGAAACTGAGTCAGGATAGTCGAACGCACAAAAAGGTTACAGGCAGAGAATCTTTTTTGCTCCAAAGCAGTTAATGAAATTTTATGGCATTCTAAACGTGGCATGTCGACAAAAAAATTGTTTTTTTTTACGATTACTATACTTCCAGTTCACAATGTGGATGTGGAAATAAAGTTTATGGTTGCAACGTTTTATTTTGTTCTTCCGTTTTACACTACATTTAAAATGTGGCACATTCCGCGGGCTTTTAAGTTTCTACAGTGGCAGAAACTGAATGTGTATATATATCTATTTCGCGTTTTACTGGATCAGTACTTCATTTTTATTAGACATACCTACCAAAATGATGAAATTGAAAATCAGTCAGTAAACGCAAAAAAAAATGCAAAAAAATGTATTTGTGAAATATTCTCCCCAAATTCCACTCGTGCTTTTCAATTCTATCTATGTTTCTCTTTTTTTAGCTAAGTTGCCAAAAAGTAATACCGATAAAATTCAAGACACTAATGATATTTCATACGATCATTTACCTAAAAAATAAATCATGCTAATTTTACATCTCTGATTACAACTCACTTAGGTGTATATGATGGACAGAGTAGGACAGATGTCATATTCTGTCCTATCCAGACAAATGCGGTGCCTATTCAAACAAACATTATTACCCTTTAAAAAAAACAAAAACGTAAAATGCCCAGTAAAGTTGTTTATTTAAGATGCGTTCTAAGTATGATATTTTCTTTAAATGAATTACTCAAAAGGAATCTAGAACTAGTCTTGCACTCGGGTTTACATTTTAAATTAAGGTGGAATTCACACACTTTCATCTCAGCTTTTGTAGTCATAGCCATTTTTATTCGCAATGACATACATGGGCGTGTTGCTGTGTATAGTGTTGTTATATTGTACAATGTAACCATTTATTGAATTATTGTGTACAATACTAGATATGCAAATAAACTAATATCCGTTTAAGGAGAACAGTTTACATTTTTATCTACTGCGATTTCATAATGCAGATGAATAGAATCAGGGCGTGTCAAATAAAGTGTTTATGTGAGTTTTTCATAATAAATAATTTATATTTTAAAATGTGTTGACATTTATATTAAAGCCTTGTCCAGATGTGTTAATTAATTCTTATAGTTATGTTGTGAGGTATGAAATAAATAAATAATTTTGTTCAGGTTGTTTTCTCCGATATACATGATATTATTGTGAAAAGTTTTGTAGTAGCACAAGAACTGTTTTTAAAATGCGGAAGATCTGGTGACTGACATTGATTTAATACATTATGGATGCTTAACTCATGTATTAAATTGTTGGCAGAAAAATTCAAATTCCTGATGTAGCTGAACATATTTTGATGGTAATAATGTTTTCGAAATATACAAATGCTTTCATTTGTATACAAGGCAGCAAGACTAAGGAAATGTAAGATGGAATTTATCAGTGGTGCAATTAAGACTAGGATCACGATCACCGTGCTTTCAGTATATCCGTGAAAGTGGAAGATGGAAGCGTACGCAAGGTGGCGCAGTTTTTACAAGGAACTTAAGAGCGGAAAAATATTAAACTAGAGTAAACATTTTACTCTTCGCCAATTTGAACTTTTTATAACACTGTGGCAGATTCTATCTTTTAGACATTTTTTGTTTAATTACAAAATACAAAAAAATCGATTTTTAATTTCTTTCATAATTATTAACTTTTTAATTTACTGACCGATTGTGTATAAAAACAATAGGGCTTTTCCCCTGGATAACAGTAAATTACTATCCATTTCAATGCAATCGGAGTTTTCTTTCTTAATTTATCGTGCTTACAAACGGGACGAACGGGCGGATAGACAGATGAACAGACAAACAGCCGAACGGACATTTTGAAAGTTGTTCAGAATTCAATTCCCAACATAGTGATATGAATTTCTTTTCTTCACGAACGATATTAACGGTTTTAGAATCGTACCGATCAAATGCAATACTCCTGAAACAAACACATCTTCGAAGAAAAAGTTTTAGACGAAAGATGTTTGTTTGGTTTCGAGGGGAAACCTAATTACATTGTTTCTTTCGATTTGGTAACGTTCTCAAGGTAATTTCAAGGCAATTTAAAATTTTTAAACGCAACGTCTGTATCAAATTCTTTCTCTAAAATTCGTTGTTTCTGAGATATTTAACAAAAAACGTTTTGTGACGGGTATCTAATTATTGCTTTTATCGAAAATTCAGCAGTCACCTGCATCAATTTAATAAACTTTTCAATTTTATTTCTTTAGTACAAGGTACTCATTTTTTAATAATAAAAATAAATGCTCATACGAAAAGAAAAATGGAAACGGGAATTTTATCTCAATTCATAAAATTTCTTGTTTATTGCTTCAAGAGATGTCAAATAATGATCAACTTCGACAATGTTCAACACGCTCCGCAAGAGATTTAGTAGAAGAGAGTAGAGATTTTCTTATAAGAATAACTGATATGGCTGTTCTTGAAAAATAATTAACATGGTAATTTTCATTTCCATAAAATATGCATAATAATTAATAACTACAATCGACTTTGTAGTTATTAATTTTATGATCTTATTTATAAAATTATTTCTCTAAGCATTGCATAAACAAAACAACTATATAAAATCAGAGGAATGATATACACAATACTTAAAATTTACACATTCGACTTTAACAACAGTTTATGATTTAATTATTAATTAACTGTAGTGTATAAGTAAATCATAATTCATAACTTAACTATGTCTATATAATTATGCTAAAAGTTTTAATTGGTGTCTTGTGGCATGTCAATAATATGCATGTAATAATATACTAATATACGACTCAAACGTATTGACCCCTCACTTTAACCGCGAATATCTCAAAAAACGAAGGAGCGGAGAAAATTGATAAAATTATATGTTCATTACATGTAAATTATACCATCACTCATTGAAATTTTAATAATATAGGTTAAAACGTTATGAAAATTATTTAATATACACCACAAAATGTACACATTTTTAACGAAATTTGTGTCACACTAAACTCTGGCCATATCTCGAAGACCACTTATTATTTTTGTGTAAAATTTTGGTATGGCATGAACGAATACTTTTTTTTTATGTGGTAATTTTTTAAAACATTTTTGTCCAAATTCCTCGTTATTATTTACAAAAATGTGCCACAATGTCTGTTAAGTTACGTTAGGAGACGAGACGTAAATTCTTTTTTGGATGTTCTAATCAAATAAAGTTATTTAGATTTTCTTTTTTTTTAATATCAATTGTTAATTAATTATAGCATTTGAAGTAAGTAAATAGAGAAAGAAATTATTCAATCCCAAGCGGTGAGGTGCCGTACAGCGCGAGCTTGCTTGCTTACTGCTTAGACGTTCTGTCGACTTTGCTATCTTATCTGCTTCTCCTCCTCACATTAATATTAGCCACTGGGCTTAATAACTCAATTAATACTTGGTACACCCGAATTCTTTTTTCTGAAAATGTTTATAATTTATGCAATCAACCATTTTATCAAATTTTTTTAGATACCTTGATAAATAACCGAATAAACAAGAGGTCACGTTTTTGAGAATAACTGCAAAATTTTAGAATAAAAAATTATGAAAAAAAAAATCGTGCTTAATCGGTATCTAAAACATTATTTACATAGTAGACATATTTTCCAAGACACAACGGTTTTCATAAAACTGGTATGGTCAAAATTTCCTTAAAAAGTAAGACATTCTTCAATATAACTTCGCATCACTTCAAAACTGTCCAATGTACATTATTCATATTTTAGTTAATGGTTTACAATAGACGCATAATGAACACAATTTTTTCAATTTCTTCCGCTCCCACGTTTTTGAGATAGTCGCAGGTTAGTTACGGGTAAAGTGAGGGGTCAATACATTTGAATCGTATATTAATATACTACTGTATACAATGTGACGCATTTCAAATCTGAATACCCCCATAAAAGCATTTATTAATCGATTTTGACGGGTTTTTTTAAAAGGTACAATACCAAAAACTGTACTTTTGTAGGTGCTGAAATTCAAGAAATAATAGTAGCGATTTTTTATGTAATATCTGAATTTAAAAATGAAAATATTAGTATGCATTTATTATTGCAGACATAGTAAGTCATGGAATAAACATCAGAAACAAATAACAAAATTAAAAATAATACAAAATATAACTACCCTTCATTATTTACATATTAAGTGTAAAACAGAAGCTCAAGGTATTTGTATATGTATCTGCATGGCGCAAGCACTTTGATTTTAATATTCATAATTCTAAAGCATTATTATTTAATATACTTAATACAATTTTTCACAGACATGCACATATTACATAATATGTAGGTATATCCACTTAATTTTATTAACCCGACTTTTATAAGATCTAATATTTTTAAAAGTTTCTATATTACTGAAGTATCGAAATGATTGCAATTTACAGGTTATATACTTATATCCACAATATTGTTACGCATTTGCGCCCCCCAGGTGCTGGTATCATGAGTAGCGTCAATTAAGTAGCTGGGATGACAGGTTACTGCATTCATTATTAGCACGTCTCTACACCCAATCTGCAACTATGGTTCAACTGTCTGTTTACAGATGTCGTCAGGGCATAAACAGTTTCCTATAATAAAATTATGCTTTCTAGAAAACGGCAGATCAAGACTTTGCTAGATTGTTCGTGATACCTGTACGAGGAGGTTATGGAAATGGGTAGACCTTTCATGAATGCTCTAGACGCCATCTTGTGGGGTATATATAGTACATAAGGCGGCTGAGTCTCCATGGAAAAGTAGTTTTTAAATGAGTTCAGTTCAGTAAAGTTCAGATAAGTCCGAAGTAATCTAAAGTGAACAGAAGTATCAAGTAATAAATACTGTTTAAGGTTGTTAATTTATTAAACGTTTTTGTAAATAGTGTAGACAATAAATAGTGTGTTAGCAGGATATATTTTCTGAACCCACGGATATTAGTGGTATTCCCCATGGGGTGGAAACTGACAATATTGTTAAATATTAGTTTTGTTAAAAGATGAAAATTAACTGCAAATCTTTAGATTATTTAGGAAATTTTCGACGCAAGATAATAGAAACATTGATTTAAAATTAAAATAGCGTATTTAAGAAGTGTACAAATCCAAATATTTCATTTCGAAATCATAAAAACAAAATTAACCTAATAATCGGGGCTTTAAGCGTAGAATTAGTATAACGTACTACTTTAATTTTAATTTGAATATAGCCCGAGCAGAGACTTCCTGCGGGTAAACACAATG
The DNA here is from genome assembly GCA_963583905.1 of Stenurella melanura. Taxonomy (NCBI): domain Eukaryota; kingdom Metazoa; phylum Arthropoda; class Insecta; order Coleoptera; family Cerambycidae; genus Stenurella; species Stenurella melanura. Next base: position 42,715,443 of record OY757313.1, on the reverse strand, counting down.
AATATATTTGCCATTATTAAATATGCGAGGTAAAAATATAAAGGTAATTGAAATAAGTAATAGAAAATGAAGATGCAAACATTTGCTTTGGGGGCGTCATCAATTTTTGACATCCTTATTTTTATCGCGAAAAATTGCAAACGTGGTTTAAACTACAATCTAAATAACGACACAAATAGAGAGGGACATAGAGAACTATATAATAAAATATATTATTAATCAAAATTCACGAGTTACAGCAAGTAAAACGTAAACAAAAATTTTATTTTACAAAGGTAATAGTTAATCCCAAGACTAAAGTACCTAAGAAAGAGCTCAGCTACACTGTAGGCTTTGAGACAAGAATCGGCACGCAATTAATTTCTACGTAATGTTCTAATGTTAAAAGGATTGGTGACAGAATACAGTTGTTTGATTCTGACGTCTTTGTCAATTTTACATTATTTGTTAAGGCTTAGTACTCTTTACTTTCACCAACAAAGAGTTTCCTTCATATAATCGGCATATAATGAAGACCTAGATGTCTAGGTATTCTCCTCTCCAATAGTGCAGTCCACAGTTTGTCCCATTGTACATTTCCAAAAGCCTTACGGCAATCTGAAAAACAAGAAAACGTATTTACGTAGTATCTCTTGCGATTTAGTTAAACCATGGCAAATTTTATATTTGTTTCTGCTTTAACAAAATCTCCTTGCTCAGGAAACATTGGCCAATATATGTAACGATGAATAGATCGGCAATGTCTCGACTCAAGAATATACAGCAATGGACATAATGTCAGCAATTTGTAGTTGTCATTTTTTTCTTTACTTACATTTCGATAGATCTTTTGTGATATACGCATTATTTTAGTTCGTCTCCATTTGCTACACAAGGTTTATCATATGCATTTGTTATTTTCTTTTTACCTGTTGCCGCAAATCTAGCCCGATCCCTATCTCCCACATATTTTGGCATATTCTGTAAGAGATTCTTACCCCATTCTTCCCAGGTAAGTTAGGTACCATGATATTGTCGAAAGCTTACAGCCACAGCCATATATTACGATAATAGATGGATACTTCTGATTTCAGTATTGCGTGTCCGTAGTTCTTCTGCCAGTTATCCTCTACGTAAGAATTTTTGAAAAGCTTTTCCCCGCGCCGTATTGGTGCCAAATTTATCCGTTCTTAGAATACCGGTAGAACTCTAGGTCACGTTTTTGGTTTAAAATACGTGTACCATTGTTTGAAAAATGTTGCGACGCTAATAAGAAAACTACGATTCACTCTCTGAGTTACTGCGGTATCTAAGCTGGAAAAAGCAGGATAGGAGGAGAACAAATCATTATAATAATAAGTTTAAGTTCTAAAATCTATAGCATGCCTCTCCATCGATGAAGGGTGCCATGACAAAATCAATGTCAATCTGAGAGACATTTCTATGCCAAATGAAAGTACTAACAATCCTGTTAATCTCAGCACTGCTTCAACTGTTTCCAAAAATAATATCGTTTATTATTACAACTGTACAAGCTGCAATACTTTGAATTCTTAAAGTTTTTGTTGATAAGATGGTATAAAAATCATTGCAGTTATGTTAGATATTGTATTATTGTCACGTTAAATCTATGCTATAAACGGAAATGTAACGGCTTTATCTGTTTGTCCACATAAATTGTTTGGGCACTTTTAGACATGCCAGGAATTACATAGGAAGTAGTTCAAACACCTGGACATTCCTCAAATAATAAGCTCTGATTACACTTTACATGTGTCTAAATTACAACAAAACAAAAATTATGATTGCAGACCGTGCAAACTAAAACCACTCTGAAACGTTAAAGATAGGTTACTGAGGTATAGAAGATGGCATATCTTAGAGTTCCTGTATTGTCTACAGGATTGTCCATATGAGATTAGATGAAGAATACAGATCGTAAGATTGGCAACTTGCAAGTTAGCGTGACAAAAATATCACGAAATACATAGAGATCAGAGTTGCCTTGACTTTCTACATTTTTTACGCCTCTGAAAAATGGACAATTAGGGATGCAGATATATGGCATATTATGGATTGGAGATGGCTAACAACTTGATCCTTTAAGAACTACGTCCCCCAAAACGATTCTCCATCCATTTGATCAAACAAGCAAAGAGAGGACGTGAAAAGGACGACCTCCAACCCGTTGTTGACAACCTCACAAATGAGCTGACGGGAAAGAAATAATTCATTGTAAGAAAACTATTGTTCAATCAATGGATTAGAAAAAATATTTGGACATAAATATAGTCAATATTATAGAGTTTAATGTTCTGAATGTAATTCAAGAAATAAAAAAAATAGTGAATAAAAAACAATTCCTTTTTAAAAAAGGATTTATTTAAATCACGTTTTTTTTTCAACCCTGGGTGATCAAGAAAATGCAATTTTTGGTAATCTGATAGCCCCAAATTAAATATACTGGCATTTGATGACGATGTCTGATCCCCTAGCAGAAATATCAATTTTATCGAACATAGCTAGGAGATACTAGCCTATTTAACAACATTTACCTCTATTCCAAGTTGCCCAGTTTAGCCACTAGAGGGCAAAGTAGTACTAAAAACGGTCACATCGAACAGATTTGTGAAAGAGCCGACTACAAGTTTCTGTAAACTGTAATGCATTATTTAGTCGATTTCAAATGAATTAATTAAGTTTGGTTTGAATCTAAAATATGCTACTGAGGTTTTGATAAAAAATTTAATGAAGAAAAAACACAAAAATTTTACAAGTGAAAACATTTAACAAACCGTTTATCCTTTTAATGAAAAATAATGAAGACCCTCAAAGAAATATGAACAGATTTGTTTAAGGTGGGGGTATTTTTCGTACTTCTGTTAATGCAAGTACTTTGCTTATAATGTCATAAAGTGGCATCTGTAAGGAAATATGAGCCCGCCAAATTTGAATGAAATCACACACAGCGTTCCAAGATATTCGAAAAAATCTGAAAAATTGTGTCAAATTCGATCCCCCTAGCGACTAAACGAGACATCTTCGAATATAGGTACATTTAGTTAAATCAACCAATTTTGACATCAAAAGCTTATGGTAGCTTCATGTTCACGACATATCGTATATGTCTAAGAGCACGAGTATCAGTATTACTCCATCAATGGCTTCCTAAACAAGATACAAAAGGCACCATATTATTAATCACAGATACGTACACAGGTCACATTTTGTTACAATCGACCGAGTGATTTGGAAGCTATGAGTAGACGTTCAAGATTTAACTTTTAAGGACGAATATCTCCGAAGGCAGGCGTTTCAAGAAAAACTTAGATACTTTTATTGTTATTTTGGCCCAAATTATACGCTCCCGAAGTATTATACACAATATGTTTAATATGTTTAATGTGTTGTCGGCTTTTTATCTAAGTAATATTTTCTATGTTGTGAATTGTTGTAATGTCAGAGACGTTTTATTTATCTATCTACCATGCATGTTTATATTGATAAACCAAGTTCATTAACACATATAGTGCCACATGTCCACCGGTGGTCATTTTTTCTCGCGCCGTGACCAACATGTCCACCGGTGACCATTTCTATTTCACTACTGGGGCTATAATTATTTTACGACTTTCTTCTTTGCTTTCAAGTTTACTTATCTAGTAGACGATGATTCACTAGTTTAATTTTTCTTTCTAATAATGTCTTCTCTTTCTTTTGTGGCCCACCAGTGGTCACAAAACCCCAAGGCATATAATGCCAATCATTAGAATTGTGTGTTTAAGACCATTGCGTGCTCCACGATGATCTAAATATTAGCGTGGGAAAAGGGGATTTAAGATGATTGGAGGAGGGTTAAAATGAACACCAATGTGCATGTGTCGTGCATTATAGTAACAACAGAAATTACTACCGGTAACCAAGGGACCACTAGAAATAATTAAAAAGATCGTGTTATTCGCAAAACATTATTCAACTGCTTCTTGCACTTACGATAATTAACATGCATATTTTGAATTCCTTCAGAACTGAAACAAATATTCGTTGTTTATTGTCGACAACGAGCTATTATACGTTTGTAAATACCTCGGTTTGTATCAAGTTTAAGCACGAGTTTGTAATTTAGCGAGGGTTTTGTTTCCTATGTAGACTTAAGCACGTTTCAGTATTAAACTTCAATTTCTATTTAATATGAGGTAAATTAAATAATTTCATACATTTTAACTTCGCAAGTCTATCTACCCTGTACCTTTATCTCTATTTTATCGAAATCTAAATATTTTTGTTGTTTTTTTCATTATACCGGGTGCTTCAGAATACGTACCAGGACTGATAATTTAGAAAAAGTAACTATTATGCAATAAGTGAAGAAAAGTAGATGTTTCCCCATGCGTTGTGAATGTTTTAAAGTCATTTAAAGTAGATAAACAACAAGCGACGAGTGTTTTTTTTCAATTTCCATTAAACATTAAATTAATTATAAAGTTAACAACTCATTGTTTCTTGTTGAGTACGTTTTGCCATTTTTAACCGACTTGAAACACTAAAAAAAGTATAACTACCAATGTTGTCATTCATTCATTGATATTAAAGTATGTTACCTTTATTTTTGTACGTTTTAGAACAGAATATATTGTTATTGTCAATTAAGTTGTCTTTTATTTTTTAATTTTGCTTAAAAGTTTTATTAGTCATATTCAACCGGTCTTTCTATAGTTTTTACGGGAGATTCAAAAACATAGTGGCGCCCATTAATTTGTCTTTTGTCAGTGTTTTTTACTAACTTTCGTTAAGAGCTTTTAGGCTGAAGTAAGCACTTGGTGACATGCTTTAAATAATTCTATCTAGTTATCTGTCACTTAGCTGCCAGATTATTCCCACTCTTTGAGTCGAGATCTCTAGGCCGTGGTGAATTCTTAATTCGCCCGTATGCACATGTTTCTAATGTTTGTTCAATCATTCCTCTGCAGTGGTCCCATTATCGTCTCATGAAGTCAGGTTTAGAGTATATGGTGAGCAAAAATTAGGAACTAGTTTTTTTACATCACAATTTGGCGAATAAGCTAGTAATAGCGGGAAACGATTCATAATATATCTGTTGCAAACTATAGGGTATTATTGCTTGGTAATATTTCATCGAGTTTTGTCATTAAGGTACGACCAATATACACTGGGCCCAGCTATCGAAACTAGCAATGTACCAAAATTAAAATTTCGTCAGACTTGTATTTAAATTAATAAATAGTTAAAAGTTACATAGAGATATCAGATTTTTTTTATGGCAAAGCTATAAAAATTTAAAACGACGACGGACATTCTCTTTTGTTATGCAGAAGCTACATAAGAAGAGGCCACTGAAAAGATGAAATACAATTTCACCCTTATCCTTATTACGTAACATCGATAATGAGGCCGTTGTAAAAATGTACAAAAACCATTATCAAACGTATTTTCAACTGTTAAATTAGGACATATGTTATTATGTACTATCTAGCTTAGAAATGCTGGCACATCTTTTTGAAACACCCTGTAGATATAAACCAATTAATTTATTTTAACATTTCTAATTCTATTTACTATGCCAACTTTCATTCAAGATTAACATATGGCATAATTAATTGGGGAAATAGTTCTCAAGTAAATAGGGTTTTTATATTACAGAAATAGGCAGTGCGCATAATTGCGGGATTAAAAAGTTTAGAAACTTGCAGAAACGTCATCAAAAATCTTAAAATTTTGACATTAACGAGTACTTATATATTGGAGATCTGTACATACGTTTTCAAAAACAAGACTATGTACTTAAACAATCAAATAAGTCACGGGTATGAAACGCGGCATAAAGAGCAAATGCATCCTTTCGAACAGCAATGTACCAAAAAAGTTTTATATACAGGGTGCGCCAAAGTTCTGATTTTGGTCGATTACGGCTGTATTTGAAATGGTGGAAATATATTGTCTATAGATTATTTTCTTGATTTTCAATTCTGAATAACCAGAAAATATGTACAATTATACAGGGTACTCCGTTTTCGTTGTCCGAGCAACAACTTCGTTATTTTAAATGGAACACCCTATATTTTTTTCCTTTATCGAGTTACCCATCTAATTATATTCATAATTCTATTAAGGTGGTAGGTACTTAAAATGAACCGTTTACGATATAAAAAAGATTTTTGACAAAAAGTGAGGTTTGCGGATAAGTTTTTGAGTACCTCTGATTTCATAGACAAGAGAGTTTTCAAAATTCTGCTTATACTGTTATGTTGAGCATATTAAGGGCTAGTAGGGCAGAAACATTATTAATATTAATCTTATACAGAGTGCTGAAAAAATTGAGTTTAATGTTTCGCTAATAAAAAAGGCCGTAATTCAATTTTTTCAAATGGGACGTACTATTTTCAGTTCTGTCATCTAATGAAGTGTTAAATTATCTTTCCATTGATATATCATAGTAGGTATTTATCTTTAGGAGTTGCATAGATATTAAGGTTAATTGTCTGGATCAGTCATTTTTCTTGCTGGAACTTCATGAGGTTTGTACTGCACTTCACCAGTTTCGATAAATCTGTCTCTAAGATTACTAAATGCAGGTTCTAAAGGGTGTCTCCTTTCAGGATATCTGGTTTTATAGACTCGGGATGCTAAGAGGCTGTTCCTTGAGCACTCCCCCAGAATAAAAATCATGTCAACCATTTCTTCCCGCGAATAATTCATATTTAATATAATTATATGCAAATGCAACTTGGAAATGGAACTGTAAAAGCTACTAGTATTTTATTAAAGACAATCAAAACAAAAGCACTTACCGATATAGCAGTAACACAAAACTTTAGAACATCCACAGACACGTGTTTTGACATCTATGTCTCTTCGGTGCGGCTTTTTCTAAAGTTCACAATCAACTGAAATATGTAAGCAAATACTCGTGTTATAACTATCAAAGGATTACCAGAACAGGATATTAAAAATTAAAATTAGATTATAGGAAATTCCCCGTAAAGGGATAATTATCAATATAATTATATGCAAATGCAACTTCCTGGAACTGTAAAAGCTACTAGTATTTTATTAGCTAATAAAATACTAGTAGCTTTTACAGTTCCAGGAAGTTGCATTTGCATATAATTATATTGATAATAAAATATAAAAATAATTAATAAAATACTAGTAGCTTTTACAGTTCCAGGAAGTTGCATTTGCATATAATTATATTGATAATTATCCCTTTACGGGGAATTTCCTATAATCTAATTTTAATTTTTAATATCCTGTTCTGGTAATCCTTTGATAGTTATAACACGAGTATTTGCTTACATATTTCAGTTGATTGTGAACTTTAGAAAAAGCCGCACCGAAGAGACATAGATGTCAAAACACGTGTCTGTGGATGTTCTAAAGTTTTGTGTTACTGCTATATCGGTAAGTGCTTTTGTTTTGATTGTCTTTAATAAAATACTAGTAGCTTTTACAGTTCCATTTCCAAGTTGCATTTGCATATAATTATATTAAATATGAATTATTCGCGGGAAGAAATGGTTGACATGATTTTTATTCTGGGGGAGTGCTCAAGGAACAGCCTCTTAGCATCCCGAGTCTATAAAACCAGATATCCTGAAAGGAGACACCCTTTAGAACCTGCATTTAGTAATCTTAGAGACAGATTTATCGAAACTGGTGAAGTGCAGTACAAACCTCATGAAGTTCCAGCAAGAAAAATGACTGATCCAGACAATTAACCTTAATATCTATGCAACTCCTAAAGATAAATACCTACTATGATATATCAATGGAAAGATAATTTAACACTTCATTAGATGACAGAACTGAAAATAGTACGTCCCATTTGAAAAAATTGAATTACGGCCTTTTTTATTAGCGAAACATTAAACTCAATTTTTTCAGCACTCTGTATAAGATTAATATTAATAATGTTTCTGCCCTACTAGCCCTTAATATGCTCAACATAACAGTATAAGCAGAATTTTGAAAACTCTCTTGTCTATGAAATCAGAGGTACTCAAAAACTTATCCGCAAACCTCACTTTTTGTCAAAAAATCTTTTTTATATCGTAAACGGTTCATTTTAAGTACCTACCACCTTAATAGAATTATGAATATAATTAGATGGGTAACTCGATAAAGGAAAAAAATATAGGGTGTTCCATTTAAAATAACGAAGTTGTTGCTCGGACAACGAAAACGGAGTACCCTGTATAATTGTACATATTTTCTGGTTATTCAGAATTGAAAATCAAGAAAATAATCTATAGACAATATATTTCCACCATTTCAAATAAAGCCGTAATCGACCAAAATCAGAACTTTGGCGCACCCTGTATAATGGCTGTACTTAAATGTTTCAATTTTTTAACCGATGAAATTAGATCATCTTCAAACATTAAGATTTTTAGAGTAAAACTCAAACATTTATTAGTAAATAAAGTTTGCTGTACCCTGGATGAGTTTTTTGTTTAATACAGATATATTTAAATCTTTTTACTGTCTACACGTTTTATATAAGTAATTTATGTTTTCTTTTTTAAGTGTCTTTAATTTTGCTTGTTGACTATTGTAATATTTATTACAGGTCTATAATGTCTGTGTTTATGTTTATATTTGCACTCTAGTATAAGGACTGACGTACTCTACATTTTGTTGTATATTTACATTTTAAATGTGGAAATAAAGTATTATTATCATTATTATTAATAATACAACAGCCTGAACGATTAATGACACATTAACGAAACATAACTTTGAAAGTAATATTCCTTTAATAGTTTAACAAAATACCCTTTTTGAAAAACTTTAAATAAAATACTTCAGTTATTAATTATACACTTAAGTCACGGTAAAAATGGTGTTTTCGTGAACAATTGACAATAATAACTTTAACAACAGGTAAAGCAATTAAAAAGACGTCAAAGTTTTATCAGCTCTTACCGACAAGATACTTAAATATTCAAGAATAAACTCCCACATAACACTTTAAACAATAGTAGCTCATAACAATACACGTAATGAAAGTGTGTAACTTTTTATAAATTCACTTTCCATTTTACATAATTAAAGACGTAGCAGAAAAAATAAATCAATAAAAATATATTCTAATTAATTCAATAATTTAATGTAGGTATTTTAATTATACGGTGGGCTTGGTACACCATTCTCATAAAAAAGTTTTATACTAAATAATGATTAAAAAACAAAAATAAAAATACAATACCATAGAATGTGAGTATTATTACTTATTATAATTATAATATTATTAACTTCCTTTACATAATTTGCAGGCCAGGAGTTTAAGGTTTTTGCCTTTTGCTCATCGATTTTTTGAGTAATAAGGAGATAAGTTATAGAATATACCTTAAAGAAATCAGGTTTCTTAGATTATTTTCGCGATTTACAAAAAAATGGTGGGTGATGGAGCTAAAGGGACATCGGATTCGTATTCAGTACGTCGAAACACATAGCGATTACTATGTCGGGTCCCGGGTTCAGATCACATTTTTTTGTATGTGCCTGTATTATTTTTGACACCTAACTGTACCTGAAACCAAGAAAACTCCAAATGGATGGTACAAAAATATGTCTGTAGGAGAGAATACTCTTGGAAAATGGACCAAAGAAGTTGCTATGAAAATTGGGCTCGATGTCCAAAACAATAAAATAACAAAAACCATTCTAACAGAAGCAGTACAGTTTCAAATCCTGCTAAATCTGGTATTTCCAGTGAACGTTTAATCAAAATACTGGTCATGCAAATACCAAATCAATAAGCCCGTATCTTCAGATAGATAAGGGCCATCATTCAACGTTAATTTCGAATTTACTAAACTATACAAACGAAATTACGAATAATTCTATTAATAACTTAAAATTAGTAAACCATCAAGAATAATCTAAAAGTAGTTGCATTGTTTATAATAATTGTGTATTTCGTATAGATACAATGAATATGTTTGATGATAAAAAACATTAGAAAAAGTTTACAAAAGTTTTATTATAAATTGTTATTTGTAAAATTTTAAAACAGTTTTGTTGTTCTAATAATAATTTTACATTTTTTTTTAATCACATATTAATCTTCTGTAATACACACGAGGTCTTGAAACATATTCTTTATAGGATTTTGCAAACAGCAGAAGAAATAACTATCTATAACTAAAAGAAAAACTTTGTGTACAAATATTGAAATCTTTGCATTCTTTCGATAACCTGAATTATGGTTATGATAGCAAATTAAAATCCTAAAATGAATTCGTCTAATTTCTTATTAGACAATTATCATTCTAACACTAGCATCCACACAGTCCCCTACGGCCATGCAGATTAAACTAGTATCTACATAACCCCCTACGATCATGAATATTCTATAGAGAATATGTTTCGATACAATTATAAGCAAACAAATAATAATTCATTTTTAAACATGCATAGAGTATATTGGCTCCAATACTAGTTAGCTAATAGATAGGTGAGGTTGTTTATATCAGTCAATGTCAAATATAATTATTTCACACTTATTCATAGAAATTGCCTTGGTTTTGCATGGAACATCTTTATGAGTGGCTTTATGTCTTTCTGATGAGCTCCAGAATAAGGGCGAAAAACGTTTCAAAGGCTAAGCATTTCCAAGAAACAGAATGATAAGATTTCATGAAAATGTAATCCATTAGAATGAAAAGTTTTGTAAGGCAAAGTAGATAAATAAATACATTTTAGGCCTTTGTTCTCATTTTTAACTGAATCTTCATGATCGTAGGGGGTTATATAGATACTAGTTTAATCTGCATAGCCGTAGGGGGACTGTGTTGATGCTAGTGTTAGAATGAGAATGGTCAAATATGCAAAGATTTCATTAATATTTGTACACAAAATGTTTTCCATGAAAATTTTGCGTTAAAGGACATATCGCTCCAATCCGTGTCGCAATTTTTCCATAACCTTAATTCTCGAATAATTTTCATCGGAAAACAGGTTTTTGTTAAAAAAAAATTACCCGGTAAAATACCTCTTGTGTATTGATACCTGAAAAACTGCACATTGTCTTTTCTTCTTGCAATTTAATTCTCTATCAGATCCAGTAGTTAGTTTCTTATGTTTATTCACTTTTCTAGAAGAGATGGGAAACCATCTCCAATTCAAGTTAGCAATTCGCGGTAGTTCTTATATTATTATATAAGTATGAGTTTTTCACATTTTTACATCTAACATTTTTTCTGTGATTCAAAACCACATAATTTGTATAACTGAATTGGTAGCTTCGTTCACCAAGAATTCTGCTTTCTTGACGAATGACGAATGTAATAAAGATGGATAGTCGCGAGGGTAGTCATAATTTGTTTCTATTGTTCATATGGACAGTGTGTTGGCTTTACTAATTCTAGCTGTTGTAGACCCACGCGCTAATGTGGGTAGTATTGATGTCTCTTTTCCAAAAGTTTTGTTATTATGGGAGAAATTAATTATGATCCTGAGTTTTAAAACAGGCATACCAATATACGTATTAATGAGTAAATTATTGTTGGACTTCCGTGATACTATGTTCATTAGGAAATAAAAAAATTACATAATTTTAATAACAAACTTGGGATTTAATGTGTTCATTTAATGGGAAAACTGCGTATATCCACAGGCTTGCTGCATACTTTCATCCAGTTCTACTGGAGGTGAAGGGTTGAAAATAACAAATTTAAGGTATAAACTCATCCACACAGAGAAGCGACTAAATTCAGGACATCACCTGCTAAATGCGCAGGTGTGGCTTATTGCAGTGATGTAGCGAGAAGAGACAAATGATCCGTGGTGAGGGGTAGTTCAAGTGTCAACAAACGTAAATAAATCGAGATTGTATTGATGGTCGCTCTTTAATGTTCACTTTTACAATTATATGATATATTATTATGTAACGTAAATAGGAATAATGAAAATAATTTGTCTACAGCCCATTAGAAACAGCCTTCTTTTGTGTGGACATTCCGTACACACAAGTGCAGATGGGTAAAATATATAACTTACTGCCATAGTCACAATAAATTATCAAGTAATTTTATTGCAACTAGATTTGAATTCAATTTTTCATTTAATTTTGATGTTATACACTGTTATTGTTACGGTTAGCGAAATCAATGGTTAGATTTCTTTAAAAAATGACCTCGTATTTCGTCAAGTTCTTCTACAACCCTAAACCGACGAAAATAATATTTTCACGGGCTATTAGGAGATCTCACCGAATATATCTGGTTTGTTCTGGTTTTGAGAAATGCCAGTCCTCGGATGTCAGGAACAAACCTATAGGTTTGTTTTGGCTTTGAGAAATACCCTGTGCGAGGACGTCCGAGGACGTCAGGCACATGCGCAGTTAGTAAAACGCGTCCTGAACTTACTAACTGCGCATGTTCCTGACATCTGAGGACTGGTATTTTTCAAAACCAAAACAAACCTATTATCATAAACTTAAAGACATTGGTTGGCTAAATATGTATAAACATCGACAGCTTTACATGGCATGTTTACTTACTTTATAAAGTAGTATTAAAAATTATATCACCATCTATTTATATAACAAGTTAAAACGGATGTACACGTACACAATACCAGAAAATATAAACTATTCGACATTGTAAAGACATTTTTAAGAGGTCCTTTTTCTACAATTGTTAGGAATTATAGGTAGAGAGCCGGCTGTACAGATTTCCTATGACTAAGATACATGAAAAACTTTATGTGAGTAAGTACTACCATAGACCTACAGGGAGCCACTTTTCATATAAGTTTTTTCCCGCGTCATAGAATTTTGGCGTGAGCGAAGCAGCCACGAGGGGATGCGGGCCAATAAGAAGAGGCACCCTACGTTTTTTAATAACTAGAAGGTTAGAGCTTTCATTAAAAAAAATCATCCATGTATTCGATGACTTAATAAAACAAAAAAGGTATATCAGAGCTGCGGGCAAATTAGGCATGGCACCCCACTATAATCTGTATACCTCAAAACCTACAACTTGAGGTAAGTTCTATTCAAGTATTCGAAAATATAAAAAATCGTGACCGGAAGTGACACCATAGTTCCATGACGCGGGCAAAATTTGCTTATATGAAAAGTAGCGCCCTGTAGGTCTTTTTGTTTTTGTTTTTTTTTTCTTTTGGGAGGAAATACCTTCAGTGGGCTGCCCGCACTGCTGTTCGATCGTGCGGGGGTATGTGGGAATTTATGAATAAGTATTATTATGGAAAGAAGTATGAATGGGGATTTTTTATCTGTCGTACGCTTCTTCTTTAACGCCAGGGACTTTAGCAAAGTAGTAAAAATTCTCCCGAAGGGGTTGATACACCCTCTGCACCCCTTCTCTACCCTTCCGGACATAGAACTGTGTCATAAAAGCTTCTAGCTTATAAGCTCTTGAGAATGCAAAACAATATCTACATATCTACAATTTCAGTGCACTAGTGCCTTTACTCTCTACGCTACCTGGCCTTGTGATCAAATCTCGCTTATTGTATATACAAATTTATAATAACCTCACATTTTCAATGTAAACATTTGTGGATGCGAATGTTTTAAACGAATTAAACAATTTTGAGTGTATAAAAACTTCTGGCTTTAAATAACAAGTGATATAATAAAACATTAATTGTGATATTGCACGCTGTTATAAGTAGAAGTTCTTAATAAATGCAGACATGCCTTCTTTTTGTGCAGTGATAAATTGTTGTAGTAATGCAGCCAGGGATCAAGGGATTAGATTATTCTGGTAATTGTCAATGTTATACATTATTAATTAATTTAAGCAGTAACTCAATTGCAGAGTTCCTTCTATGCATGGCCCAAATATAAAAAAAAAAAATATGGTAGAAGGTGAATGCCGCCCAGGAATCAAGCCTTCAGTAGGGTATAAACTACCCCCTGGTGGATGAGGAACACAGGGGTGAAGGGAGATCTGGGAGAGCTAGGTGTTTCTTGTTTTTACTGCAGAATGGTCGCAGTGCATTAACGGGAATCTCCTTCAATTGCCTTGACCGCATCCTGCAAGGAGTGAAAAGTAGCGTCCAAACCCCCAACAAGGGTTTAGTAAAGTCAGTAAAGACAAATAAAGTGTAAAACCTCGAACTTCGGTTAGGAAAGATCGATGTTCGTGAAATAAACGGCATTCGATTCGTAATTGATAGTATTGCAAAGTCTACGTGGTCCGAAGGTGTGCTTTTACCCTGGGGGTGGATGCCACCTCTTTTCGGGGTTGGAAATTAGTAAACTGAAAATAACCACAGAAATCGATAGAGGGATAAATTCTAAGCAAAAAATACTCTATGAAGCTCTTTCGATAAATCAATATTTATTCGCGATTGAAAATGTTAATTTTTCATCTAAAAAATGCACGTTTTGGAGCGATTTCTCACGAATAACTCGAAAACCTTACGTTTTATCAAAAAAATCATCAGAAGCAAAAATGAAGCATATAAAATAACAAGTCGATTGGTTTTCTTATTACTACTACTATTCATATAAGTAGTTGCAATACGAACCGAGTTATGGCTCGTTGAAGGTGACTGTTTGTTTGCCGAAAACTGAATTCGAACCTTTTAACGTTAAATAACGAAAAAACGACGAATTCTTTGGAGGAAACTTGTCAGATTTTATCAAAGTACTTGAAAAGACCTTTAAAAGTCGTTAGCGTAAAAACTTATGGAGTTATGATATAAAGTTAAACGTCTTTGTACCCTTCGAGATTCTTGTTTAAAGGGCTCGGGGAAGGTGGTCCTCGCACTCAAATGCGAACTTAAAACGGTGATATCTCAATTAATTTTCATCCTAGTGAAATAGGAGAAAAAACAAAATTTTTTGCCAGAAATGCCCTAAATTTCCATACTCTTGCATTTTTTACATGCCTTCTTTAGTTTTTGAGTTATTGTGAAAAGAAAATTGTTTCAAACATTTTAAAATCATTTCAAAATTGTATCATTTTTTTTTATTTAGGCATTCTAAACTTGAACTTCTAGAACTTATTGTTAGTACCCAAATAATGTAAATTGTAAATGAATTAAGTTTAATTTCAATTCTTGCGGTGAAGCAATTGGTTTCATTGCTGATATTTTCTCCGAAAAAACGAGACAACCATTTTATTTTCAACATAACTCAAGTTTTTACGCTAACGACCTGTATTAAAACTCATTTTAAAGGTCTCTTCAAGTACTTTAAAAAAAGTTTGATAAGTTTCCCTCCAAAAAATTCGTCGCTTTTCGGTTATTTAACGTTGAAAGGTTCGAATTCAGTTTCCGGCGAACAAATCAACAAGCCATGACTCGGTTCGTATTGCATCTACAGAAACAAAAAGAAAACAAATCGATTTGTTATTTTATAAGCTTAATTTTTGCTCCCGATGATTTATTTGATAAAACGGTTTTCGAGTTATTCGTGAAAAACCGCTCTAAAACATGCACTTTTTAGATGAAAAATCAACATTTTCAATCGCGAATAACTCGAAAAATGTTGATTTTTCGAAAAAACTTCATAGAATATTTTTCGCTTAGAATTCACCCCTATATCGATTTCTGTGGTTATTTTTAGTTTACTAATTTTCACCCCGAGAAGGGGTGGCATCCACCCCTAGGACACCTTCCACCCCTAGGACACCTTCGGACCACGTAGACTTTACAATACTATCAATTACGAATATAATGTTTATTTCATGAAAATCAATCTTTCCTAACCGAAGTTCGAGGTTTTGCACTTTTTTGTCTTTACTGACTAAACCTTTTTTGGGGGGTTTGGGGGCTAGATTTCGCCCCTTGCAAGATGCTGTCAAGACAACTGAAGGAGATTCTCGTTAATGCACTGCGACCATTTTGCAGTAAAAACAAGAAACACTTGCTCTCCTAAATCTCCCTTTACCCCTGTGTTCCTCATCCAGCAGGGGGTAGTTTATACCCTTCTGAAGGCTTGGCTTCAGAGCGGCATTCACACTCTACCATATTTTTTGCATTCTGAAGAGCTTGTAAGCTAGAAACTTTTATGACACAGTTCTATGTCCAGAAGGGTATAGAAGGGGTGCACAGGGTGTATCAACCCCTTCGGGAGAATTATTACCCCTTTGCTGAAGCCCTTGGCATTAAAGAAGAAGCGTACGAGAGATAAAAAGTCCCCATTCATACTTCTTTCCATAATGATGCTTATTCATAAATTTACCTTATTGATGGATGTTTTTGCCCCTACACAAAAATTGAAGGATATAGGAATTTTTTTGACCAAAAATACATAGGAATACCGTGGTCAGTCATCCAGATCCGAAGCTTTTTTTTGTGGAGCTATATGTTATCATTAATACAACTAATACACTAATGCAAATTTGAAATTCATAAAAAAAGACCGAGGAATAGTTCATAATCATAAGATAGCACCAGCGCTACCATAAGTGCCGACCGACAATCTTTGCTACCACTTTCTAATTATTGTAAATATTATTTCACTACTTTATATTAATCAATAGGCATGATGTAAATTATTTATTTATAATACATATTTTATTTATAATAAATAATGTACGCGATTTCGGGTCTTGTTCTATTACAAATAGGCTTTGCAATGAGTAGTAATGAAATATCCTGGTAGCAACGCTTTAGACTGAATATCCAAATTATAAATAGAATTACTATACTAGACTAGCTCTACTTTACAGTACCAAAAATTTAAATTTTTCTTGCCTCACCCCTACAAAGGACTCCCTTCGCATTAATCTTATGGAAATTGGCTTTCGGCCAAATTTGCTTAAATTGCAGGCTTTTGTAGATCTTGGCATCCTGATCAAAAGTTCTCGTTGGCACAAGATGGGAAAATGAAGAGTTTTCCAGATATCTGGAGTGCAAGGGGGGTGCTAATTTCTTGAGTGAAGTGGCCCCCGCCCCGGTGAAATTCGCTGGAATCGATGTAGTTATTCCTCTCGAGCTTAGTATCAAAAGTTCTTATAGGCAGAAGGTCCAAGAATGGACAATTTTCCAGATATCGAGGGTGCAAAGGTGATGCTTATTTCTTATGTGAAGTGGCCCACGGTGAAATTCGCTGGAATCGATATAGGTGATTCCTTTCGACTTCCTGATCAACAGTTCTTATGAGCATGCGGGATGCTCTCTCATATGTAGTCAACACTACATCGCCACCGGGATAGTTCATACAGAGTGGCGACAATAGAAAAAAATCAGAAACGAAAAAAGAAGACAATAATATAAATAACATATATGACAGATATTCGGATATTGTAAAGGGATATTATTGCATCATTGAATGTGATCAGAAGTATATTTGTTAGTATTAATTTATTTGTTATTTACAATACATAAATATTGTGGGTCAATACCCCACAAGCACAAGGTCGGAAAGTGCACAATTTTTCAGATATCGGGGGTGCAATGTCGACTTTGGAACCCTCGATATCTGGGAAACTGTGCATTTTCCAACCTTGTGCTCATGAGAACTTTCGATCAGGAGGTCGAGAGGAATAACATATATCGATTCCACGTATTTCACCGGGGGCCACTTCCCATAAGAAATGAGCATCCCTTTTGCACCCACGATATCTGGAAAACTGTCAATTTTTCGACCTTATGCCCATAAGAACTTTTTATCAGGAGATCGAGAAGAACAACATATATCGATTCCAGCGAATTTCACAGGGGCGGGGGTCACTTCCCACAAGAAATGGGCACCCCTTTTGCACCCCCGATATCTGGAAACTGTCCATTTTCCGACCTTGTGTCCATGAGAACTCTTGATCAGGATGCCAAGATCTACAAAATCCTGCAATATGAGCAAATTTGACCGAAAGCCAATTTCCATAAGGTTAGTGCAGGGTCCTTTGTTCGAAATCTCAAAAAAATCTCCAAAATTGGAGCAAAATCGGTTGATATCAAAAACCATGGAATTTTTTGTGGGAAAGAAATTATTTTTCGTAAATTTGCGACAGAATCCTGAAAATAAAGACCTCACACAAGTCGTCTCTTCAAGATTGGGAAGAGAATACGAATTAATATTCCAATTTTAAGTTACTTCTCAGTAAGACCCCTCTCTGGAATCCCAAAAATTATTAATTTGCATTCTCTAAACAATTCTGAAGAGGGAACTCGTATGCAATTTTTATTTCACTATATTTTAACGATTGTATCAAATGAAAAAAATGTCTTTTACCCTTAAGAAATACATCAGTCACTTCATGTTCTCGGAGGCGCGTATTAATATTATCCGACCTTGAAGATTAAATTTGGAGATAATTTTTTGAGGTTTGGAAAGAGTGGAAAGGTGAGACAACAAAATTTTAGACTTGATTTTCGGCGTCACCCTTATGTGTACAATGTACATTATACAATATTTGTTCAACATTACAAAATATTTAATATAATTCACTGGGGTGGAAGGACACAATCTGTTTTTCAGTTATTGAACCTTTGGCTATTTAGATACTTACCACGATACATTTTTTTTCTTTTTGTAAAATTATTTTAATTTGCTGGTAAATAACAAAAATTTTGTTATTGGTATTATTATTATAATTTCAGAACATAAAACAATTTTTGCTTTGTTTCCGACACCATTTGACTATTTTATAAAATATTACCAGTTACTGTAACAAACACAGAATTAGTCTGTTCTTAGTGCTCCGCCTTACAGTGTCTGCCGACAACGACGATTATCAGGTCATTCGGCAAGCATTCCAATGCCAGAGGGTCGACAGGTCGTTCTGTCTTACATGGGTAATAACGGGCCCTTGTCGCCTGAGATTACCGCTCGGCCTCTTTATCTTGTGGTCCTTCTACGGATAGCGGACTAGGAGGGTACTCTTCGATTGTTCACCGACACGCCTACTTGGGCATTGTGATTATATGGATTGAATATACAGTGTAGCGTCGAGAGCCTTAAAATGAGCAAGAAAATACTTCTGGAGTAGAAAGATATGGGAACTTTAGCCATCTTTATGAGGAACATTAATTAATTAAAGGCACTAACTAGAATTTACGACATTTTTTTGTGATATTGCGAAAAGTTCATCAAAGAAGACAATACTTTGCCTATCAGTTAAATAACGATTGCTTAGCTTGCCCTAGCTTTGTAAAAGATCTTGGGATAATATTCGATAATTATAATAAATTATCTCTCAACGAACATATTAGTGTCACACAAAAAGCTACCCATAGATATCTTGGATTTAGAATAAGAAATAGTAAAGATCTTGCCCTTCCTAAAACAGAGTACTCTTCCTTAGTATGGTATCGTCATATAAAGTGTACATAAATAATTTAGAAATATTCAGCGTAAATTCCTAAAATCTATGTACTTTAAGTGCAATGGAGTGTACCCGGCCATTGGTTTTCCATACGATTTACTTTAAATGTATATCCCGACCATTGACTTTTCATTTACCCACTCATCGACAAGCTTACTGGAAATATCGCCAACATTTCAAGCTTGTTCCAATTATTCTAAGGTCAAGGGTACTATTGATAAATAAAACATTAAGAGTCAATTCTGGAAAAATTAGCTGTATCTTTAAAGATCTTTTCTTCCCTCCTCTATCGGAGTTGCCTTATTGAACTGAATTACTACTATGTTTACTGTAGATAATTATTTTAATTACATTATAATTTTACTGTTATTTAGTAGTAATTTTAGGTTACTGCTGTGTAATAACTACACCTGCCTTATATAACTGTTTGTATTAGTCATAATAATAATAATATTGTATAGTCTATTTCTACTAAATATTGTATTATATTTTATTATCTTTATGTGTTCCTGCTGCAATTGGAAATATGTTCTGTAGGAGAGTGTAATTAAATAAATAAGTTATGTCAGTTTAATTCTGATTCCGTGTAATTTCTCATGCGTCAAATATTCACAACGTATTTTTTTCTCTCGGTCATTAATACATACACAGGGCAGTTTCTTACAATGTTAATACAGTAATTATTGGAAAATAATGAAATGTTAACGAAGTAAAACAAACCGTTAAATTTTTCAAGAAATAATTTTTTTGTTCAGCCACTTCAAAGGATCTGCTTTTAAACAAACTTAACTTTCTTCACGATATCGAGTTTAGCTTTCTTGGTATATCGAGCTGGATCATACACTGTCTCATATAATATAGTCAATATCTGACTTCAAAGCCATTCGCACACCGATATAGTCAATATACAGAGGTAGCGGCAAATCAGCACATTGAACGAAGAGCTGAGTACTAAACTGTACTTCAAACTACAAAAACTTTAAAATTTCTTACGATTTATTGGCATTTATGTACTTTATTTTTATGTTGGGATGGTTTGCACCCCATTATAGGGGTAGTATTGGGTCATTATTGTGGAGGTTGACTTCTAAATACAAAACATGTATATTTTTCACAATTTATTTGCATTCATTCATTCATATTGTATCCTGATGTATCGGGTGGTTATCCCCAATTTTGGGGATTTGGTTGGGTTTTTGGGGGTTGTTTTTGGCTGTACCGTAAAAATTTGGAAGGGTACGACTTTTCCAATCTCAAACTCGGTTTCAATGTTGAAAAATACATAGGAATAACATGGTCGCGTTCAGGGACGAATAACCTTTTTTGTGGGGCTGTGTTATTAACATTCAAGCAGCCGTAACTCCAGAAGTAAGTTATAGGTAGAGAGCCGGCTGTATGGATTTCGTATGAATAAGATACATGAAAAACGTTTTATGCGTAAGTACTATCACAGACCTACAGGAAGCCACTTTTCATATAAGCAAATTTTGCCCGCGTCATGGAATTTTACCGGAAGTGACGACAAAATGGGAGGATGCGGGTAAATAAGAAGAGGCAGCCTATTTTTTTTAATAACTAGAAGGCTTGTACTTTAACTTAAGAAAAAAAAAATCATGTATTCGATGACTTAAGAAAACAGAAAAAAAAATACTTTAATCGAGGGTGTCTCAGGGTTGCGGGCAAATTAAGCCTGGCAACCCACTACAATCTCGTGGTATACCTCAAAACCTACATGTTGACGTGAATTTTATTGATGTATTCGATGACACAAAAAATCGTAACCGGAAGTGACGTCAGAATTCCATGACGCGGAAAAAATTGCAAAAATGAAAAGTGGCTCCCTGTATGTCTGTGGTAGTACTTGTTCACTCGCATAAAGATTTTCATGTATCTTATTTATAAGAAATCTATACAGCCGGCTCTCTACTTATTAACATTTGGAGCAATGTGCCCATGAAGACTTTTAACCGCGGGACCGCAAAACGTACAAAATCTTGCAATAATAATAATAATAATAATAATAATATTTATTGGTCCAGTAGATTATGTTACAGATAATATAGGACAGGTCAAAATAAGCATAAGGTACATAGAAAAAAAAAAACAAATAAATATATACATATAAATATACATACGTGCACACACATACACATACACACATATACCTATATAATAATAATAGTGACAATGGCAACAGCAGCAACAAGCAACAGCAATACTATTGACCGAATACACGTAGTATATATGGCGTGTCAAGAAAAATAAAAGAATAATATATATGAAAGCTATTCATTAGCTTGTTCCATATATTCATGAGTACTATAAAATGCTCCACTTATCAAAAAGTGTTTTATTTTATTTTTGAACACAGGAATACTTTTTGTGTTCCTAATATCTGTTGACAAGTTGTTATAGAATGTGGTACAATTATAAATGGGTGATTTCTTGAAGGTTGATGTTGTGTGGTGTGGGATACGTAATAAATGACCATGTCTAGTATCGTGGTCATGCGTAGATGAATTAGGTACAAATAGGTGTTTATTTTGTTTAACAAAAAGAACACATTTAAAAATGTAAATACAGGGTACAGTGAGAATTTTATGATCTGCAAACACTTGTCTGCAACTTTCCCTGCTATCGAGATTAAAAATGAGCCTAATTAACTGTTTTTGGAAAATGAACACCCTCTGGACTTCTCGAGCGCTACCCCAACTGGTTATGTTTAGAGACATATGAGAGTACGCCATCGCATAGTAAATGTTTAGCAGCCCTGACACATTGAGAGAGTCTTTCAGTTGTCTGATAGCATAATATGCCTTACTTAATTTTGCACAGACACTTTCGACATGAGCGTCCCAGGTAAGTCTGTTGTCTATATAAGTGCCTAAGAATTTTACCATCTCGCTGAAGTTAATATGTTGAGCTAGATTTACGTTATTTGGTATGCCTTTCCTTATAAAGTAATTGATAGCCATACTTTTAGAGACATTTAGTATAAGCCGATTGCGTTGGCACCAGGCGCTAAATTCATTCATAATACTACTCACTATGGATTCCATTTCTTGTGGAGTATCAGCTGCTACAGTGATAGTGGTGTCATCCGCAAACATTGTGACTAATCCGCTACTAATATGATCAGGTAAGTCATTTATATACATTAGAAAGAGTAGGGGGCCCAGGACAGAGCCTTGGGGAACCCCTAGTTTGACATCGTGCTCCTTAGACCTGATTCCATTAACATCTATAATCATATTTCGCCCCTCCATATACGACTTAATCCAGTTCAGAATATTTACTGGAAGTTCTATATTGGACAGTTTATCAATTAGAAATTTTGTGCATATTGTGTCAAATGCCTTTGATAGGTCAAAAAGTAATGAAACGACTAGTTTACCATTGTCCAAACTCTCAAAAATATAATTTAGCATTTGACATGTTGCTGTTTCGGTAGATCTATTTGCCCTAAATCCGTGTTGAGTTATACACAATATGTTGTTGGACTCAAGGTAGGTTGTCAAGCGATTGCAAACAATTTTTTCAATAATTTGGATAGTGCGTTTAGCAATGATATTTGTCTGTAGTTTTCAATGTCATCAGTATTGCCCTTTTTATGTAGTGGTACAATTAGAGCAGTCTTAAATAGGTTTGGAAATTGGCCCTGAAATATTGATTGGTTTATCAGATAAACAAATGGTTGAATAATGATATCAATTATATGTAGTATTGATAAAACAGACAGTTCATCGATCCCAGATGTTTTTTTATTTTTTACTTGCGTTAAGGTTTCTAAGACTTCCTGTGCCGTAACAGGGTATGAATTAAACGGGGTTTGAAAGTTTTTTTAATCACTTTTGTGCACGGCAATGACAGATTTTCCCCAAAATGATTTAAGATGCTGTCTATGGCTGCACAGGAGAAGTGGTGTGCAAATGCGGTAGCGACTTCACTAGCATTTTTTATTTCTTGTGAGTTATGAGTTAAACATATGTCTTTTTTACAAGTAGTTCTGCCTAGTTTAGAATTGATAATATTCCAGGTCTCAATATAAACAAATTTAGCCGAAACCCAATTCCCTTAAAATTAGTAGCAGTATTTTAAATGTATTACTTCTATAGTGATTGTGTATAGCACGCTCGATGGTAGTTAGACTCCATGGTGAGCAAATCAGAATACATAGACATTTTTACCAATATTTCTACATATTATCTATCTTAACAGTATTCAGAATTGTATTTCTTGTATTCTCACCAGTGCCTGTGTTAACAGATATAAGCTTCTTCTTTAGCTTTTCTCGTTATCGATGAAACATATATTTCTAATATCAAACAACATGGGTCTTCCTTTACTAGTAAGTGTCGACATTTTTTTAGACGTACTTCGTATGGGTAACTATTGTGAATTCTGATGATTATTATAAAGCTTAATAGCATTTGTGATGAATGATGATATTTAAAATTGTTTCATCGAACATGTTTCTAAAAGGTTTAATTTTCGCTCAGAAATTATCATTTCTTTTCTCTCATATGTCTAGAATTGCTTCAAAGCTACAACTATGTAGAAAGGTGTCTTTCACAGTGCCAAAAGCAGCCTCTCTGATATTTATGGGCGCCCTACTCTAATAAATTAGGAAATTGTAACAGTCTGGCCCTTGTAATTAGTCTTATTACTGTTAATAAGCAGTTGCTTAAATTATATTGGACTTAATAAGGAAAAGGTTATCAGTCTCTTAATTTAAGTTAATTAGCTGAAAGTATATTGTCGTTTGTTTGGCAACGATTGAATTTTTCCGCATTTTTAATTGTTTGTAATTGTTCGCATTTTAGAAGGCTACTGTGTCGACTATAGTGATATCAAAGAGGATTTCAAAGAGTAAGCCTTTTATAAACTTAAATAGATTAGTAAACATTTTCTGATTTCTTGCAGATTGAAACCCTCACGAGTCAACAGTGTTGGTAAACCATTATCAAAAAAAATGTATATCAATATGTCGCCTAAATAAACGCAGAACAATTGAACATTTGGCTTTATGTTTTCACCATTGTAGCTAGAAAATAGGTGTTGAATCCCTCAAAAGTTGCGAGTCGTGGACGTGTTTCGCGCACGCAACCTCGGCCTCCGCATCTCCACTACAAAACTAAAATTGTGCGAATTTTTATATATTTGTGACCTGTAGACTAATTTTAATTAGGGAAAAAAAACGAAAATTTTCAGTATAAATTCAATTTTAGAACAAAATTATAATAAAATTATAGCTAAATATAAAAAATCCAGCTCGATAGATTGATGGTGCATTTCAAAACGAACATTTAAAAAAAGTTTGTGATAACTTTAACTTGAAGACCTGTAGACTGATTTGGGTGACACAGTGGGGCTTCGTCCCACTGTGCGTCCCGTCATCGCAAGGCTGAGACACGTTGTATTTATAGGAACTCTTTTCATTTTATTAGATGTAGAATTAGCTCTCAAAATTTTTTGTTTTATTTCTCGACATCCTATAAACTATTCAAGAATAATGGTACTTTCAATGTCTCTAATACCTCTCAATTATCTATCTAATGGGAAAAAATAAGTGGTTCTAATTATACAATAAATTGTCACTTTCACGCCGAGAGTAGGTATACCTTTAATGGAATGATAAAAAGGAGTAATTTATTAATGACTAATGCTATGCCCAATTCGTGTACCGTAAGCGGCATCGTACCTCGGAGACGAAGAACATGTCTTACCAGACGATGGAATTACGTTACTTACATTGTCGTCTTCAGCAGGGCATTGCCCGAAACATATTCACAGTAAGCAGTTATGGCAATGAGTTGAAGCGGGCAGCAAAATTTATATTTTACGTGACAAGGGTCAGACTTGCTTTGACTAAAATCATAACAGTTCAAAGCTGCAATGAATGCTGAAAATGTCAACGTTAAATGGTTGAGGAGTGGTAGAGAAAGATTATTTCTTGGAACTACCCATCTCAAAACTTATTTGTAGGTATGAATTCTTTTAAACTCGGCGGAAAGAGTGCTAATAATTTAACTACGGTTAATATTTAAAAAAATTAGGGAAAATACTTAAAACGGACAAAAAAATTAATAAATAAAAGAAACTTAAACAATGGTTTCTCTTAAAACTGAATTGCACTAAAATGTCAGCATTATGATAAAACGTTATAAATAGTATGTTGCATTAAAACAGCAACAGCAATACTTTATGAGCGCCCAATGGTTTTCTTTTTCATCATCACTTTGTAATTTTTTAATGCAAATCAGTTTTAAAAGAAAATTATTGTACAAACATTTTTTTATTCTATTTATTAAATTTATCTATATTTTACTTTTTAGTTTCCCGTCTGCCTCATTTTTTTATTCAAACGCCATCATTTCGTTTACTCTTGTCAAACTCTTTTTCTCTCATTTGATACACACATCAAGGGGGTTGTAAAGAAATAGGTAATCCGCCATATTGGATTTACCGGTATACTAATAATAAGAAACTAAGGACCAGAAATATACCGTTGAACATATTGAAATGAAATTTTGGTATTTTCTAAAATAGCCAAATATAGACATTCAGTATTCAGCTCTATGTTTTGATGGATCGTTTATGTTGTTAAATATAACGTACATGTTATGTTATGACTTTTGACTGATATTTTTCATATTTTAAATTGAATAAGTGTATTGTATGTTATAAAATAATTTTAATGACATTAACATTAAATGGTTTCTGTTATTTAAAATATCACTTTCGAATTATAACAAGTTGAAAATAAATTTAGTCCTAACATGTAAGTAATATTGATACTGATTGTGGAGAACTGAAATTCTCAGACAGGTCTGATTAAATAAATCAATACGAGACAGTGTCAAAACTCAATACAAGAAAAAACATTTTTTTTATTTGCACGTAAAAATAGACCATACCACAATATTCACAATTAAAAAAATTAAATAAATTTTTTAAAAAATCACGATTCGTTAAATTTTTTTAATAAAAATCGTTGATTTTTTATTTTTTCTTTAATCATGATTTTTTTCGAACCCTCAGTTCGGTCGTCAACGAAGGCAGACGCGTTTTTAAGTGAATCCCAAGAAATTCCGAAAAACTAGAGTAAACACGGTGTGAGACGCGCAAAAATGTGTTGAATTAAAGAGTGGAAAGTCCTACATTAGTTGATATATATTAACATAAATTTGGCTAATTCATATAGCTGATATTTGATATTTAACTATGAGATCACTAAAGGCGTATAAGGGCAGCTCGACAAAGGGTACAGACATCTGGCAACATAACTCGGATAAAAAGAAAATAAACACGTTGAATGTGACCAGGTCATAAACTCGTAAATTATCCACAAGTACGTGTACCTAAGACGACCGACCACCCTTCCCAAAGTGGCTAGCTAGTACGAAGGATGAAAGATAAGTGTTATTTCTATTTATTTCTAAGACATATTTATTAATACTTCACAGATGGGAAGAATGTTGTGATTCGGAAATCCATTGTTTCACATATACGCGAATGAATGAATTCTTCATGTGGAACGGGTACTTTTGTTTCAGAAATAATTTATTGACTATAAACTTTTTGTTTCTCGCTGCAGAGTTATTAGTTTTATATGGGGAATTTGTTTACTTGATTACCGGTTAAGGCAGGAGATTTTTATACATGGATTCGTCCCTTCTTGAAGTGGGTGATATAAAATAAGCAACGCCAGATGTGTGAATGAAACAGATAAGTTCTTGTTTATATAGCATTAGCATTGGCTTATTTATGTCTTTATTAAAATTTAAACAAGAATTGGAGATCAAAATAAAAAGATATTAAACATAATATATAGGTAATAAACATAATACACAGGTGATGAAATGGAAAAACTGCCCAAAATTGAAACCGATTGTTTCAAGGAAACGACATACAGGGTGAGCAACCTATTCCTTCGGACCTTTTTTCTTATAACGCGTAAAAAAAATGTTACAGCGAGATAGGGCCCTTCCCAGCAACTCCACCGTAAATAGATATTTACTTGTGGAGCGGTTAATAAATAAAAAAAATAAATTAATTTAAAAAAATTTAAAAAAGGGAAAAGGAAAAAAATACAAAAATAAAAGCTGCCAGATTCAGAGACACAAGAAGCAGAAAACTTTGAAGAAAAATAAGGAGATGACGATAAATGGAAACTTAAAAGAAGCATGGAAACTGAAAAGAAGCATGTCGCAAACAACTGCACCACACCCCAGCCGATGATGATAAATGGAAACTTAAAAGAAGCATCTCTCAAACACCTACACTTCCCATCCTATATTCCCACCTCATGCGTCGTGCGGCTCTCGCTGCTGACAACAAGCATGTCCAATGTCCAACCCGGCGTATGCAGCTGGTCCGGCGGTATATAAAACATCCGAAATTTGGTTCCGGCACGCGGTTTGGCCGTCCGTAGGGCGTATTTGACGGAGGACCAAGTTGCGTGTTGGAACGAACCTCCATGGATGCCCGGAATTGGCAGCAATGCCCACCATACGCTGGAAAATCAATCAATCAATCAAATCATGATTTTTTTCGAACCCTAAATTTGATCAATAAATAAAAGAGCTATGCATTATTTAAGTTAATTTTTTTTATGTTTTGTAATTAAACAAAATATGTCTAAAACTTAGGTCTAACTATATTATTTGTAAAAAAAAACTGCACATGCGGTGATTCTGTGTTTGCTCACTGTACGTTACATTTTGGAATTAACGATTGATCTTTGACAACTTAAACTGATCAGTCAGAAGGCAATCTGCTGAACGTGATACCTTTGCATCACTTAAAGTGATGGTTGACCAATGAAATGGCTTATCTAAATTAGCATGTCGAATTAAGAAGATGTAATTTTTCTCACTAAGAGTTAGTTCCTGTAAGAATTATAAGGTCCTTTGTCAAATTCTTAAAATAAGTATTTGAATAGTTGTTCAAAGTTACGAGGTAGTTACCTCATAACAGCGTCTTAAAAATGGTGAAGTAAAAATGTTGAGCGGATGTTGAAATAGAAAGGAATATTAGTATCCAATAAAATACCAATAAAACACAACCAGACTTGTCTTATAAAGTTCAAATGTTACAAACATTATAGCCCATAAATCAACATCATCGTTACTTTAAAAAAGTGCAGTTAATAGGACTTACATTTCTGCAAATGCTTAACTCTAAACTATATGCATATATGTAAACTTAGGTCGGTGACATTTTGTATCATATGATAACGTAATGGATATTATTCTACTGTATGTCTAATTAATAAAAATTATATTATTACATTCTTCACTATAGCAAATAATCTTAAGATAACCTAGAATCGGAATTTATTAAGACAACATCATTATTTATTTATTTATTTATTTATTTATGAACACAGCACTTCTAAAGCCTCTTTTGAACAAGAAATCACTGGGGATGAAATGACGTGTGAATTTATTCACTCATAGAGTGTTGATGTCTGTGGAAAATTTCAGAGCTTCAAGTGAATGGAAGATATCTCATTTTCAAGTTCTTCACGATATAACTTCGTAAGAGAACTCTACGCACGTTGTTACTAATACGACATTATACTTACCAGCTGACTACATTGTTTACATCGAAAAAATTGTACCAAGTCAAGTTTGGTGATAGCCCGCTAATATACAATTTTACGCGAATCAGAAAGCATAATGAACCTATTCGCATAAAACACGAATTACCATACTAGGTGTTGTTCATCTTTAGGTAACATATCTAACCACACCCCATTCTCTAACTATAAAAACTCAAAAACCAATTTTCGATCCTTGGCTATCCTTTCATCGTTTCTTTTGGATATTTTTTGGCGGTCTTGTCTCTCTAAATTCTCTCTTTTAATTACATTTTTTTAATATTGTTGCGTTTATTCACTTTTTAGGAAACACCCTGTATGAATCCGTGGGTTCTAAATAATTTCAACAAGAGATAAACACCACTAACACTTTATTTGATAATTTACTGACTATACAATACTTGAAAATACACTTTGTTTACTTTAACCTCACGTTTTCCACTTTCCAACTTGCTCACTTTTATAAACTGCTCTTTAATAAACTTCCCCTTCCGCGCTGGTAATCGCACCTTATATATTCCGAATTTGACTCTCTAGATCCATGTAGAAGCAATCAAGAATCTTCTCCAACCACATTCCAGAAAAGTCCTTGGCTCTTTCTAGAGTCTTTCCAGTCACTATCAGTAGGCATAGGCGTATCATCTCCAGTTCCAAGGGGGTGTAATTCATAACAATATTAAAACTGTAAACATTTTAAATAATAAATTGTGCAGTCTGACGTCTGGCATAGCCGCTAGTTCTTGTTGAATTGCTTGGAATCGGGTATTTGGTTAATAAATGGTAAATATATTTTTTTACTTTATACAATTTTAGTATTGAAAATACTACTAGGCGCATGATATAGAACCCATCTTACGAAAAACGTATCGAGAGCGACAGATTCTGTCGAGGTCGCTGCGCCGGCCTTGTAACCGTACCGTTCACTCAAGGCCATGCTATTAGGGATGTCACGTTTCAATAACATTCCAAGCAGTATCTCGAAACTAAAATATAAACATAAACACTCCTAAACTTAATGGTCTCTTGTAATACATGCCGACACTGCCATATTGTATGTCACTTAGTTTGCATAACTTGCGTTATTTCTTACAGAACATCGCCACTTTCAAATTAACATTAAAAAACAAAATAACCCAATAAAACATGGACTAGCTTAATTCGATCGTATGGGCAAATATATCTAAAATTATGTAAATAAAATTATCAAACACATCTAACTATGACATAAAAAAGTACAGTAGAAAAGCACTATACAGGGTGTTCTACAAGCTTTATGACAAAATCTGACATGATAGCTGAGTTAATCTAAAAAAAAAAATATCAATGAACATGGGTCCAATTACAATGAACCCAAGTGGTATTATTTAATTTGATAAGTATTTAATTTTTTTAAATTTTATCACTAATCGCTAATGGTACCTAATGCAAATGCTGAAAATACCTATCATCCTAGCCATCCATCCTTGGACTCCAAGAGCAGTATAGTTGCACCTGGTATTTTCAATACGCTTAAGGTACTTGCGAAAGATGCAAGATCTGTGAATTTTTTTTATTAACTGACTGAACCGATGGGTTTGTCAAAAGAGTATGATTTAACTCTAAATAAAAGTGATTTAAAAAAGAGTTTCTGTTATTTGCAGAGACAGGATCTCCTGAAAAAACTTTTTTTTTTCTATATAATGATTTTTTTAATAAAGATATTCTGCGAGAACAATTACGAAACATTCTCCGTATCATCTTTAAGAGCCTTCCTGTAGCATATTTTTTTATCAAAGTGATTGAAGAGGTACGACACGGTAAAAAAAAATTATTGATTTTTTCCCAGTTTAACAACTGATGATTGGGAGTATTCATACAAATAATTAACTGCATAATTACATCATGGTTATAATAAAAAAATTATACTGAATTTTGAAAAAAAAAAACAATGATTTATTAATCATTAAATACTACACGGTGAACAGAAAATTAAGAATATTGTAAAAGGTACACTTGAGTGCGTCCCTACAATTTTTTCTCCACGTTGTATGCTTTTGCTTAGCCCCAGATGTTCAGAGTATCTTATCGTATTATTATCGTATTTTTGTTTTTTCTAATTTTGGAATTTAGATGCAATTAATTCTCATTTTGTACTTATGGCGAAGGCGCGGGTGTCAAAGCCAACACCATTCTTAATCTTTAACTTTTAATAAAACAACTGATGGTATTGAACACTAATTGTGAAAGTATGACTTGCACTTGGCCAGTTTTTATTATTTAAAATATCTAGTTGTTTATACAGGATGAGTCACTAGCGCGTGCACAGTCAAATATTTTCTCAACCGTTTGAAATTTCAAAAAATGTCTCGGATAGAAATTGTAGGATATCGAGAGCAGATTTCAAAATTATTCCTAAATGTACAGGGTGTTTCAATTAGCGGTAGCAAGCTATGTGAATTTTTTTAAAGGAACGTCCAACATTCAACATTTGTTTATATATTGATATTTGATTACTAATTCTCTCTCCAGACATATAGCCAGACATATATTTTGGAATTACTTTGCGGCGTTGTTACGTTATTCCACTTCTTCACTCTCTCAAAGTTCTACAGGGTGCTCTCCACGATTGTTCAAATTTTTATATTCTTAAACTGTCTTAATTAAATTTTTCCAAATGGAACACCCTGTATGTCTTGACTTAAAATGTTTCAACAATCAATTACCTACACGCTGCATTCCATAGTGAAAACTTTTCTTCGATATGAATTTCTCAAAAACCGCGAAAGAAAAGTGGTGGCTATGAGGTATTGTTATTGAACCAAGTAAAACGATCCATTTGAAAAAATATCCAATTTACTATAAAAGTAAATTCAGACAAAAATCCCATGAAAAAATAATATTTAAACCAGTAAAAAGACTTCTAAACACCTTTGGCACCATATTAAATCGAAATCTACGTTTTCGGAGATACAACGAATTTAATTTTTGAAGATCACAGAAAATTATTTTTATAAAAAGACAACAAAGGGGCGTAAATAAAGCAGAAAACAAACGAATTTTTCGAAAGTACCACGAATTTGGTGGTTCACAGGTCGAAATCCTCAGTCAGGATGTAGCGAGTAGCTATTTTAAACGTCAAAATTTAGGAAAAAATCGATGGGATGGTTTTTACAATAAAAACCAAAATCCTCATTTAATATTCCTCAAAGGGTTGGAGCATAATCCTTATACAAAACCCCTAAAACGTACAGAAAAATAATCAATGAATTCAAAGTCGGAGGGTCGATTCCGACGAACCCAAGTTGCTTTTTGTCCCGGCTCAGGCGGACAGCGCCATACTAATCGCTCGAAGGCGAGTCGACGGGAAAAAGTATATTTGGGTTCGATGTCGTTAGTACGTTTATAAAAGCAGGAAAACCATCGAACTCATATAGATAGCTTCTTTAAGCATCCTGACAATCATTTCGATAATTTTAGTGCAAAATTCAAAGTGAATAATTTTCAAAGTTCCGCATACATTTTACCAATATTACTAATTGGAAGTCTGAGTCTTTTTGTACAGTCGATTGTCATAGTTCTCTCGACGCTGGATGAGTTACACTCCTACGGAAGGTAACGGTTTGCCGAGTGGTGGTGCTCTTTGATGTTTGCCTTATACACATTATAGCTAAGTATTGAATATTTATATTTTTTACATTTTATGAACTATTTCAATAAATGAAAATATATTTTGAATTCGATTTCTTATTGATCCACAATTATAAGATTTGTGACCGACGTGCGATTCTGTGGCGTGAGTCGGACAATTACTTTTCGCGGGTCACCTTTGATCCCGCCAAGTCTGTGTACTTGTCCGAATACTCATAGAATCCATCGGCGGTCTTAATTATTAAGAAGTGTTTCTGAGAAAGTGCTAATTAAGATAAGATATATTCATTAAAAGTGAACCGCCCGACATAAGATTTCGACGGAGAGAGCAGACTGTAGCAACCACAGTAAGTATAGTTGTGTCTATTTTCGTCTTGGGGAGTCTGAAGGGTAACTTGAATCCCCCTTGTGAGTACAGTTGATCAGTATCGTAGCGCGCGCCAATATTCTTGACTAAAGATGACGGTCTCAGATGATTAGGGGTCGAGCTTGAGCTCTTTGCCCCAATCATCGCTGTAGACCTGGACCGGCCTCGTAAGGGGTGGGCCTGCTTTTTCGCCTATCCCCCCCGCAAATGCGGACGGTATAGGCGATGTTAGCAAACCTCCCCTGGTCCTGGCTGTTGGACCCTGCCAGCTGGGTCGTTTCTTCTGGCGCTCTTCTGTCTTGGTCCTCTTTCTTCGCTGGCATGTATAGGCTCCCGGGAGCGTCTTTCGTCTGTCGTGAGAGGGAACGGCTGTTACCGAGCCCTCTCGGAGTTTGAAAGGGATTTGGGGGTGTTGACTAGTCGGAAGCCCAGGGTGCCAATTGGCATCATGTGCTCCGATTTCGTCGGAAGGAAGTGTGAACTGTGTAGTTCAGGATTGTGTTCGGCCAGAGACGCTTTCTTAGCGTCAGTAGCCGGCACGGGATAGGGTAAGGGTACCGAGCTGGTTGTTTGCTTGGTACCCTCAGGATCGGGTAATTCGATGTTTTTGGTCATTGTCTCCTTGCGGTTTGGCTTGCAGATCGCGCTGAAACAGATAAAGGGTTAGTTATACTTACCCATTATCCAGGATCTGGAGCTTCGGCCTCTTGTGCCTCGGAGCGTCGTTGGGGTCATAGTCAGTCGCCTGTCTGACCAGCGGATTCCCATGCTCTGCTGCACGGGCGTATAGGTTCTTCGCTCTGTCCCGGATGACTTCAGTTACTGGGGTGTATTCCAGATCTCTGAAGATGTCGACGTTTCTGACAAACCATGGTGCATCCACGGCGCACCGAAGTGCGACGTTTTCCACGGCTTGTATCCTCTTCAGATGGGTGGCTGCTTGGTATCCCCAGGCAACGGAGGCGTAGGTCAGAATAGGTGCAATGAGGGTCCTGATAAGCGTGAGCTTGTTCCTCAGGTTGAGTTGGCTCTGTCTACCTATCATAGGGTAAAGTAGAGTTCTCCTCGTCCTCGCTTTCTGTATTATCGCTTCCGTGTTCTGTCTCCACGTCAGGCTTCGATCCATGATAACGCCAAGGTACTTGACGGTATCGTGCCATTGAATGTTCTCGCCGTTCAAGGAGACGTGTCCTGTGGGAGATTGCTTCCTGACTCTCTTGAAGAGGATGGCTTTGCTCTTCTCCGCGTTGATTTTGACTTTCCACTTGTTGCACCACTCTTCCAGAAGGGATGCTGCTTCCTGGAGGTTGCGGGTGGCAAGTCTTGCACTCCATGATCTTGCGATTATGGCCGCGTCATCTGCGTAGAGCGCCAAAGAGGTCCTTGCGGTTCTTGGCATGTCGGAGGTGTAGATGGTGAACAGGTGGGGAGAGAGTACCGATCCCTGCGGTACACCTGCTTCCATGGGCCTGTAGTTTGACAGTTTGTCGGCAATCTTCACACGGAGTTGCCTCTGATGAAGGTAGAATCTCACAAGCTTGACTATGGCGACAGGGTAACCCATCGACAACATCTTCGCCAGGAGACCTTCATGCCAAACCCTGTCGAAGGCCTTGGCTACATCTAAGAAGATCGCTCCTGTGACTTGACGGTGGTTGAAACCCTCCGTGATGTGCTCCGTTAAACGAAGTACTTGGAGCTCAGTGGAATGTTCTGTTCGGTAGGCGAACTGCTCATCTGGGATGATCTGGAGCTCATCGGTCAGGGTTTTAAGTCTCTTCAGGATGGTCCTCTCTGCTACTTTACTCATCGCAGGTAGGAGACTGATGGGCCCGTAATTTGAAGGAAAGGTTAGATTCTTACCTGGTTTGGGAATCATGATGACGTCAGCTTTCTTCCACTTGGTGGGGAAATAACGTAGTCTCAAGATGGCATTGATGATGTTAACCATTGCTGCTATTCCTTTGAGGGGTAGTTTCTTGAGTACTATGTTTCCTATTCCGTCGCACCCCGGCGCTTAGCGGCGACACGGTTCCGGCCTAAATTATATGAAATCCTTGTCGTGTTCTTCAGACCAAACGATAGTAGGTTCATCCTACAGTATCACCAGGTAAGTAATTGATTGTTGAAACATTTTAGGTAGATATACGGGGATATATAATATTATTGAATGAGGATAGTTGCGTGTCGAATTGTTCCGTAGATGTCTGTACAACTTGGCTCCCAATGTTAAAAGAAGAACTTCACAAACTTAACATTGTATAAAAACTAAAAAACTGTTAACTGTATCAACAGTTCTATGTAAATAGTAAGTATCTATGGATATTGAATATAACAAACATTCTTAGAGCTGTGTATTTGTCATACACAGCAAAAAAGATTTTTCAAAAAAGCCTTGAAAAAGGAAACAGATCAGATTTACAAAACGTCGGCGAAATATTTAATTTCAAGTTTTTATACTTATTTGTGTTGTTTATTTAAAAAAACCAACCTCTAACTGATCCTTTGACGTAAACGTCACAGGCGTAGAGGTTATTTACCAGTATCATACTGATTAATTGTGATATATTTTGTAGATTCCCCTAGCACCGCTTAAAAAGAAAACATACATGTGGCAGGAAGTCACAAAGAATTGAAGAAGGAAAAAGAAAATTAAGATAATGCCACAAATAACATTTAGACAACACTGTAGATTAAAAAATAATTTTGAAACATGGCAGCAAATAATAATAATTTGTATTTAAGTTTATCAAGGCTCCTCGCCAGAGATCGATATTTGGTATGCAAGTTCACTTCACTAGTATACAAACACAATCGCATACTATTAATCTGTACCAATTTCAGTAAATACCAACTAAGTTAAGCAATGATTCCATTACGTCATTACCATGTTAATTAAGATCGTAAGAAGAGTAGAAACTTTAAATTCTTCTAAAGGCACATTCCAATACAATTTTACTTTGTTAATTATTTACATTTTTCGAGGGATAGGCTACATCACATCAGACGTTCGTTAAAATTATATGACTGTGAAGTTATAAAAAATTTAATTGTTTTTCACACATTTAATACCGTACCGCACAATACACATTTTGCTTGCAATACGTTTCCACGCAATATCAATTAACACAAATCTCATAGAACAGTAGTTGTTGAATTACTTGGTCAATATTAAAAACACGAACATAATAGTGCTATTGTAGTAACTCTTAAAACTTGCTAAAAAATGATGGCCAGTGAAAATTTGTTTCATTAGCACTCACTATTTTTCTACAGGTTGTCATCGATATACTTCACCAAATAGCGTCCAATAGCGTCTTGCAATTATTAATTGATTTAAGAGAAAAAAAGTCGTAGAATACTTATTTTTTTACTAATATACTTCATATAAGCTGGTCAAATATCCATACTGTATGGGATCAGTACTATACACGCAAATACAAGAAATATTGTACATTTATTAATTGATCGATTGATTTGCCAGCGTAAGGTGGGCATTGCTGCCGATTCCGGGCATCCATGGAGGTTCGTTCAAACAAGCAGCTTTGGTCGTCCGTCGAACACGCCCAACGGACGGCCAAACCGCGTGCTGGAATCAAATCTCAGATGTTTTATATACCGCCGGACCGGCTGCATACGCGGGGTTGGACATTGGACATGCTTGTTGTCAGCAGCGAGAGCCGCATGACGCATGGGGTGGGAATATAGGATGGGAAGTGTAGGTGTTTGTCAGATGCGTCTTTTAAGTGTCCATGCTTCCATTAAATTTCCATCCGTCATCATCGGTTGGGGCGTGCAGGTGTTTGCGAGATGCTTCTTTTCAGTTTCCATGCTTCTTTTAAGTTTCCATCTATCGTCATCTCCTTATTTTTCTTCTTCTAAGTGTTCTGTTTCTGAATCTGGCAGCTTTCATTTTTTTTTTTTTTATTTATTAACCGTTCCACAGGTAAATATCCATTTACAGTGGAGTTGCTGGGCAGGGCCCTATCTCGCGGTTACAATATTTTTTTGCGGGTTATGAGAAAAAAAAGTCCGAAGGGATAGTTTGCTCACCCTGTATGTCGTTTCTTTGAGACAATCGGTTTCAATTTCCGCCTTCCAAATTAATAATAAAACAAAATAATAAAAATAAATTAAAAAACTAAAATATTATGTTTTGAATCAATACATCGAGCTGATAAATAGATCAGAATAAAATATATCATTTAAGTCAGATAAAATAAATTAAATTAATGTATATCTTATCTGTATTTCTGTAGCGTGTTGTGATTGCTGTTTTATTTTATTTCCTTTCCTTTTCTTTCTTGGGTTGAGTTGATTATGTCAATTTAAAAACTTTCCACTGTATACAATTTAGGCCACAACACAGCTATATTGCTTTGTAAACATATGTGCCTCATTTTGACTCTGACTATGCTATTATTTATTGCCCATGAACCACTTAAAAAGTATCTTGTTGGGTCGTCTAGGGTGTACGTAGGGAGACTGCACTTCACTTGAGCTTGTTTGCTTTGCTTGATTTAATATTATTAGGAAATTTTGTAATTGTTAATTCCATATGAACTCTGTTTTTCTATTGAGGTGCTTCATTTCACGCAGAATTTCTTAATCTACCGGTGGCTGAAATTTTTTCCAGTTTAACGGGGTTTTTACCGCTTTTTGCGTTTGTTTTCGTACCCATAACGTTGCGGCTATTATTTATTTATTTATTTCTGTCAGTGAAGTAATAAAGTTTGTTGAAACCTTTCTAAAAGTGATAATGCAAGACGAAGAAATTCCACAAATTCTCGCCCAAAAGGCCGCAGAAGCAAATGAGTCACTGTTACCAAAAAAATTGCGATCATTGTATGAGAAAAAATACGAAAAATTTCAACAATGGATTAACAGAAACTCTGCAACTGTCAGTGAGACAGTTCTGATGGTTTATTTTCACGAACTGGCATGTACCTATTATTGCAATTTTCAACGTTTTGTGTTTTTTGATAAATTGTTGTCTTTATATACTTCTTATTTTTTATAGTTGGAAACATTCTGCCCGAACACATTATGGTCAAAATACTCAATGCTGAAGGCAACACTTCAGTGAATAGAAATACAAGAAATATTGTACATGCAAAAAAAAAATTGCATGACATTTGAAATACGTATTTTCTCTACCTTAAAGTTCGTTGTGCTTTTATAAGTAATTGCTTAAAGTAGTGTAATGATATTAAGCAAAAAAATGGTCAAACCTGGACATTCGAAACAACAAAGGTCTGATTGTCCCACGATG
Organism: Stenurella melanura; assembly: GCA_963583905.1. Lineage (NCBI taxonomy): Eukaryota > Metazoa > Arthropoda > Insecta > Coleoptera > Cerambycidae > Stenurella > Stenurella melanura. The sequence continues at coordinate 42,677,323 of OY757313.1, read as the reverse complement.
CTTGTTACCCTCCCCCCTGTACGCTCTGAAAATTCCATGAGGATACAGCGTTGGGTTTGGGGGAGGGGGTTGGAAAGGGTCGGAATGTGCTTTTTTCTCTTTTGTCAAATACCTCAAAAAGTATGAGGTTTAGAGCAAAGATATCTCTATATAAAATCAAAGTACATTAAATTTCCCACCCAAAAGGTCTGTTCATTTTTTTTGTAACCCTAACCGTTTCTGAGATATAGGGAGCGGAAAATGGAATAAAAGATAAATTTTTGCGAAAATCGTGGGTAAATTGGTCGATTGGTTATTGCGTAAATAGGTACACAGTTACATTTTCGGTCAAACTGCAATGTACTTACTTGAAGGGGCGAATGGGGGATGGGGGGGATTTTTTTACATACGTTCGATGTAAAGAGATCAGAGGTTCCAGTCACGGCTTGTTTATTAAAACGAAAAGTGAATTGAATGAGTACGTAGTGATGGGTTCTTTGAAGAATGTAGAGGCTCTAGGTATGAGGGAACTCACAAAGGGAAGGGGAGAGGAGCGTTGTAGGGTGAGAAGGGGAATTCGTTTGTGTGCGTCTCTTCTCCGCTGTCCCAATCAATTATTGCCGATCCCTTGGAAGACACTGTCGCTCGTTTGTGTAATTTACGTCGAAAACGGTCGTGAGATGAGTAAATGTGCGTTAAGCTAATAAAACTGACAGAGAGGGGAATAAAAACAATTATTGCGTGCAGTGAGATAAAGCAGGATGGTGTAAAAGATAAGTTTGTAAATAACTCAGTTCGTGAAGTGCATTCCGAGTGTCGCAAATGGGACACCCGCAACCCAAAACCTCCACCTTGCGCATCCACTGAACCTCAGCAACGTCTTTCACGTGGACCAGCATTTGACTTCAAATCGCTGTGCTTGTTGTGTGGCCAACGATGTGTTAATGTTTCCAAATGTAGAAATCCATTCAAACAGGAATGGAGTGAGGTTAAGACTGTGAAAACCTTACAATTTATGATACGTTTTGGAAGTGTTAGAGAAGATGAGTGGGGGTGAGAAGTACTGACTCGCTTGAGTGGTATTATCGATCTGGTTGCTGGAGATGGGCGTTATCATACGTACTGCTGCACAACATTTCAGCACCTAAACAGCAGTAAACCAGAGGAACGTTTGGATAGAGGGGGGTGGGGGAGGGGGGGGTTAAGGGAAAGTCAGGAAAGGCATGAGGCCTTTTTAAAAGTTTTGCAATTATCTATCAGATAATGATGAATGTCAGTACTCTATGGCCGAATTGCAAGACATATTCAGCAATACAAACCCTGAAATTGAATGTTACAGTGACTACATCTAACTCAGCACTTTGGTGAAAGTGTATGTATTACAGAAATTCCTGGCAAAAGAGCAATATTGTGCTTAAACGGAGCAAGCGATAAAATTATCTCAGATTGGTGGTACTGGATGCGATTCTACCTCATTCATTTTTTGGGAGGGTAAAAACCTTCCTTTGTCAAAAATCAGGCGTGATAGAAACCTTAAAGAAATAATTGAAAGTTTCAACAATGCTGATGCCTCACCAGATTCAGTAGCTGAAGCAGGTGAAGCTTTGTTCTGTGCCCTCTATGGTTCTACAGACAAAAACTTGGATTCACTCCGCCACTAGTTGTACAAAAAAATAAATGCAAAGCAGCCAGTTCATACGCAATTTAATTTGGTTGCACTGCACTCTCTCCGAGTGTTCCACAAAGTTCAACAGTGGCGTGGAATTGACATGGACCCATTACAATGGGGCTGGAAGATCATGAGTGGAAATTTACGTCCAGTCACCACTTTCAAGGCAGCTGCACCTGATGACCTCTGCAGCTGCAGAGATGATTGCACGACCAAGGGCGAGTGTTTTAAAAATGCACTGAAGTGCTCAACCATATGTGCCAATTGTGCACGCCATGGTTGTTGAAACAGAGACATAGCTGATGAATAGTACCTGAAGATGACTTTTTTGTTACGGGTCAGCCTACTGAAATTGAACAGGAAATCGACCAAGAGGAATTTGACTCAAATACCGAGAAAGATGATATTTACTCACAAATGGACTTTTAGAGACTGTGATACCATGTTTATACTAAGCTACTTGTATTCCATAAATATTAATAAATAAAATTGGTTTTGTTTGATTTTTAAATTAATAAAATAAAATGCCCACTCTTTTGCTCCTGTTCAATCATTCACCCCCCCCCCTCACATATATCGCAATTACACCAAAAATGTAACTGTACACTGATAACGTAATAACCAATCAATCAAGAGGCCAAGGACAATAATTAAGAAGTCTATATCTCAGAAACGGTTAGGGTTACAAAAAAATCAAATGGACCTTTTTTGTAGGAAATTTAATGTACTTTGATTTTGTATAGGGACGTCCTTGCTCTAAACCTCATACCATTTGAGATATTTGAGAAAAAGAGAAAAAAAAACACATTCCGACCCATCGCCAGGGCTGCAGCAATTATCGAAAATGGTCGATCTTACAGGGATGTTTCTGATATGTTTGGTAAATCAAAATCGAGGATCCATCGTAATGTTGTACATTGAATGCAAACTGGAGAGAATGTGCGGCGACGAGACCAAGCCAGAAAACGCTCAACCACGGCTGTAGATGATCAATTTACAAGGTTGCATATATGCTCAAATAGGCGTCGAAAAACCATTAAAAAATGAAACGAACTGAAACTAAAGTGAATCTACAAAAGAAGACTCGAAGAAGTTGGTTTGAAGTCGTATGAGTCAAAAAAAGACCCAAAACTCCAGAGACCTCATCGAGTAGTACGACTAGCTCTTGCTCGAGAATACCAAAATTGGAATGACGATGAGTTGGTTCAAGTCTTGTTCACAGATGAGAGCCGCTTCCGAGTAAATTCGATTGACGCGTAGGAAAACAGTGTATCGACGTCTAGGAGAACAAAATGAACAATTCAATGTTATTCCTACCGTCTCTTCAAGTGACGGTTCAATTATGGTGTGGGGTGGGTGGGCATGCAGAGTTGCTGGTGATCGATGGCGTTACTTTAACTGCAGACAAGTACATACGAGATATTCTGCAAGAGCTTTCATCCCACATATCGGAGAAAACTTCGCCTCAATTCAAGACAATGTTCGCAAGCATACTGCGCATTGTGTAACTGACTTTTTAAACCGAGTGTAAATACCGAATGATTTGACCTGCATGTTCTCCGGACTTGAATACTATTGAACATATATGGAAAATGCTAGGCAGACGATTTAGATGAAAAATTCCTGCTGCCAAAACCACAGAAGGGGCGTGAGCTGCTCTAACTGAAGTATGGGAGAATTTGCCTCAAGATGATCGATACAAAATCAAAACATTGTTACAAAGGCGCCCGAATCCGTCCCTCACAAATCGTGAAATAGAGCTCTGCATCCGAATTCTGGTCATGATTTACGATCTATTGGAGTGACAAACGTATTCCATTCTGTCCTATAGGGAACGTCAACGTTATCAACATAATCACACTGTTTGATGTCTCTTCTAACAGAATAACAAAATTGCCTAGTAAAAAATAAATAAAAAGGAAGGTGTTTTACAAACACCTTGTACCCCCTTGTATCGGGTGACGTCGGCGTGGGATAGCTGGGGAGTTAATCTTCCTTCGGAATTTGTTCTGGATGACTTCAATAAAAAACTGGCTTTGAAATCGTACTAACAATTTAGTAAAAGAAAGAAATGATTTCGAAAAGTCACTGATCGTGTGTCTTGCTGATCTCTCAGTATATCAAGACGTTTATTTTAACATTCGTAAGGTTAGAACATTAAATATGTGTCAAGAGGGTGTGATCAATGAAATGCATTAGCCACATAACTTGAAACTTTTAAGGTCCTTAATGCATGAATGCAGCAAACATGCATAAAACAAGATCCAACGGGCTGACACAAGAATATCATTACGTGAATTAACGTTGGTATTTTTACAGTTTCAAAAGGAGGAATAAGTACAAATGTGGGTCACTATCGTACTATATATACGGTACTTTGCAGTGAGTCAAATACACAATGATAGTGGGGCCAAGAGTCCATTGCAAACAGGATTTCAGTAAAGCGAGGCAATACGAGTCTGAATTCCTTCTATTAACTATGGGATAAAGCATGGTATACATCTGGTAATACACCGTACTGGACTGGTTGTTTCAAAAGTTATAAATCATAAAATATTTGCTGCTGAATAATATGCTTTATTAAGAATTTGGTTTTGGTAGCAACCGATGTTTAACTTTGATGTGGACAATAATGGAATTATATGTTTCACTTATTGTTTTATTAACGCAATACTTATGTTGTAAAACTATATTCACCACAAAGTCACCAGACCTACTAATTTGTAAAAAGTTGTAAATCTGAAAACAAATAAACAAATATCCCCAGAGTTCAATGTCACATTAGGTATCCCCTAAGGTACTATCTTGGGTCCCCTTCTTCTAATTGTTTATAAACGATATTCACAACTACATAATCGACGGTGAAGTATTTAAATTTGCTCATGATACCTCCATCATAATGTCAAGTCCAGATGCAAGTGTCCTGTGCAAGTCCTGTGTGAGAATTAGTTAAAAAATCAATAACGTGCTCAACCAGTTTAATAACTACTGCCATAAAAACAAACTCTTCATATTTTATTCCAAGACAGTGGCAAATGAATTTCATAAATATTCGAAACCCGGAGTAATTACCTATAATTTTCAAATAGATAAACATTCAGTTACTATGCTATAATCAACTCCGTGATTAGCTACAATATAATGGTCTAGCAGTAGGGAGTAATATAATATTCTTAGACTAGAAAAGAATAATTCGACTCATGTTTATCTTAGAATACAGAGAATGATGTAGGCAAACGGATGACAAAATGTCAACATTTATTGGAATTTATCTACTTACATTTTTGAGTTACATGTACTCCAATAATGATCAATTGAAAAGTCAGTACATAATTACACCACTAGAAAAAAATTAAGATACCAGAATATATAAAGGGTCTAGCCAGTTTAGCATATGAAAAATGCACTGACGTCTGTTTATGCTTTAACCTTCTAATTATTGCTTGTTGCCTGAAGGATTCCTTCAATTAATGTCAGGTCTTTGCTTTCACATATAAGGAAGATATGGGGGTAACAACCCTTAACGACAACTATGACAGATATTCGAATGAATCCAACGCCAAAAAATAAATATCATTTAGCTCTATGCTATGTATTTTTTCCATAATTTTAGATCAATTTTTAGGGGTGTAAAACACAGAACTTTTTTTCCGAGGGTGGTTTTTATAATAACTACTAGAGATACAACAACCAAATATTTTCAAATGTACAATGTATAAGGCGCCTCAAAAAGGCGGTAGGTTATGAAATTTTACTTTTTAAAATGGAACATCCTGTATATATTGCTCTTTTGCTCTTTACCACTACAAACATAAGTACTTATATTGAATATTGTCTAAATGTTAGTTATGGCATTCTCTTCATTCTTAAATTGGATAGACTGTATATTGTTACTTGGAGCTCCCTGTACAGTAAACAAATTTGTCTGCCTCAATGCTTAGTTACGCTTACCCCTTCTAAATTAGCGCAATTGGAATAAAATACCAAATGCTCAGTGGTGTGTAGTAAAATTTACAAGTACTATTGAATAATTCTGTTTACTTTCATCATTTTTCGTAAGCAATTTTTCCGGTTGGCTTCGAAAATTTATTCACAAGGTTGTTTTAATAGTCAGAGAGCTGCCTATATGTTTTTGTGACAGGTAATGGGACTGTCTGCTGACCATAAAATATCATTGTTGGTAGTGCCCCAAGTCGACTAGTCAGGGTTTTCGAATTTCTACGTGGCAACTTCCCGGGGAGGGGCCTTTGAAGTACAGTCAGTTTGTGACAGGTCCGGTAACTGTCTGCCGTTTTGATATATCGGTAGTTATAATCCTGGACATACTTGCTGCAAAGTTTGACCCTCGCAAGTGGTTGCGATCCAGAGATATGCCCGAAAAAACATCATTTTGGATTTTTGCCTAATACGGCTGTTACATGAATGAGGTGACAGGTTCGGTAACTGCTCAAAATCTTGTTAGCTGTCTTGAGGCTCACAAGAGGGATGGTAAAAAACGTTGGGCAGACGCGCAAGTGGTTTTGGGTAACTATGAAAAGACCGAAATTTCACAAAATTCTGCAATTTTTGTTAAACATTGAAAAATATGCAATAAAAATGTCTGCTGTTTTTTTTCATACACCTAGATGTATTACACACAAGAAAACCATACATCAGAAATTTTTATTCGCATAAAAATTTGTTATTCTAAAAAAACGAAAAAACATTTTTGGCGCCAGATTTGAAGTCTTCCTTATCTATGGATAACTCAATAAAACGATATATATAGAACTAGTTTACACACAGCTCTCCGACTATAAGCTCTGCATTGAATACATGCTAAATATTCATTAAACGAATACTTTCTTCCGCGGTTTCGTTGTGTATAAATAGTACTAAAATGTATTCTTCCACGTAAAGACAAAAATGTGTATGTATATTATATACCTACTTGTATGAAAGAGACATGATATATTTTAATCCCAAAATAGTGTTACAATCTTTCTTTGGAAAATTATGGTTGTATGACCTTTACTTTATATGCTTTACTTGAGCGGTTATTAAAATTTAGTAACTAATAATAAAACACTAAGTAATACATAGATAAGAACTAAGGATCAAGGTTTTTGTCATTATAATTAAAATATCAAATTAATACAGCGCAAAATATTAAACTGGCTAAAGAATGCGTTTAAATCTCAATTTAATAGAAAGGAGAAATTGGTTGACATTGGAAACACTACAGACTGTGATTAAAAAATTAGAGAACACTTCAGAATAAAAACGTCGCCAATATTAGCCGAGAAAATCAAGTGAATTTTAAAAAATAAAAGTGTTGCAATTCGATATATAAAACACCTGCCAGGAGAACGTCAAGCTTTCTCACTTGGATTTTATAAAAAATTGAAATCTTGAAAATAATGGAAACATTGAAGTTTTCTAAAATTTGAACAATTTTTAAGCCAAAAGTATTGTTGGCATCGGCGCCTACTATATTAAGATTTCTTATAATGAATTATGAAGCCGATTGTTAAAATGCGATTTTCTCGAAAACGGTTAATTTCTAAGACTAATGACAAGTATACTATTTTTCAACAAAATGAGATAGGTTTAGGATTTCTTAATAAAACTAGCAATAACGTTATGGGTAAAAAAAGTTAAGACCACATTTACACCTTAAACATTGCTTATGTGGCGCCCTCTAGGATCTACAAAAAATGGGAGCAGATTCGAATTTTTGATCTAAAAAAACAACCATTCACCAATTTCCATAACAATATTTGAAAATCTTGTAAAGTTATGTGAGACGGAGAACCGAGCTCGGTCGGCGACGAAGGCAGACGGGTTTTAAGTGTCTCCTACAAAATCTCGAACAAAATCGGTTAAAATTGTGAGAAATCGTGCGAAATTGTGTTGAATTAAAGCGTGGACAATTCTACATTGATATAAATTAGCATAAGTCTGGCTATTTCATATAGCTGATATTTGATATTCGATTATAGCATCATTACACAAACAACTCGAGAAAAGAATAAAACGTCTGGTAATATAACTTTACAAGAAGTAAACACGTGCAATCGGACCAAGCGAACCCAGTGCTAGATACCAAAGGGGGTCATGTCATAAACCCATAAACAACAAACTAAGTGAGGGATATATGAAATGAAGTGCAAGAAATCAAATTCAAGAAGGGAGGAAAAGCCAGCAACCGCAAACCAGGCGATCACATAAAACTAAACTACATTAATTTAATTTATTAACTCTATTAACTTTACTAATCTAACTCAAAATCTAATTTTAAATAGTCGAGAGCCGGATAGAAATCAAAATGGTTGGTGTATGCTGGATATACAGGGCGTTTCAAATGTTGTCCTAGATATCTTTTTTTTGCTTTTGCAAATTTTATTTTTGTGTTTTGCAATACCTTGGCTGATCGGTATACAGGGTGTCTTCAAGTATTCTCTCGCGACCTTTTTGATTTTGCATATTTTATTGTTCTGTTTTGCATTACCTTGGCAGATCGGTATACAGGGTGTCTTCTAGGGGCTCTTCCTTGCACTTCCACTGCAGATGGCTGTCTACCTGTGGATTTTATGTCTTGGCAAGCGGGCGAGGTGGACGCACTGATGCGGAAACCACATCTGGACGCAAGCGGGCAGGAGGAGGCACACACTGCTAGACTCGGAAACAAGAAACAGAAGACTTAAAGAAGAATTAAAAGAAGCATGGAAACTTAAAAGAAGCATCCCACAAACACCTGCACTCCCCATCCTATATTCCTATCTCATGCGTCATGTGGCTCTTCTGCTGACAAAAGGCATGTCCAATGTCCAACCCAGCGTATGCAGCCGGTCCGGCGGTATATAAAACATCCAAGGTTTGGCTCCGGCACGGGGTAAGGCCGTTCCTTAGGCGTGTTCGGTGGACGACCGAGCTACGTGTTTGAACGAAACTCCAGATTTGGAGCAGAATGATGCTCTCCATATTTACATGCGCAGTTGTTTGCAGATAATGGACATATTTTTCCAAAATCATATCTTCGACTGGACACCCTATGATCGAATTTGGGACTTCTGATTCCTGACTATAAAGTATTCAAAATGTATGGTTTTGAACCACCTAAAAGTAGATCCCAATGGACTTATCTCAAATTCAATTCGCCTGTAAACTGTATTTTTTATTTTACATATTTTCTCTTATTATTCACCTATGTGGTAAATGCATTATTCATTTGTAACATATTCGTCCGACTCCTTGACTCCACTATATTTGAATAACTTTATTTCATGTCTGATGTCATGTCAATAATGTGATCATGTAAAACTAGACACTTCAAAACGAGCTTTAATCCAATGTTCCATTTTAAGAAGCCAATTTACATTTGTATATGGCATTCACGTTTTGTTTTCGGTTAGTTATCCTTGGAAAAATGACAAACCGTCCGCTTATATTGTCTCTATTTACATAGATATTTTTTTATGTTTTAAATAAAACACCTCATGTGGAACAAACTGTTATGTGTGATTTTGTCGGTGTCTGGTTGTATTATTATTTAAATTCGATACGAGTAAAAAACCCTCGCAATATTGCGTCGGTGTTGCCATTAGCAACAATTTAATTTCTGATTTATTATATTGTTAATGCAGGATACGTACTATAATTTTGAAAATTGGGAAAATAGTAAATATTTAAAAATCGGCATCATTATAGCGGTCATACGTACATAATTAATTTTACTAATTAATTAATTGTTTGAGAAGTAATGAAATACGGATGTTACAGGTGCCGAATTCGTGGCAGTTCAACGTAGATTTCTTAAATTACTGTGGTTCAAATCCGACGGTACCTATCCAGTGATTGGTTTTCCGCACAGTAACTTGCTTGAAAGATATTCTATGACTACTCTTGAGGTTAGGCGTACGTACTTTTCTCAAGTATTTTTGTTTAAATTACTACACAATGATTTTGACGCACCCGAAATAATTAGTAAGCTTAATTTTCACGTTCCCAGATTAACCTCTCGTAATCACCAAGTGTTCTATTTACCTACGCCGCGTACCAACGTACTAAATAATTCACCTTTATATACGATTTGCAGTACTTCTAACAAATTATGTAACGACTTCGATATTTTTAATTGCAGCCTTAGTGACATAAAACAAAATGTTCTAAATTAAATAACCAGTGAGTGTCTTTGTTTTTCTTAATTTGCTTTGAATCACATATGTGTATATATGTATATATAGTTTTTATATTTAAACATTTCCCATGTTATTTTTTTCTCTTTCTTCGTATCATTAGTTATTCATAGTTCGTACATTTAAGTAATTTTTTTTCTTCATTTTACGTTCTTTCTATGTTGTTGTATATTATGTAATTAATGCTTTGTATGCCTTTATTCCTGTTCTGTAATTGGGTATCTTACCTGTTGAACAGTGTATGCAATAAATAAATAAATAAATAAATAAATAAATAATGCATAGGTGTATAAAATTTGGAGTCAATACCTTAAACCGTTTCAGATAAAACGTGCGGACAGAAAAGTTACAGACATACCGACTGACAGACAGAAAAATTTGTTCGCTCAAATTTAAAACCTCGACGTTTCATGACATTCTAAACCTATTTCACAAAATTTTTTTTTTAAATGTTTGACGATTACCTACAATACTTCCAATCCACTACGTGAATGTGGAAGTAATTAAGCCCACCAAATGACAAATTTAACAATAAGTGTACGAGGGATTATATTTGATGACGTAGTACATTTATTTTAGCATGTGTTATAAAACCTTGAAAATGATATCCGATATTACAGAAACCTTAATTCGTAAAGTGAATATAATATATAATTATTCAACTTGTGTTGGCACTGGAGGTGCACTGACATCGTATAGTATAATGTCCCGCGGTTATTAAAAATTGATGAATCTTGCAGTTTATGACTTTTCACCATCTATAGCTCTTACATTATATAGTATGGAAATATTTTCATAATTTACTACATAGTCAAAGAGAGAAAATTCGTAGATTTGTCTCTATTTTTATTAAATTTAACACATCTAACACGGCATCTGTCAATGAACTTCTAGGACTAACACAGTTAATGCGCTGTGTAGAACACATACATTTTATAAAATGAATAGGCATCACCTGTATTGAATAATGATGTCATATAGTTCAACCCTTCTTGTGTTGTTTCACTTAGGGAAATGTTTTAATGTTTTCTTAACCGCTTCTCAAGTCGCCGAGGTAACTCCTTGAAAATCCAGAATGATTTTGTGTAAGGTAAAGAGAAACGAGGCCCTACAGTTTATAGTGGAGTCCGAACCACATCTTGGGGATAATTTTATAATTAAAATTATTTCGCGGTCAGCAGGGATTGAACCTGCTTCGCTAGGTATGCCAGAATGCAAGCTAGACGCGCTAAACCACTGAGCTACCGTCCCCGAGTTAAAAAACCGCTTCCCAAGAAATCATTTCTTTCACATCCAGATTTCCCATCCAAGTCTCTTTAAACGTTTGATTGATTGGCCAGCGTGCGGTAGGCATTTCCGGATAACCAATCTGGATATTACTTCCACATTCACGTAGTGGATTGGAAGTATAGTAATCGCAAAAAAATTTTCAATTTTTTTTCTTGAAGTAGGTTTAGAATGTTATGAAACGTCGAGATTTTAAATTTGTGCGAAAAAAAATTTCTGTCTGTCTGTCGGCCTGTCTATCTGTCTGTCGGTCTGTCTGTAACTTTTTTTGTTCGCACGTTTGCTCCGGAACGGTTTAAGATATTGACTTGAAATTTTGTACACGTATATATTATAACGAGATCTGAAACTGGATAGTTTTTTTGAAGATATCCGGTGAAGGGTTGGGGGTTAAATAGGGGTAAATAGGGAGAAATATGTAAAGCAAGCTGGTAAGAGTACCTACATAAACTTGAAATTTGATGTATTTACTACAAGCCAAGGCCCAAAAATTGTTCACAATATTTTTCAACCCCCCATCACCACTACTCCGTTATTAAAGGGGTTGATAAAATAAAATTGAGATATGCATTTGAAATTTGGTACACCTATGTAATATAACGCCATCTGGAACTGGTGTATATTTTGAGATGATTCCGTTGAAGGGTTGGGGTTAAATAGGGGTAAATAGAGGAAAATAAATATAGCAAGCTGGTAAGAGTATAGAAACTTGTAATTTTGTGTATGTACTAGAAGCCAAGGTCTGAGATTATTTATAATATTTTTCAACCCCCCAACCCCCACCCCCCTTATTTATTAAAAGGGTTTATAAAATAAAATTGAGATATTCACTTAAAATTTGGTACACGTATGTAAAATAACGACATCTGGAACTAGATTATATTTTGAGATGATTTCATTGAAGGGTTGGGGTTAAATCGTGTTAAATATGGTTAAATAGGGGAAAATAGGTAAAGCAAACTGGTATGAGTAGAGAAACTTGAAATTCGGTGTATGTACTAGAAACCAAGGCCTCAGATTTTTTTATAATATTTTTCAACCCCCCAACACCCCTACTCCATTATTAAAGGGGTTGATAAAATAAAATTGAGACACTCACTTGAAATTTGGTACCCGTACGTATTATAAAGACATCTGGAACTAGATCCCATTTTGAGATGATTCCGTTGAAGGGTTGTGGGTTAAATAGGGGTAGATAGGGGAAAATAAGTAAAGTAAGCTGGTAACAGTACAGAAATTTGGGATTAGGTGTATAAATTAGAAGCGAAAGCCTCATGTTTTTTATAATAGTTTCCATCCCCCCACCACCCTCTCCATTATTAAAAGAGTTGATGAATATAATTTAGATTTTCACTTGAACTTTGGTACATGTATGTATTATAACGATATCTGAAACTATATTATATTTTTACATGATTGCGTTTAAGGAGTGGGGATAAGTAGAGGTAAATAGGGAAAAATAGGTGAGGCATGCTGGTAAGAGCACAGAAACTTGAAATTCGGTGTATGTCCTAGGGGCCAAGGCCTCAGTTTTCTTAATAATATTTTTCAATCCCCCCACCCTTACCCCATTATTAAAGGGGTTGAGAAAATAAAATTGAGATATTCACTTGAAATTTGGTAGACGTATGTATTATAACGATATTCGGAACTAGATTACATTTCGGGATGATTCCGTTGTAGGGTTGGGGGTTAAATAGGAGTAAATAGGGGAAAATAAGCAAATCAAGCTAGTAAGAGTACAGAAATTTGCGATTTGGTGTATATACTAGATACCGAGGCCATAAATTTCTTTCTAATATTTTTCAAACCCCCAACACCTTCACTCCATTATTAATGGGATTATTAACATAAAATTGAGATATTCACTTGAAAGTTAGTGCCGCATCTGATTGAGATGATTCCGTTGAAGGAGTCGGAGGTGGTAGGTTGTGAATAGGGGAAAATAAGTAGTGTAAACTAGAAATTTAATTTTTAACGTATATGGTAGACAGCAACGCCTCAAATTTTTCTATGACATTTGCCCCAAATATTATTAAAATTCTATGATCAATAATTTCCACATACTAGAGTGCAAATCTAGTCAAGTTGTTTCCTTTAAAGTGACTTGGATGAAAAATCTGGATGTGGAAGTAGTGATTCCTTAGGCAGCGGTTTTTTATATACCGCCGGACCGGCTACGTACGCCGGATTAGATTTGGACATGCTTGTGGTCAGCAGCGAGAGTCACATGATGCATGTTGTAGGAATATATAATGGGAAGTGTAGGTGTTTGTTAGATGCTTCTTTTAAGTTTCCATCTACTGCTTATTCTTCTTCTAAGTCTTCTGTTTCTGAATCTAGCAGCGCGTATTTCCTTGATATTTCTTTAGCGTATTCCTTCTTTTGAGTTCTTCGTTCTGTAGTAGGGAGATGTATCACGTGTCATTTTTAGCTATTTTGTTGTATCCTTTGGCGAGCTTCCATTTTCGTTTGGCCATGTGTGGAGTAAGGTTTTTTTTATGATGTTCTTAATCTCATGTAGGTACACAGTATATATTGCGATTTTCTGCAGCCTTCCTCTTCTTTAGTTGCTCGTATTTATTGTGTGCTCACGGGTGATTTGTTCCGCATCAGCATTTTCCTCGTAGCTATTTTTATTTTTGAACTCATTACTGGCCAAATAAGTTCTCGCCCCCTTAATTGTTTTCCATTTCCCGTTGGTATTTCCTTTTTATTTTATTCTTACTGTAGTAGGAAAATGTTCCAAATGTTACTGTTGTACATATTTCCAGTCTCTAGTTTTCCATATGGTATTTTATGGGCTGTGTTGCTTTTTGTTCTCTTTCGCCAATCCTCTCTCTTATTTTCCTATCCACCACGATATAGTCTATTTAGGAGTTGGTATTTGCATCGCTCCATGTATTCAGGCAGATTTGGCTCTTGCTCCATGTGTTACATATTGTCCCATGGAAGAGCTGTATTAGCGGGCTTTAGCTTTTAGTGGTGGTAGTGGAGGATGTCGTAAAAAAATTGAGACCTTGACTTCTAGAATATAGATACACCAACTTCCAAGTTTCCGGACTCTTACTAGTTTGCTTTACTTATTTACCCCTATTTACCCTCCAACCCTTCTTTGGGACAAGTTCAAAATCTAGTTCCAGATCTTATTACAACACATATGTGAACCAAATTTTAGGTCAACATCTTAAATGGTGCGCACAAAACAGTTACAGACAGACCAACCAACAGCAGTTTGCTTCCGGTTAAATTTAAAATTTTCACATTTTAGCATATTCTAAACTTATAATGAAACATATTTGTTATAGGATTTTGCAAACAGCAGAAAAAAACTATCTATGAGAACTAGGAGAAAAACTATCTGTAAAAATATTAATGAAATCTTTGCATTCTTTCGATAACCTGAAATTTGGTTATGCTTTAGAAATTAAAATCCTAAAATGAATTTGTTTATTTCTTATTTGACAATTCTTATTGTAACACTATCCACATAAACCCCTACGGCTATACAGATTAAACTAGTACCTACATAACCCCCTACAGTCATGAAGATTCAGTTAAAAATGAAATATATTTACAGACAATTTTTCTTTTTAGTTCTCATAGATAGTTTTTTTCTGCTGTTTACAAAATCCTATAAAGAATATATTTCATTACAATTATAAGCAAACAAATAATAATTCATTTTAAACATTCTAAATTTATCTGAACAAGAAAAAAGGATTTTTTGCGACTACTTCCACTTCACGTGGATGTAAAAGAAAATATTTGTCGTACAGCACTTTGATGTTGTATTGATGCCATTCGGGTACTATTGAAACTAATGAAAATTTTCAATCAAGTTAATGATGATGCAGAGCTCGAGGCGCAACTTAATGCCATTTATTATCTTTGACCTGAAAGTTTTAAATTTCATTCGAGTTAAGCGGAGATTTTAAGATAACGAAAAAGTTATTTTGATGGTCAGACCACGAACCGATTTGTTTCGCGACCTCTCTCCTATATAATTTGCAACAGACACGTGATCTTGCCTGATCAACTTCGCAGAGTGGAATAACGATATTATAAACCTACTTTTTATGTTCCTCTCATCAAGATTAACACCGGTAGATTTAAATGGCCTCCAGAAGCATCATGAATCATGCTGTTCCATAATATAATAATCTAAGAAATTCATAAAATATACATAACTGCCCAACCTCATTAATGTTAAAATTACACTTATATTTTATTTGTTTACTTAGGTAAGATATGAATTAATAAGACAATAAACGGTAAGTACATAAATAACAATCAAGTTTTATATTTTATTAATTAAAGTAGAAATAAATCAATTGGCCAGGGGTCTGATGCAAAACAAGTATATCCAGTTGAAAATTATGCCATTCTGACATCGTTTTATTTTGTCTTGACCGCGTATTATGTAACAGCTCAACTGGATATACCTGGTGCCGACGTAACCAGATGCACCCAACCATTAGTCTTTATTTATTTGCAGAAAAATTTGAAAATCCTATAATAGTACATTCGCGACAACAAATTTAACGTGCATTTCATAATTATTGTAGGTATATATCCACCAATTGGTTTTCCACAAAGCGATTTACTTCAAATGTTTTCAATGCGTAGCCTATCTGAAAGACGCAACAAATTTGCCATACATTTTTTAAAAAAGGTGATTCACTATGATATTGACTGTAGTGAGATACTCCAGAGACTTAATTTCCATATTCCGAGAATAAATTCAAGACAAAACCAAACTTTCTACCTTGCTATAGCCCGGACTAATACTTTAAAGTTTTCACCAATCTACAGCATGTGCTCTAGCTATAACCACAGCCAGCGTGATATCGACATCTTTAATAGGAGATTTTGTCTAAATCATATATGCATTTTTTGTTCTCTCTTTTTATTGTAAATAAATTCAACTCTTTATTCTCTCTAATATTTATATTTTCTTTTGTTGTATAACTTTACTGAAATGCACGCTAGTATATTTAAGTAATTTTTTTATGATGTATGTTTGTTTCCCATCTTGTAAATGGTCTTGTACTGTTAGATGGTGTATCAATAAAATAAAAATAAAAATTATGTACAGCACCTCCCCCCCCCCCCCAAGCGCGGGTGCGTCCTGCTAAAGGGCCACCAACTCTGAGGTTTGTAAGCTGTGTTGAAAAAAAAATATATACAGAGTGTTCCTTAATGACGTGCTAATATTTCAGGGTGTGATTCCTTAGAAAAGTTCATATGAATATGTGCGCAATTTCTTGCTATAAGGTGTTAATTTTTTTTTACCGTAATTTTTTAATATCTCAGAAAGCACTTTATATATTATTTTCAATTTCGGTTTGTGTTAATAGGAAATAATACTAATAATACCACATATTTTAGTTAGAAAAGTTATTTTATCGCTTCACCAGTGGCGTCCCTACAAACATGTGCTCTGGTATCATTTTTCCATGTGGATATTTTTTCTGGTTAGCCTGGTCAATTCTACATGAAAGCGGTCTCTTGCGTTTTTCTCGTCAGACGCATAGTTTTTGATTAAAACAATTAAATTCAAATTATTTAAATTCAATTAGTTTCAATTTGAATTTAATTGTTTTATTCAAGAACTGTGCGTCTAACGAGAAAAACGCAAGAGGCCGTTTTCATGTAGAATTGACCAGGGTCACTAGAAAAAATATCCACATGGAAAATGTCAGTGGCGTACTATTGGTAAATAATATCAACGGACATGTTTGCAGGGACGCCACTGGTGAAGATTTTATTTTATAGAAAATAACACTTAAAACATGTGGTTTTATATCCTATTAACACACACCAATATTGAAAATAATATCTAAATTACTTTCTGAGATATTAAAAACTAACGAATGAAAAAAATTTCAACTCCCTGTGGCAAAAAATGTAAGCCGTTGCGGACATATGTTCGTCATATGAACTTCCCTAATCACACCCTGAAATCTTAGCACGTCATTAAGGAACACCTTGTATATATCGTATATAGCGGCCGTGTTGAGGGGGCGCGGAGAAGAGGACACCGATTCTTAGGCATTTTTTTAAATTGATCCGTATGTAATGCTAGAAAAATCGAAACCTCGTCGAAAATACTAATATACGATTCAAATGTATTGACAAATATCTCAAAAATGGAGGAGCAGAAAAAATTGAAAAAATTGTGTGTTTATTACGAGTTTATTCTAAATCAGTCACTGAAATTTGAATAATGTACATTGGATACTTTTGAAGTTCTGCTAAGTTATATTGAAAAATGTCCTACCTTTTAAGGAAATTTTGACCATACTAGTTTTAAATCCATTATATCTTGGAAAGTATGCATACTATGTAAATAATATTTTAGGCAACGATAAAGCACTGCATTTTTTGTACGAGGAAATTTTTTCATAATTTCTTATTCTAAAATTTTGCAGTAATTTTCAAAAACGTGACGTCATG
Organism: Stenurella melanura; assembly: GCA_963583905.1. Lineage (NCBI taxonomy): Eukaryota > Metazoa > Arthropoda > Insecta > Coleoptera > Cerambycidae > Stenurella > Stenurella melanura. Next base: position 42,659,752 of record OY757313.1, on the reverse strand, counting down.
TTTATTCGGTTATTTACAAGTGTATTTAATTTTTTTTAATTAAAATAGTTAATTATGTAAAATGCAAGTATTTTCTGAAAAAAGAATTGGTATATATCAAATATTAATTTAGTTATCAAACGTAAAGGATAATATTATTCCAAGTTTGCACTAATATTATCTATTATGTTTCATAACTAAATTGATGTTCGATATATACCAATTATTTTTTTCCGAAAATGCTTACATTTTACAAAATCAACTATTTTAACAAAAAAAATTTAAATACATTGATCAATAACCGAATAAACATGACGTCACGTTTTTGAGAATAACTGCAAAATTTTAGAATAACAAATTATGAAAAAATTTCCTCGTACAAAAAATGCCATGCTTTATCGTTATCTAAAATATTATTTACATAGTACGCATATTTTCCAAGATATAATGGATTTAAAACTGGTATGGTCGAAATTTACTTAAAAAGTAGGACATTTTTCAATATAACTTAGCAGAACTTCAAAAGTGTCCAATGTACACGTTATTCAATTCAAATTTCAGTGACTGATTTAGAATAGATTCATAATAAACACATAATTTTTTAAATTTTTTCTGCTCCTCCATTTCTGAGATATTCGCAGTTAAAGTGAGGGGTCGAATTGTTTTAGGGACAAAATACCTTTTTCTTAAATGGAACCATATTGGTACCGTGGTACCACTTATTAGTACTATTAATAAGGAGTTTATTTATTCACATTCCTAAATAAAATGTGGGGTTCCAATTATAAGATGAAAAGCTCGGTAAATAGTAACGATGAAAGAAAACAATGAAATATTTGGCTTTTAAGTAAAACATTTATTGATTTACCGAAGTTTTTATTTTGACATTAAAGTTGCTTAGAAAAGTGGATATGTCAATCATTTATGAGGAATGTAGAAAAAATGCAGTAGTGGTTAGGGATCTTATTTATGCTGAACGATATCCTGATAGGGAAATTATTTTAAACGTCTTAAAAATCAATTACGACGAAATTTCTTCAAGAAACAGAAATTAATGTTTTGTCTGGAGTAGATGTTGATAAGACTGTTTCTTTATAAAAAAAAACCGCAATAGGCTTTGGAAGTTCAAAACTCAGAGATAGGTATACTGATGGTACCCCAGAAGGTATGAATCATAATATTGCTGTTACAAAACTATACACATCAATGTCCTTTTTTTACTCCACTATTAAGGCAAATTCCGTTTGAATCAAAAATCAGTCTAGAAGCAATAAGCCGAATTTTGCACAAGTACAACTATAAATCTTTTAAATGCCAATATTCCACCCTCGTGATCGTTTTCGTACAAGTTATGGTGTACATTCCCTAGTAGCACAACATAAGTATTGAACCAATATATAATCCATATAGGACCAATATACGAATATTGGTCCTACATAGGACCAATATTGGTCCTATATAGTCCTATATAGGACCAATATTGGTCCTATATAGTCCTATATAGGACCAATATTCATATATTGGTCCTATATGGATTATATATTGGTGCAATATTGGTGCTACTAGGGTTTGTACGAAAACGATCACGAATATAAAATATTATAATTGGATTTTGCGGCATAACGTGCATTTAAACAATGACTTTTTGTCACCTTATTTTCGGACGAGTCTAGGTTAACAAATTTGAGGGTATTTAAGCGACAAGATACGAGTTATTGGCCACAAGAAATCAAAATTTATTAAGGGAAGATAATTTTCAACATTTTCAAATTTTCGGTGAAACCGAACATATATGTCAAAAAGTGATTTGGTGTATAGGATGTTCCAAATTTCAATCATATATCTACAAAACTAAAGGAAAAAAGGTTGTACTATACTATGATCCAGGATCCTGTTACACCCGGTATACGTCAATTGCATGGAAATATAAATAACTATATTTTGGTTTTTGCCTTTTGGTCTTATCATTCAAACACTTTTTGTTTAACGCGTATGTACCGCTGCAACTAGCTCCCATAGTTTTGCTCAAAAGAAATATTGTTAAATAAAACAAATTGCACAGTTGGTAATCTTTTCGGATTATCATTCTACCATTTTTCAGAACATACTCTCAAGATTTCAGTTCAGAAGACATCCGAAACAAAAATCTAAATGCATTGGACTTACGTATAATACTGTCAATTTCTTTAATACCTAGTTCTTATCTATACTGTTAACTCTAACGCTTTCATCGTGCCCTATGCAACACAAAGCAAAATCCGTCATTAAAACAACGCTAAAATCAACTTATAGCATTGCCCGTCCGAAAGAACCTGTTCCTAAGATTGACCTGCGACCTTAACAACTATTTGAACTTGAGCCGATGACTATTACCTAACAACATTTGAGCTTTGGCAAAATTTTGTCAACTTTACAAATCAATTAATCAACAGAAGTTGTCGAATTGTACAGACTCAATCAGCGTAACATTTTTTTCTTATTTTTTTAATTAGACATACAATGAAACATGTATATATGTTACGTGGAGAAATCAAGAAACATCATTAAAAAATAGCAACTTTCATTTTATTTGGTAAATGTCAAGTAAAACACAAATAGAAATCTTACATTCAGCCGTGCATTATAATGCTTGGTGTTAATCTGTATGCAAGCAGACACATTTGGTTTAGAATTCCGAGTTTTCTCGCAGTATTTAAAAATATAACCTTGCCAAGCAAACATGTGAAACTAAATATTCTTGTATATTTTCCCATTGTTATAAAATGACATAAAATAGCATTGTAGTCGGATTACAACGATACTGTGTTATTAGGTAAAGCAGGAGTAATCTCAGGAATTTTAATCGATTCAGTGTAATTAGATTATAGGTAGTTAGCAACGTAATCAGGTATTTTTGTTAACTGACAATTCGTTACATTTATTATTCTGGATGTTTTTAAGTCTTTTGTCCAATTTGCAGGTCATTTGTTGTTATCGTTTCCAAGAAATTAGTACGAACTTGCATTCGTACTTGCTTCTCGTGATCTGCCTCATCGCGACATGAGATTTCGATTATTTTTCAATATCTGATCACTCCCCGAGGAAAAAGTTCTATTACTACTGACATGGCTGGCGTTGCTAAAGGGGTGAATTCGTTTATCGAACATGTAAAAATAAATGATCCATTTTTTTTATCGCGGCACGTCAGCTTTCTTGTTTTCCTGTTAGACAATGTAGGAAAAATAATAACTGACGCTGGCTCCTCGCCCGCGTCTCTGGTGAGAGAAAATCTCCAATTTTCCGACACTTGGAAATTGGCAATTTTCAGACGAATCGACAATAAATCATAAAATGTGTCGGATAATCGTGCCGCCATTTTGAATTTTCCAATTTCGATTTCATATTCGTAACCTACTACTTCAATAACCCCCACATACCGATTTTCAGCGGAAGCGGAAAATAAATCGTAAAATCGTCTGCCATTTTGAATTTCTCAATTCCGGTGTCACTCGTAATCAGCGATGTCGAAAACCCCCGCATACCGATTTTCAGCGGAATCGGACAACAAATAAGGAAATCATTTTAATGCAATTTTCGGTAATTTTTTCACACCTGTATATGGTGTAAACATAAAAATTGGAAAACATGAATTCTTCCAAAATTCATAACTAAATAAATACGTCGAGTATGAGGGCGCGCGACGTCTCTATGGAAAGAATAAGATTGGCGCTTTATTCTGATACAAAATTGTACCAGCAAAATCGGATATTCTGCTTGGCAAGAGTGAAAGAAACATGGCCTATTTGGACCTCTCAGAAAATATTGAAATTTAGCCTAAATAGTTGAAAAACATGGAATTTTCAAACGTTCGTAACCAAATGAATATTTCGACTGGAAGCTCGTTCTATGCCTCTATTGAAAGAGGAAGATCGGCAATGTATCGACATCGTAAAATTTAGCTCGACACGAACGAAAAAAAATGAGCATCTTTTTAGTGAATTTTGCGCGAAATGAAAGTGACTGAAAATTAATTTTCACCCCTTTCGTGACACTTTGGGACTTTGCTGCAAGGAAAAAACGTTGTTTATTTTGATTGGAACTAAACATTTTTCATGAACTTAGCCATGCCGTGATTACACGAAATATTGATCGAGGGCGCCCCTACTATAATGATGCAGATTTTAAGAACGAATTCTATAGGTACAGCATTAAATTGTATAATAAGGTGTTAACACTGCTTTGGAATCAAAATGCTGATAATTCAGATTCTTAGTTGATGCGTCAGCCACATGACGCTGCTGGTAACAAGCAATGCCCCATATCCAATCCAACGTATATATGGCCGGCCAAGCGGAATATAAAAACGTCCAGATTGAATATCCGGAAGTGGCAGCAATGCCTACCTGGCGAATCAATGAATCAATCAAATTTTTCATCAAAATGTACAGGATTCGCCATTCAAAAATAAATAATGTAATTTCTGACCAAATCGGAAGTTTAAATACATTTATTTCACTACTATCTAAACCAGTCTCTTTTATTATGAAAAATGTCCCCTTTCTAAAATTAATTTAGAATAAGTTAATAGCATTTTTGTTACTTAAAAATATAATATATATATTATTGGAGTTCAAATATCTCTAAATCCGGTGAATTTTAAATAAAGTCGCCAAGAATATCTAACGACTGGCTTTTACAGAATATCAATATGTCTTGTTACTACGGAAACTAATTGGGGAGTTTTAGGTGAATCACCCTATATATCGAAAATTGTACATACAAGGAATGTACGTAAGTTTTTCATCTTCATATCAACATTTGGAGATACTTACCATCATAGAAATAAATAAAATGTATAACCTGACAAAAGCTTATTAATCGCTGAATGATACAATCGTGGGGGTAATCGCTGCAGTTTGTAGGACAAACATATGTGCAACGATATACAGCGCAGGTGCAATATTTGCAATATTGTACGATATTGTACAATATTGTGCAATATGTGTGTAATATTTTGCAATAGTTCTTAGTGCGCGTCCATAGTGCGTTTGATGCAATGCGCATGCACAGACAAAGCGTATTAGACTTTTACATTTTTTTTATTTCAAGCATATTTATATATTTTTACAATATTTTCCTTAACTATGTAGAAGCTAAATAAATACGAGGCCACTCTAAAAGTTGAAAAAAAAAATATATGAGCTGTATTCAAGCAACAAAAGAAATGTCTAAAAGTACTTACGAAATAAAATTTCATACAGTTTTAGATTTTACGTTTATTTACTTATTAAAGCCATACGCCTAACAGGCAACCCCGTCAGCGAAATGCTGTCAGCCGTGCCATACATATGTATATACCAAAAGGAGACAACTAGAGAATAGCGCATCACTATTCTCCATAAAACGTTAAAAGAGAACAATGTTCTCAAGATTTTGTGAATAAAGAGATCTACTTATTAGCGGAAGGGTATCATTTTGGAGCATTGTAAATAAAAAGAATAAACACAATCAAAGTTATTTTTGGAATTAGGTCCTTACCTACACATTTTTATATCGATTTTAAATTGATACTGAAATTAATATAGGAACACTAAACCAGAGCCGGATTTACGGCGTGGTAGTTTGGGCGGGAGCCCTGGGACCTCCACAAATCCCCGGATACAAAATTTTATAACTCGGTAGGTTTATACTTAATATAAGTATTTGGATTTTTAATCTATGATTACCTATTAAATTTTTCATGGTTTTGTCAAGTTATTTAATGCGAATATACTGTTGCGCTACGATTAAAACTACTTTCGAGGCTTTTTCTTGAAATTTCTCGTAAATTACGAATCGGAGATCGAGAATTTTCTTTTATTCGTCAAATCCGGCTCTGCCCTAAACTAATACGTATAATTATGCAATTCCTAGTAAGTAACAATGTAAATATATACAACGTGACTCGTGACTCACTTAAGATAAAGACCCTCCCTACACGACAAATCGAATTTTTAAAAAAATTTAAAAAAATACCTAAGCAAGTACTTACATAAAATTTAAAAAAATTAAAAATAAATTGAGACTTGCATTAACTTTTGTTTTCATGGCTTACTTAGGTCTTCAATGAAGATTATTTGTTAGAAAAATGGGGTAGGTATAGGTATAATGGAATTAAAATGTTTGCCTTATTATTAAATAAATAGGTAATTACTTTACTGTAAAATCAATTCAAGCTAGTACAGTACCTACTTACAATGTTATTAACAAAAAATGAAGAATTCATTTCTTTTCATTTGAGAATCCCTTTTAAACATAATTGGTTGAAAAAATTGTTTTTGACGGTTCCTATCTCTATTCAAGTCCAAAATGTCAATATGTAGGTAATCTATTCGAGTAAATAAAACACCCCATCCCGACTTACCCATGAAGTAAGTACACATCATAACAAAAAAAGGAATCAATTATAGGTAATCATGTTTTTTTGTATATATTTTGTATATAAATCCGAAGTATTAGGCACCTAACCAACAATAAATTATATGGCTAGGTATAACTATTCATTCGAAATAGCAGCACAGTTACTTAAGATAAGTGAATATGTTTTATGAATATTATATCATTATATGACTCTTATAATTTAATTTAAAGGTGTTACTGATATAAAGAAGTATAGGTACATAGTAATCGTTTAAAAAAATAGAATAAGGCGGTGAAAAACCAGGGCATATTAGATGTCGATGACCCAGTCATGTATTTTGACGTCATTCGTCTGCAAACAGGACATTTAGCCAATTTTGGCAGTAAAATCTTCATGGACCGTGTCCTTGACTGTTGAATATTTTTTGCATAATAATAACGCACGTTTCATTATAAATACACATGCCCTACCTCTTGAACACAAACAGTCTGAAGTAACAAGAATTTGCCGCGCCTATCTTGTGTTATTTTAAATATAAATTGTATTAATAGAGTTTATTATTTTCATTAACTTGCGTTTTCTTCCAGAATACATGCATTTTAAAAATCCGGTAAATAGGTACCTCTATCGTACAAGCAAAACGGTTAAAACAAATTAAAAACATTAGTAGGTACCTACTTAATTTGATAACTGAATTTAATTCGGGTTTAATTCAAATTTATTCAGATTCGTTTAAAAAACAACACAGTGGGAAAGACATCAAATTATATAAAAATTAGATAGATAGGTACCTAATCTTTAACTGGGATGCTGCCACTGACCACCGATCTAACCATTAACGAACATTCTTTTTACATATTAGCATAATTTCTTCTTACCTCTTATGAATTTTGTGTTCTCGTTTTGTAATCCGATAAATTAAAAATCCACTAGGACATACACTAAATCGTCAATAATCACAAATATACACTAATATTTATTTATTTTATCAAAAAAACACGTACAAATTACAAACTTACGTCTTCAGCGCGTCTTCTCACACGCTTGCGTTTCGGAAATATAACTAAAACAATCTACATTCAACAGGTGTCAAATACCAACCTGTATTAAGAAAGCGCTAAAATCTTTCAAGTATTGGCAACAATGATCCATTGAAATTAGATAACGACATTTTAGATGAAATATGATATTCTTAGAAGTCAATCTTCCTAAACAAAATATACAACTGAATCATAGGAAATAAATTGCTTACATACGTCCTAAAATGTATCCATATTACATAAAGTCGCACATTATTATACCATTTTCCATCCTTTCGTATTCCAACTTATTTAAAATTTATTATTGGCAACATTGGTAACAGTAGACTAGACAAAAGATAGGCACAATTTGTATTGATTTGTATTAGGGTTAGTTTACCTGCTCCAAAATAAGCAAGTTGTTCACACGCTTAACGAATTACGTAGCAAATAATTTGCTTTCAACCAATCAGCACTAGTTCTTGTGGTAGGTACACTTTCAATCAGGACTGTATTGTAAACTAACCATTAGAAGTTTCATTGATTGTTGCTTTGCTGATGGTGTTGTCATTTTTATATGAAAAGTTTAATTTATGTTAAATAACCATTATTATATTATTAATAACTTGCAGAAATGATGAATCCGCAGTCTACCTATGGAATACAAAGTACAGCGGGAGCTGTACCCATTCGAAATGAAAAAGGTAAATCAATATTTCTAACCTAACAAAATATAAATATTTCCATTTATTTTAGGTGAAATTTCTATGCAAAAGGTAAAAGTGCACAGATATGTATCAGGTAAAAAGCCAGATTATGCCCAAGATGCTCGTTCAGATACTGAAAGCGAGGAAGATGATTTCTTGGAGAGAAGAAATCATATTCCGACTGCCCCATCACCAGAACCTGATAAAAGCGATGATGAATTAAATGATCCACGTTTGAGAAGATTGAAAATTGCTGAAGTAGATACTGAAGTGAGGCCAGAAAGAAGGAGACATATATTAGAAGCTGAGGTTTTGGAATCATCAGATGATGAAGAACAGAGAGAAGAAATTCGTTTGTCAGGTATTGTAAAATTGTTATATTTAGCAAACTATGTTCAAAAACAGTTTGTGCTGGTTAATGTTTCAAAATAAATATTGTCTTTCAGAGTATAAACATACACTTGAGGCTGCCCCTGACGATGACGAATCTGAAGTCGAACTTAGCGATACTGAAATTGAAAAGAAGAGAGAAATGCTGAAGCTGCGTATGTTGAATAAACAAGATGAAGAATATATGGTGAAGGAAGAGGAGAAAGTGGATTCTGATTCTGAGGAATCTTCAGAATATGAAGAATACACAGACTCTGAGGAAGAAGAAGCAGGTAAAAATATAATTTGAATGACAAAATTAGTTTCTTGGTTAGTAATTCTTTTTGAATTTCGTAAGTGACAAGAGTCTAAAAGCTGCTGATTGGTCCATCAAGAAGTTTTACTTTATGACAGTATTCACTTAGTACTGTTAAACCCTTTTCTGTTTTTTCTGTCATCTGGCTACTTTGTGCGAATACATAGTGCAATACTGACTATGATGTTGATGTAATGCTTGATATATTGAAAGTGCTTTAGCATGCTGCAAATATATACATTATACCAGACTTATAGCATTCTAAATTGTAAAAGTGTCCAGCCAAGCTACGAAATGCCGTCAACAAGTGAATCTCTTGCCTTTACACTGTCGGCATGGGGCAATTACTACGACGTCTATCATTAATCTGTGTACCTCCTTTCGTTTTATTTTAATGCACCTGTATGACGATGATAGAGACGTACAACACTGTCGAATGTTTGGCATGCAATTTTGGAAGAATTTTCGTTCCACCACGGTTTCTTCAGTGACGGAACACCTGCATGTTTAACTTCAAACACTGTAAAATCCGTTAGAGTTACGAAGAAAATGGACGTAAACAATTTTATAGAAAATTAAGTTTTCCATAAAAATGTCAGTGGTAGCATATGTCTATCTTAAGGTGGCCATTCCCTAGAAAGAGACATCCGATAGGGAAATATTTATTATTTTTGCCCATAACTTTTTTTTCTTAGTACGTATATTTAAAAAATATATAAGAGTACCTAAGTAGAACTATAACAAGACTATTACTATGAATTTTCACTTAACAATTTCAATGGTTTGCAAAATAGCTCGATTTAAAACTACGAAATAGGAAGATTAACACAATTTTTAAATTTAAATCGAGCTATTTTGCAAACCACTAAAATTATTGAGTGAAAATTCATAGTAATAGTCTTGTTATGGTTCTACTTAGGTACTCTTATAGTTTTTTTAAATATGCTTACTAAGAAAAAAAAGTTATAGCTAAAAATAATAAATATTTCCCTATCGGGTGTCTCTTTCTAGGGAATGGCCACCTTAAATACTTTTGGCGAGAAGATGGTTGTAAGTTGCGCACTGGACAAAACTGTAAATTTTGTACTCAACTTTAAATCACTCTCACGGCTAAAGTATTGAATATAGACATATGCCACCAGTTTCAGTTTCATAGAAAATTTAATTCTCCATAAAATTGTCTATGTCCATTTTTTTCATAACTCTAACGGTATTGGCAGCGTTTCGATTCAAAGTTCCATCGTCCAATTTTACTCGTGTTTTTTTTTCACAGTATCCAGCAATTTAGATAATAATATTAATAATGTACTATTTTGTTTGCAAGCAAGTGTACATGCCTGTTGTTCAATAAGATTTAACTAACAAGAAGTATTCAATAAGACTTCAGCCATGGTAAATTAGGTGATGCGGAGCACATACTTCTTAACTGTGAATTAAAATCTGACAAAATTAAGGAATTTGTCGAAAAAATGTACAAATTAAAAATATGCCTGCCATTTAATTTAGCACAACTATTAGGCTCTAAAAACCTTGAAATATATAAATTGCTGTGTGTTCATATAAAAAATCTAGGAATAAAACTGTAATAAAAAACAGACTATATAATAAGTTTCTTGTAAGATAGTATTAACTGATCCTCCTGTCTTTCCCAATGTTACCTGAATCGTTCCGAGGTCCTTCTTATTTGTGTTTAAGACTAGACAGACCCCTAGTCAAAATAGTGTCCCCGTTTTATTTCCCCTCAAAAAAAAAAAAAATTGTATTCTTGAAAAAGAAGTGAAAAAAAAACATACATACTTATTAGAAGAAAAGAAAAAAAAACGATTGTGCTAAAAATAAGTAAAAAAAAAATCATAAAAAAGAGAGATATCTAGGATAAGTTACTATGAGTAGTAGGACAATAAACAATTATTGGAAAAAGTAACGCATGTATACAAACTTAGAAAAAAAAAAAAAAGAATCATATATACATATATAGATATAAGAAATTATAAATTTACCTCAGAGTTGAGAAATGTGAGAAAGATACATAAATAATAAAAAAAAACAAACAGTCGGCCACACTGAGCTAATGGAGTGAGTACATTCCCTAGCCACAATCGCCCCAAATTAAAAAAAAAAAAGACTTCAGCCAATCCAATTTAATCAGCAAGAGAATTTACTTGTGTTCCCAATTATTTGTAGCTTTGGTGGAAAAGCAAAATTCTAATATTTTAAGTTCTTGATGAACAGACGAACGTCATGTCTTTATTAGATCGAGCGCTTCTCTGTTTTATGACTTAAACTGCTATAAGTTTGGTACGGTTTACACTACATCACATACTACTTATTAAAAATGGAGCAGCCTTTTTTTATAATTTTTGTTGTAGGCCCTAGGCTGAAGCCAATTTTCGTCAGAAAACGGGATAGGATAACGATTATCGAAAAAGAGAAAGAGGCTCAAAAACAAAGGAAACTTGAAGAAGATGCCCAAAGGCAAGCGGAAGAAAGAAGGCGACAAACTTTGCGATTAGTAGAAGAAACAATTAGAAAAGAACAGCAAGCAAGGGACAAAGAAAATAATGAACCAAATATTAATGATGTGTGTACAGATGATGAAAATGACGAAGTTGAATATGAAGCTTGGAAGCTGAGAGAACTTAAGAGGATAAAAAGAGACCGAGAGGAGCGAGAAGCAATAGAAAAAGAAAAAATGGAAATAGAACGACTACGAAATATGACCGAGGAAGAAAGAAGAGTACAGTTGCGGCTAAATCCTAAAAATGTCACAAACAAAGCAGCTAAGGGCAAGTATAAATTTCTACAGAAATACTACCATAGGGGTGCATTTTACCTTGATAAAGAAGATGATGTGTATAAAAGAGACTTTGCACAAGCTACATTGGAAGATCACTTTGACAAAACTATTCTTCCAAAGGTTATGCAAGTTAAGAACTTTGGTAGATCTGGTAGGACAAAATATACACACTTGGTGGATCAGGATACTACCCAGTTTGACTCACCATGGTCTACAGAAAACTCGCAAAATTTGAAATTTCATTCTCAGCAGGCTGGTGGTGTAAAACCTGTATTTGAAAAACCATCACTAAAGAAAAGAAAAACATAGTAAATAAAAACTAAGAATAAAGTATAATAATATATTAGTCTGGAGATTGTGTAATCCGATAGGACATAATATACATTTTTTTTTTTTACCTCGTATGTTTTAGATGAATAAATACTATGTAAATAAATATTTAATTGTAATATACTAGCTGGGAAACTTTCAGCGATGTTCAATTGGGGTTTTTTGGTATTTTACCAATAAATACTGTGTGCTAAAGAAACATCTTTTCTTTATTAAATTTCAACATTAAGTACTGTGCATTTTCCGTTGTATGAAAAATGTATAGATACTATACTTTTATAAAATGTAGTCACAAGAAAACTTGAAACGTGCGAGAAAAAAATTGTCCGACAAAAATTTTGGAGCGGTAAGGGTGTCTACCACCCTAAACATGCCGAAATAACGACTTTAAAAATTTATTATTAACCAGCCGATTTTTTAAGATTATGTAATAAAAATATGTAGAATCCAATTTTCGAATCGTCTGACAAAATTATGATATTTTATTATTACAAAAATTTATTAATAACTATCGAACAAAAAAAAAATATTTGTGTCCAAGACCAGTACCTAACGTGTTGTACAAATATATCGCGGCGAATCCACAGTCGGACAAAAAAAGTAATTTATCACAACATTTACATATAGCTCGGGTAGTTTCGGCGCCTCCGCTTGGAAAAATATTCTGGTTTCGTTTTTTTTGCATTTTTTAATTTCTACGATTTCTAAAAAAATTGCACTGGAAGCAGCTGGAGGTGTTATTAAATTAATTCCTTAATAATTTAAATAATTTGCAGTACTCATTTTTCCAATTGTTTTAAACTTTTGAATATGAAAACAAATAACAGGTAATCTTATTTTGCAACTTTTGAACAATTTACCTTCTATTCGCGTGCTGTAATCGAGAACTACTTTCGCACTGAGTGTAGCCCACGTGTCGATGGCAAGAGTGGGGGGTCATGGACAAAAATAAGGGGAAGTGACCCTATCGTATATTATTAAACTGTGGTTGAATTACAGAATAAGATAAAACAAAAATAGATCTTTAATTTTTTATTTAGAAAAACGATTAAATACAAAAAAATTATTTTATATCTTAATAGACAATAAAATATATGAAAAAGGTACTTATTATGAAGGGATTTTCTAATTCTCCCATGTTACTCTCGAGGAAAACTAGAATCGTCTAGAATATGTTTGCTTTTAGCAGAGGAAGGGGTCACAAAAAATGTGACGTTTTCAAAAAATAAAAAAATATTTTTTTCAGAGTGTAATTTTTTTTCCCTAAAAGTAGGGAACTTATAAACAAACACTCGGGTAAGGCGGAGGGTGTCATAAATAAAGTTGCTTCTTTAAGTCATTAAGAAGCTCTACCCTGACATAATAAGTACGTTTTTAAAACTTCAAAACAAAATTACGTATTTCTTTACATAAAAAACAACGGTATTTAAATCTATTTAGTTCTGAAAGTTGAACACAACTTTATAACAAGTATTCACTTTTCCAAGGATCGTAATGCTAATTTTGCAGCTGCTCTTTTGGCTATAGTTCTGTTTGTACCGCATCCGTGTACAACTTTCTGTCTTCCATCAACCATAAATTGTAAGGCAACTAAGCATTTGTTATTTGTGGTGGGAAGGGCATTTCTATAACAAAATATATAATTGTAATGATATATTTAGAAGCACTTGTTTTTTTTTCACAATAACAGGATATTAGGGATGCACCAGGTATCCGGTATGCCGGATATCAGGCCCATTTAAGGCAAACCCAGTTTCGCCGGGTAATAAAGTAGGACTCGGCCGAGTGCCGCACAGTGGGGAAACCTTTTTTAAATGTTCGTTTTAAAATTCTCTATCAATCTGTCGAGCTGGATTTTTGATTTTTAGCTATAAAATTTTATAATAGGCTTTGCTTGTTCCATGATATTCTTTTTATATGGTACTCGATATTCTTATTACGCACTTAAAATTTCATTATCATTGCGTCCATTTGTGACGGCACTATACGCAACTTTGAACTCTACTGAGATACCGGGACCACTAACAACTGTTCGGTAATAAGTAAATACATGAAGTTAAAGGTTGTTTTAGGTGTCCATGGAAAGAGAAAGATTGGCGTTTTATTGACATCGTAAATTTATTGGCGTTTTATCGACACCGTAAATTTCACAGTGGAAATCGGAATTTTGGCTCAGCCTGTGTGAAAAAAATGGCTATTTTCGTAAATGGAAAACCGTCCGTGCTTTAAAAATTCGAAACTAAATATTTGGAGTGAGAGGAATCGCGACGAGTCTATGGAAAGAGGAAAATTGAAATTTTTTGACATTTAAAAACTCCAAAATACAATACTCCGAATACACCATTATTATAACAACTAAAAAGCATGGAGTCGACTGAGATCGCCGAGTCTATGCGTATAGTGACGTAGCGCCTGGCCACGCCCCATTTTCGTGAGGTGGAGTTCTGTAATTGTTTTTAAGACATTAAACATGCGAATAAAATTCTGGGTTTTTGCAGATCCACTATTTTATACTTGCACTTTCGATTCATGAAATAAAAAAAAATGGCGAACAAGCCTATTTGAATCTAAAATTGAATTTTTATTAAAAAACATCGTTTTTTCAATTACAATCAGTCTACAGGTCACAAATATAAGTATAAAGATGCACAATTTTAGTTTTAAATCTTTACATTACAAATACATACATAATCAATCTATCAAAGTAAATTTTTCATTTCCTTCTTTTTATTCTTGACAGTTGCCAAAAGTGAAAACTTGATTTTAAAATCAATTGGCTTGTTCAGCATTTTTCTTTTGTTTCATTTTATTCGTACGTTTAATTTCTTAAAAACAATTACAAACCTCCACCTCACGAAAATGGGGCATGCCCGTATAACCAACGGATATAGGTTTCTGTGGACTATATAGATTAGTATATAATCTATAAAGATTTCTCGATAAAGATATGAACTATATAACGTATTTATAGTACAACTAAATATTTCCTATATATTCTGTATTTAATCTGTACAGAAAATATAAAGCATCATCTGTACATATTATCCCTCTATAGAATATATGATTTACATTTACAGCAGATATAAAGTATCTTTATATTATCGATAA
This sequence comes from Stenurella melanura, assembly GCA_963583905.1. Classification (NCBI taxonomy): domain Eukaryota; kingdom Metazoa; phylum Arthropoda; class Insecta; order Coleoptera; family Cerambycidae; genus Stenurella; species Stenurella melanura. The sequence continues at coordinate 42,644,748 of OY757313.1, read as the reverse complement.
CTCATTAATATAGGTCCTCTAAAGTTCTCCGATAAAAACATTACTGTTATGGAAAATGTATTACAACTTTATTAAGAGCAGGGCAATGTGGCGGAGGAGGTACTTCTAATGGGTTTTCTGCAATTAACACTTAGAAGTCAGCTATCTCTCTCACCTCTCAGTTTTAGGAATGGACATTGGAGGGACAGTGAAGTATGATTTGGCGAAATGTTAAAAAATTATAATTTTCTCTAGCACCTGTAGAATCGAATTATCGATTCCGACCCTGCAATTTACGATTCCGTTTCATCGCCGACATTCCCCTTTCCATAGAGACATAGAACAATCTTCTACTCGACGTATTTATTTAGTTACGAGCATCTGAAAATTTCACGTTTTCGACCTTTCAGGAAAGCCACTTTTCTCTCGTTCCTGTCGAACCGAATTTTCGATTTAGCCCATACAGCTTGCTATCAGGATAAAGCTCTAATCTTCCTCTTTCCATAGAGATGTCGCAAATCCTTTCACTCCAAGTATTTATTTAGTTATGAATTTTTAAAGCACAGGTTTTTTTTACGAAAATAGCCATTTTTCTTTCGCACAGGCAGAGCCGAAATTTCGATTTCCACTGTGAAATTTGTGATGTAGATAAAACGCCAATCTTCCTCTTTCTATAGACACCTAAAGCGACCTTCAACTCCATGTATTTAATTACTACCGAACTGCTGTTAGTGGTCGCGGTGCCTTGGTATATCTCCGAGTTCAAAGTTGCATATAGTGACGTCACAAACAGCCGCACTGTTTCTGCAACTATTACTAATTTCAACCCCTTATATCTCGAGAATGAAAAAAGTTAATAATATGAAATTTTAAGTGCATAATAAGAATATCGAGTACTATATAAAAACGTATAAAAACCATATAAAAAGAATATCATGGAATGAGCCTATTATGGATCTCTTCTATGAAAACATTTTATTTATTTATTTATTTATTTATTTATTTATTTAGGTACAATATCCAACGGGATAAACCCAATTACAGGATAAGGTTACAAGGTGATCAGCATTAAAAAAGAATAATGCTGATAGCAATACAATTAAAATACAATTAAGCATAAATTACAATAAATCACAACGAAAATTTACAATGAGAAAAGAGAGAAAAGTGAACAATAAAATGCAGCACTACTTATTAAATGCAAAATCAATGATTTGTACAAGACTAGACAATTTCAAGAAAGGTTAACAAGGATTAGATTATTCATACAGGCGTTTGATGCTACTAGCATTACAGAATAAAATATCTAAATTTGTTTCAACTTCTGAATAACTGACAAACATGTGATATATAGGGGACCTTTTATATATATTAGTATGATGATTTCTTGTACAAAATAGTCGTTTCTGGCGAGAATTAATTCTGGGTACATGAAACTCTAACATCTCTAGTAATGCTACACAGTTAGTTATGTTGTTGACTATTTTGTACAAGAAAACAACGGCATGCATATTGCGGCGTTGTAACAAGCTGTTCATTTCAAATCTGGCATAGAAAATTTCCTGTGGGGTGCCTCTTTGGGGATATTGATTATTATCTAACTGATACGTTGCTAGCTTAAAGAATTTTCGCTGAACTCGCTCAATATTAATAATGTGGGTGTTATATATGGGATTCCAAACTACTGAACCATATTCTAGCTGTGATCTTACGAAAGTAGTGAAAAGTAACTTCAGGGTATTAATGTTGTTAAAATCCTTCATATTACGCACGATGAAACCGAGATTCTTATAAGCTTTAGATATTATTGAATTAATATGAGGGACAAAGGTAAACTTATGGTCAAATATTATACCTAGATCTTTAATGGTATTCGGACGTGGAAGGATTGTGGTATCGATGTTATATATTCGTATGATATTACACTATGTTCGTCCTTCCGGCAGTATGACATAACATTGCATTTAGCTGCATTAAGGTGCAGTTTGTTTTCTTTGCACCAAGAGTTTAATGTGTTTAAATTGTTCTGTAGTGTGACGCAGTCCATTTTGGTTTCAATTCTTGAAAAAAGTTTTAAATCATCTGCATATACTAAGTAGTTTACGTTCAAGTCGGCCGCAATATCATTAATAAAGATTATGAACAAAAGGGGCCCTAATACAGACCCTTGTGGAACTCCAGAAGATTGAGTGAAAGTAGAAGATTTGTATCCTAGACAGTGGACATACTGGGTACGTTGATATAGGTATGATTGGAAAAACATCAACATATTATAACTCAGACCTATCTTATTTAATTTCATAAGTAATAAACCATGATCCAGACTGTCGTACCTGACTTCTCTCATCAAGGGCTTCACAAATGAACTGAGACTTGCAGACTAAATTAGTAATTGTTGATCGTCCTTCAATGAAACCGTGCTGCTCGGGTATAATATTGCTTCTGACATGAAATGAGAGGTAACCAGGTAGAAGAATTTCAAGTGCCTTACTGAAATTACATATTATTGTTATTGGTCTATAATTTGTGATGTCCATGTTATTATCTTTTTTATATACGGGACATACTCTGGAAATTTTCCAGGCATCTGGAAATACTTGTGTCTTAAAAATTAAGTTGAATATAATTTGCAACGGCTTAGAAAGTACAACGGCACAATCATTTAACAGGAATGCCGGGATTAAGTCTGGACCTGCAGTCAGTTTGGGTTTGATTTGTTTTAATGCCTGTACGACTTCTTCCTCACTTACTGAGGTTATGTGTAGGGTACCGTTAGAATTATTAATAACAGACGCATATTCAGTATCATATACTGTAGAATTGAGGAAGTTATTGGCAAAGAATTCTGCAAATCCGTCTACTATTTGCTGAGGAGTATCCAGTCTGGTATCATTATAAGTCATTGCTGGTGGTATTGATGTATGACCTTTTTTTTCAGATATATATGACCAAAATTTTTTTGGATTCGATTTAATATTAACTTCGGTTTCAGTAACATACCGTTGAAAAGCCAGTTTAGTCTTATTTTTTACATCAGTTCTGATGGATCTGTAGTAATTATAATTTTGATCGGTGCAGCACTTACGATATTGTTTCCACGCTTTATTCTTTTGTCTAAGTGTTCGGATAAGGTCCATATCAAACCAAGGTGGGTAATGTTTATTGACTGGTATTTTTTTTGGCACATGTTTGCTAAATATTTCATCAAGTTTTTCATACAAAGTATAGACTGCAGTATTTACACATTCATAATTTTGTAGGAATAACCAATCGGTTGACATTAGCTCCTGATAAAGGTCATGGAAGTTGGCCTTCTTGAAATTGAAGCCTAAATTACTTTTTTGTTTAAACTGCAGCTTATTGTTATCAAGAAATATTTCAATACAAAATTATGAAAGACATACACTTGCACGTTTTTAAATTTGACAACAACTTTAGCAGCTACCAACTAACAATATCTTTTTGACATCAACTTCGTATTTATATAGTCTTTAAACCAGGAAAAGCATTTTAAATTTAACGCGCTAAATCATACATCTGTGATTGGATATGTCCTCGCCAGTTTTACACAAGGCAATAGTCGTAAATTTTGACATATTGTTAAAATTTTAATTTCATGTCAAAGTATTTGGTTATAATGTCAATTTTATTGTTTGCACATTATATATCAGTTTTTAATCCCTTTTGTATAAATCTGAAGGTAAATGTGGCTAAAGTACTTTCAGAACCTTATGAACCACGAGATGCGCAAAAGGCGGAGTTTATTCCTCATAAGTACATTTTGAAAACATTGACTCGGTTATCACAGAAATTTAATAGAATGATTTACTTACATATTGTTGGGATTAGATAAACAACCCCGCGCAAAATTCGCTAGTTTCTAAATTAATTTCAAAGGGCCTTTGGAATGGAGGTCTGTAAACAGCGACAGTTCCGGATAAAGTGCGAATCCTAAATCTGATGTTTTTAGGAAGTTGTGTAATTGAGACGATCGCCGAAATTATGTCCCTGCACATACGAAGGTCAAAGCTCAAGAGATTTTGAAACATCTCTAATTACTTGGTGCCTTTATATTGCGTAAATGATTATGGATGCTGTATAAAATACCTAGAGGTCAATGCATTATATAACGTAATAAAATACAGACAAAATACTGTAGTCGTGTATATTTGGTAGTCCAAAATGCTAAAAAGGTTTTAGTGTATTTTCTGGTTATTTGTATAGTGTGAATGTAACTTCCATGTTTACTCCTCCTGGATTAAAAACAGACTATAGTATCTCCAAAATCTTTTTAAAAATGCCTATTACTTTGACCTGCTGAAATAATTATTTCATGGCATTTTCATTAATTAAGTTGAGAGAAACACAGCTGCCAAAAATGAAAACTTTATTTTAATGTATGATTATGGAACAAGAAAGTTTTAAAACACTATATCTACTATTATTTTGAAAATTATGAAAGACACACTTGTAAATTTTTAAATTTGACAGCGATTTTGACAACCGTCAAGAACAAAAAAGGAAACAAATAACTTTTTTGGCAGATAGATTATGTAGAGCTGTACTGATTTTAATTAAAAAAAACCGATATTTTTTAGTAAAAACTGTATCTAAAAATAAAAATCTGGCCCGACAGATTGATAATGAATTTCAAAACGAACATTTTAAAAAAGTTTCTGGTAACTTTAACTTGAAGACCTGTAGACTGATTTGGGTGGCACAGTGGGGCTTCACTCCACTCTGTGCCGGGTAGTAAAGAAATAAAGGCAGTAATTTTTTTAAGATTCCATTTATAACTTTAAAATAATAAAATGATTCATAAATATTACAAAAAAATGATCAATAATATATTTTTTAATAAAATAAAAAATTCTTACTCATGTAATGAATACAATACAGAGTGTCACTAGTGCATGGACAGTAAATATCTCCTCAACCATTTTAATTTTTAAGAAATGTCATAGATAACAATTGTAGTATGTCAAAAGTGGCAAACTATAAATAATTTTTAAGCTTACAAGATGTTTCACACGGTTGCGGCAAGTTAATACTTGGGATTTTTTAAATGGAACATTTTTTTAAATATTTATATTTGACTTATAATTCTCTCTCCAGGAATATATCAATGTTGTACTTACACTGTGGCGTTACCATGTTATTCCATTTTTTCCGGGTCAAGAATAAAATAAGCAAAAAATATACTTTCATAAATTAACTGTCATTTCACTTTTAATGTTAGTCAAGTCATGTACTAATTTCCAGACCCTTCAAAGTTGAATCCAATTCTACAGGCTGCAGAGTGTCCTCTACAATGATTCAAATTTGTACATTTTCAACTTGTTATAACTAAATTTTTTCAAATAGTCTCCATACATGTTCTTATTTAAAATGATTGGGCAATCAATTAGCTACATGCTGATAACTCAGAGTTACCGCATTCTTACAACAGTTTTTAAAAATCTCAAGTCGTAAAAAGTAAGTGGCTATGGATATCTATATGTAAGTAAGTGATTGCTAAAGCATTTTAAGTAAAAAGTGTTCTATTTGAAAAAATTGAGTTATGGCAGTTTCAAAATGTAAAATTTGTAATTATCATGGAAAACACCCTGTAAAATTAGGTTTGACTTTGAAAAGCCTGGAAACTTGTACATTGCCTTGATTAATGTTCCAAGTGAAACGACGGTAAAAGTTATGAAAATACTCATTTTGCACATTTAAGTATTGACCGTTGCAGTTTATCGTTATTCTATATTGGTATAGCCGGTTAACAACTGTAGTCTCACCCGGTACCCAGCCTAGTACTATCCGGTACCCAGCATGTAAAGAGTGATACAAAATCCGCCTGTTTTTGGGTTGAGGATTGCGAGCTTGGGAAAAATCGTAAAGAGGATTAGCTGGTCTCAAATTAATTGTTATCAAAAGGCAGAGAGGCATTGTTCTTGGTTTAGTAATTATCCTTATTTGGGGGTTGAAATTTAAAAAATATCAATAAATCTAAAAACAATTCTATTTGTAATATTTCTTTTAAATCAATCTTAAAAAAGCGAAATTATCTACTTTCTATCAAGAAGGGTTAAAAATTCACCCACAGGCTCTCAGAGGGTGTAACGAAATCTGCTCGGGCGTTAAATTATGTAACAAAATCTGCTCGGGCGCAAAATTATGTAACGGTGTTTTGCTCTGGGTAGCTGGAGTCGGAGATTAGTTCAGGATCCAGATTAGTTTAATAATACAACCCAATCAAAATTAACAATTTTATTATTTTCAACAGGTAAAGTATGCAGGTTTACATAATATACAATAGTTACAGGTTATCGGTTTTCAGGTCCGTATCTTTTACGGTTATTGGTAATCAGGTGACATTTACATCGTATGAGTGAGAGAGACGACGAGAGTGTAATGCAGTGATGCGACGAGTAGGGGTTTTGACGGCGGAAACGGCGGCGGGCTAATAACCGTCAACCCGAGTAAGCTATCGGCTCAACTCGCCAGGTCACTCCTCTGTTAATTTATATTTGCTCCGGGTCGGTATCGTCAGGACATCGCTGGACTAAATAACATTCGGCACAAGTTCTGTCCCCCGGCTCAACGCGCCGTAAGACTTCTCTAGGTCAAGATATATTCGCTCCGGAGAGTCACGTCACTTGGTGCATAAATCAGCAAAGTGTCTTCGGCTCAGCGCGCCATCGGCAATTTACGGAGAGATGTACCCAGTGCTTTTCTCGATTCGCGGCTGGGCTTTTATACACGAAACTATCCCCCCTTTTTGAGACGGTCGTGGTCGGGTGGTGTGCAAATTTAGTATATCGAGTATGAACCGTCGTGTGGCAAATGTGCACACGGCACTACACTGAAACTTATTAGTAATGAGGTATGACTTTAGGATGCTTCATTATAAGGGGATGAAATCATCCCCAAAATATCAAAAAAATCAAAAATATTTTTTAAAGTTTTGAAAATTAAATATTTAAATGTTTCAAGTCATGACAAATATGGAAAAAAATATTTCTTATCAGTTTTGATGAAAAACAACCCCTACGAACGGTAAAACTACCCCCAAACATGAGAAAAATTGCAAGCTTGCAATCCGCTACCCACAAACAGGCGAAAAACAGCTTTTTTGTGGTCACTCTTTCTGGTGAAACCCAGTACCCAGCATTTACAAAAACAAATACCTGGTGTATCCCTAGGGGATATTACGTATTTTGAAATTGGTTAACATAAGCGATGACTGATAATATTGGGTACTTATGCACTATGCAAACTAAAAGTGCTTACCCGAATTTTGGATGTGCCCCAGGAAATTCAAACAGTCTTCTTATCATATTTTTAGGAATATTTCTACTAAAAAGGTCAATTTCTTTCCACATTATCTTGTAGAATACTTTCCATACAGTTTTTAAGTCTTTGCCACTATCAAGATACACAGCCCCTGCTAATGCCTCGAAGATATCACCAAGTACCTAAAATTAATATTTAAAATGATCATCAAAATCACTTACTGGGTAGCTATTCTGTATCGGTGTGATGTGATGTGAGCACATGTTTTCATGATAAAGTGGGCGGAGTTCTCTCGAAAACTAAAAGAGCATATTCTGTAACTGTGGGAGCGGTCACATCACGCCAAAAATCTGGGAACTCGCTTCTCTTGGCAAATTGTAGGGAACGGGACAGTTCACGCGTGAGAAGATGAAAGTATAACCTCACTTTTGGGCAAACTGTCATTTTATTTGGATGTCGGTGGCATAATATTTGTTTATTTGAAGCTATTTATACAATGAGTTTTGCGTTACTTAAAGTGTAGGGATTAAAGGGCGATGACTCTTGCCGATGTACTAAATTATTAATGAAGCACTATCAGACCTTTACATTGCTGGAAAAATTCTCAAAAAGGGCGACAACTTCGGCTTAATAGGATTTTTATAATTAAGTAAATAAAGAACATGCTTTGGGATATTATACAATATATTATAAGTCAGATTATGTACAATCCAATTATATTACAAATTGAATTTACTTTTCTCCATTGCTCCAAATCATTTTTAATAGTTTCCAGGGAGGGCATTTAAAGTGGTTGCTTCCCACATTTTTGGCAATTTTTTTTTTGAACTGATTTGTAAATGTTCCACAGAAGCTGTAGTTTTTTCCACTCATTTAATCAAAATATATTTTAAAGCACTATTCATCGGGTTGAAAATGATTTTTGATGTTATTATTCTTAGCCTTACAGAAAACTACTTTTCACACTTTTACAAAATAATAGATATTGCACTCATTTTGAATGTCAGAAACTGGCATTTTGACAAGATGCATTTCCCATCATACAACGCACGACCTTCGATCATGGTGTTGCGGCAATTCTATTGGTTGAAATGTAGGAGCACGTAGTCACTGTAGTTACAGAATAGTATTTTTGTTTCCCTGGGAAGTGATATGAGCTCTCTCCTCTCACGACAGTTGCTCACGTTCACTGAAATTACAGAATAGCTACCCAAATAACATGAAAGATCTCAATTTTCTAGAGATCATCTGCGTTAGAAGTTTTTCAACTTACAGTTGGATTAGAAGCCATAATTGATCTTGCCTGTTTTACCTAAAATTTTTTCAGTCCTCCAGCTATACAGGGTGCACCAAAAGTTGAAAAACTTCTAACGAACAGCCTATGTGGATCACCCTGTATAGTTTTCTTTGGTTGTATCTCATATTTTTAAATTTTGAGCAAATGTTTTTCTTAAAAAAATTTTCAATATCACAGAAATGGTAGTTTACCTGAAGCAAATTTTATATTTAAGCTGCCACCAGCGCCCTCTATACATTTTCGAAATTGAAAATAGGTTTTGTCTCAAGCAAGTGCAGAATAAAGAAAATTGAGACATCAAAAGTATCTGGTCAAAAATTGATCTTTCTGGGTTAAGCTTAATTATTTATTATCAGTGTTATTTTCCATTCAACTCAACACACCTCGTTAAGCTACCAAACAAAAACCACCCCAAAGACGAAAAAAATATTTTAGCAATATCTGTATTTAGGCTACGACTATTTCAAACACCTCTCATACTCGATAAATACTTATTACAAATATATATATTTTTTAAAAGTATAAAGAAATACTTACCTTAGGTACATCAACGTATTCAGCCAGATTCAACTCATCTTCTTCTAATAAAATAAGAACTTCATCATTAATTTCATAATTTTTTGATTTCAAATATTCAACGAACTTATCGATATGCCCTTGCAGCTTCGAATTTATCATCAACAAAAATTTGTGGAATCCACATCTCACCAACAAGCTGGCAAATGTATTATTATTTACAAGGGCTGACCTTAAGTCTGTCAGTTGCCCTGGATCCAGGTTTCCACATGACTCATAAATATAACAAGTTATTAGAAAGTCTAGGACTGCATCTCCAAGGAATTCCAATTTCTCATAAGACAATGTTATCCTATTTGGAGTATACGATGCATGAGTTAATGCTTGCAGGAGGTATGCACGGTTTTTGAAATTATAACCTAACATACGTTCCATTTGTTGCCAATATGGCAAATGAAAATTAATATTGCTCAAGCTCGCCTTTTCATTTAAAACTGGATTAGGAGCAGGTTGTTTTATTAATTCTTCTAGTTTTTCGGATGAAGGGATTATCCCTATCCATTCAATAAGTTTTATTCCTCCTGCAAATATGTAAAAATCAAATTAGAAATTCACATTAAACTTTAGTTTAGGTTTACTTTAACAAAATGAATATTTTCAAAATTTACTGTACCCAAAGTGCACTATAAACCCTAATGTTTTTTGTCTTTTAAAATGACTTAAACTGCCAGAAACCCAAAATGTACAGTGAATATTCAGGGGGTTTGTAGTTTACCCACTCGACAGCTGGTGAGGTAAGTCGGTGAACAGTTATTTAATTCGATGCAAATCTACAGTGATAACAACACACAAAGATAAAAAAAGGTCATGCACATTCGAGCAAAGCATATTCCCTGTAATTTAGGCGGATGAATCCGATGCTGACGACAGGATTGCTCCATCACCTCAGGATTTTTCCCTCATCCACTCTAATTAAGATTTTCAGTGACTCTTAGCTATTTTTTGAGGTTAGGGAAAAATCCTGACATAATGGGACCAATTCTGATGGAGGCATTGGATTCAGTAGCTCAAAATGTGGGAGGTATCGTGTTCTGTTCAAGTGCAGTTGACCTTTTTTTATTGGTGTAAGCCTCTGCTCTATGAAAATGGCATTGATAGCAGTAAGTCGCATGAAACATATGTTTTGGGAAGGGTTTCCTGAGATATAGACGGTGATTAGCAACACCAAAATAATAAAACAAACCACAATCTAAACGATTTAATCATTTAACAAAAAGTTCACTATCTCTTAGACTATCGTGGGATACTAAGAAAAATTATCTGGTCTATAATAGATTAAATAATTACATACCTTTTATTCCACAGCTTTGTAGATATGCACCTAAAAGAGACTCTACTATATCTGCAACATGCTTATCTCCAATATACTGGCTCTTCAAAAATGAAGACATGCTCTGGTATGTCTGGTCTTCATTTTCATCAGGCGCATAATCTTCTTCCACTATGTTATTAATTGTATCCTGGCTTAAATTTCCAGTGATTTGCTCATTTCTTGGAACTGTTAAGTTAAACAATGAATTAACGGAAATTTCCTTAAGAAAGATTCGCTCCACAGTCTTTTCTGGAACAGTAAATGCAGGAGGTAGCCACGACTCTTTGGGGGATAATTCATTGAACTTCAATATTCCACTCAGATTCCTTTGCTTCGCTAGATAATATAAATTTTTGTTGCTAACTAACCTACTCTTCAAACTGGTCGCCCGCCCTTCATCATACTTTGGAAAACGCAAAGATATATATACGGACGCTATTAATTTTAAGAAAGAATCCCCCAAAGTCTCCAGACGTTCACAATTAACTATGTCATTTGCTTTAGCTGTGGTTAATGCTCGATAAATTTCACAAAGCTCAGGACCATCACCATAAAATGGAATATCAAGTAATTTAATAGATTTTTCAACAAAATCTTTATGATATGTAAGAGCCAACTTTTGTTTCAAGATTTTAGAAGGACTTTCATTCCTCAATAGAGTTTCGTCCATGGTTACTTTATGATCTATAAAGTTCTCATAATGTTCAATATCCATTAGTGTAACATCAAGAACTCGTTCAATGTCTTTGGGTTCCTCAATATCTTTCCAGGGATATTCAGCTTCCAACATTTTCGCAGCATAGTCTTTATTGTAGTGTAACGATGTTGACAGTAAAGTCAAATTAGATTCGTCAACAGGTAAAGATGGAATGTCTATATTTTCAGGCAACTGCTCTTCAATATGTGGTTCATAGTCCAACAGATATTCATCCAGTTCAAGGGGTTTTCGTTTGCCGACTATTTCCAGTCCTAAACGTGTTTCTTTGGATATTTTACAACGTAACTCTTCTAGTTGCAACATGTAACTGATTCTATATAAAATAGTTGGTAGAAAGCTGGCTTGAATCCATAAGGACGCTGGAAAATCCTGTTTCACGACCAACTCTGCTATTAAATATTCAGACATTTCCTCATATGACCTGTCACGTTTACGTTTTCCCTCTTTGCCTTTTGGTTTGATAAAATTCAAACGTTTAGTTAGTCCCTTGACAAGCAGTAAAGGTTGCTGAACCCCTAAAATTCTTCTGCCATGTTTCTCCTGGAAATACTGCTGAAAACTACTATAATCCTCGTTTGGAAAAGGAGACAAAGCACTTTTATTTAGAGCCACTTCTGTAACAACGTATGTCGCCGGATCTCTCCTATACCAAGGCGAGACAATTTTATTTAAATATGTTTCTTGCGTCACCTGCAAACTTAACTTTTCGTCCGATGTCGGTTCTGAAATATCTACTACATTCATGTGATTCTTGATGATGTTAAAATCAACCTCAAGTGTTGTTTTATTTAAAGGAACCACTAGAAGCATTTCAGCTTGTATGCTATTATCAAAAATTAGAAATGGTTTCAAAATTTTCAGTACATCATTGAATATCAAAAAATGGAATTCTTTCATAGCTCTTAAATCTTCCTCTTCAAATACAACTGATTTTTGATTAACCTTTAGGGTAACATTTATTGTGCCCAAAGATACATATATTGGAAAATCGCATAAAACAGGAATATGTTCTGGTGTAATTATGCCAAAACAAAGCGAAGATGTGTACATATCATATATAGTACAATTATTAATGTCTGCAGTCTGTCTCGAAAACTGTGGTTCTAAATGGATAACATGAAGGAAATGGCGAGTATTTGGAATTATTTGACCCTGAATGTATGTTGATATCTAAAAAACAAAAATAAAGTTTAGCAAAGTATAAGTATGGTATTACACGTTAAAACAGTGTATGTATTATTTGATGCCTTATTGATTCTGCAATAAAATAAACCAATAATATTACATTAACCGTCATTTGGATTTTGAAAGAAGGATAATAGTAGTGTCCAGCAATATGCTTCTGATGACTTTTGTGGAGGATTTAATGTTACGAATTATTTAAAATTAATGCATATAAAAGGCCGTCTATGCTTTGTGTCATCCAAATATCCTGGCTCATTGATAAAGGAAATCGAAAATTTTCAAAAACAAGGGTGGTAGAGTAGTATTATTATCAGAAGGTGCTTGAGGCTGAGCTAACGTGTGCGATTATTTTTACCAGTGACAGCATCATCTGGGGTATAAGGAAATACAATTATTGTAAATTTTCGAGGTCGAGGAGCTGTGTAATGCAGTAGGTTAAAACTCATCAAACTCTGCTATTTACAGAGTTACATTGCTCCCCATTCTGACAAAGACACTTTTCACTGAAAGTAAGGCTATATCACTTAGTTCACAAACGGCGAACACAACAATTATACTGCAGCACAGACCCTGTGACTGCAGGTTGACGGTGCCACTGTGCCAATTCGCTCTCATTGGCTTAGAATAATATGACGCACACAAACTTATTTCTGTGCATTTTTTTTGCAAGCATCTTCTCACAGTAATACTACTCTAGAGGGCACAAAGGTGTACAGTTCAAAAATATTCTGAAATATACAGGGTGATCCATTTGGCCTGATGACATAAACCTATCTTTCTTAAACGGAACACTCGGTATATTACATATAGGATTTGCCAAATGTGTGGAAACATCTTATTTCTGGCGAAATTATAAGTTCAATTAAAAAATACCATTACCACAAGTTTTTCTAGTATTTCTATTCTATTCAGTCATGTAGCTTTTTTAAATGGACGACCCTATTTTTACATTATCAGATCGACACTTTTTGATCAATTAGGGTTTGGTGGGTGTGCGACTTGTGGTTTTTTAAATATTAAATAAGATAATAAAATAAGTCGCACCCAATGCCCACAAAAATTAAATGTATGGGCGGGGATAACCAGGGGACACATCGTCGGATCATTTTTTCTTAGAGAAAATTTAAACTCTAGTTGTTATTTTTACAACTTTTGCGCGAGCAAATTGTCTTGGAATTAAATTTCCAAACCAGGCAATTTCTGAACGACTCTCAAATGAATTTGGTATCAGCAAAATGGAGCCCGCATCATTATGGAGTTGATGTGTGTCAATACCTAATTGAAACAGTTTGAACATTTTGATTTTTTTTCTCTCTCAATATTAAAGTACTCAGCATTTTGCAATAAGGAATTTCATTCATATTCATTAACCTTTTTTTTTTTTACCTTTTAAATTATTTTTATTTTGTTTCACTAGATTACATTTCAAATCCTTAACTATGGTAATATATACAGCATGCAATATTATTCACTTTATTTATTTATACAAAGGTATAAAAACAATAGAGTGAGTGCCGTTGGTATGGCAGGGGACCATGTATGATTTGTAAGAATATTGGTTTGGAAATAGCACATTTGTAAAAATTTATATGCATTTAATTTGTATTATTTTTCCTCAGAAAATTAAAATGTTTGAGATAATTATGGGTAGTGAGGGGGTGGAGGTAAAAATTTTAGGCACTGCAGGGAAAAACAGAACTAAAACCCTGCTTAGATAATGTGTCAGTATATAAAATTGTGGATTTGATGGAGCCGTTTACTACTAGATTCTATGTTTAGGGGGCAAAGAGATAGAGGGGAGGTGGGGTGGGGGGAGTTATTCATATTCATTAAACCAATAAATATCAGTTACTCTTTATTTTATTACCTTATATTTAATACTTAAAAGTGGCAAACTCACCGAACCATATATCATTATAATTGATGAAGAAGTATCTATTGTCAGCTATAGACTTGAATCATTATAATTAGGAAAATAATTTGGGAGATATAGAACTGCAAGTAAATAGTGGCCGTCAAATTACCATCGAAAAAATAAGGGCCCACCCTTATGTGGTTGTTGTGTATGTATTTCTTGTATTCAATGTGGATTTTCGGGGCTGCAAAACCATGAATTTTTGTTTATTGACGAATCCATTGAGGCAAAATGTAGCTTTGTCAGAAAACAGAATACCATTTATCAAGGTTAAGCTCCCTTTGAAAGATATTCATCATAACCTCACAAAATTTCAATCTTCCATCAGTATCATCTGCCCATAGAATTGAGGATATTACTATATTAAAATTGGCTGCAATAAAATGAACTGAAGAATGAGGATTTTCAGTTAGCGCCAATTCACATTCTGTTTGTTATGTTCACTTACAGTTCTTCGCCTTCCTGTTCTTTCTAGGTCTTTTTTCACACTTTCACTTTCTTCAGCTTGTGACAAAGTCTACTTATTGTTGTTTGGTTGATTGCGTGATGTGGATATGTTTTGTTAAATACCTCACACACTTCCTTCATCTTGGCTATGAATTGTATACAACGAATCCGAGACGAAATACAAAACATAACATCAGACGTAATTGAATATGTAATTAATAATTTCGAACATCGTACTGGTCATTGTCAAATTCTTAACGGTGCACATTTATTTGAACCTTTATTGCCATAAAAATTAAGTTTTCAGTTGTAATAATTGCAATAGAAAATGAAATTTTGAAAATGAAGTTATTCGTCGGATGTTTACAAAAAAAATAAACTACTGATTTCGTTTTCAAAAGGCCCATCAATCTTTAGAATAGAATAAAATTCCATGTGTTCTTTTGACACACACTGTATGTATTCGTAGACTAATAATTTCAACATAACTAACCTGTTTTTCATGCAATCTTTTGTTTTTAGAATACCCTGCTTTATCTTCTTTAATTGCAGGATAATGAGGAAAAAGAAAGCTGACATCCTCCTCTCGAATTTCGCATTTTGTAGGTAACAGATGCTCATCTAATTCGCCAATTTGATGCAGCATAATACAAGCCTTAAGAGCAGCTGCCCTTTTAGCTGATTTTACTGTTTTCATATAGGCTCCCTAAAAGAAAACACTATATTTATATAAAGCTTTCGAGCACATTCCTATATTCTAAGATCAGTGCACAAATGTCAGAAATGGTTTTGAAACTGTCGCCGCAGTTTCTACTTAGTAGTGGATATATAAAACAGTTTTTCGCATAACTTGTATTTAGCCTTATTTCTAGATGCTAGAGGTGCATGTGATATAGTAGAGGACCCGCACTTTTCTTATGGAAAGTGGCTCTTGGCTAAATTTCTTTAAAATTTTATTATTTTAGGCTGAAAGACTTCGGTCGCTGGCCTTTTGGAATATTTTATCCAATAAATATTATTCTCTCTCTCTCTCTTATTATTTTATTATTATATTTACATTATATTATTATATTCTAGAGCCCTTACAAACAAAAATCTCCATGGGCACAACAGCTTTAACTATATATCCATGACTTCTACAACCTCTGGAAGTCGCAAAATCTGTGATACTATGAAAGCTTTTCATTATAACTAGGAAACAAAGTATATTTATAACAATATTAATAAACATTTTTGTATTAACAAGTATAGACTTACAAAAAATACAAAAGCAATATGAAGTATACCTATGTATGCGTGAGAATGCACTCATTCACACACTAACTGGCTGGAGTTCATTCGCCTGAGGTATTTAATATACCTGTGACGGACTCCGGCTTAGTCCAAATAGTGCACAGCTGGCGACGACACTTAATTAATAATGTCCTAATTTTTAAGGAAACCTTGACCATACCTGTTTTAAATCCATTATATGTTGGAAAATATGCCTACTATGTATATAATATTTTTGATACCGATAAAGCACAGCATTTTTTTGTATGGGGTCATCATTTTTTATTCTAAAATTTTGCAGTTATTTTCAAAAATGTGACCTCATATTTATTTGGTTATTTATCAATGTATTTAAAAAATGTTTGTTGAAATCGTTAATTATATAAAATGTAAGCATTTTCAGAAAAAAGAATTGGTATATATCAAATATTAATTTAGTTATCTCTATTCGTTATTAGCAATATCGAAAAAATTGTTTCTCTTCTCCAGAATTTCTAAATATTTAACGATAGCAACAAGTAAGCATAACAGTTTTTAAAACAATAATACAGCCTCACTTAGATTATTGTACGAGTATCCTAAATTTTCTCGATAACAACAGCATTACTGTATGACAGAAACTGCAGAATAGAGGAATACGAATTACATTAAGATGCAACAGACTTACACATATTAGAACAATGGTAAGTGTATTAGACTGGCTAAGTGTGAAATAACGTTTAAAATATTTTACCTCAATTTTTATATATAAGATTTTAAATGGTTTACTCCTTTCTTATTTCAATAAATACATCACTTTTAAAAATTAAGTACATATTCAGTCGACTAGATTAAATAGTCATCTACACATTGGAAGGAAAAAGTGTACCAAACACATGCACACATTGTTTTCTGATGGTTGTCGAGAATATTAATATGTTACCAAATAAAGTCGAAGAAAGTACCAACTTGATGGCATTTAAACAAGGGTTATTAGAACATATTAAAAGTTTATAACATGGCACCCATGCACATTATTATTTTTACTATTTTATTCTCCTTCATACTTCTTACTAGTTTTTATATTTTGTTAGTGGTTTTAAATGTAAGAATATCGTTATCAATTATTATATTATGTGGAATGTGTCGAAGACATATTAGGTTGTCCTATTTCAATAAAGATTATTATTATCTAGTGCAATAGATAATATTATTGCAAGCTTGCTATAATATTATCTATTGTGCTTGATAACTAAATTAATATTTGATATATACCGTTTGTTTTGTCTAAAAATGCTTACATTTTATATAACTATTTCATCAACAAATGTTTAAATACATTGATAAATAACCGAATAAACATGAGGTCACGTTATTGAGAATAACCGCAAAATTTTAGAATAAAAAATGATGTAAAAATTTCCTCGTACAAAAAAATGCCATGCTTTATCGGTATCTAAAGTATTATTTACATAGTAGGCATATTTTCCAAGATATAATGGATTTAAAACTGGTATGGTCAATATTTCCTTCAAAACTAGGACATTTTTCAATATAACTTAGCAGAACTTCAAAACTATCCAATGTACATTATTCAAATTTCAGTGAATTATTTAAAGTAGAGACATAATGAACACATATTTTTCTACAATATGTAGAGTTTGTCTAAATTTGTTTCTGTTTGTGTTTTATTGTTTTAAATGTTTTGTCAATTTTATAATGTATTATACTGTATTATTATACAGTTTTTATAGAATTAATGTCATACTCGGTCATACCACTAATCCTAATCTGTATTATTGTACTTTTGACTTGTGTAATGATCTTAATTGTATCAAAAACAGCGATAAACTTTACTTTACATAATTTATTCAATTTTTTCCAATCCTCCGTTTCTGAAATATTCAGTGAGGGGTTCATATATTTGAATCGAATTTCAGTTAGGAGGTACTGTCAGGTTGCTGACGATAAATTGCTTCAATTATGAGTAAATACTATATACATATTAAGGTATAGATGACACTGCAATGCCAGGAAATTCTTTGATTTCAAGAACCTCGAAAAAAGGTGCATGGGATGGAATATTACATTTTAAGCAACTTTTATAATACAATTTTCGTGATATTTGAACTTTAATAAAAAGTTTTTAAGTAACAAGAATGCAATAACTTTCTTAAAATAAATTTTAGTCACTACCCAGACAGCACACAACATCCACTGGATGTCCATTTTATGCCCAGAACCAGTCCGAATGTCCATAGACATATCTTGTACGTCCAATGGACATCCATACCAAGATATCCACTGGATGTACAGAAAAGGATCGTCCACTGGACGTCCATTCTATGTCCATAATTTGTTCAAAGATGTAAGGATACACTATGGACGTCCAGTGGATATACGAGAAGAATGCATCCACTGAACGTCCATGTTATGTCATAAGTGTTCAGAGATCCATATAGGGTAACGTTTGTTGATTCATATCCACGCGTTTATCTAAAAATAAAATATAATTTTTCGAAATATCGACGGGATTCTCGGCCTAGAATACTTATGCGCTTTTTTTGCAAATATTTTGTAAACCGAGATTATTGAAAATATATGTAGGCAAGAAACTAAAAAAAGTCAAATTAAACACACATTTGCAACAATTTTTTGTCCTCTTAAATTACAGCTAGTCACACACCTTAATTATTATTAATTGATAATTACTAAAATAAATATTTTTTTTACCCATTCTCTTACCACAATTATATTAAAAATATTTTTTAAATCCTGAATTATAATTATAAATAAAATGTGCTGTAGGCTAATTGTTTTCAAGTTCGTTTTTCCCACCTAAATGTGCATGAGTGCGAGGTAGCCTGTTCTGCTTTAAGTACCTACTTCAAGTTCTTTATAACATAAATAAATGGAGCATCATAATATCTATTCACAATATATTCTTTAATTTAATATTTTGTCGAATAGATAAATAAATGTTATTACAATATATTATGTTATGGTAATAAATTGAAGGCCACGTATTTTCTTAAGTTTGGCCATGTCGCAAACGATTGCATGCTGACGCCAATCCCGGTGGCAAAAGTAAAACCTAACCCTACATTTCTATTATAGACTTATTTGTGTTTGGCGATCTGTCGTGTGCTGAACTGTTTCAGTTTATCGTTTAAGAATCGTACCCTTTGGAAAAGTGAAACAACTCTGAAAGTAAGTAATAAGTAGAGGAAAATGTAAAATAATACAGTAGAACTTCCCTGCACAGAATCCAACAAGGAAAAAATGTAGATCAAGGAAGAAGTTCTCAAGATGATAATATTTAATAAATTACTTTTCTATTTATAGTTCGTTTCATTTACCTTATGTGTATGTTTATTCCGAATGTATGTTTAAGTTTAAAACTGTGACTTTCTTATACAAATATTTGTCTATAAGAATAAAGAATTTTGTATTTACGTGACAAACTAGTATCAACAGTGTGGTAATAATAATGTGTCAAAAGGAATTTTGCTTAAAACATAAAGATTTTGTAAATAAAGTCAATTTCGTATTATATTTGCAATGTCATTAATTGTAAAGCACAGTCCATATAGACAACAGTATGCTGTTGTCTATATGGAAAAATTTAAAGATATGTCTTTAAATTTTTACACTTACTGGAAATATAATATGGGCCATATTTTATTGATGGTATACTGTGTATAATTCAGATTTACAATCTAGTTGTAGTATTGGACCCAAGCCAATATTTTAAAACATAACTACCAATGCTAAATGAAGGAGCTTTGCTAAACTAAAATTATGATTGAAATTTGTGAAAAGGTGCAAATTCAAAATATTTTTTTTTCCTCGTTCCGAAGGACTATTCTTGACAGATTTGACATTTCATTGAAATTTAGACTGTTTACATTTTGCACCTTTGTAATTTTATTCCTTGACCAAAATTTTAAATTGCAATTTTCACAAATTTCCATTAATTTTTTTTATGTGAAACTTGTTTATTTAGACTCGATAATTATGCCTTAAAGTATCAATTGCGTCCAGTGTTCCTACATAGTAAGATATGGTAATCTAAATCTTACAAACTAAACTATTAATATATAGCCCATATATGTCTGGGTCCTCTATGGGCATGTTATGGACGTCCGCTGGATGCAGATTTTTGTGGCTTCTGGACATCCATCGGACGTCCATGTTATGCCGAGTATGTCCTGTGATGGACGTGTTATGGACGTCCACTGGATACAGATTTTTGTGACATCTGGACATCCATCGGACGTCCAATGAATGTCCTCTGTGAAAAAAAAAGGACGCCCATGGGACGTCCACAAATTTATTGCAGGACGTCCAGTGGATGTTCAATGAACGTACTTGTGCTGTTTGGGTAGGTCTTTCAGGACATTTTTCAAAAAAATTTAGATAATAATGAAATTAATTTATTTAGCTAAAATTACATTATTTAGCTTTGATAGCATTAGAAAGTACTATCTCTGATAAATTGGCAAAGGTGTCAGACAGGGTTGCCTTCTGTCACCTCTCCTCCTTAACATCTATAGCGAACATGTGATGCGACATGTGCTGGAGGACTGGCAGGGTGGAGCAGAGGAGCAAAGGTTTCTAACTTAAGGTTTTGCGGATGATACCACCTTGGTTGCAACTAGAGAGGATGAGCTCATGCACCTGCTGGACAACCTCCAAATAATAAGGTTTAAGTGTAAATTACACTGTAGACCGAGCAAATGAAAACCATCCAGGCATGTTAATGTGCCATCACCTTAATTCTCCAAGTAATACGCTCCACAAAAATACTCTTCAATAACATATTTTCTCGAATCTTCTCATTTTTTGGCCCCATTAACTGAAGGGAGGACGATATAGAACGTTTCATTGTCCAGGGGAATGCAGATGGCACAGACAGAGAGGAAGACCACCAAGACGTTGGGCTGATGCCATCAAAGAGTTAATGGGAAAGAGCTTTGGTGAGGCAAACTGGAATATTACATAAAACATAAGACGTCTGCCAAGACGTTGTGAATAAAAAAAGGTAAAATACTATAATGACATTCTGAAAAACGTTTAAGTTGTGAATTTGGTGACGTAAAAATGTCTGTAGAATCTACATCTAGGAAAAACTATTTGTCTCAAGCAAAACATAGTACTCATCTTGTCTGAATTACAAGACAAGTACTTATGACATTGTGCAGATGAAATCACAAGCCCCTGTGGTTGGAAAATGGAAAATGTATTGAAAGATGAAATAAACAATATGTTGGCAATGCAGTGTATTTAATAGCATTGAAGTTGAAAAATTGCGAAAAATTGACCTCGGCAACTAACGCCTTCATCAATATTTTTGCCAAAGGTATTTTTGCAATTTTCAGGACATACACAACATGTCTGTGTGTTGGCAGAATAAAATTTCCATGATAATGCATTTAAAAATGTAGAATTGATTTCACAAGAAGAGCATCCACTTCGAACACATGAGCATGTAACCAGTGCTTTACCCCCTCCTCGTCTAGCGTTTTATCATGATGTCAAAGAAAAAACATTTGCATTACATTTTTACCATGGGAACTCTGACTATAACAATAACATCGATACTTACCTCTATGATATCAACAATAGGACATATAGTGGGTAACATGATTACTACACTATATGACACTTCGCTAAGAAGACCTCCTTCTAATTTTTCTTTGATATACCACTCAGGGGTATATGCTGTATAAATGTCTGATGGGAGACTTGTACAATATTGGCATAAAAGTGGTATCGCAGACCTCATATTAACTTGAGCTGAACCAGGGCCATCAACATAATATGGAGGTAATTCATCTTCGTTATACATTCTCTCTATTTCCTCTGGCGAAGGATCTGGTCTCTCTGTATTCTTCCCAATCAAGTACTAGAACATTTTAATTTTTAAATTAAAACACTACTTGTTATAAAGAAAAGTTGGTATATCCTATAACAGTTTCTTGTACGAACAAAGTAGTTTAAAAACTTTGAGACAATGGTTTACAACTATTTAAGGGTGGTATGTCAGCCATATGCCCTATTTTAATGTTACATCATGTATGTTTTGTAATAATTTACAGCTCACAGAAAGTAGCTTTGCGGGTGAAATTCGCAAAGAAAGAACAGAGATAGATGTCTGTTACAAAGAGATTAGAGAGAGACCTCAACTGAGCTCCGGCTTTAAATTAAACGGTTGCTACTGCGCATCTAATATGGCCAGCCGCAGAGCTACTTTCTGCGAACTGTAATCTTATTCATTCTGTCCTATTACCTCTTTTGTTTTAGAGTTAGGTTTAATATCGCTGTATTTGTATCTAATTCTTTTGTGCAAATGTATTTGACATTTTTGACAATAAACTATTACTATTAATAATACCTCAATAATAAATGCTTTGTTTAAATCTGCCGAAGAACTCCCGAAAATTAAACCACATTGTGGAGTAGATTGAAGTCAAAATATAGTATTGTTAAAACGGACTAACTTTTCCCAAGGTGAATTATTATATAAATGACTTTGCTAAGTCTTGGACATACAGTGGAAATCTGTTATCCATTATTAATACTGGAACACAACAATGCAAACAAAATATCTTCAAGAAATGTGTACGACATAACTACAATCAGGTGATAAATGGAATATTGCTTGGTTTACTAACAATTAAAATAAAAAGTTTCATCTACGCCAATTGGGAGCCGAGATATGACATTTATTGCATTTTACTTATTTATAAACAAATGAAGTGAAATAGTGATTTGAAATTAACACTAACCATTTCATAATATTTAAAACTATTAATTGACTATGTTAAAATATTTTAGTCACATAAGTTGTTGCAATATTAACATATTTAATTTGCAGAACAGCATGCACAGCCTACTTCTACAGAACGTTCTAGCGCTCATTCGAGGTGTATTGCATTTCACTTTCATCGTATCGCGATGTTTTTTTTGCTTTGTTTTAACAATTGCATTTTCTCGTAGATTTCAGTTTTTACTTTCTATTTCTTCAATCGTTCATTTGGTAACTGAAATATAAGAGCTGTTTACTTTTTTTTTACTTAGTTCTATTATATTTACTATATTTTTATACTGTAGTAAAACTAAAGGTCTAAATCCCCTAAGTGTTTTATTCCCTTTCGGTAATATTATACAAATAATAAGATTTTCACACACAGGAGATGATTCTGAAATTACTTTAAGTAAAAAAAGAAAATTGTTTTAAAATTGTTTAGAAGTTAAGTCCATACCACCAACAGAAGTAAAAAAGACTTAAATGAGTTACTACATATGACTAACCAAGACTATGAAAGACACAGAATTCTTTTGCATGCAATTTTTTTTAAATTGCCTTTTGAAGTGGGTTTCCTAAATTTTCTTCAATTGAATTATAAAATAAGAAAACCACTTACTCAAGAAAGTCTTCTATGTGTCTGTTAATCTATGTTAACGATATATCAAATTGCAATCCCAGCACTGACTTCATCTTGTTTGCTGATGATACCACTGTAGTAAACAAAAATAAAAATGTAAATACATTGAAAATAGCACTAGCGGATGCACAATCGAAGGTTACAAATTGGTTCCATGCCAATCAACTAAGCCTCAATTGCTCAAAAACGGAAACAATGTACTCCTCATTACGTGACACATCTTCGATAAATAATCCTGAATATGTAAAATTTCTCGGAGTTTATTTTGATCAAAAGTTAACGTGGTATAATTATATAGATAAACTTTGCAATAAATTATCATCGTCTATATATGTTCTTCGTAATTTAAAAGTAAAAGTGTCTAGACCGGTTGTAGCAACAGCATTCCATGCCTTAATCCAATCCAAAATTTCATATGCGGTGGTAACATGGGGTCATGCGCCCTTGGTCAGTAGAGTCTTTGCGTTGCAACGAAAGGCAGTTAGAGTATTAGGTGATCTAAACTATAGAGATTCTTGTATAGACAGTTATATTCAGATGCGAATTCTTACAGTCCCATCTATATACATATTGCAATGTCTTACATACGTAAAACAAAACTTGTCGTCTAATTATGTTTCTCACATTGAAATACATGACTATCAAACACGTAATAGAACAAATATATATGTTGATTATCACAGATTAACAAAGTCAAAATCGGGGACAAATTATTATGGTCCAAAAATGTTCAATCTTTTGCCTCCTACTGTGAAACAGTTGTCACTAAACAAATTTAAAATTGTGGTAAAAAATTATTTGATAGATAAATGTTTTTACTCTATTGATGACTATTTTAATAATAATTTTAATGACATGAATAATATATAAACTTATGTTTATACTATGTAAATCTGTTTTTAATCTGTTTTAAAAGTTAATGTTACTATAGTCTGTTTTTAAACCAGGAGGAGCGTTTTAAATTTAACGCGCTAAATCATACATCTGTGATTGGACATGCCCTCGCCAGTTTCACACAAGACAATAGTCGTAAATTTTGATATATTGCAAAAATTTTAATTTCATGTCATAAATTATTTGGTTATAATTTCTATTTTATCGTTTGCACATTATGTATTAGTTTTTAATCCTTTTTGTATAAATCTGAAGGTAAAAGTGGCTAATTACTTGGTGTGTTTATATTGCGTAAATGATATGAATGTATCAAATACCTAGAGGTCAAATAGAGGTCGATTCATTATATAATGAAATAAAATAGACACAAAAACACTGTAGTCGTGTATTGTTGGTTGCCCAAAACGCCAAAAAGGTTTTAGTGTATTTTTTAGTTACTTTTATGGTGTGAATGGAACTTTCATGTTTACTCCTCCTGGTTTAAAAACAGACTATAGTATCGTTTAAGATTTTATCCTAATATGTAAAACTTCATAGACCTACCTATTTTATATTATATTATCACTTTCTAAATTTTATTTCATAATATTCATTGTCTTGACCTGTGTAAACAAATTGTAATGACACCAATAAATTTACTTACTTACTTACTTTACCGTGCTTTTTATTCTAGTTTATTGAAGTTACACTTTACCTTGTTCTTTCTTTTCTATAATCTCATGTTACTAAAATTCAAATTGGGTTTTTTGTAAATTCAGTTAGTACTTGTTTACATACGTGTTTCGCTGTCACTATAAATTATTCTTACTACAATTATTGTAAGCGTAAACACTTAACACCAAATACATGTGTGTCTGCATCTTTATTATTATACTCTTCACAAATACAAAGAGTATATTGCATTCGATCGGCACATTTCTAAAACCTGTAATACTGTTCGTAGAGAAAAAAATTTCATATCACTGTTGGTGATCGAATTCTGAACAACTTTCAAAATGTCCGTCCGTCTGTCTGTCCGTCCGTCACGTTTCTTGTAAGCACGAAAAGTCCGATTGTATTGAAATTTGGACAGCAAGTTAGTGTTAGCAAGGGGAAAAAACCTATTGTATTTGAGCAAAATCGATCGATAAATAAAAAAGTTATAAATTGTTTTAAATCAAAAAAAAAAAAAAAATTTACATAATTTTTTTTATGTTTCGTAATTAAACTAAAAATATCTAAAACTAACATTATTTACAAAAAAACTGCGAAGAGTATCCTATAGAATGTGCAACAATTATATAAAAAGTGCAGTAAACCGGCGAAGAGTATAACGGTTAGCTTGTTAAAATGTCACTTTAATATAAATACACCTTAACATCCTCTTTAACTGTTGTTTTATTTATTGTTACGCAATATGTCTTTAAATATTATATATTGATGATGTGTTTAAGCATATAAATATAATAAATATAATAGAACTAAGAAAAAAAAGTAAACAGCACTTATACTTCAGTTATTAAATGAACGATTGAAGAAAATAGAAAGTAAAATTTTAGTTTAAACTGTTTATAATACCTATTGTTGAATTAAACAGTTTATCTCAAAATTGTGCAGCAAAACTGAAGTCTACAAGAGAAGACAATTGTTAAAACAAAAAAAAAAAAAAACATCGGGATACGATGAAACTTTTTTTTTAAATTGTTTCTTGTTTTGTGTATTTTTAATGTATGCTAATAATTTTTGATTTTGGGTAAAACATTGATGAGTAAAATGCATTTGTATATAAAAAAAATTAAATAAAAAAAAATGGTTTTCAAAAATACCAAAAAATTTTATTTTAACCCCGCTGAAAAGTACATAAAACAAGCTACAATCTGAAAAAAAGTTTGTTGTACGACTTGATGCCCAAACAAAGTCAACTGTTCAATTTTCGATTTTGTTATTGTTTTTGAGCCGTAGTTACAATCATTTCGAGTTGAAATTTGGCACCATAATTTATTTCCATTAGTGGCATATTCTTCCAAAGTTTGGTTAAATTTAATGCATTATTGTTAAAGTTATTACCAATTGTTTAAAAACGGTCACCCACAATTGTTTCTATGTTTTGCAATTTAACCAATTGACTAAGGCAGTTCAGATACATCTAGTTCTCTTCGCAATTTCATTGTGAATAATTTGTTTCTCTTTCCTTATTACGATAAGAGTCCTAAAACCGGAGTTATGGAAGAAAAACTGCGAAAAAACATGATTTTGAACATTCTTTTGTTTAAATAAAAGCTTTCCGGGACACGGATTTAATCCAAAATTTTTCCCTAAACTTCTTGTTACGTCTACAACAAGTTCCATTAATAAAATTGCTATAGTAAGACAGTTCCTTATTAGGTAATTTATACTCTTAGTTTTATTCCATATAAATGTACTAAAAAAAAATATTGTGAGGTATTGGTGATTTAGTTTTTTACATAGCTTTAATATAAAGGAATTTGAAAATTAATGAAAATTCCTTATTGCGTTTCGTGTTTAAAATCCTCTATGCGTAAACCTAAATTTATAAATTTAATAATATTAAGTTTTACCAAACAAAGACTTAGGCACTTACGTTATTTAAAGTTTGTTCTACCATTTGAAATTCCTTATATTTCTCATGAAACTTTAAAGCAGAACTTCTTTCAACAACCATATAGTATAGACTGTCCTTATGCCTGGCCCTGCCTTTAGATTGTATATAAGATCGATAATCTTCAGGCTTATCAAATTTAATAACAAGAGTACATTTAGGTACATCGATTCCTTCTTCCAACACATTCGAGGCGACAATCACGTTAATCTCTTTATTACAAAATTTTTGCAGAACTTCCTTATTCTTTTTGCTGCGGTATAAATTTTCACGTGTATCGTTATATGGATTATTATTATAGCCAACCATAAAGTCCGGTTTTAAATCAGAATAATTCGAATCTAGAGATCTTAGGCTGTCTAAGATGTGATAAATTACTTTGGCTGTAAATCTTCTTTTGGTAAAGACAATGCAGCATAGTTCTTCTTTTGATAGTCTCTTGTATTCTTGGAATATCTTGAATAACTGTAACACCTTATCAGACGAAAATTTATATATTCTTTCCTTTTCTCTTAAAACATTCATACTTTTTAACAACAGTTCCTTAACAAAGGATATACTGGTGAGAACATAACTCAGCAAGTTATAAAAGTTAAGGTCTTGACAGTGTTTTCGCAATCTTTCACACTGGATCATATGGGCTAAACAAGCTTTAACGCCCCCATATGCTCCCATTATTTGAATATGTTCAATAAGGTCTGCAACAAGATTTGCCAACTTTTTATAACCAAGAACTGGTTCCAATGGTCTTAAACCTTTTAAATTCAGTGGTGCTGATTCTATCTTGACCTCTGTAACAAGACTCATTACTTTCTGTAATATACTAATCGAAATATTTTCTATGGGGGACGGATTATGATCTGCGCATAACTGAAAACTTTCACTAGGATTTGTTGAATATCTAAAAATAAATCAAACATTAATTTGGCAGCAGAGTTATTTCAAAATAAAAAGTACACAACTTATTTGTTTCCCTATTAATATAGCTGTTAATATCTGAAATTATTGCACCATGCTAGCCGGTTTCAAAGTATACTAAACCGAGATCTTCTAATAATGGATATTGACAGACACCTACCTTCCTTCAAATTCAAGATAGAGTCCAGGCAAAGGAGCCTGAAAAGGTCTTGTTTCAAAAAAAAAAAAATGCCAACCGGGGATTTTCAGCGGGAATGTGTACCTCTTATTATTAGCCCCTTCAAATTAGGAAAAATTAGAAATTTTCCCATAGCTATGAGACCTGTAAACAGTGAAGCATTTGAGTTGTCTAAACATGATTTTTCACCCCCCGCAGTTCTAAAAAAAGCGTGATTTTTGAAAAATATATACATATACGCAGGGTGTAATTAGTTTCATGTCATTAAAAAAATGGTGGTAGGGAACGACAAGACAAACAAATAATAACCTTTATTCAATTATACCATGAAACGGTGTAGAACAAGTAAAAAAAAAAAAAATGTTTAGTAAGTAAAAAACAAACATTACAATTAGATACAAAATTATATAAAATAGTACACTTATATATATATACAGTAATTATTTTTTTCACATTGACAAATTAAAATGGTGGGAAAAGCAGTAAATGAATTTTTTCATGTAAATGTTCTGTACTTTCAATTTTACTGATGAGTTCTGATATTTACACAGATAATTTACACAGACATATCCAGGTTAAAATATTCCGAAACAGAATAAAAAGGATGATGACTTAAATATTTTTTTAATTCTGCTTTGAATTTTTTTATTAATAAGTTTTTGAATTGATCTGGTATCTTGTTGTAAATTTTTATTAGCTGTGTTACTGCATTTCGCTGCACTTGGGTGAAAGCAGTTTGTGGCTGACGAAGCACTAATGTTACACTTCCTCTCGTATTGAAAGTATGATTTGTTTCATATCTACTAAAAAATTCCTCATAATTTTCTTTTACAAAGCAAGCACAGTGGTATATATATAAAGTTGGCAAGGTAAGTATGTTTTTTTCTTTAAATGTTTGTTTGCACGTTTCTCTTCTTTTTAGGTGGAAGATACTTCTAATGCAGGATTTTTGCAGCCTGAAAATTCTGGGAGAATCCACAGAGTTGCCCCAGAAAATTATTCCATATTGGATTCTGGAATATACATAAGAATAATATGCGGTCAATGCTGCTTCTTCATTAACAGAATTGGACAAAATGCGCAGCGCATATGTAAAAGAGCATATTTTTTTAGCGAGATATTGGACGTGTTCTTTCCAATTCAGCTGAGAATCTATTACAATGCCAAGGAATTTTGTATGATTACAAGTTGTAAGAATACGATTGTTGTGAGTTATTGTAAATGGATCTTCTTTCCTCAAACTAAATTTCACAAGGTGAGTTTTTTCAATGTTGTTTTTTAGGTTGTTCCATGTATACCAATTTTCTGTTTTTTCGATTGTAGTAGTAATTTCTCTTTTTAATTCTTCTTCAGATTTTGCCCTTATTATAAGTGAATTGTCATCTGCATATAAATTTAATAAGTGATTTACGATGCCGGGTAAGTCATTTGTATATAACAGGAATAAAATTGGACCTAAAGTTGAGCCTTGTGGTACCCTCTTCTCTGTCGTCTTCCATTCTGAATAAACCTCCTTTCCTGCGTCTATTGCCATAACACATTGCTTTCTATTTTTGAGATAGGATTTCAGGATCTCTTGAACATTTCCTCTGAAACCCATTATTTCAAGTTTTTCTAATAATATTGTATGATCAACCGTGTCAAAAGCCTTTGACAGGTCCATAAATAACGAAACAACTTTCTCTTTTGAGCTCACTGCATCCAATATTTCACATATGGCAATATATACTGCTCTAATAGTTGATCTACCTTTAATGTATGCACTCTGCATATTTGTTATAATTTTGTTTGATTCTGTAAAATCGATTATTCTGTTTAATAAGGCTTTTTCAAAAATTTTTGCCACAATTGATATAAGGGCTATGGGTCTATAATTACAGATTTCTTTCTTGCTACCTTTTTTATACATTGGTTTAATTACAGTTTTCTTTAATTCATCAGGGAATATTCCCTTTTGAAAGCACAAGTTAATTATATGTGAAAGTGGTTGTGAAAGTTCTTCAGCGCAGTATTTAATGAGTTTTGTTGGTATTTCATCAGCTCCAACAGCAGTTGTGTCTTTAAGCGTGTGTATTATATTAAATATTTCTGTGGGTGTTGTTTCATATAAAAACATAGTACAGTCATTCTGATAAACATGATCAAAAGATTTTTGAGCGTTGATATTGATATTGTCACATATGTTTATGAAATAATTATTTATATCATCTAAAATTTCTTTTTTGGTCTTGATCTTTTCGCATTCTAGATTTTCAATTTCAAATTTTGTATATGTCTCCTTTCCAGTAATTTGTTTCACAAGATCCCAAGTTGCTTTGACTTTATTATTAGAATTTATAATATAATTTGAGTTCGATGTTTTTTTTGTCTCATTTATTAACTTTTTAAAATCTGTAGAATATTGTTTATAGACTTCTTTTGTTACATTCCCTTTTAGCATTTCGTCATAAAGTTGCCTTTTTATTTTGCTCTTTGTTCTTATTTCTTCATTTACCCATATTTTGTTTTCTTGAATATGGCAATTATACATTTTTTTGGGATAAATATCTTCCAGAGTACCTTTTACTGCGTATAAAAACATTTCTGTGCTAGTATTTGGGTCGTCCTCGATCATTACTTGGTGCCAATTGACTGTTTCAATTTGCTCTTTAAATATATGTTTTTTGTCATCAGAAATAATTCTTCGCATTGATTTTGCTTTTTTATTTCTTTGTATATAGTTTGAAGGCATAATAATTTGTATTCCAAAGTGATCACTAAATCCATTTTTGTCAATCATTATTTCATATTCTGGAATATTTACTAATATGTTGTCGATCGTTTTTCCCGATATTCTTGTTGCTTCATCCGTAGTCGGCATTAAGTTAAATGATGTAGTTAAGTCAATGAAGGATTTTACATCTTTTTCAAATGGGGTTTTCAAATCTAAGTTAAAGTCTCCACAAAGAGCTATTGTATGATTTTGATGTTTTGTTATTACATAAGATAGCATGTCTTCAAGCGTATTAGTAAATTCTTCCATGTTAGAGGGAATTGGAGGACGATAGATGTTTAAGATAATAATTTTAAGATTTTGAATTTCTAAAGCACTGCATTCTATCACTGATTCTATACTTCTTTGTTTCAGGTATCCCAATTCTTTGAACTTCAAATTGTTGTGGACAAATATGCAGCTGCCCCCATGTATGGAATTTGACCTTGCAAAACAAGAAGCCATCTTGTAGTTCTTAAGTTTGAATAAATGTTCCTCACTATTTCTAATCCATGTTTCTGTGATAGCAATTATATCAATATTGTAATTTAAGTTGTTTATATATACAGATAATTCATCTATCTTGTTCGTGATACTTTGTAAATTTTGGTAAAAGAGTCTAATAGATTTATTATTCGCATTTGAATGAGACTTCTTTTAAATCTTCTTTTATATGTTCACAAGTGCTTCTTATGCTCCCTGGACTCCTAAAAAAGTACTAGTTGTTTCATCAGAGTTTTTGTTGTCCACCATGTATTTATTTCTTTTAAATTTGTAGCGCTCAAATGCAACGTTTTTCGGCCAGAAATTATTGTCATAAGCTATGTCAATAAAATTGAAGTTGATTCCAACTTGAAAACATCTGCTGTTTGGTCTCTCACTTTCAATTTTTGTTGGAATATGTTTTACAAAAATTTCATCTTCCTTATTAATATTTAATTTACGTTTTATATAGCTTTTTATTATATTTTCATCCACTTTATCCGGAACTCTCGATACAAAAAGCCATGCTTTTTTTCCATCCTGCTCTCTTCCAGTGAATGTCTCATGATCTTCAGTTTCTCCGCTACCTATAAATATTTTCCTTTTAGGTCTATTATTTACTATTACTTTTTGTCCTTCTTTATTATTTTCTGATAGTATGGAAGACTGTAGAACCATCTGTGGAGACGATTTCGAATTTGCAGTGATATTTTCTTTTGTAGTAGCACGAGTTATCTGTGCCCAGGTAGCAGCAGGCTGTCTTACTGGTTGCTCATTATTCACGTTTGCATTAGCTTTTGAATTTATATTTCGCTTTGGTGATAGTGATACATTTATAATTGGATCTTGAGTCTTTGTAGTTTTTGCTTGTTGCTTGAATGTAGGTTTTTCCTTCCTCACTTCTCTAGCTTCACTCGTGTTGCTGTTGATTGGTTTATTTTGTCGATGGCTCGAGATATTCTCCATCCATTGGTTGTTTGCTCTGTTCTGGTCATGATTTTGTTGTTTAACTATATCGTTAAATAGGGAAATAGGTTTTGTGACAATATTTGTGGGAGCTTCAGAGAATAATTTTACCAAGTCCTTGTTACTTTCTCTAAGGTTTTTTATTTCCTCTTTTACTTGGCAAATTTCTTGCGTTATTAGTTTTTTAATAGTTTCTGTAAGAGCTACTTGCATTTCTGCCTACCTTATATAACATGTGGTCTAAAGCTCATAGTTTTGGAGAAAAAAAATAAACAAAAATTTCCAAAATACTTAAAATAGTTTGAGAACTGCTGGCATATTGGGGTAGGCTTTATTGCCTCGCGTCTTGTCACACATGATACTCTGACATTCGTGCAAATAAGTATGGTGAGCCTAAGAGATAATTAGGCCGCGACGGGGGTCATCGAAAAGCATGTTAAAAGAGACTGACAGAGCACACCGCCATGTTCTTTGCTTCTTCGGAGCCAAATTATCTTATTACGCCGGCTATACTCTCCCTTGTAATATTCTCAAGTAATAATTTCAGTTTGTGCCCTTACTTGGTAGACAACGTACACACGACGTGACGTACCCGTTCCTTGGTTTTGTGTGTTGCTTTTGTTTTCTTTGAATTTTGTGCCACTTATGTTAGGATTTATTTTATTGACTTATCGTTCAAGTCGTTAGTACTTGGTTACGTAAGACACTACTTCTTGTTTGTGCATTTTGTGTTACTTTTTGGATTTTGGACCAAGTTTTTCTTTTTGTTTTCTTTATTGATAACGTTAATTGAGTTTAGTGTGGTGTTTTAAGTAAATAAGTAAGTAAGTAAGTAATCTCTAATCGACGTCACCCTTGTGCTCGTACATTTGTTAGTATTGACCAGCATCTTCGAGAAACAGGTCGTCTCGATGGACATGGAGGAGAAGGAGGTCCACAACGCGAAGAAAGGGTAATGGACGCAGAGGTTCAAATTTTGGAACTTGTAGAAGAGGATCCAACTTTATGCACCTGCGATATCGCGAACCATGTGGGAGTATCCCATTTTGTGGTATGGAGGACATTGAGAGATATGAACTTACATCCCTATCACTATCAACGTGTCCAAGCACTAGAACCTCAAGATTTTGCAGAGCGAATGCAATTTTGTAGATGGATATTAAGAAAGCATGGTCGTGGTTAAGGTCTTATCTGGGAGAAAGAACCCAATCCGTAAAAATTGCCCAGGATGGCAAAAAATATATCTCAAGTGCCTTAACTGTTAGCACAGGGGTCCCGCAAGGGAGTGTACTAGGTCCGTTACTATTTTTGATATTTATTAATGATCTAGTCGGAAACGTTGATAGTACGTTCTTAACACTCTTTGCTGATGACACGTCATCTATAATCTCTGCCAATAACATTGAAAGTCTCAGCAATAAAGCCACAAGTTGTGTTAAGCAGATGACCCAATGGTGTCAAAGAAATGGTCTAGTACTCAACACGCAAAAAACGAATCTTTTATTATTTTCCCCTATTGGAGTAACTACTGATATAAGTTTACTGGTTAGGGCTGAACACCAACCCATAAAACAAAATGATCATGTTACATTTTTGGGAATTGAAATGGATAATAACTGTTCCTGGGAACAACATATAAAAAGCCTAACCAGTAAACTTGCTACTAATAATTATGCTGTCTTACAGTTAAGGGGCTTAGTTTGATACAGAAACAATTAAAACATTTTACTATGGTCATATAAACTCTTTACTCTCCTATGGAATACTCTGCTGGGGTAACTGTTCTGGGATAGGAAAAATGTTTTTACTTCAGAAATGAATAATAAGGAGTATATTCCATCTCACCACCTTAACTTCGTGTAGGCCATATTTTGAGCAGAATGGAGTTCTCACAGTTTACGCACTTTATATTTTGCAGTGTGTGACAGTGTGTGTGCTACGTTAGGAAAAATATCGGATTGTTTCCAAAATGCAGTGAAATAAATATGTACCACACACGAGCAGCCAACGAATTGTATGTTCCGCCAAGTAGGCTGGTGCAGGTTAGCAAGGGTCCTTATATAACGTCAATTAGACTATATAATCATCTCCCCCAGAGAATTAAAGACACAAGCAGCTTTGAACAATTTAAAAGTAAAGTTAAAGACTTACTAAAAAAACCAAGTCCTTACTCTCTTAGCGAGTATTTTAATTTTAGCTATGTCTAAGTTTGTCGTCGTATCACTATAATTATTGTATTTTATAAATGTTATTTATTGACTATGTTGTGTAACTGTCCTCCTTCAATATCTTTATTAGGTAATTAAACTTTGACAATGCCAATACTGTATTAACAGTCCAATGGAAATAAAGATTATTATTATTATATTATTATAAAACAAGTGGCAAATGAGGATTTTTTAAACGTTCTGTGTTTCTCTGATGAGTCGTGTTTTACCAGAAATGGAGTGTTTAATTTTAAAAATATGCACGACTGGGCAGACGAAAATCCACGCGTAATAGTTGTAAAATACCAACTACAAGAATTTGTTCAGGAGAACGATATAATTGTAAATCAGCAATCTGGATTTAGGAAGAATCATTCGCGTGAGACAGCACGTCAATTTGTTTTAAACCAATGGAAGTTAGATATTGCTGATAATATGGCGATAGGAGTAGTATTCCTGGATTTCAAAAGAGCTTTCGAAAAGGTAAATAAAGATCTACTTTTATTGAAATTAAAAAAATATGGAATTGACGGGATAGTGTTACAATGGTTTACATCCTACCTTGAAAATAGGAAAAAAATTGTTAAATTTAATGACAGTTATTCGGAAGAACTAGCTGTAAAACATGGAATACCTCAAGGGTCAGTACTCGCATCTATACTCTTTTTATTGTATATTAACGACATTTGTAATTGTTGCAAGAAATGAAACATCAAACTGTTTGCGGATGATACAATGTTATATGTGAAAGGTAAATTAGAAGATATTCAAATTAAATTAAACGATGATTTAGAAAACGTATATAAATGGACATGTGACAATGGACTAAAACTGAACTTGGATAAAACTAAATTCATGATTGTAACGACAAAAAATAACTTAAGATTAAACAAAATAAAATAAAACTTAATATAAAAATAAATGACTGCTTGATAGAGGAAGTTAACAAATTCAAATATTTAGGGGTGATTATTGATTCTGAGTTGAATTTCAATGGACATTGTGACTATATAAAAAATAAAATGGCAAAAAAACTGGTATGTTGTTTGGATTATGTAATAAAGTGTCAATGTTCGCTAAACTAACTATTTATAAGTCTACGATTTCCCCACTGCTTATTGTGGTACCTCATTTATTTTCCTTAATAAACAACAAATCCAAATGTTACAAAAAAACTCAAAATAGAGGCATGAGGCCAATTTTAAATTGTAGTAAATAATCACCAATCAGTACAATGTTAAGTGTGTTGAATTTAATGAATATTGAACAAAGAATTGTTTATAACACACTAATATTTATATTCAAAATGAAAAATGGAATGATGCCATCTTACTTAACTGACCAACTAAGCTATGTAATTGATTTACACTCTCATAAAACAAGGGCTATGGTAAATAATGATTTTTATATAAAAATTGAACACGTAAAATCCAATACTATATTGGGAAGAGGACTAATTTGGTTTAATGACTTACCAGGTGAGCTAAAAGAATGTAAGAATGAGCACATTTTTAAGAAGCCTTATTACATACATACAAGGCAGGCAGCCTAGGGCTGTTTATACCTAAAGAACACGTACATGTGTATAAAACTAAAACTACTAACATAGACAATTAAATATAATTATAGATAAATATTAAACTAAAGGCTTTGTATAGAGTACATAAAGAATAACTTTAAATAAATAAAAATATTATGTTAATTGTAAAATATTTGTAAGTTATTGTATATATGTTGTATTTGTTTTTTTAAGAGCTCTGCTAATAAAGTTTATATATAAGAAGGATGCGGTTTCAATGACGATTCAATTTAATTTGCGGTAATGAAATAATTGGACCTATACAATTACCAGCTAGGTGACGTATACTTAAATTTTTTGCAACAAACATTGCCAAATTTGCTGGAAGATGTACACTTGCCTACACGCAGAAAAATGTGGTATTTGCACAATGGCGCACCGATCCATTTTAGTCTGGCTGTTCGAAATTTTTTGAACAGAAAATTTTAACAGTTATTGGGTGTTACCTTTTGGGCATTAAAGGTATCATTATTATTATTATCAGTATTCGCGGTCTTGTTTTGATCTCTTTATTATTGTTTACATTGATTTTCATAGAGACCAAAGACTCGATTTTTAGTTTTCGATATCTGATTGGGAAAAGTTATGCACTCAATTCAAAAAAAAATCAGATTTTTTCCTAACTTAAAATACACAACTATTTTCTGTTATCGTATCTCGGACGTTTTCCAATTTCATAAAATAATTACTAATTTTTTAAGCTTTTAACACAATCTTACAAATGTTAATAACCCAGTTTTAAATTTTATAAATTCTTACAAACGACAATAAAAGCTACAATAACTTTGTTCCAAATTAAAAAACACATGTTAACAAATCTTATTTAAACCCCTGCGGCCTCGCTATGCTTGCATTGTGCCGAAAGCGAAGGAATTATTTACATTTTCATAATTAGTGGTATAAAAAGTTCGGTACAAGTAATCCCATCAAAGTGCCGCACTTAACATTCAAATTTTAAATCTAGGTCAGCTTTTTTCAAAGTGCCCCTAGAAAAAAAGTCATATAGGTTTTTAGTTTGTCTAGTCGGTCCCTATTACCAGTTTTTTTTAATGGCATGAAACTAATTACACCCTGTATATTTAAACTAACACTCACTGGTCTGGACTTTTAGTATGTTGTTTACGGCACTAGTGTCTTTATCTCTTGATGTAATTTTTGAACCAACACATTTTGAAGGGTGTTTCCTAAGGGGTGGAAACACGTGACGGTATTATACTTTTTAAATAGGCTTCAAAATAATTTGAAGCTTTGCAAAACAAACTACAATTAGCTAGCTATTAGTTAACTTTTCCTTTAAAAAAGAAAAACATATATTAAAAAAATAATTGGCATTTTTTTACATATTTTTTTTTTCTGTTCTTTTAAATTTGCTGGTGTGTGTGTGTGTGTGTGTGTGTGTGTGCGGGTGTGTGTGTGTGTGTGTATATATATTTAAATTAAAATGGTAAGGTTTAATTGATTATTTGCATACTTTGTAAGAGGCTTGCCATAAAATTAAATAAACAAAATAACTATTTTTCTTTTCATTTTCAAGTCAAATGACTACTTACCCCACAACTGAAGCTAATCCATCCACTGTAGCAACTTTACTATGGTATGTTGTTTCCAAAGACTGTACTTCTTGCATTACCCTGTTAGGTTTACAGTTGCCATTAAGTAAAGTGGCCGTTAGACCTAGCACTCTGGGAGGATCCATCAAATTTTCAAAGGCTTTCATCAATTGGCGCATGGGTTGGTCATTAACTCCTCGATGGCATTCATCAAAAATTAGTAAGTTCACCTTATTCAAGTCTAA
Organism: Stenurella melanura; assembly: GCA_963583905.1. Taxonomy (NCBI): domain Eukaryota; kingdom Metazoa; phylum Arthropoda; class Insecta; order Coleoptera; family Cerambycidae; genus Stenurella; species Stenurella melanura. The sequence continues at coordinate 42,606,965 of OY757313.1, read as the reverse complement.
AAAGTAAAACTATATAATAATAGAAAATGTAAATTTGAGAAAAACAAATATATACAGAGTGACCCATTTAAAAGCGAGGCACCTTTATAACGTTTTTCTTTTTTGTCCGACTTGAATCAAATTTTACCAAAAGATAGAACAAATAAGGATCTACGTATGACCAAAAAAACATTCGCGTTGTACAAATGCAAAGCCACCTGTGGTACCAAAATAAATGAAAAGAATAAAGAAATCATATTAGGCATTTCTTTATCGACAAACTTTATTAATGAAAGTTGTTCAGAATTGTCCAAAAACCTAGAGTCCAAAATTTCAGCAACATTAAAGACTATTGAAATTTTGTTAAAAACAAAGTTCGAGTCCGAAAATATCATTTTAATTGTTTTTTTTTTTTTTTCTTTAGAAAATTGTGCTATTGTGTTAGAACATTTCTGTAATTATTATATAAAATTAAACAAAGTTTTAATACAACAATTATACACAAGTTGTTGTACTTATTTAAAACAGTTAGTATAATTACAACTTCTTAGTAATGATATGTAAAAAATATAAGGAGAATTTTCAGCACTACAACGATAGCGGCACTCATCTTGTCCCTATTTTATTTGTGTACTCTATACACAGAGTAATTCAAATTCATTTATTTTGTTATTGTATAATAAATCACTCAAGCACAGATCCACAGATCGGCCATGGGCTTACTATTGTTTCTCTAACATTCAAATTATGCCAAAAAATCTAAATAAATTCATTTTACATGAAAAGAATGTCTGTTAAACTATCCAATTATTTTCAGTTGTAAGTCTTACATGCGTTATACGCCGGTTACCTGGATGACCAGCAAGCTGGTTCTTCAAAGCAAGATATTGAAATTGTGAATTGGAAAACATGTTATGACTGGACAACGACTATAGGCTTTTAATCATTTATTCACGACATATTCAGGAGGATTAAAAATCCCATAAGAAAAGACAAATGCTTCATTATAGATCATATTGGAAATGAGAAACGATTTGTTGAAAATGGATTACTAATGTTCGAGTCCAAAAAAACAGGCGACTACCACGAAGACATGAATTCCACAGTCTTTGCTAGTTAGAGAAAATATCAACTTCATGGCAAAAAGCGAAAAGGGAAATGAGCAGAAAAGGGAATTTTGAAAGTGAAATTACTCGATTTGGCACAAAAATGTGTTTTTGCTCATTCCATCTCTTACGTTGTGAACGAAATATTGTGCTTACAAAAAACCGTGACTGACCAACAGACAGATAGAGACGGGAGGATGGACGGACAGACGGACGAACATTTTGAAAGTTGTTCAGAATTCGATCAACACAGTGATATGTGTATATTTTTTCTCTAAGAGCGATATTACCGGTTTTAGAAATGTGCCTATCAAATGCAATATACTCTTCGTTTTGTATCTGCGAAAAGTATAATAACACGTTTTTAGGAGAAACTGTATTTAATTATCCCTCACAAAGTTCTGTTCACAAGTTGGTATGTCAATAGCATAAATCTTATGTCATCTTGCGGCCTCCTGTTATCAAAGAACCAAAGGGCAGAGTCCTTGCATATGATCCAAAGACCACAGTGTCATGTGTATGACGTTTATGCTATTGCTATTTCATTACAATTTAAAACTTTAGATTTTAGTTATCACAGCCAATAAAATACATGGACATAATGCCAATTTTCTCAAATTTAAAGTAACTAAGAGATAAGTAGTCCTACCTATTGTACACCCTCTTACAAAACATTAATAAAATAAAATGAAAGCTTCAAGTTCATAATAGCAGCCTAAATATTTGTAATGTTCAATTACACTGAAAGCAGATTAATCATTCATTTATCAAAAGCATCCCATGACCCATCTTGACACTAGGTATATGTGCATTCCAGTAAGGGGGTAAAGGGGTTAACCTTTAATAATGCAGTGGGGGTGACACATCCAACAGTTCTGACGGTAAGCGACAAGGTGGCACCCCTGCAGGTGCGTGTAGCGGGTGGTTGCCTACGAATCAGGAGCAATTTTCAAAAAATCGTGTACTTGACGTATTCTAGTGCCGTTTTTTCTGCTAATAACTGTAGTTGAGTAAGAAAAGACGTCACGATGGAAAAGGTCGGGAATGGCCGAACAATGCGGGTAGCCTACCTTCAAGTGAATTTTTAACTTCCCCGATTAGCGTTGCAAGTGGACCAATCTTGTTCGTTATTTTGGAGTGTAGGCGATAGCAGTCAACATACTTTTGATCCAATAGTTAGTCCGGTATAGTACAAAACATACATGGTTTGGCGAAGATGACAAAAACCAACTAAGTTTTATAACGTATGTACACACGAAGTCAACGTTATATCACAGGCCTACGCTTGCCATTCTTTAATAGTAGGAGGGTAGTCAAATAAAAGCAACAAGCAGCAAGTATTATGTCAAGTGAAATATACTAGCCACGCGATTCGGCATTGTTTCCATACACAAGTCCGTCAGTCAACTATTCTGCGTGTCTGTACTTTAAACTTTTTCCGCTGTAGCTTTATTTTGTGGAGAGTGTTTGAGAGTTAGTTTTTAAATCTGCTTTCGGTACTTAGGTCTAATCATGAATCACAACTAATTTTGAAATTAGTGGACCGCAATGAATTTTTACAACTGCCGTCAAAACGTGCAAAACATTTGGATTGGTATAAATAGCTGCTTTGTCAGAGCGTGAAAGAGAGAGGAACTATGGGACCCATGTAGAAGTACCAAAGTGGACTGGGGCTGGGAAACTTCTGCAACTAGTACCTGGACACCCAAGTGGAGGTGTAATGAGGTGACAGCCGAGTTCTGCAACGCATTCCTGCAGTGCAAGTGTAAGAAGACCTGTGGGAGAAATGGCAGCTGCAGAAAGAAGGGCATTTTCTATCGTGAATTGTGCCATTGCAATTGTGCGGGGAAAACTTAAAATATGAACATGCCATTAGTTTGTTCTAATAATTCAAATGTGATAAATTGAATATCTTCGTGATTTTTAAAATTTAAATGTGATTTTTATGTGCAACAGCTTTACGGAGCTAGTCTATAGTACATTAATTTTAATTTAGTCATCATTGTGATTACACAGCTATTGTTTCTTTTCAATAGTGCTACAGATACAATTATTGTATGAACTGCCTGTGAAGAAGAATTGTATACGTACACTTTATAATGTTTGTGTTTTAAAAAGCATCCAGCTGTTTATTTACATTATAGATGGCAATGACAAGGAGCACATAGCGTTTAATCTTTTTCCTTTTCACAAAACCACCAGGCTTTTTACTGGACCGAACTAACTATTGACACATATAAATCCCACAAGCGACACTGAAAACGACAGCAATATTTTGTGCAACACTAGCAGAGATACATCCAGGTTAAATAGCCGAGACTCATGCACATACTGTACAGTTGAACGTCAACTAAACAGTTAGCTGCAACAAAAGATTGAATTTTCGTAAAACATACACATTTCACTATTATTTTAAAATAAGGCTTACAAATTATACAAATAGGTAGTGTAAGGAATTATGCGATGTAGGTAAATATATTATATGATGAAGATACGATTAAAATCCTTTATTACCTACTTTCAGTCTGGTACTAAAATTCCGAATCAGATTATCCGAATCATCCCGAGCGTATTTAATCTCGACATGAGATGAATTGTCTGTTGCTATTTTAATTTCTAATATAACATGTGATTTAACCTAACCTCTTAGAACTTTGCAAGTTTGTGGTCTTATTTAGTTTAAGAATTTTGTGTACTTTTGCTACTGTTTACGTGATAAATAAAAATATACTTTGGTAAAACAATATTCTGTGTATTATTGTCAGTGATTACCAACGAAGGAAATGGAGTGTATGTTTTACAAAAAGTATACTAGCAATATAATTGGCAACATATTTTCTCTAAATATGAAGTCTTCTTGCCCAAACTGGTGACGTGTCACATCCACAGTAAATATCCGAGGTCTTCGACGGCATTTCTGCTAGACCAAAGGAGTGTCGCATATGGGATTTATATGAGCTATTGAGTTAAATTATATTATCTGCTATACTTCAATATGACCTTTCTAGACCCCATTAAGGTCAAAATGAAGAACAAGATTGATCCACTTGCGACGCTAATCGCAGAAGTTAAAAACGATTTTTGTTTCCTGCCCCTTGAAGGTACGCTACCTGCATTGTTCGGCCATTCCCGACCTTTGCCATCATGATGAACATCTTTTCTTACCCAACTAAAGCTACTAGCAGAAAAAACGGCACCAGAATATGTCAAACACCTGATTTTCTGAACATTGACCCTGATTGGTACGCAACCACCCATACACTCCCCTGCAGGTGGGTGCCACCTTGGCAACACATCCTAAATTGAAGATATTGGTGTGTACAACATTCGTGCAAAACGACATCGCGGAATCATCAGGTGGTTGCCGCTTACCAACTGGACTACAACGGAATAAATTCAAAATATAATAGTTCCAGATCTCATGTACCAAATTTCAAGTCAATGTATCTTAAAACATTACAGAATAATTGTGCACAAAAAAAGTTAGACAGACTGGCCGATCAACAGACAGAAATTCATTTTCGTCCAAATTCAAAATTTCACCGTTTCATGGCATTTTAAACTTACTTCAACAAAAAAATTGGAAAAAATTACGACAATGTTAGAGTACTTACCAACAAAGTTGCCATTGACCAGATTGACAAAAATTTGGGAAGTCATTATGAGAACTTGGTTTTTATTAAATTCATCATTCCACCTGTCTCTTGGCCAAAAATCTACGCTCATATCACCTGTATACTGGCCACAATCTAAAGTTGTGTGGTCTCGAATATACTTTGAGTGCTGTTCAACTAATGCTACGGTATTTACTAGTATTACAGTGACTTTTCCTCCATCACTGTACTTTCTAGAGAAAATTAAGAAAACCATGAGTTAGGTAGGTATATACAAAGTAAATGTATGACAAAACTTACGCCAGTAGGCTACTACTCATCCTCCTTAATATCATCAACGCTATAAATGTCTTACCCGAGCCTGTCGGAAGAAATATTATGGTATTTTTTTCAAGGCCAATTTGCATCAGCTCTACCTGATAATTTCTAGGAGTAAAATCTTCACTCATTTTGCTAAAAGATACAGGTAATATAAGTATGACAAACTTACTTTGATTCTGTACTCTACAATTTTTTATTTGGTGAACTCCCTGTAACTCACTCAAGGATTACTCACAATTAGATTATAAAAATAACCAATCAGGAAGCTCGACGTGGTCGCCAGATTGTTCCAGAAGATGAATACTGGATGGGGGAACCCCAAATCCTTTCCCAATATTACACAATAATAAAAAGATTGGATTCAGTGCAAAGTATGTCATGCTACACAAAAACTAAAACAGCTAATGTATATTTCATACCTTTTTTGGAGTATTAACCTTTACAATTAGCATACATATCCGATTAATGAATAAAAAAACTAAAAGTAAAAAATGAAGGTTCAGCAATCACTAATCAATCACTATCTGTGGATTGATGACTACAGTAGGAAGGGCAGCCAACATTGTGGGCATTGACAAAAATAAACAAAATATTAAAAATTATTTATTTAAGTAACTGGTATATTTATTTTTATAATATTTGGGTTATTTAAAGTATTCAGAAAATTATCGTTGATGTAGTAATTTTGTAATTTTTAAAAGATGAAAAAAACAGAACTGAACGTTTTCCCAATTTTTTTCAACACAAGAACAGGCATAAAGGCATTTTATTATGTAGATTGATGTAGATGTAGAACTAATTAATGAATAAACGTAACTACTAACTACAGTCTTCCTAACCTAGAATCTGCCGACACCACAGATCAATAAAAGACGTAGATAAAGAACATGGAGAAATGGTATATTACTGTGTTTGAAGCCAAAGTAAACAATAAAGTGATAGAAGGGGCAAGGAGGGGTCATGTTTACATTCGCCAGCTTGCAGAGGCGCATCGTTTGAAGAGGATTCATTATGAGCTAAGGATTCTTATTAATTTTTTATGCTTTAATACTTATGAAACAGTTATACATATTACACTAGGCATATTTTACAGAAATTTTTCTGGTACATCTAAGATATTAAAATTAAAAAATGAGACAGATGAAAATGCCTGTTTTGATTTAAATAATAATTCTATGAACTGAAAATAAACATGCTTACCTGACCCGCCCTCTACGCCTATGCATCTATTGACTTATTTATGAAAAGACGGCATATTTTCCATATTCTATTATTTGATACGCATTGCACACAAAGCACTTTTAGGCATTGTTAAAATTGTATATACATATCAATATATAACGGTTAATCATTTTATAAAGCACATCGTACAAAAACACAAACTAAAAAAACAAACTACAGAACGGATTGCTTTTGTTGATATGTCAACTGTCAAGTACGCTGACCGGGGTGGTTCAAATTGCCCAATCATAAGGCGACGAAATGTAAACAAAATAATACAACAAATAAGATCTTGGTTTCAAATATAACTTGTTGTTTTCTATATCTATGTTTATATCTTGATCTGTGGCCGTTGCCGGTTTATCCCTTAAGCCATATTTAGTGAACACTCTGCTATGTTCTGAAGGTTAGGTTATGTCTTCATGAATATGACGTCATAGTTAGATTAATTTTATTGGGGATGAGATTTTGCAAAGTGAGAGGGAAATAGATTTTTATTTTCCATTTATTATAACATTATTACGTTAAAGTCTAATAAATCTAGCAATCACGTCAGTAAGTATTTGTAATGGAACTTTCTATAAAAATCTTGAGACTGCCTGAAAAAGTCTTATTTGAAGTTTTTTGCCACTTTCCAGTTGAAAGAGTTTACTTAATTATCTCCACTAATTTCCACATAGAATGTTCTGGAATCATCAATATACGACTTACGGTTCGCAAGATAAGTATAAGTTGTATATATTGATGATTCTTATATATACTGTTATGAATTACACCCCCCTTGGAAAAGGAGATGGCACGCCTATGCCTCTGATGGTGACTGGAAAGGCTCTAGAAAGAGCCAAGGACTTTTCTAGATTATGGTTGAAGAAGATTCTGGATTGATCTAGAGCTAATTTCGGAGTATATAAGGCGCGATTACAAGCGCGGGAGGGGAAGTTTATTTGAGAAGTGACACGTTCGGTGAAAAGTGAGGTTAACTATTAAGTAAACAAGTATTGTACAGTCAGTAAATTGTTAAATAAAGTGTTAGTAGTGTTTATCTCTTGTTGAAATTATTTAGAACCCACGTATTCATACAGGGTGTTTTCCAAAAAGGTGGAAATCCGTAACAATACGCTCACTGCTGAAATTAATAGTTTTCGATCGCGCTTTTCGCATGCTTTCAATCGCCTTTTGGTAAAACAAACAAAAATACGTTATAGAGTAAATCTCGATGAATACAACCACGTGTTGGTTAAATAATAATAATAATAATAATTATAAAACGTCTTTATTATTTATCTGCCCGACCGCCACAGGGCTTCCCGGCGCTGTGCAAAAAGTACCTTTTTTGCAAAAGGCAACGGATTGCAAAAACTACAAGATATTTTCGATTGCAATTTTGAGGGTAGATTAAGGACTACTAAAACTTCAACGCGTGCAAATTTCAGCCTTTATTATTATTTGAACCGGAGTTATGATTTTTTTTAAAACGAGCAAATTAAGTGGTTTCTTGCAATTTGCTAGGGACCACTGCACTTACTGCACAGGGCCAATTGAGTACCTACCACCGGAGCTCATTTTTTATCTGAACACTTTTTTTCGTATAAATTCAACATTTCCTTTAAAACGCGAAAAACCGTTCTCTCGACGCATTTATTTTTTGTCAATTCTACCAAAGATTCTTTTTCCAAACAAATGTCATCTTCCAGACATCGCAAATTACATGTGAGTGTTTCTTTTGCTAAGGTTGCAGTTAGTCTGAGGTCTGGGCAAAGATTACAGAATTAATAAAATAGGGCAGCCGGTGAAAAACCTTTTATCTTTTATCAATGGTGCCGTTGACCTCGATAATTAAATTGGAGTTCCGCGCAGTTACCACAATATGTGACAATCAGACGGAGAGAGGCCAATCTGGCCAATAGTAATAGTGAAAAGTCGACAAAACTGTCTTAATAGAACGACCGAACTCAACTGACAGTCAGAACCCAAGGTCACTAAAGAAACAGGTTGCTTCGTCGTAACATGTCACGAGGTATTCCTATGTTCATATGTTAGGCATCTATGTAGTTAGGATAGAATTGTTCATTGACAGAATAATTTTGAAACTTTTTTTTGATAAAATGAAGAAAAAATACAGCCACAGGCGGCTGTCATCGAGGTCTACACGTGACGTAGCATTTGCCTATACGCATAATTAGTGTGACGTCACATATGTCATTTTTGTTACGGTTGAGTGATTCTGAACCCAAACATTTTCTTAAATCATTTAAGTGAGGTTAAGTGTCTTTTAATAATTTGCATATTTCTTTCATATTACAGCAATAATTTGTGAAATTAGTATATAAACAACATTTAGAAATCATATTTGTTTAATACTAACCTTAGCTGTTTCTTAAAATCACCAAATAATAATAAATATTTGTATAATAATAAATGACATATATGACAAACCACTTCCAAATATTTGTTTGGGTTCAGTCTCTTGACATAATTCGTCAAGTGACGTCATCACTAATTACGCGTATTCCAATAAGCCAACCGTTTCCGCTGGATGTCGTGTCAGTTTAAATTGGAGTTCACAACTGTCCATAGATAAAGAATTATATATATGATAACAACTGTCTTCGTCTTCTCCGTCTGACTCTCCTATCTATCCTTAGAGTAGGAAAGATATATATTTCTTTCCTAGTCTAAGTATCTATCTAGTACAGAAACGAATTCTTGAATAAACCAGAATCTTGGAGAATTTCGCTTCTCCAGCACCATCTCTGAGTTGGTAGCTGAATTCCCACAGCATAATACTGTGGCATACCCTGTTTGATATTAAATTAACTTCCGCGCCGGTAGTATCTAGTTGCATTCCACTGGGGTGGCGTAATAGTACATATATGCAAGTCGCACAAATCAAACTCCATTTTGTACTTGTTGCATAATCGATGGAAATCAGGCACCATTTAAAATATCTAAGAAATTTAGGCTTGTTTTAAAGTCTGAAAGTCAAATGTAGTGACATGATGTTCTAGTGACCTATATGTGTAAAAACGTTTTGAAAGTATAGCGTATTTGGGGGCTCTCGAGTGTTTTCGCATCTAACTCGACAGATGGTGACTTTATCTGCATTAATGAATCATTTCTATTATGTACTGTTTAATCCTCTTTGCTTTCATGTCCCTGTTCCTCGATCCTAACCTAACTTTTACAACCATGGATTGTTATCATAGTTTATGTTCTAATTTAGCAATTTTCAAAAATTAATACTTTAATTAATACACGATTAGGCAGAAAGTTTAAACATGGACCATTTGTATATGGAACAATTACTGGATGATTTTATATCCAATGAAAGTTTAGATAACCGAATTAAAAGTACAAATCATTTGGGACTACTAAAGGCACTACTAAGTTTAAAGAGCTCAAGAATATTAAATAAAAAATGTGGAAAAATAACTTTTTTGGCTCCGCAAATTTATGAACAGGAATACGAAGATATAAATGTGCAATGTGAAGTTGTGAAAGGGGTTCTCCTGGTGGTAGAAAAAGATGATGAAGGGATACTTAATATTATCACATACTTAAATCATCAGGCGAAAGATTCTTGTAGCCATTCTGTAACTAAATTGATGAAAATAGCAAAATTACTAAATGAAATAATGTTATTCTGTGAATCTCACAATAAAAGGAAGTTATTTGAACAAAATATAATTCCAAGTTATATAAATAAGTTTCTTTTATACATTTTGTTACAAGAAAAACACCCGTTAAGAATATATATTATGTCTTGCATTCTTCAAAACTATGTAAGTCTTCTTACGGAATTGAGTAAATTGAATTTTTTAGACGAAATATTTTCCCAGTGCTTAGTTATTAAAAATTTAGATATATTGTGTATTGTTTCTAATTATATAGACATAAAAGTGTTATTAAAAGCAGAGAAACTGTCATTATGGTATAAAGAGGCTTTTTGGGAATTTATAGAACAGTCTGTATCATCTGCGAGTAATAATAATTTGCAAAAACAAGCTGCATTCTTGTTAGAAAAATGGGTTAGAGATTATTATAATGATTGTATACTTTTGCCTGTGTATAGCAATTATCTGGAAATTAATAATGCACCTCAACTATCTGATAACGAATGTAAGAAAATATGGCAAAATTTCTTTATTTTGCTAGAGACTTCAAAAGAAATTCAGACACATCTCATCTGGCCTTCGTTAAAATTGTTAGAATCTGTGAAGTATTTGAATCCATTATGGCAAAAATGTATTTATAAAATATTGTTACACAACAAGCAAAATGCAATTGTACATTTTATAGTATCCCATATTTTGCAAGAAAACGTGCAATTTCCAGATTTATATAAATATTTATTATTCGCAATAAATAAAAATGATTACTTGAGTCATTCTACTAAAATGTATCCAAAATTGTCACTGTTTTGTAATAATATAGAAGACTTCTCATATTTTTTAGAATGTATAATAGATATTACATGGACTCCAACAGCTATGTGGTGTCTTTTTAATAACCTGTTTTGTTCTAAATTGAGAAAACCTATAGCGTCAAAGTTTCTTGAGTCCTTTTATAAATTAGTAGAAAAGTTGCCACATATTTATATCAGAAATGGATGTATGAACATTTTAATGACTTATTTCATAAATAATTATGATTGGAAAGATAACTTTGAAGATAGCTGTAAAATATTGTTTCTTATAAAAAAATTCGATGACAGTATATTCAAAAAGGTTGTATTAAAATACATGGACACAGATTTCGTAAATAATATTGTAAATAAAATTGAGAACATACAAATTGATTATCCTCTTGATTTAAAAACATTTCATATTTTTATACAGATATTACTTATCCTAGAGCATCAAGTTGGTTTGGAGGTAGTTCTCAAAAATATTGAAAATTTTAATGCAGAATTATCAAGTGCAGTATATACTAACTTTTTCGATTACTGTAATATAATTGATATGGAAAAATTTGTAGAAGATGAAGTTGGTACATTTGACGAGAATTGTATTGAGTTTTTAGATATTACATGTAAGTTGATGAGAGCTGACCACTTATTTAATGAAAGAATGTATTCAAAAATGATAGATATTCTTAATGAACCAAATACTCATAGTCGAAACGCAATATATACTGCGTTTTTTATTGTAGTGAAGTTTTTCAAACCTCTGAGTGTGACTGAGAAAATTGTAGATGAGTGGAAAAATGAGTTTTTTAAAGCTGGTAAAATTGATGCCAATTTGTCAATCTGTTTTATTGAACTCTATCTCTTGACAAATAAAAGACCTGATGTCCTATTTTTGGAATATATATTTAACAGTCAAACTGACGCGGTTATTACAAAAACAATTGAAAACTTTTCCACTATTGTTTCACATGAAACGTATGCTCATGAAAGTGTTAGTTTTTTAAAAATGGGTTTAAATCTACTACAGAATTTAACAAAAAGTAGGTACTTTAAATCGGTTGTTTTTAATTACATTAACTGTGTGTTTTCATTAGGCTTGTTTAAAACTTTATCTGAGTCAGAAAAGTTCGACATAATTCCAACAATAATTAATTCGTTATTAAAACTGTCTATCACCTTTCCTATAATTGGTTATTATTTATCGGAAAAAATTAAATGTTTCATCTTGTCTTCTGATTATGATAATAAATATTCTAGCATTTTAGTTCCTATAATTATAGAGTTATTATTACAAGGCATTGCAGTAAAAAAAGAAGATAGGTAATTTTATTTTCAATTTTATTTGATGTTTTTTTTTTTACAAATATTCTTTTTAGGGTCGAATATATGGTATGTCAAGAAGTTTATGAGAGAATCGGAAATATGGAAGATAAGTAAGTTCGTAATTAACTTGTTATTTAAAATTTACTTAGATATAAAAATGTGATGCTTGAATTTAAAGGACGTCTTTTATTTTATGATAAATTTTTTAGGTAGTGGCTATATGTCCGACTAGTCGAGTTAATATGTTCATACCCGGCTAGTCGGATATTTTCGTTTGTTACGACTACACTGTTTATTTTCTTTCTCATTGGCTCTTTGAATATTGACAGTATCTTTCGTGTAATGTGCAGAAAAAGTAACGTAATGTAATAATGGGAGATGAAAATGTAGGAATTTTTTACAATTTCCAAACACGGCTAGTATGTATTAGAGCTCTGTGCTCATTAAAGTAAAATAGCAACTATCATAATATTTAGGGGAACATCAAACACATAATATCAACGGCGCTATAAAAAAACAAATTATTTTTAACTTGTAATATTTACATTAAATGGTTGAATAGTTTTCAATACATACATTACAAAACAAATTTTTTTCTATTCTTTTTTGCACTTGTAAATTTTAAATGGTTCCAATTCAAACATTTGCTGCAAATGACATATTTTGATTTTACCTCAATTGCACAAATTTGGCATACCTATATAAAGCTTTTGTTCTTTCTTAAATTTAATCATTTCTTCTACTTTAATCAAACTTTCCAAATCGAAATATCTCTAAAGGCTCAAAATAGACTGTCGTCAGTTATGCCCACTTTGTTTACAATTTTTTGGATTAAGGTTTCCAACACAAACCATGCAATCATTAGTTTAATTCCTTTTTTCGAGACATATTTATTGTATGCGAATCGGACCTAAACATGTTGCAGAATGATGACAATTCATAATTTTCAATTGCTGTTTCTAGCTTACGAATATTATATATCAGTAAAAACACTCACAAATTAGGTACTTTTTGGAAATTATTCGTGAAAATACAGATCTTACAAGCAGTTAGCATTACACGAAAGACACTGTCAAACTGTCAACTCAGCAGAAAAAAAGGTAATGGGAGAGGCGGAAAGTAAACAGTGTTGTCGTATATAAGCGGAAATATCCGACTAGTCGGACATATAGCCACTGCGAATTTTTTGTTTTATTATACACAGGGAGTTGGGAATAATGTGCTAAACTTCGAAAGTGTATGTTACACATAAGTGTATTACTAAAAAATTCAATAGTTTAATCTGATTTTTATTTGTTTCAAACTACAGCATACATTTTTCTTCGAACAGCTCCTATCATTGGGCTAGCACTTTCTGATTAGGTTGTTTCACTATGTGCAAAGTTGCTTTTTTGATATTATTAAAAAAAGGACTTGTTACACTATAAAGCACTTCTTGATATTTAAATAGCATTCTATCGTCCATCAAATTAAAATTTTATGAAATAAATAATATAAAGTTTTAATAATTGAGCAAGTAAAAGCTATGTGGCAAGTTTTAAATGATATAACAAAAACTGTCTCACTTCGATACTGAAGATCCTGTAAAAACAGTTAACGATTTTAATACTTTTTTTTGCAAACATCTCAAAAGATTTATTATCAGCTCAACCTACTATTTACAGTAATGTCTACAGTGGGCTCTTGCCAAATAAAAATGTGTCATTATTTTTGAGTCCGGTGACACCACAGGAACTATCAATTATCGACCTATAAGTTTGCTAACTTGTTTTTCTAAAATTTAATACGTCATGGCCACAAGACATATCTTTCTTTACAAAGTGCAGGTTGTTTTCGAAAAACCAGCATGGTTATCGAAAAAGAAAATCTATAGAAACAGCTTTGTTTGATTTCATTAATGAAACATTACAGGGACTTGAGGATGGGAATATCCCGTGGCATTTTTTTGGGCCTTTCGAAGGCTTTCGACTGCATAAATCATGATATCTTGCTCACCAAATTATACAACTACGGTATTAGAGGTAATGCATACAACTTGTTTCATTCTTACTTAACAGGTCGCAAACAGTTGGTTGAATTAGATCATCAGGGTGAAAAAATAAGGTCCGATTTTTTAGATTTGTCCAGTGGAGTGCCACAGGGAACTATTCTGGGCCCTCTATTGTTTATTATTTTTTTGAACGATATATCAAATATTATGACAGATACAGACCTGCAACACATAGTAAACTATGCTGATGACACAAATTTATTAATAAAAGGATACAATTTTATGGACATATTAAACGCAGGAAACCTGATGAAATCGGTTAAACAGTGGTTTTTTGAAACAAACTGGTACTGAATGAAGGGAAAACTGATTGTATTTTATTTAAGATTAGTAATTCAATCGATACACCCAGTAATATAATTTTAGACAGTCAAAGAATATCTCTATATCTACGTCTGTAAAATTCCTAGGAGTTCATATAAATGACACTTTAACCTGGACTAGTCATATAGACTATTTGAGCAGTAAACTATCTTCAGTAACATATGCAATTGGAATTTTTTTAAATCAAGTAGATTTTGAGGTGACCAAGACATTATATTATGCAAATTTTTACTCTTTAGAAAAATTTGGAATCATTATGTGGGGAAGCTCTTTGGAACTCAATAGAATCTTTATATGTCAGAAGCGTGTTATTAGACTTATACTTAATATGAATTTTAGAGAGTCCTGTAGAGGCAAATTTAAATCCAACCGATTTCTAACTTACAGCTATTTACATTTATGGGTGTATACTTATTTTAACAAACAATCGTAGAACATTTGACACTTGCTTGAAAACTCATGATTACCATACTAGGTTTCGAGGTGACTTTACTTATCCATCACATAAGAAAACACCTGCCATACAACATAAAAAATAATCGATGTGATAAAACACTTAAAATTAGTTTGTGATTTTTTTATGTAAACTTGAACCTTATTCCTTAGATGAATATTTTAATTATAATGAGGATTTCTCTTTTTATTTTTAGTCCAAATATGAGAAAAACCTGCACGAAGTTGTGCTCATTGGAATCTATGATGAAACTTGTCAGTACTTGTACACAACTTGCAGATAACTTTGCTTTTTGTTTAATGGAAAAATATAAAATTTATTTTAATAAGAGATATTTTTCAGATTCCCAGGTAATTTTTTAGAGTTTTTGTCAGGGAAGTTTAGTAACTATGAACTGTAAAAGGCTCAGTTTGCTGCAGGGAAATAGTACACATTATAAAAGATGAGTTGGGGTTAGCCGGTTTATGCAGATATTTATATCAAAGTTAGTGCTAATTTTTAACTTATATCTTACAACCAATTTCAGAATCAAGATATCAAGATAAAGCTAACTTTAATCTCAAGAGGCCCCTTTAACTTCTTTTGTAATTTGATATTCTTTGGTCTGCAGTCTCTCAATATTCATAAACAATAAATAATGTTTTCATTAAACCCGTTATACATCTATCTATTATGAATAGTTTCTAAAATATTCACGCATGCGACAGTAATGCATATTTATCATAAAAGCATACGTAAAATGTTTTATGTACAACTTAAATTTATTCAATTTGGCATTTGTTTACTTAGTCCAATAATTATAAAGATTTCCATAACAAAAAGTGTTATCTGAGATTTTCCTTCGGTAACTGTTAGTGGAGGGATTATACATCACAAAACCACAAAAATCAGTTCTGGGGGTGCCGCGCAACCCCCCAACAAACCACCCCTTTGGTGAAAGAAGCCTTATTTTACTGATAACCGTTGAAGATATAAAAAAATTGCTCATCATAAAAAAGAAAGCTTAATTGACTAGTTTCCTAAAAAAAGGTCCTTTTTTAATTTTTTTATATATACCGTGATTTTCGAGGAAATCGGTATCGAAAAAAATTGCAACATTTCTGTTTTTAATGCGTACGAATTTTCCTTTATTTGAAATTTTTTGCATGCGGCCTATAGAAAATGTTGAATTGCTCGAAAACCAAACAAGCTAGGAAGGAAAATCAAAATGAGTTTTAAAGGGGATATAAAATACTCTCTTGTGTTTCCACTCTTGAGGGCTATTGATATCTATTAGTATATAAAAATAACAATATAATATAGTTACCTCTTGATTTTTAGCACTTTTTACTATTTACAGGCCCATAAAAAATAACTGACTCTAATATAAGTCATAAATGCATAATCTTTTAGTTCAAGGTAGTACTTCAATGCAGAAAAAGTTAGGAATAAAAATATTCACATTTACAACAACTACTGTTTCTAATCATATAATAGTAAAAAATTGCATAAAGAAATATCGTCAAAAAATTGAATATGCAGCCTTTTTTGGATTTTTTTTTGGCTAACTTCAACATGCTGGTAAATTTGTAAATGTGAATATTTTTATTCCTAACTTTTTCTGCATTGAAGTACTACCTTGAACTAAAAGATAATGCATTTATTACTCATATTAAAGTCACTTATATTTTATGGTCTTGTGAATAGTTAGATGTACAAAAAATCAGGAGATGACTATATTATATTGTAATTTTTATATATTAGTAAATACCAATAACCATAAAAAACGGCAACACAAGAGAGTGTTTTACATCCCCTTTAAGACCCATTTTGATTGTTCCTCCTAGCTTGTTTGGTTTTTGAGCTATTCCATTTTTTCTATTGCCCCGCGCGCAAGAAATTTCAAATAAACGAAAATTCGCGCACATTAAAAATACAAATTTTGCAATTTTTGTCAAAATCGATTTTCTTGAAAACCATGGTATATACAAGAAAATTACAAGAGGACTTTTTTTTAGGCAATTAGTCAAGCTTTCTTTTTTATAATGAGCAATTTTTTTATATCTTCAACGGTTAGCGAGTTATCAGTAAAATAAGGCCTTTTTCACCGTAGGGATGGTTTTCTGGGGGGGGGGGGGGTTGCGCGGCACCCCCAGTACTGATTTTTGTGGTTTTGTGATGTTTAATCCTCCCACTAACAGTTACTGAAGGAAAATCTCAGATAACATTCTTTGCGAGCTTCTGGTGTATTTTTTACTTTACCGACCGGATTAACTTCATGGCAAGTGGAATATATCTATTGAATATATTCCGTATAGCCACACAGTATCCAAACTCTATCGTGTATATTTAAATCTTTAATCTTTTACTGACGTATGGGCTGGTGTCACATAGGTAGAAATAAGATATCGATTACATTAGTGGATTTATTTTACTACAACACTCAGGCCTCAAGGCCCATTGTGCTCGTAGGGATCTACAGTTTTGCGTGGACTCCAAACCACGGTCATCGGCTATCAACTTTGACGCACCCCCGGCCATCTCACCGCCTTTCTGGCGGGCCAATAGCCCTTGGGGTCTTCTCTGCAGCGAAGACAGTTGCCCTGTGCCATCGGCGCCACCTTACTAAGCGACTTAACGGCCCGGAACTGTCTCAGTCGATAGCCTACCGACTAATAGACGGATACACTGGTTCACCCATCCAAATGCCGGACTCGACCAGCATGCCTTAACATTGCTGATCGAGTGTCGGAAATTAAACCGGTGACCGTACCTCGTCCCCAGAGATATCGATTAAATATGCTTGCCTATATTCAAAGAGTAAGGACTCTGTACAAATGCTAATTACTGAAATAACGCTAAAGTACAGATACATAAAAAAAGAAACTCGCATGTACTGTGCAGCAGAAAAGTCGCATTGGATGCACGAGGTGCACACTCAAGTGTCCTCAGAAAATTAATCTGTGGGCAGGAATTGTCGGTACTCGAATTACGGGACCTTATATCTTTAAAGGAAGATTGCTACACTTCCTTCAATTCCAACACATTCCTGATTTAGTTGTCCTATTTGGTGACAATATACTGAATGCATCAAATTTGGTTTCGACAAGATGGGGTTCTCCCACACTATGCCAATAATCTTGGTTCAGGCAGTCTTTAGATGCAACATTTCCCAACGGATGGATTGAAACGATGAAAAATATTGATGAGTGGCCACCTTGGTCACCTGATTTAACCCCCTTAGATTTCTTTGAGGTTATTTAAAATCGAAAATATATATCAATGGACCAAATAACACTGAGGACTTAAAATACCGAATATACCAGGAAATCCGTTAGATTTCGCCAGAAAATTTTTTAAATGTTCAAGAATAGTTGCTCAACTTCATGAATACTGCAAGGGAACAGGCCACAGTTTGAATATTTAAAGAAAAAGTTATGTTAAGGTTTATCCATCACTTCTGATATTATTTAAGTGATTATTTCAACTTTTTCTAAATATTTCAGAAACTGTTCATAATAAATATGTGTACAGGGTGTTGAATTTAATACAACAGAGTTGGTGTAACTTTCGCGACAAGTGATATTGAGAGGCCATGCATGCAGGCCAAATTCATAAATAGAAATTGACGGGACCGAACGTTATTGCAGAAAGGAAATAGGTACCTAAGATTTTATCGTATTTATTTTTTTTTATCATGAACATACTGTGTTTCATATAAAGCATGGCCTTTTATAACACAGCCACACAAAAAAATTTTGTTTCTGATCTGGGGGTTTGACCTTGCTTACTGTATGTTTTTGGGGTCGCTTAATCCGAATCCGAGGCTTATTTGACCCCATCACATCAGGATTTTGCCATAACCTCAAAAAATCCATAATTTAAGCGATTTCGTCATCTCTTTACATAAATCGCTGTAACTTTTTCTAGACAAAAATGACGCCCTCTTGTGCTAAATCGATTGCAAATTAAATTTCCAATCCGATGATTTCGGCGCCTTTTAAGTCAGAAGTCGAATGGTACAAACCGCAACTCTGTATCTCGTTTTGTTTTCGAGATATGGCCTCGGGAAACGGTAAAAAAAATCGATGTTCACCTTCCGGTGACTTCGAGCAGCCATATCTCGAGAACCAAAGCACGTACTGACCTCCGGCTTGAACCACTCGATTTCTCACGTCTTTCTACATACCACTGAATTTTTTCAGAATTTTGCTAGCTTTCGTTTGACAGAAATGGCTCTTGAAGCTGGACCGTGTCGCTTGGGAAGAAAAAACCTCGGATCTCTCAATTTGGCGGCCGATATCTCACTTAAAAGGCGCTGAAATATTATCGTGCCTCACATCATCGTATTGGAAATTCCTCGGATTCAGATTAAGTGACCCCAAAAAGACACAGTAAATATGGTCAGACCCCCCAAATTAGAAATAGAATCTTCTTTTGTGTGGCTGTGTAATCATAGTAAATAATTTGATCAGATAAATAAAATATATTATTATTATTAATATATTCTATATTTTGTAGATTCATTTGCAAAAGTTAAGGATAATTCAAGCATTGCTTACTATTCACCCATTTATAGATGAGCAGAGGCAATCATTAATTGACCTACTAATGGAGAGTTTTTGTGTAGAAATCCACCAACCGTGTGTAAAACAACTCATGCAGTGGCTGTTATTTTGTTTACTCAAAGACCATGATGCTTCCTTGCCATTAATAGCAGTTAAAATTGACAGTTCAACAAAAACACAACCATCGACTATAGTTGCATTTATTGTGGTTCTCCTTCATTTGACACTTTCAAAATCAGAATCTTTCTGGCACTCCACCGTTGAGGCACTTCTACCATGGTGTATGGGAGCTCACTTTAGGTTACGTGTATATTCCCAGGTATGATTAAACATTTTTTTATAAATAAATTATTGGTTACCTTAGAAGATTGGAAATAGTATTAAGGTTAATAAATACTTTCTTTTTCAGTTTGTACATGTTGTGTGATGTAACATAGTATGCTCATACACATGCAGACCTTATCTATAAAACAAATTATTTTGATTAAAAATTTAAGGTTTGTCACATATAATAATCCAAGTTTAGTTTGTTTTGCTCATGTTTAAGAAATAAGCCTTATACCATTTTTTTCTGACTCCTTAACCTTATCAAATTATTCTATGAGCGGTAACAGTGCAAAAGATACCCTAACTGAGTGAAGTTTTATGTACCTTGACCAAATAGTTTCAGTACTGTGACCCAGTTTTGTTCTAACAAGGAAAACACTCAAAAGCCCACAAAAAAATAAAAAACTAAACCGCTCCGACCCTGATAATATAAGTTCTTTGTCAATCATATGTCTGAGTAGTTTTTTTTTTGTTTTTTTTGGGACATTATTGATGGTACTTTGAGAAATATAATTTTCAAAAGCTAATGTTATATGGAGAAACAACCATGGGGTACGAAAGTATAATAAGAGCATTGTGTATTTTACTTTCCTACCTTGATGGTCTTGTTTCTCGTATAACAACATTATTTGCCTCTGCTACAATTTTATTTATCAATTTACGATAAACTATAACTCACAAAACTTTTACTAAACTAATATAATCTTGAATACTGTTTATTACTTGATATTTCACTTTACGGTTCACTTAGGATCGCTCCGAACTTGAATCATTTAAAAACTGCCTTTCTGTCGTGAATTGGTCGCCTTATACACCCCAAAAAATGACGTTAAAAGCATTCTCCAATATTCTTGGCTCTTCTGGAAGAAATTCTGAATTTTCTAGAATTAGAAACCTTAAACAATCTAAATTTTCATCTGTCATTTTCTAGAAAAGTCGTAGGTACTACTAACGCCATTTCTGAAGAGGTAGCTGAACACACTACATGTTTCTATAAAGTGGTGGCTGTTTTCAATAATAATTCATGCTATCAGCACCTAGGGAGCACTACTGGCATTGCGATATCTATGTAATCATCCTTATGAGACTTTACTTTGATACCTATCTTGATATGGCATTTTTGTACGAGATAATATGGCATCCACTGGGCACCATATTGTATTTCTTATACCCTATATCACTCTTGGCATTAAAACAAATCCGACACCTTATTTATAAAAATTGGTTCAGTAGTTTGGCCGCTATGATGAAACATCCATATCCACCAAACAGTGGTAATAATAATAATAAAAATAAAAATAATTTATTTTATCCATAAAGATCATGAGAATTATATTGGACAAGTCACCGTACAACATAAGATAATTAGAAATACAATAGTATTTAAGTGTCTTAATAAGATAAATAATTCATAATAGAAAGAAAAAACAGATGACTAGCTATCACATGTACATATATACATATAGACATTTTAAACAAACTATATATAAAAAGATACAGGTGCATATATAAATATCATATATATTAGTAAATATCACTCTATCTATTGAAGAAGGCGTCAATGCTATAGAAAGTACTATCTAGTAGCATGTTTTTTACTTTTAATTTATAAGAAATAAAATTGCTGAGATTTTTTAGTTCAGGTGGTAAGGAATTATATAATTTAATACACGAGTAAAATGGTGATTTCTCAAATAATGTGGAATTGTGTGATGGTATCAGGAGGTTACTGCTTCTCGTGGTATACTTATGTCGAGTCTATAATTCATTAAAAAGGTGTGCATTTTTTTTCACAAAGCGTAAGCTTTTATAAATATAAATTGAAGGTGTTGTAATTTGTTGGACCTAAAACTTTGTTTACAGCTTTCTCCTGGTTTTGAATTAAATATTAGTCGGATAAGTTTTTTTTGACAAATAGAAACTCTGTCCCTTTCTTAAGCCAAACCCCAACACAATATACTAAAACTTATGTGCGAATATGCCAGCGAATAATACATACTTAGTAGAGCTTTGACTTGGAATATATTTTTCATTTGTATAATTGCATAATATGCTTGGTTTAGTTTATTGCATACTATATCGATTTAAGATTTCCAAGACAACTCCTAAAAATTTATTCTTATTAGCAAAGTTAATATTCTGTAGATTACAGGGTTTCCTATTATAAAAATTAATGTAGGTTGTTTTGGATGCATTTCAAATCAGTTTATTACGGTCACTCCAAGCAGCAAATTCATCTAAAACATTACAGGTTTTTTCATGCAAGGCATCTATATTCAGGTCTGCCACCGTGATAGTACTATCGTCAGCAAACATTGTCACTGTTCCACTTTTTATGTAGTTTGGCTATATTAAATTGTTCTGAAAAGTGAGTACCAATTCTCACAAATATTTTACGATTCACCAAGTAAGAATGAATCCATTTCATAATATTGCCCCGAATACCAAGGTTATAGAGTTTAGACGTTAAGTAATCCACATCCAAGGTATCAAATATAAGGAAGCATTACCACATATTTACCTTTATCTTGTGGCAAGTCAAAATTAGCAAGTACCGATAAAATTTAAACATGAAATACTTTCAACAGAAGCACAGTATGTAACCTATCGGCGATAAACAAAGAAGCACTCGTGTCTTGAAATTCTGGACGGTTCACATCGGTGAAGTTGGTTTCGACTACCTGCTTGTTATTTATCAAGACATTGAATCCTCCAGCGTAACTACTTCTCTATTTATTCGTCCTTATATGGTCTATGTTTATGCTGGTTTCCTTTCGTTAGCCTCCTAAAACAAGTAATAGTATTAAATTAGGATGTTATTATAACTAATCATTAAGTCAAATTTCAAAATTTAGTAAGCTACCTGGTTATTTTTCATAGTCATTCATAGAAATAATTTCGAGAATTGTTTTGGTTTCAAATTGACAGATGTCAAATAAATCTAGGGAATTTTAATAAGCAAATTTGATATTATTGAGAAAGATTAAAATTTTTTACGGTGAAAGAACAAAAAAGAGACGGCCATCTTTAGAATTTGTGGAGAGAAGAGAAAAGTGGTTCTCCAGGTCTCTTAGTAATTTAATTAAATTAAATAAAACCTCAGAACATCTAAGGTCAGTAATTTTGCTTTTAAATATTTAACATTTAGTATAAATACATACCTGGGCAATAAAATTAAGGTATGGCATTTTTTTAGGTTTTTTTCCTTGTCTTGGTTTTTCTTTTGGAGCCCTATTGCCCTATTTTTGTTGAATACTGCCTAGATACAAATGCAGAAATTTGTTGGCCTTTCAAGGATTTATTGGAACCACAGTATTTCCTTATTTTTTTAAAAAAAGAAACTGTTACCAGGTACTAGCAACTTTGAAACAGACGTGTTGTCCAGGGTTGTCGTCTGGGCATCGTTCACTGTACATTTTTCCCAGGTAATACGTACGATTCTGAGGGTACGTAATATAGACCAAGTAAGTGACACAATTAATTATTTTCATCCCACTGGAGAGATTTATTTGGTTCAACCATAAAATTGTGAGGAGTCTCATCAGCCTCCAGCGCTACTGAATCCAACGTATATATATATTTTTTGTAGTTTGTCGCCACTCATTTTCTTGCCACCGTTTTATACATAACACGTTCTTATTTGTTTAGTGTTTATATGTAATATGTTGTAAGTTCTTTATATGCAATTTGTAAACCATGAGCAGCTGCTTTCGGTGCTAAAAAATGAAAATACAAATGAATATCTTATGGATCTCTCGTTGTAAATTTAATAGTTTATAATTTAAGGGTGTATTTACACTGTTTATACCTACCTTCTTAAAAGGATACTATATTCATATCTGCAAAGTGCAGATAAGCCTATTTTTTACATATATTTAAAATTTATTTACCTTATACATTTTATAATTAATTATTAAACTTTACCTTTATATACGTTGGCTTTCTACTTTGTTGTTTTGTTCTCTATCCCATTCTCTGTCAAGTTATTTGGCTGGCGCCCCCCCAAGCTTATATAATTCGTATATAATTAACTTCCAAGCATTTGCATAAAGTTATTAAAATATAAAATAGTTTGACACATTGAATTCTAACCTTACCTACGAACCCAGCTCTCACCACTGAACTCTACATAATAAATGGAAGACCAATACAGATATATGCGCGTGGACAAAATACGGCCTACATGCGATTGAGGGTCGGCGGCATATGCGTCGCCGCAGTGGAAATCTAATGTTAAAAGTATGTTGGTGCTTGAGTCAGAATGCTTCTTGAAGACACTATGCGCCGACGCCATTATTCTTTGATTTGTCTCCCATAGCGGGAGGTCTTGGATTGATACAGAATTTCAGAGCCGTCGTCAAACAATTCTCTCGTTTTTATCGATTGTTTTATTTAGCAGGTATTTATAGTTCGTGATAAGTTAATCAAACAATATGGTCCGGAATGGTATTGTAGATACTGTTTTGCAAGAATCGGGCCAAAGATTTGTTATATTTTAAGTAAGTACCTTGTTCTTGCCTATTCTATAAAATATACTACTATCTAAATATTGGCGACAACTCCGAGTTTTGGGATCTTTTCTTTTAACGTGGGTAATTTTGCCTGAAAACTTTTCGATAGGCTATACTTTCCGAGATATCTACTTAACTCTACATGATAAATATATGGAATTCAGTGGAAATTTAGGATACAAAATTCTCTATATAACCTCACCTATTTTCCATAATTTCGAATTTCCGTTGCAAATTTTAAAGTTCCTTGCTATTTGTGTATCTACCTAAATAATTTTAAACAATCCAACATTATTTGCATTACTGATATTGACTTGATCTATTCTAATTTCAATTTCAAAACAAAATAAGAGGTTATGTTTAATACATGCAATTATACCTATACTGTGTCCTTGTTGCTTTGTGTTTATACTTAAGTGACCTTAACTCCCATCAGTAATTCTTATTGCATTATTAGTATTATTTTCATTACCTAAGCTTATTTTTGGTACTTATGTGTATATTTTGTATTTATATTATCATCATATGTTAATAATTATTTTGTATATTAATATTATTTATGTTACAATTAATTACTTATTATTTCATAATAATAATTAGAAAAAACATTTATCATCATAATAGCTTTTTTGTAATCTTTTATTACATGCGGGTAGGATTGAAAATCAACTAAGCACGTTGAACCCTCATATCTTTTGTGTAACTTTGTAACACAATACATTTTTATTCTATTCTATTCTAAATTATATTTCGATCTAGGAGGTAAAAAATATGACTTAATTTTTTGGTGGACTCTATATTCAACTCTCATCAATATGATCGTGCATTATCAAAAACGTTTACTAGAAAGAATTAAATAATTATGTTTTGGGAATGGCAACATTTTTTGTTCTTTAATAAAAATTAAGACAAAGATTAACTATATAAGAAATGTCAATCTATACACGCGTATTTTTTATGATTTCTGAAAAAAAGACATATTAAAAACACTTGCAATAGAAATAGAGCCGGCCCTGGTGGGTTACACAATACGATTGCGCCGAGACCTCCCGTCGCCATACTTGCGCGAGATTCAATTTTACATACAAATAGGAATAGACATTGGCATTCCATTTATATGGTACAGTTCAGTGGCTCTCACCGCATTTCAAAGTTAACCGGGTTAGTCGAGTTTTCGCTGGTCACTTTGGACTATCGGGACTCGACGGTGACTTTTACGTCACAAAAGTGGCGCAACCAAGCGTGGGACCTTGTTAGAAGTTGTTAAATTATTATTTCTTTCATCTTAGCCGGTGCTATAAGCTTGTTTTCCTTAATTACCTTTCCCTATTCCTTAAGAGACAAAACAAACAAAATTGGTTAACTTAATAGCAGTAAAAGAAGTGTAGAAGCCACTGAAACCGTGTGTAACCGAGTTTTCAGTTTGTCGTCAGATAACGTTGCTTGCTGTGCAGTTTTTAAATATAAAATTCAGCACTTGCTAAATTATAAGATATACAGGGTGTATATAGGAATATTGGTATATGAGATATCATAAATAATAATTTTTACTATAGGTGTATTACTGAATAGTACTAACTGATCTATATTACCATATTACAGTTTTTGAATTTACAGGACGGTAAATAATACACAATTGTGGCAACATTTTCATCATTTATTTGATAGTAAATGTTACAAATTATAGGGTAGTTGATATTATAATACCAAGAAATATTAACAGTTATTTTCTGTTAGTGTGTGGTAACACGTTTATTTGTATTTCTCTCATTGTCAGAGTGTATTGGTTTATACAGGGTGCGCAGCAGAGGGTGCATTTCTGTGTAGTATTATTTACACACCTTATTTATTGAAATTTATGTGTATGTCACATGTTTGTTGCAATATATTGTTGTAATAGTGTGTTATACAGGGTGTATCTGAGAGAGCTAGTGAACTTGGTACAATCTATTTTAATCTGAAATAGGCACTTTATTTATTGCGTTTAGCGGATTATAAACTGTTGTTATTTTAGATAACATTGTTATAATAGGTGTTTATTATACGGGGTGTTTTTTTTACTTGGTAATTTAATTCATTCGGCATTATAAAAAATTGCATTTTGGGTTACTAATTTTGGCAAATATGGATATCAGTTATGATATGGAACCAAATTACTTGAGGGTGCATGAAGTAAACTACGAGTTGAAGATACGAGGGATAACTACGTCTTCAGCAGATATACCTCAAAAGAGAAAATTTTTGAGAAGGGAACTAAAAAAAGATTTGGCTCGACCAGCGGTGCAACATGAAGTTCAGGATTTCAAATTTGAGGATGAGCGTGAAGAAATCAAGGATAGCATAGATTCCGTAACTGAGTTGGTTGATAACTTCGATGGTACGAATGATGAAATTTACAAAAGGATCCGTACTCGACTAACACATCTGAACGGTAGGCTCAGGCGATTTCCTGACAATATTAGCAAGGAAGCTAGTGGATTTCAGGGAGATAGTTTAATTTTGGTTGCATCACTCGAAGGAGATATCGAGGAAATATTAGAGAGACATAATCAGGCACAACAGGGACCTCAATTACCTTCTACTTCGAATAATACTAATAGTAAGTCCTATCCACTCCACAAATGGTCATTGAAATTTGATGGTACAACAGCACAATTCTCTGTTAACTCTTTTCTGGAGCAAGTCGAAGAGTTAAGCTTCTCACGTAATGTTTCAAAGGAGGAACTTTTCAGGTCATCAGTAGAATTATTCACAGGTCAAGCTCTAATATGGTATAGACATGCAAGGAATAAAGTTGATAATTGGGATGGTTTGGTATCACTGTTACGTAAAGATTTTCTGTCTCCAAGACACGACAAAGAACTTATGGAACAGATTAACGCTCGAAAGCAGGTTGAGAATGAACCTGTTGTAATTTATATAGCGGCAATGGAAAATCTTTTTTCTCGCTTAGTCAAAGGTGTACCACATGCTGAAAAATTAGAAACGATCAGACAAAATCTTCTACCTGACTATCATATGCATTTGGCTCTGCAAAATATAACCTCAGTTGATCAACTTGGAGAAGTGTGCCGAACTTTAGAAGAAGCTAATAGTTTACGGAAACAAAGAATTAATGGTAATTCTCGGAAACATGTTGCAACAATGGAACCTGATTTGGAGTTCACATCGAGGACACGTAGCACTGGATACTCAACGTTGCCCAGGAGAAACAACAATGGTCCTAACCGTGATAGAGTCAACAGAGTTGATGAAGTAAAATGTTTCACTTGCAAACAGACAGGTCATGTCAAACGTGAATGTCCCCGAGTCAAGAAAACCCCTCATTGTTATAGTTGCGGCAGAGAGGGCATGATTCGTCCAAATTGCGAGAGGTGTTCAAAAAAACGCCAGACCAAGAGGCACTCAGTAGGCCGATGTCTCTCGAGCTATTCTAATGCTAAGGTCTACAGAAATCGAGCTTCATTTCAAAATGCTTTGCATCCAACTGTACATACCATAACCACAAAAAGAAATAAAAATAATTATGGCTTTGGAAACAAATTTTCTCACGGTAAAACCACTTTGGTTGAATGGAATGCTTGGAAAGATTTCGTGAAAAGTTTTTATTCCAAGGACTTAGTTTCTCAGGCTACTGGTATTTGTCACGACACTGCGGCAACTAAAAAATTTGATGATCTGGATAGTATAATAGCGGTTTGCGATGAAGACAGCAATATTGGTAATATGAACCCCGAGTCGAATTTAGTATTAGTTCAGAAAGACAATGATAATAGACCCTATATTAAGATTAAAGTTTTTAATAGTAGTATAGTAGCTTTGTTGGATACAGGCGCTAATAACTCAGTTTTTGGTGCGAGAAGGTTTAAGACTTATAGAAAAATTTGATTTAAAATTGTTTGAGGCACCTGAAGTCAATATTAGTACAGCGGACGGTACCGCGCAGAAAATATCTGGGTATGTAAATTTGCCAGTTCAGATAGGAAACATTTTGCATGTTATCAGAGTTTTAGTTGTTCCTTCATTATCGCACAGTCTCATATTGGGTAGTGATTTTATTAAGACTTTCGGAGTAGTTTTAAACTGTAAGAAAGCTTCATATTTTATCGATGACGGTGAGTCGAATTTGGATTGCTTATATAACATGTCAGTTTGTGAGATTAATCTTGCGAAAGTA
Organism: Stenurella melanura; assembly: GCA_963583905.1. NCBI lineage: Eukaryota > Metazoa > Arthropoda > Insecta > Coleoptera > Cerambycidae > Stenurella > Stenurella melanura. Next base: position 42,578,603 of record OY757313.1, on the reverse strand, counting down.
ATTCGGTCAAAATCTGAACTGACAGCAGATCAAATTAGTGAGTTGGATACGATTATAGATAAATTTAAAGCTTTGTCATGGATGTCTGGTACGAAGTTGGGTCGTACAAATGCAATTGTACATAAGATTGACACAGGCACCGAAGCACCAGTAAAGCAAAGGCATCATAATATGTCTCCTTACATGCTTGATCATCTTAACAAGGAGTTAGACAAAATGTTAGCCTTGGGAGTAGTCCGTCCTTCAAACAGTCCGTGGGCCTCTCCAGTTCTTTTGGTGAAAAAGAAAAGTGGTGACATGAGATTCTGCTTTGATGGTAGAAAACTCAATAGTCTTACCAAAAGAGATGCTTATCCACTACCTCATGTGGATCACATTCTGAGTAAATTAACAGGTGCACATTATCTTTCGAGTATCGGTTTAAAATCAGCTTTTTGGCAGATACCACTAGAAGAGAGTTCTTGTGAAAAGACAGCATTTGTCGTTCCATCTAGAGGTTTGTTTGAATTTGTAGTCATGCCTTTTGGGTTGAATAATGCGGCTCAAACTCAGCAACGACTTATGGATCAAGTCTTGGGATATTCTTTGGAACCATTTGTCTTCGTCTATTTAGATGATATCATTATTGCTACCCCAACTTTCGAAAAACATATCGATGTTTTAAATGAAGTCTTTCAACGATTGAAACAAGCAAATCTAACTATTAATCTTGAAAAGTGTGAGTTCTGTTTACCATCACTAAGATACTTAGGATTTCTTTTAGATGGCGAAGGTTTGCGTACCGATCCGGAAAAGGTTTCAGCAATGTTAAATTACCCTCGTCCTGGAACAGTGACGGAATTAAAAAGATTCATCGGTTTAGTTGGATGGTATAGAAGATTCATTCCTTTTTATTCGAATTTAACAGCACCCATGACAAATCTGATAAAAGGTAAACGTAAATCACAGAAATTGGAGTGGAATGAAGCTGCGGAAGAAGCTTTCCGAAAAGTTAAGGAAGCATTGGTTTCTGCACCCATATTAGTTAACCCGGATTTTAATAAACAGTTCACAATTCAGTGTGATGCGTCAGAGGTAGGCGTTGGTTGTGTGTTGACGCAGTTGAATGAAGATGGGCAAGAAGTTGTCATTGCTTTCACAAGTCGTACTCTTACAGCTGCTGAAAGGAAGTATACCGTGACAGAGAGAGAACTAATTGCAATTTTGCACGGGACAGAAAAATTCCGGGCATTTATCGAAGGAACTACGTTCAAAGTCATAACGGATCATTATAGCCTCCTATGGTTAAACCGTTTGAAAGATCCTTCTGGCAGACTTGCCAGATGGGCCGTTAAATTGCAGCAGTTCGACATGATTATTGAACACAGGAAGGGCGCATTAAATGTTGTACCCGATGCTCTATCGAGGTCTCCGATAGAAGTCTGCGTAGTCATGGTAAATAATGACGATGCTGAAAATGATAAGTGGTATGTAAAAATGACCCAAAATGTTTTGAAATCCCCAAAAAAATACCCTGACTGGAAGGTAGATGCCGGATCCTTATATAAACATATACCCTCGAATTTTGGTAACTATACAAATTTACCAGACTGGAAATTAGTTGTCCCCAAAGGTCAACGACTTCAAATATTTAAGAGTTGTCATGATGATGCTCAAGCAGCACATCTAGGTACATTCAAGACTGTGCAGCGTATTAGGGAATTGTATTATTGGCCTAGGATGTTACAAGACACAAAGAAATATGTACGTCACTGCAACGTGTGCAATGCTCAAAAGGTCAGCAATTTTGCTCGTCCTGGTCTCATGGGACAACCCAAAAAAGTAAATTTTCCATGGCAATATGTGTCAGTGGATCTTCTTGGACCACTGCCGCGTTCTAAAAATGGATATTCATATTTGTTATTAGTGTCAGATTATTTCACTAAGTTTTGTCTACTTCATCCTTTAAAGAAAGCTTCTGCGCCATTGATAGAAAAATTTGTGGAAGAACAAGTATTTCTAGTGTATGGTGTTCCACAAATATTAGCGTGTGACAATGGAACACAATTTGCAAGTAATATTTTCAGAAACCTAGCTGAAAAATATGAGGTGAAAATTTATTACAATGCTCGTTATCATCCTCAAGTAAATGCTGTAGAGCGGGTTAATAGAGTATTAGAGACTGCAATCCGTTCATATTTAAAAGACACTGATCACCGTTGTTGGGATCAAGAGGTACCTAAAATTGGGTATGCTCTACGAACCGCTGTCCATGAAGCGACAGGTTACTCTCCGACAATGTTAAATTTTGGTCGATATGTTCCGTCACGAGGAAGTTATTATGGCAAGGTTGACATAAAAAATATGGACATGGATAGCATGGACAGAGAAAAGTATAATGAGGATATGAAAAATTTGCCGGATCTGTATAACGATGTAAGACGTCGATTGGCAGAAGCTTACCGCAAGAATTGCAAAAGTTATAATTTACGTAAACGAAAGGCAGCTACTTACCATGTAGGAGACAAAGTTTGGAAAAGAAACTATGTTTTATCTTGCGCAGCAGAACATTTCGCAGCAAAATTAGCTCCAAAGTTTGTATTATGCACTGTTAAGAAAGTTATTTCTCCACTCGTTTATAAATTAGAAGATCTAGATGGTAAAGATGTAGGAAACTATCATGTTAAAGATCTAAAACCATACCATGGATCTGAACCAGATGAGTCGTAAAAAAGAAAAAGATTGTTTGAGCGTGTGAATGTGTTGGCCAGTGAAAGTCGTGTGAATGAAGTCTTATTTGTTTCTTTTCTTTCTACATTTAATGGTATATAGTTTTCACTAATTATGTTTTGGTGTGTAAATTCCATAAAAAGCATATTTAGACGAGCATATTTATTTTCCAGTTATAGTACAAGCTCCTATATGTTCCTTAAAAAATTAGTAAATTAATTTAGATAAATTTTCCCGATTATGACATAGTTATCGCGACAACAATAATAATTTTAAAAAATTATGATCTTGTAGTATAGTAACATTAACAATCAAAGATTGATTATGTTAATGACAAAGTAATACCAATCTAGACTCGTGTAAATAGTAAGTTAGGTTAAATATTAAACTTTAGTATCTATAGAATTATTCAGTAGGTGAACTACGGAGTAGTAAATTATCCAAAAATATTATAGCCAAGCTCTAATATTTTTAATCTAGCAAAAGGGGGTGTGTGGCAAGTCAAAATTAGCAAGTACCGATAAAATTTAAACATGAAATACTTTCAACAGAAGCACAGTATGTAACCTATCGGCGATAAACAAAGAAGCACTCGTGTCTTGAAATTCTGGACGGTTCACATCGGTGAAGTTGGTTTCGACTACCTGCTTGTTATTTATCAAGACATTGAATCCTCCAGCGTAACTACTTCTCTATTTATTCGTCCTTATATGGTCTATGTTTATGCTGGTTTCCTTTCGTTAGCCTCCTAAAACAAGTAATAGTATTAAATTAGGATGTTATTATAACTAATCATTAAGTCAAATTTCAAAATTTAGTAAGCTACCTGGTTATTTTTCATAGTCATTCATAGAAATAATTTCGAGAATTGTTTTGGTTTCAAATTGACAGATGTCAAATAAATCTAGGGAATTTTAATAAGCAAATTTGATATTATTGAGAAAGATTAAAATTTTTTACGGTGAAAGAACAAAAAAGAGACGGCCATCTTTAGAATTTGTGGAGAGAAGAGAAAAGTGGTTCTCCAGGTCTCTTAGTAATTTAATTAAATTAAATAAAACCTCAGAACATCTAAGGTCAGTAATTTTGCTTTTAAATATTTAACATTTAGTATAAATACATACCTGGGCAATAAAATTAAGGTATGGCATTTTTTTAGGTTTTTTTCCTTGTCTTGGTTTTTCTTTTGGAGCCCTATTGCCCTATTTTTGTTGAATACTGCCTAGATACAAATGCAGAAATTTGTTGGCCTTTCAAGGATTTATTGGAACCACAGTATTTCCTTATTTTTTTAAAAAAAGAAACTGTTACCAGGTACTAGCAACTTTGAAACAGACGTGTTGTCCAGGGTTGTCGTCTGGGCATCGTTCACTGTACATTTTTCCCAGGTAATACGTACGATTCTGAGGGTACGTAATATAGACCAAGTAAGTGACACAATTAATTATTTTCATCCCACTGGAGAGATTTATTTGGTTCAACCATAAAATTGTGAGGAGTCTCATCAGCCTCCAGCGCTACTGAATCCAACGTATATATATATTTTTTGTAGTTTGTCGCCACTCATTTTCTTGCCACCGTTTTATACATAACACGTTCTTATTTGTTTAGTGTTTATATGTAATATGTTGTAAGTTCTTTATATGCAATTTGTAAACCATGAGCAGCTGCTTTCGGTGCTAAAAAATGAAAATACAAATGAATATCTTATGGATCTCTCGTTGTAAATTTAATAGTTTATAATTTAAGGGTGTATTTACACTGTTTATACCTACCTTCTTAAAAGGATACTATATTCATATCTGCAAAGTGCAGATAAGCCTATTTTTTACATATATTTAAAATTTATTTACCTTATACATTTTATAATTAATTATTAAACTTTACCTTTATATACGTTGGCTTTCTACTTTGTTGTTTTGTTCTCTATCCCATTCTCTGTCAAGTTATTTGGCTGGCGCCCCCCAAGCTTATATAATTCGTATATAATTAACTTCCAAGCATTTGCATAAAGTTATTAAAATATAAAATAGTTTGACACATTGAATTCTAACCTTACCTACGAACCCAGCTCTCACCGCATTTCAAAGTTAACCGGGTTAGTCGAGTTTTCGCTGGTCACTTTGGACTATCGGGACTCGACGGTGACTTTTACGTCACAATCTCAATGATAGATAATGCTTCATGGTGGGTCCTTTTGAATATAATAATTTGAGACAAGTTTTATAATTAACTTCAGTTGGGGCCCTGATAGTTACCCTTTTAACAGAATTATTGTAAAAAATCTCAAATGTTTTACAACTTTTTAACTTTTAGGCTGCAATAAAAAAATTATTTGAAGAAGCTAGACGAAAATCTTATCAGAACTTTATCGAAAAATATGGTTTTCTAGAAAAATCTCTTCAATCTGTTATTGAAGCTAGCGGTCAAGCATTTAATGAAACATTAAAATCTGATAAGATATTTTTTGATGTATTTACTCCAGAAAGAGACTATTCATTACAGAGTATTTACATTGATATTCCAAGATTGAATGGTGTCACTAAAACTGAATGGGAGAATATTACACATTACCAATTTACTACTTATGGAGTTATTGAGATTTCAAACAAAGATGAAATGTTTTCTAAAAGTGTAATTGATGAGAATGTTGAAGATACTACAGTAGAAGTGTTATTTACAAATAGTACTGATAATACGTACAATATTCAAAGAAAAATAACACCTTGGAAAGTGGCAATGGAAGACCAAGAAAAAGATAAACAATTAGGAGATTTTATTCTCATTGCTTCTTTATTAGACAAGGCGACAAATTTGGGAGGGTTATCCAGGACTTGTGAAGTTTTTGGTGTAAAACAGTTGATATTAAATGACGCTAAAATTGTAAGTGACAAAGAATTTAAGAATTTAAGTATGACTTCAGAAAACTGGGTTGATGCTGTTGAAGTTAAAATAACAGATTTAAAATCATTTATTGTTGAAATTAGGAAAAAAGGTTATTGTGTTATCGGAGCCGAACAAACGTCGGAGAGCATTAGTCTTAACGAATACAAGTTTAAGAAGAGGACTGCTTTATTGTTAGGGTAGGTATCTTTATGAATCTTTTGGATTTGTTTTGGAAGCAATATACCGGGCGTTAACGATATCACTTTCCGGCTGCCATTACTTTATTTTTTAAATGATCAAGATGAAACTTGGCACATGTCAAATGTGACCAAAATGACATTTTTTTTATCTATCTGATAAGTTTCTATAACATAAGGTTTCACAGGAGGTAAACTCAACTTTTGACTCTTAAATGGAGTACCTGCATATTTTTGCATTTTTGGAATCTACTGGTTATTCCATTTACGATTGTACTATTTCACGACTACGTCATTTTACAACCTATTTTAATTTTCAGTCTAGTGTGCTACGACCTGCTTGAAATTATTCTAATATTCATAAATAAGTGGGCAAAAATATGTATGGATTTTTCATTATTAATTTGTGTTACACAAGTCTCCAAAGTTGAAAAAATCACTTTTTTCGAACCAACCTCAAAACTAAATTTTCAATTGGAAGTATATCTCTTTCATACTACAGCTGAAGATAATTTTTCAATATAAATCTAACAATGTATCACTGCACAATACTGTAATCGTGAAATAGGAAGCAGCTGCACGAAAGACGACATCTAGCCGTACCGCTTCTAAATATATAGAAACACCAATTGAAGCAAGCGTGGGCGGTTACGCAGATATGTCTCCTTCCAATTACATGAATCATGTGATTGTCTTACAGTGTGAAAGAACTAGCAGGACTCATCTGCATCAGGCAGCTTCTTTCTATTTAGGGAATACAGTGTTCACGTAAATTTCCCTTTGCAATTACTGTTATAATTAAAATCTGAAAATGTATACCAAGTATGCCTTGGCAGAATGGGCTTGTTCCAGATATTCTTTTTATATGGTTTTTATACTTTTTCATATAGTACTCGATATTCTCATTATACACTTAAAATCTTGTATTATTAACTTTTTCCGTTCTCGAGATATAAGGAGTTGAAATTAGTAATAGTTGCAAAAACCGAGCGCTCATATGTGACGTCACTATACGTAAATGACGTAAGAAAAATGGCTTTCTGGGACCTTTCAAATTTAACCTGAAAAGTCGAAAAACATGGAATTTTTAAACGCTGGTAACTAAATAAATACGTCGTGTGAACGTTGGTTCTATGTCTCTAAGGAAAGGAGAAGGTCGGCGATCAATTCTAATCGTAAATTGCATGGTCAAAATCGAAAATTCGTCCCGGCAGGAGCGATAGAAAATTGTAATTTTTTGACATTTCACCAAATTGTACTCCCCTACTGTCAAGTAGTAAGCAAAACAAACAATACTTTGGAAACATTTATAATTATAACAAGTAAGGAGCATCAAGTCTATTGAGATCGCTGAGTCTATGCGTATAGTGACGTAGGGCCTGACCACGCCCCATTTTCGCGAGATGGAGATTTGTAATAGTTTTTAAGATATTAAACATGCGAAGAAGATTCTAATTTTTTGCAGATCCATTAATTTATACTTGCACTTTCGATTTATGAAATAAAAAAAAAATGCTGAACAAACCCATTAAATAAAATGAAAAACAGGCTAAACATTATACTCTTCGCCGATCTACTGCACTTTTTATATAATTGTTGCACTTTCTATAAATACTCTTCGCAGTTTTTTCGTCAATAATATTACTTTTAGACATTTTTGTTTCATTAATTTTGTTGATTGGTAGCAAAGTTGCACTCAACCACTGAGGTCTTTTACCGTTTAAACAGCTCACACACTGATCTCGATAGGGTAGCAAATATGTGACAGATGATGACATTAAAAAAATTTTCATGACATAGATGAAGTGTTAAAATGTCACATTTTGGCGATTCAAATACCACATTTGGGTTGGGCCCTAGACCTTTGCACACCCTTCACAGTCAAGTCAACTGATTAATGCTTTAATTTATAATAACTTCATGGAGATTGCGTAGTATATCGGACCCCATTAGATTTAAATGAACTTGGGGTTCAGTGAAGTTTTCTGAAATATTGATGTATTGTAGTGCTTATTTTTTGTATTGTTTTTTAAATTTTAATTGCCTTATTAATTTTAACGCCCTGGTGAAGTTTAGCTAATGCTACTCCACCACTTGACCAGGATGGAGAGATGAGACACGGTCATTCATCTAAGTAACGGACTTGTCCAGCATGCCTTAACTTCGTCGATCGAGATTCGCCACTAAAACCGGTACCGAACCTCACCTCACCCGATAAAAATTTGATAAAAAGTGTCAATAGACAAGGCTTCCAAAAATGAATAGTTTTTGAGATGCTTATCAAAACTAGACAATTTGTAACATTTTTGAAATTCTTTTCCTTTTCAACAGATCATATGAAGACACTACATCAATTAGCTTCAGATGAAACAAATTTTTACTATGTTAATGATATTAACTTTTAAATTTTTAAGGAATGAAAAAGAAGGAATCCCACCAGACCTTATTCCAATTTTGGACGCCTGTATCGAAATACCACAGTTTGGCATGATCCGTTCCTTGAATGTACATGTTGCTGGAGCTACGTTTATATGGGAATATGCTAAACAACACTTGGTGTAATAATTTTTGTTAATATATTAATAAATAAAATTTATAATTAAAATAAATATACATAACTTTGTTTACTTTTAACTTACATATCTACTATTATAATATCTTACGCTAATGTGATCGTGCTATGTCTGAGAAGAAATGTAAAATGTCTTCTATTGTAAATTCCAAATTGATCATTGAACCTGGATAACATTGCTGTATTAAGTCTTCCAACATTTTATACTGTCTTATAAATTCCTCCTGCATAGCTCTCCAAACCACTTGAAGTAAATTCCCTTCTTCAGATAAATGTTTTTCAACTTTCTTATACAGCGATTCGAGACCTTTTTTAACCTGAAATTTAAAAAAAATGTATTTGAGTTTACTAGTATAAGTGATATTTTTCAGACAGTCCGACAGTTTTTGCATTAATTGTAACGTCAACGTTAATACAAGATGCAGTCAGACAATGATGACTTAAACGTATAAGTAGTGCTAAATCGATAGGACGACATTTTTACAGCTTCACAAAACTGTTAGGCTAATATTAATGATGATTAACAAACGGTAATCGATGTATTATAGATTGTTAGATGTTGGTTGATTACTTGCCATATTTGATATGGTTAGAAAACGGTTATACCCCAGTAATTAACCAACTTATTCCTCAATTGGTCGATGTCATTAGTTAACTGAATCAGGCTGGATGTTTTAGTTTCAATATTTATACTTTGGTCGCCTTCCGTGTTCACCACGTTTATATAAAACATATGCTATGTTTTTATATAATAATAATAATCTTTATTTCCATTAGACTGTTAATACAGTATTGGCATTGTCAAACTTTAATTACCTAATAAAGATATTGAAGGAGGACAGTTACACAACATTGTCAATAAATAACATTTATAAAATACAATAATTATAGTGATACGATGACAAACTTAGACATATCTAAAATTAAAATACTCGCTAAGAGAGTAAGGACTTGGTTTTTTTAGTAAGTCTTTAACTTTACTTTTAAATTGTTCAAGGCTGCTTGTGTCTTTAATTCTCTGGGGGAGATGATTATATAGTCTAATTGACGTTATATAAGGACCCTTGCTAACCTGCACCAGCCTACTTGGCGGAACATACAAGTAGGCTGGTGCAGGTTATTATCTATTTATAATGTTAATTTATCGATTTTTTTTTTAAATAAGAATAGGTAGTACTAACCAAACCAAATAATTTTCCGCAAAAATCATGATAAAAAAGTGCCTTGATCTAAAGATATAAGCATTTTAAATTTTTTTTGCAAAACGTCATATTTTGCAAAATTTTGCACTAATGATAAAATGGACACCGGGAGTCTATTGGCAACCATTAAAGTGTATGCAAAAAAAAATTTGAGCAATCTAACTGAAGAATTCGTATAGTTATGTAACTTTGAATACAGAATTCAAAATTTGCAAAAATTCGCCAGTTTTTGCAATGTAAAAATAGTATTTATTATAGTATAAGTACATGTATTCCCGAGTAAAATGAGCTTTGGAAAGTTCAAATCGGACGATTAGAACGGTGGGTGAACTACATCAAGAGTATTTTTCCCATAATGTGGTTAATATTTTACTATTTTTACAAAAAAAATCGGCATGCTAAGAGTAACAACACTTTTAATTTATTTTTTGGCCTAAAATCACTGATCTATTTACAGTTTACAAAATTAAGTTGCATATACTACTATCATGACGTTATCCCATGTGAACCACAATACCATATATATCTTTATTATAAATAGTTGGAGAAAGTAATTTTTACCACATTAGATTTGCACAAACATCGTAAGTAATATTTAGGTTTCATTCTAGCTTTTGTGGTCCGGTTTACAGATCCAACGTAACTACTAATACAATATTAGTACTTAATATGGGGTGGATTCACAACTTCGAAATAACTTTAATTTTATTGACCGAATTAGTGCTAATCGTCACTCCGGAAGAAGAGTGACAATTAAAAATTTGCATGTTTTGGCTTTCTTGCACAAAAAGTTCACAAATATGATAAAGATGTACCTAGGAAAAGGGCATAAATAACATGCCTCAATATCGCCACTTACGCGCGTCGTTCCCCCATCACGATTATAGTGTTGTTAGTCTTGAATAACGTCATAAGTTTAATTGAGTCGTGTGTCTGAACTAAATGCACTACATTAAATCAATAGATTTGCTTTAATAGCAGTGATATAAAAAAAACCTAATAGTTATATCTCTCGCATTACAGCTTATTCAGCAAAACTTTTAAAATGTTGACTATTTTAAATTCTCTTTTCTGCAAAACTGTGTTTTTTAAGTTGTGTCACTTTTCTTCCAGAGCGACGATATGTGTTGGAATAACATTGCGATTATGTCAAATACTAACATCAAATTGCCAATAGCAATGTCAGCAAGAAGTAGAGCATGCTAAAACTTTAATAATGTAGATTTTACTTCATCTATATAATATGTATTAAATAAATGACTTCTTTTTATATTACCATGCTTCCAGGGTACTGGCTTATGACCTTCCTCAATTCTTGTTTACTGAATGCCAACTGGTAACTGACTTCTGACGCTTTTACTCCACTAGCTACCCTTGCTTGAACCCCTTCGAAAAATGTCTGGAAAATATTACGTTGCAAGTTTAGATTAACAAGTAACAATTGCTTCCTTGGGTATTAAGCTAAATTATATACCAAAAATAATAAACATAGTTTTCATAGTATAATTTTTGTAAATTCATTGCAAAATCTGAAAAACTGCTGAATACCTTATTTTTCAAAAATAGCATGAATATATTTTTTACCCAGTGTATTCATTTATTAGAAAATTTACTTAAACCATTATTTTATCTTATAACAATTTTACTAAATGGATTTTGGCATGTTCTCCAGTACAGTAGAAGTACACAAACATGACTTTCTGCACTACAATTATAATTTGGTACTAACTCTTTAGTAAAAGGAAAAAAATAAGGCAACTTTTCGGGGAACAAAACAAAACACCGTCTAAATTTTGAGGTTTTCACTTGCCTAAAAAGTGTCAATATAACTTTTTTGTCTTACAGTTAATTTTGGAAACCCGATAGAATTTCAAACATTTTTAGCAGGAAAGCTCCTGATTTGTTTTATTATTAACACAGTGGTCTGTTGATCAAGAAAATTATGATTTGTAGAATAATGGCCTGGTACTCAAAGAAAATGATATTATTATACCATCCAATTATAAATGATAACAAGAAATAATTTTACTCACATTCAATTTTTCTAATGGACGTCCAAAGTATAAAGTCACGTAAGCTTGTAATGCATCGTTATACTTCTGTTTTGCATCTTTTCTCTGACTATCGAGCACAGAAATTTTCAGTTGTGACAGCAAAGAATACAGGTGATGGTAGTTTTCTGAAAACAGTGTAAAGCAATAAGTTACTAAACCCTTCTAAAGATTGTATTTACCCATTTTAATAACCTGCGATGGAGTTTTTTGATCATTTGAATGAATAGCAATATATTCGAGCATAGTGTCTATCAATCTAGTGTACCATTTCTCTAAGTCAGCACGACGGTCACTCTTTAATAAACAATCAGCATTCGTAGCAAAAATTTCTAAGTTTGAAACATATGGAAGAATCCCACATTTCGATTTTCTGGCTAGTCTACACTCCTTAATTGAGTCGATTTGTTGCTGCATAAATTGATCTAGTGAACGTTTAACTTCTATTAACTGAGAGGCAAAAGTGTTACTGAGGAAAGAACTTTGAGCAGACATTACATGTTGATTGAGACGCACCAGTACATACATGCAGTAACTGAAAAATAAAATACCATGCACAATTATAAGACATTTTAGAGCAGTTCTTTTTGGAACGCATCATACGCTATATTCTACAGAGTGACATATAACCTGAAGTCAACCCTGGCTTATTCCTATACTCTGTAAAGGGCCAGCTGTTCAAGGTCACCAAATCAGCGATGCCGAGATCAAAGGTGGTTTCCGCAGTGTCACCTCTTTTAACACTACTCTTTGCTTTAACCCCCAAGGCGTTCTTGATTAACTAATGACAGTTTTAAAGTGTATATTGTTAAAGACCAATGGTTAGTTTAATAAACTGATAGGCAAATATTAAAGTAAAATAGGATACAAAAACTGTTTGGGATATTCGGCCACTATGGGTTTGAGATTTCCTGTGCTTGTGTTATATTTTAATTATTCGGTAATTAATAAAATGCTTTAATAACACTTAGTTTTTACAAGTAATGCCAAATGGCACGCACAAAAGCAACCATGTGATTTTCTTTATGCCATATTTTAATACATCAAATTTTAATTAACCTAAATAAAATTATTTATTTTAGTAGTCATCGCCCAAGTGCATTTTGTAACTAAATGTTTTAAATACATCTTTTTCATGGTGCCTCTTGTTTTTTTTTAGTATTTGCGTACAGCGTTATAAGAATAAAAATTTCAAAAAGTGCACTAGAAAATAGTATTTTTTTTTGTGTCTATTTAATAAATAATTCAATTAATGTAGGTTTTGGAACATATTGTTGAAACTAGATAAACTTTCATCCAGTTTGATAAAATTTTATTAGCATATTTTTGTTTTCTTGAAAAAAAAAAGTATTTAAAACAGTATTTAGTCACAAAAAGTATTTAAGCAATGAATTTAGTAAAAATAAATAATGTCGCATATTTCCAGCCCTGAACCCACTCTTCAGGATCCATGGTTTCCAAATAATTTATAACAAGGGATAAACACCAACATTTAATTTAATAATTTTACTGGAAACTTCACAATACTTTTTAATCAACTAAAATACACTTTTACTGACTAAAATAACATTTAACAATATTTATTACTAGATATTTGCACTTTGTATTTACTTCGGATTTCTAACCACTCACTTATTCAAAACTTCCTTTCCCGCCGTAAATCTCGCCTTATATATCCAACAAAATACATCCAGAAAAATCTAGCATGGACTAATAACATTTTAAAGCATAATCTAGAATAATATAGAAAATCTAGAGCCATCTACAGGCTTCCAGAGGTGGTGTGCATTACAAGCTGTGTTGGTTGCCTAACCATTGGTACTTAATTTTGGCTATTTTCCATGGGCGTATCAGCCTCCCGTCCCAAGGGGGTGAAATACATAACACTATCCCCTCCTTAAGCCTTATTGTCCCGGTCAGGCAATTCAGAATCATCAATGCATTTCGCCAGTCTATACAAATGCACGCTCTTCATCTTGGACTTTTTCCTTTAATGAATCTGATAGACATCAATAATTTGGGTAATAACAGTATACAATCCATCCCAAGATGGATGAAATTTCGATGACTCTCCATTCTTTTGCTGTGGGCTGTACAACCAAACCAGATCTCCTGCCTTGAACCCTTCTGAACTACCCTTACGGTCATATCGAGCCTTCATTTTGTCACTGGATAAAACGATTTGGTCTCTAACCAGCTCATGGACATTTCTTAGCCATTCACTCATTTCATCCACATAGTTGTTCACAGGAAGCTGTTCTACGCCTGGTGTTCAAATCACCATGGTAGACCGACTCATTTCCAAATATTACATGGGCCAGTGTCTGTTCTGTAGACTCATGGATAGCAGCTCGGTATGCCATGAGGAAAAACGGTATGTGGAGATCCCAGTCATGTTGATTCTTATGAACCACTTTAGAGAGATGTTCTTTTATGGTCTTGTTAAGTCGCTCCATCATTCCATCTGATTGCGGCTGAAGGGCTGTTGTTCGTGTTTTGTGTATCCCCAATAACTTGCAGACTTGCTGAAATACCCCTGGCTCAAAGTTTCTCCCTTGATCTGAATACACTTCCACGGGTACACCAAACCGACATACCAAATTATCTATCAAAATCTTGGCAACAGTGAGCGCTTCCTGGTTTGGAATCACATAGGCTTCCGGCCACTTACTACGCAATAGCTCTTTCCCAATAGTTTCTTTGGTTTGGAGAGCACCTTGCTGAACTACTCGATCACTCTTTCCTCTCCGTTCTGGATTTGGGACAGCACACAACTGACCGAAGAATTGCTGACATCCATATCTAAAATAAAAAGTTCATTCTGGTGTGGGTATGCTAGTACAGAACCAGTGCATAGAGCTAGCTGCCTTCAATTTTCTCCATGCCGTTTCACACTCTGGTGTCCACTGGTACTGAACTTTCTCCTCTGTTAGCCGGTGTAGTGGGTTTGCAATTTCTGCAGAAGTCATGGAAGCTTCGTACTTTATGAACGTTAGATCTCGTATGGCAGAAATTTTGTCTGGGTCTGTTGTATTTCCTCCGAAAACACAACGTGACCCATGAATTTGACTTCTTTCTGGAACAGGACTAAACAATTTTCCTTTGTAACATTCTTGGAACATTGAGAAACAACACCAATTATTGGCAAAAAAAATTCTCAAATATGGCAGATAGAGAATAATATGATTGCTTTTGTGCACGTCATTTGGCAACAAAATCAAAATTGATTAATAAACATTTTTCCCTGATTATGCCAAAATTACAATTTTTTACGATCTTGAGGCTCTGGAGCTAAAAGTAAGGCATTTGGAACCTCATACCAATAGAAAACATACTAAATTTTCAGCTAATTTAACACAAAGCAATTTTCTGTATCTTCTGTGGGGGATCCTTTATTACTTACTGGCTACTATATTAATATACAGCGTTTGAAATATATGGTGACCTTTCGATAATTAAATATATATTTTTACTATATATGTCTTACTTACAAACTGTCTTGTTTTTTAATATGATCTATTAATAGATCCAGTTCTGTTTTGAGACAGGTAAACAAATTGCTCATCATGTTACGAACATCTTCATCAATTTGCTTTTCAGCTTTACGCTGTGGTACAACTTCTTCTGGTAGTTCTGACCCATCTAGAGTTGTCTGTGTGTTTTTCGAGGTAGAATTGATCACATCAAGCTAGAAGCAACATACATTGGATTATTTTAAACTCACTTTTTAGGTTTGAATTAAAATTTATTTGAAACATTCTTTTATGAGTTGTTTTTTCAACTATTTGTAAACTGTTTATAACTTTGACTAGTCAGATAAGTTGGAATGCCTGTAGTGTATTATAACTTTTTATGACGAATAAATTATTATTATTATTATATGTAATGGTAGAAACTGCCTAGCAATTCTGTAATCTGATTCACTTTCATATTTCTTAGAACAACTTTTATCTCAGTCTTATATAAACCCAGATAATCACCCATGGTTTTTAGTGACCGCTTGTGTATATCTTAACACAAATTAAAAATGATGTACACAGGACGAGAGCTGTGGAGGATGTGGGCGCTACAAGCCAAAAATATTAAGGGGTAACCCATAATATAATTAGACATAAATGCCTTCCTGGTAGATTGGCCAGAGGCATCGCTGTACAACATAATTCAAAATCGCCAATTACAGCAGAGTAATGTATATCTCTGTATGGCTGAGTGTAGGTGTATGTGTTAAACTGGAATTCGTTCCAAGGAGCAGGAGGACCCTTCGGATTGCTGTTTGCTATCTGTATGAATTGGGGTATGTCTCCTGCTTGCCAGCTCATTGAATCCCATTTGTACTAGTGCTAATAATTCAGAATACCGTCCATTCATCTCTCGTTAGCTCTTTAACTCATATATTTAACCGTAATTTTCATAACTTTTTATAGGAAACGTAATGTATGAAAAAAGTAGTCTAAAAACCAGCTTGACTCAAAATCAAAATCCATGGCAACAAATGAATTGTTATAACAGTCAACTATTAAGTTTGATTTTCAATCAAGATGATTTAGTTTCAAACAAGGTCAGTACAATCCGCCTTGAACCTTTTTAGCTTATTGTTTAAAATATAGAGTGTTAAAAATAAATTTTATGGCAAATCAATATTGTGTGGTATATTTACACCATTTTTTTTTTTGTTTAAATAATTCAAATGTTACTAACATTAGTTTCTTATCTAGAAGCCGAAGCAAATATACTCACTTGAAAAAATTTAACACAAAATTGCTGTTCTTGCATGAAAACTGGTTCTAATTGTGTAAGAACTTGTTCCAAGACAGTATCATACCTCTTTCTATCTTGAGAATTGGTTTCAAGAGTCCATAAATCTCTATCCAGTCCAATTAAGGATGTTGGTGAAGATAAAGCACCATAAGCTATAAAAAGTAGAGTTCACAATTTATTTTACCTAGTATTAAACTAAGCTTTGCTGAACTACCTGATATTTTCTCTCTTGCTGTGTTGAACAGACCTCGTAAATCTCTATCGTATAACTTTCCTAAGGAAGTGGTATATACATCCTTCAATGATTCATACATCTTTTTATCCATAACCTTAAACATGAAAGATTCATTATGAGTACCCAATAAGACGCGTGCAAAATCTGACAGCTAACGAGAGTGGAGGGCATATAACCTCAATGTTCCAAATTAATTATCGTGAAATTTGCTGTTTCCGTTTGCTTTTTTAACTTTCTTGTGCTATCAGCTATTGAAATAAACATTTTTAAGTTTAGTTTTCATTATATATAGACAATTACGTGTTTTGTACAATAATATTTCCTTTGATTTGGCGAGATGTGCATTGTTTACCTATAGTGTTTTTAGTTATTTTCTTCGTATTTAAACAACGTAAGGGATTGATCTTATTGTTATATATAGAGCATATTTAGATTATGTAAAATTTAAATGCTGTTAATTATTCTGTTACCAGTTTACCACAAAAAACCTTCATATTGTATGGAATCTGGTTGTCAAAGTCTCACCGAATGCCAATTTAAGCTTTAAAGGTATGTGATTATTACTTAACATTGGAATTTAATGCTTATTATATAACATATTTAATAAATACATAGTAGTATACCTACCGCATGCACGAAAATAAAGTTATAGTTATTTCAGATTGCCATCGATTTACACCAAAGAAGATAAGTTTGTGGTCAATTAACAGTTCAAAGAGAAAAGTGCTTAAATGCTTTAAGGTTGCATAACCCATATATTTATTTGTTAGTCAATCCAAATGAGTTACATTACCTAGTTCAGCAGGTTTTCCTAAAAATTATAGAGTATAAAATTTAAATAAAACTATTATCCATAAAGATTATCCGTTAAGATAATGTCTGGAACTAAGACCATATTTCATCTTTGACTCAGTAAGACCGGATCTCTCTAAGGCTCTTTTCGCTTTGCCCTTTTGATTGAGCACAAACTTTACTTCTTTTGGTGTAAATCGATGGCATTCTGAATTAATTAATAATTTTATTTTCGTGCATGCAGAAGATATTTACTAGTATGTATTTATTAAATATGTTATTATATAATAAACACCAAATACTAATGTTAAGTAATAATCACATACTTACCTACTTTTAAAAGCTTAAATTGGCATTCGGTGAGACTTCGACAACCAAATACCATAGAATATGATGGCTTTTTGTCGTAAACTGATAACAAAATAATTAACTGCCTTTAAATCTTAAATAATCTAAATATGCTCCATATGTAATAAGATCAATCCCATACATTGTTTAAATACGAAGAAAATAACTAAAAACACATAGGTAAACAATGCACATCTCGCCAAATCAAAGGAAATATTATTGTGCAAAACACGTATTTGTCTATATATAATGAAAACTAAACTTAAAAATGTTTATTTCAATAGCTGATAGCACAAGTTAAAAAAGCAAACGAACACAGCGAATTTCACGATAATTAATTTGGAACATTGAGGTTATATGCCCTCCACTCTCGTTAGCTGTCAGATTTTGCACGCGCCCTATACACTTGTTTCTTTTGTAAGGCGAATTTGAGCCTGCATAACCTAGTGATGAGTATGACACATGATATTTTAAAAAAGCTGATATGTTTACACCTTACTGAAGTTAAATTTGGACTTTTTACTACAATATCGCTCATACAATCGATATTATATTTCTAGAAATAGAAAAAGTACCTCGTTGCTTCATTTTTCTCTACAATATTTCAGCACCCCTGCGTTCTTTATTTCTTCTTGGAGGATAAATAACCAAAATACTAATTCAACACTGCTACCGTAATCGTACATTATTTAACCTCTGTCTAAAATTTTTATGTTTATATTTATAGTTTTCTAAATAGCACAAGTTATATTTAAAAATTTTTAAATATCGTGCATCACCGAAAAGATGTGTAAAATTAACATAGGGGATGAGGGCAAGCTATATCACAAATCAGCCTCCGGAAATGGATTCGGCAGACAATTTTACATAATATAGACGTTTTAGTTCTATTCTTCTATTCATCTTAATTTTAAAAGTATGTCCAAGAGATGCATAAAACTGAAAGTAAATGGTCTGAATCCCCTACTAATACAACATTAATATAATAACAATAACATATTTTATAGTGTATTGATATCGACAACAGACCCTAAATAAATGGAGCAAAAGGAATCCTTGCGAGTGTGTAATAGTATTACAAGGGTATTGCAACAATTAAGAATCTGAATCCAGTAGTAAAATTAGATTCCCAATAAAAAAAATCATTAATAATACTTGCCAATTTTTGACATTGAAAAAATAGTAGGCCTTGAATTCCATTCCATTCTGGTAAAATTTGAACTCCATTTAAAATTCTGTTTCTGAGATTCATTCGCTCAAAGTTCGCAGTTCTTATCGACATTTAACATTATTGAGCTTATGGACGCCATGCGAAATAAATTGATGCCGTAACACTATTTTCCTTCTTATGACTGATTCTTATTTGAGAATGATCTCAAAAACGAAGCAAATTCAAATTAATTAGTGACGAAGCACATGTATAAATATTGAGATGATTCACCATAAAATAACGTAATGGCAGCTACCCGAAAATTATTAAAATTATTGAATGGATGACATGAGTAGTAGACGTGGCAACGTCGCACTATTTCTAATACTTGGCACAGATATTTGAAAATATTTTGCGTTTTAAAAATGAATCAAAGGCTAAGCATTTTCAAGAAACAGAATAATAGATTTCATGAAAATGTAATCTATTAGAATGAAAAATTTTTAAGACAAGGTAGATAAATAAATTCATTTTAGGCCTTTGTTTTCATTTTTAACTGAATCTTCATGATCGTAGGGAAAATTGTCAAATAAGAAATTAGACAAATTTATTTTAGGATTTTAATTTGCTAGCATAACCAGAATTCAGGTTATCGAAAGAATGCAAAGATTTTATTAATATTTTTACACATACTTTTTCTTTTAGTTATAGATAGTTAGTTTTTCTGCTGTTTGCAAAATCCTATAAAAAATATGTTTCAATTTTGCGTTTATTTTAAAAGCAGTATCATATAAGAAAGTAGAAGATTTACTAATTTTCATTCCGATTTTATTTATTGTATGTATAATAATATATTTATCCATTAATTTCAACTCCTCTTGCTCCGTAAAAATATGTTGACATTAGTGACGAGTCGATTAGCTGGCGTCAGAAATTATATTATATATATGCGGCATTGCCAAATCTTTCCTAACTCTCTTTCTTTCTCACTCTCTCGCGTCTCAAGTTTATCAAATCGCTAACAGATGTTGCACCTCTCGCCATATAACTACCTTAAGGTTCTTAGTTTATATCTTTTTAAACTCTCGTTCAAATTGGGTAACACATTTTTGACAGGAGTGCTGCTATAAAATACTGCTTACATTAATTTTGTCGTAAATCTGTTATTAATCAAAAAGATCACTGGTCTAATTGCCCACAAACTGTATGAGTTTAAATCGTAATCTTAACTCCACATTGCAAAAATTCAAATATCCATAAGGACATTAAAATAGTATTTTAGATCTATCAAAAGTTACAGGAAATGATCTATACACAGTGGCAGAGCTATAGCACAGCATGGTTGCATCAGGGCCTAAACCCCCAGGGGGAGGCAGTCTTATACACAGGGGTTCTAGAACTCCTTGCTCCGCCACTGTACAAATAAAGATTTCTAATGATGCTTTAGTTCAAGACATGGATTTTTATGAAAAACAACTTTTTCCACACTAAAAATAATTTTTCTTCTAGGAAAAAAAAATATTATTTACCTTCATCCAATGCATTAATTCTATGTACGCATATAACTCCTTATGTACTCCACTATGCTGTGGTAAAATTAAAC
The DNA here is from genome assembly GCA_963583905.1 of Stenurella melanura. NCBI lineage: Eukaryota > Metazoa > Arthropoda > Insecta > Coleoptera > Cerambycidae > Stenurella > Stenurella melanura. The sequence goes on along the minus strand of OY757313.1, from coordinate 42,558,100 downwards.
CCTCAATGTTCTTATCTGACTCCCCCTTGTGGTTTCCATAATGGATAAACAAATTATTTAACTGCCTACTTAAGCTACGAGAAAATTTCTCTTTATATTTCTCAAATTTTTTTCTTTGTTCTTGAACCGCAGTCATCTGCAGTAAAGCTTTATCTATGTTAGAATTCATTGCAATTTTTAAAGCATTTGCTGCTTTTATGGCTGCCAGTAGTCCTTCGTTGGTAGTGAAATCTGCGTCTTCCAATGTTCTTTGGTATTCCATTGGTAAATCCAATTTGGTCTAAAAAGATGATAAGAAGAACATTTATTTAAACATATTTACAAGGATTAATTCACACGATTTAATTTGACTATTTCACTTATTAACTAGGTAGCCAATGAAACTCATTGCATTGTTGTATAACACGTTGTACCCATTGACATGTCATGTTTTATTTTGTGAAAAATTCTTCGCAAATGCTACCGGTACTATTAAAATTCATAATTTTTTTTCTGGGTTATGTTGTCCAAATTAGACAGTTCATTACCAACGAATAAATCCTCAACAATATAGAGCAGATAAACTGTCAATACTCTTTATGTTGCTAGGTAACCACATGCTAAAAAAATTTAGTGGTGAAATTTTAAGCACTCGTAATATTACACACGAGAATTAGCTCACGTTAATTGGTTGTAAATTGCACAGACACACAAAAAAAAGGTCATGTACATCATGATCTCCCCCCCTCCCCTGCATTTTAAGCCACTGAATCCGATGCTGTCTGAATTGTTCCATCACGTAGCACATTCTTCCATAATCTCCCTCTAATTAAGATCTTCACTGATTCTTAGCAAATTTTCTGAGGTTAAGGGAAAATCCTGACTTGAGAAAGTAATTTTGACAGCAGGGGGTATCACACTCAAATGTACATTACCTTTTTTTATGTGTTTGTGTTATCCTTTCAAAGACCTTTGACAGAGATGATAAGATCGACCTATAGTCATTGACATTTAGTTTCAATGGATTTTAATGCATGTATGTATACTTAATCCCTTAATCCATGAATAGGTCCGACGAGGGGGGGAGTCAGTGGTGTGTTTTCCCCCGGGCCCGGAGTTTTTGAAGGGGCCTGGAAAGTTGGAGATGCATATGGAAATATTGATTGCGAACCTTATTAAACATTCTTTTACTGGTTCATCATCTATCAATCATGGAAAGATGAAGGCGGGCCCGGGCCCTACATCTTAAAAGTATTTTAAACCTGAAATTGGTTCACTTAAGTTAAGGGGGACCTTAAATTTGCTAATTTGGAAGATTGCGACACAAAGGAATAAATTATATTGACCGGCAGGAGGTGGGGATTATGTGGTATGTTACTACCCATGAGCCCTGATTTTCTCTCGATGGCCTTGACAATGATTGAGTCATACTGTTTCCGAAAATGTACAACCGGCAGCATAATTAGAGAATAGAGAGTGTAAATGAATTCTTTTTATTTTAATGTATAATTTTTATATGCAAAATTTGATGTGACGGAATGAATCAGACTTGCTAATGCTCTAGTCTTCATTTTTTTTTTAAGTCTCTGAACATTAGCTGAAAATACAGTTCATGTTTAAAGTAATTTTCAAAGTGCCTTATCCCCCCCTAACCCTCTAATTTCTAAACTATATCAATATTTAAAAAATCTGATAAAATTCGAATGTAGCTTTTAGCTAGTACTTTCAACAAAAATTATAACAGACATTGTAGCAAAAGCTCTCTCTGAAAAATTTTGAAATTGCTCTTTGTCAAGGTTAAATAGCTCTTAATACGTAGGTACATAACACAAAGTTGAAAAGATTGTTAGTAAGTATGGCTACAGAACTCTATCATGTGTGTGTCCAACATGCTCTTGCCTGGATTTTTTTGTTGCATGATATAATCAATATATAGTTTGCACTACATTAGTTAATCAGGAGACTAGAGTACAACCGATGTATATTTTATGTTTCGTGTACAACGTAAGTGTCGGTGACTATTCTGTAACATTGATGTTTCTTTCTGCCTGACATAAATTATTATTAAAATCTGTGCTAACCTGCAATTATAAACCAAATTCTTATATTACTACTTCAAACCGCTATTTCAAAGATATAATTTTTGTAATTAACTCGTAAATCATGCAGCTTTCAATGTTTAATTAAAATTGTATTTTTCGATAATTTTCTATTTTCTAAATGGACAGGTAGAAAAATGGCTCTGGTTTTGAACATACAGAACATACTATTATATCCGCCACGAGGAAGGGGGAGCGGTATACAAACAGTGTATGTATTGCTATCATGACTGGTGTTGGATAATTTGGAATTAGTGCCAGTGGCGCGTAATTATTACACCGCGTGATGGTGTTGTTCTCCGATAGGTCAACTATGATGTTCACCTATTAGCCACTCCGCTCACCAATACTTGTGGCGGATACAGAACTTTTAATGGCTAGTTCACTGACACAATATCATAATAAATACACAATCAAATTTCTATATTTTTAGCAAGATTGTCAAATTTTTACACCTTACCACCATATTTTCAAGTTCCTTCATCAATAATTGATTATTAGTGTTTGCAACAGAAATCATTGAATTTTTCTTTTCCATTTTCTCCATCGTGTCTCTTACATGACACAAAATTTCATCATAATTATTTAGTTGCGTTTCAAGTCTATCTGCTTCACTTATGGCCAATTCCAGCTGTTCCATTAAAGTTTCAACTTGTTCTTCAGATGCTAAGACACATTCTACATTTTCTCCATCTAAGAGAGATAAATCTCTAGCTAAAACTTCCATAAAACCTTCTGCATTACTTATTGCAAATTCGCACCCTGACATTAACCTGAAATTATAAATTTTTATGATAAGTTTAAGATACAATTTTAAATAGATTTGTATATTCTTATATCTAAGCTAAATCTCTGCCTATGGTATAATGTCTAATTAGTATTTATGATTTTCCAGTCATGACCATGAGATTTTGATTTACATATTGTTACGCACTTACGCCCCTTGGGGGCTGTGTTGATAGCTCATGAGTAGTGAAGTAGCAATGGTGGCATGCAACGGTAATTGCAGTACCATCAAAGTCTGTAATGTGCCTCATCTCTGAGACACTGGTAGTACATTTTCTAGAAAGTTAGAGAAGGGGATCGAGATTTCTACATTATTCTAGATTGCCGCCGAAGGTTCTGGTCTTTGCACTAGATGGTTCTAGAGGCGTTTTTAGAGTATATAAGAGATTCTTGGCGGAAGATGTCTTTAATGAATTGAAGGTTAGAAAATCCGAAGTGATACAAAGTGCAAAGTAGAATGTAAATATCAAGTAATAAACATTGTTAATGTTTATTTTAGTCAGTAAAAGTGTAATTTAGTTAAAAGTATTGTGAAGTTTTCAGTAAGTAATTCAATAGTGTGTTAGTATTTATCTCTTGTTATATTTTTGAACCCGCGGATTGTAAAGGTTTCCTAAGAGGTGGAAGTAGGTGACAATATTTTGAATTGATATATTTTTCTAATGATGTCTGTTGGCTTGTACAGGGTGTTTGGTAAAGCGATGCCGAACGTATGACCAAACATATCTAGGCATATGAAAAATGCTGCAGTTTTCTTACAATGTTCGATATTTTCAATAAAAAAATTAAGTCTCTGTTGGCTACAAAAAAAAAAAAGAAAATAAAATAAAAATATAATTATAGTGTCACGTAGGAAATATTACTAATCATTCAAATTCTGGAAAGTGGCAAATGTAATATAAACAAACATAATCGGCCTTACCCAAGTAGCACAAGAATATTACTATTAGACTGAAGTGTTATATATCCGATTTATTAGAGTTTTTGAAGATGCTGATTTATCATTTAACTGTTGCAATAATTACAAATATGCTGTAGAAACAAAAGTATTTTATTATTTTGTTATATACATATTTTTAAGATTATTTAATAAAACATTTTTAAAGGTGGAGTAACAAACATGCTTAGGAATGTTTATGTAACAAAACATATACGACTATTTTCTCCTTAGCCATATCAATTTTATAATTGATTTGTAAAGCTATTTAGAAATAGTTACAAAATGATTATGAAATTATACATTTTGATTTTATAAAAGCTTTATTATTAGTTTTTATAGTTGGGTTAAACATTTATTTATAAAACAATTTATTTTTTGTGGCAATTTAGTTGTGGCGGCTACTCTTAAAAAAAGTGTTACATAATTGTTGCTAGACTGAATCAAATAAAACATTTTAAAATCTCTTAAAAAATAAAAATATCTTCAAAAATGCAAAATAATTATTTAGATAACTTCTATAGCATTAACCTAACTTTTTATGATAGGTTAATAGAAAATGCCTGCAAAGCAAGTTTCAGTAATTTATAACTCAGGTTCAAGAATTCAGCAACAAACAAATCATAATTGATCTTCATTGAAGCTAATGATGCTAAAAAAGATGAATACATTGAATATACAGAGTCTTTCACCCACGTGAAATCAAGTAGTGATGATGAAAGCGATGCCATAGAGTTAACTGAAATCGATAAAAATATTGAGGTAAATAAACGAATAAGAACATGGGCTGCGATATATAACGTTAAGCATTCGGCATTACGAGAGCTGCTTAAAAAATTCAAGTGGAAAAATACCCAATGTTAAACATTTATTGAATTAGACATGTTGCATGTTTTAATCTGCTAGATACGTGTATATCAGATAATTCAAAATTTAACGCAACAGCAGGTAAATGTCGTAAAATCTTTGAAAATGTCACTGTATTACAGAAAGATGTGAGAAAATACAGAGAAAACCCCTGCTCTTAAAAATTTCGAGCGATGGGGGAAAAAATTTGTAGGGAAATCTACCTGGCCATCACTCGAATGATTATCCGGTTACTGAAATCCCTCGTATACCAAGTACTCGATTATTGAAATAATCCGGTTATGCCTATCACTAGAAATAGCCGTTCTCGAATGTCAAGAGCATGCGCAGTTAGTGAAAACTGGTTCTGTTCTAGTAACAGCGCGTGTTCCTGACATCCGAGGACTGTTATTTTTCAAAACCAAAACAAGTTATAAAGTTATCGTAAATATCGTTTTCCATATTACCTTATATGATAATAATGTTGTTTAAGATACCCTTTCTGAGCCCTATACAATATAAATATTTCATTGGCGATTTATTATTGTTGACAATATAATTTGAAATGTTTGACATATTTAGTGCAATAAATGCGCCTGGGAACACCGCGTGCCATTACACATCATTTTAAACAAACCTGTGGAACTATCTGAAACTTTGTTTCCGAAAATGCAGACTTAGTCATTATTCTGCAATGATATACACATGGCAACATTGCAGACACCAGTAGTTTTATAAGTATTTCTTGGGCGATAAAAATGATTCATTAATAGACGCCATGATGATGAAAGATTGAACTCTTAATTTAGGTCAGCCATATTGTTGAGTCAAAAAAAAACAAATAAAATATGACAAATTTATTTTAAAGTAAGCTTTATTAAGATAAATAAACTAATGCACACATGAAATAACATCAACTTTTAACTTAAGATTATTTTCTGATATTTTTCTAAAAACAAAATATTTGTACTAAAGGCAAAAACTTAATAAAACGGAAGCGCGCAAAAATATATCCACAAACATACATGTATAATGTCAGTAAAACTGCCCTGGCAAGAAAATTTGGCCGTAGAAATGCGTCTTTTTTGAGAATAAATGTACCTATATACAGCCTTCAATGTCGCCATTAGTAAGTATAGCTATATTTGGATCACTCAACTTAAAAATCAATTTTGTCGTCGAGGCAAATGAAAATAGAAAATGTTATTTTATTCATGATAACTAACCAAACACCTAGAACAAAAATGTCTTAACCGACACAAAATTGGTTATTGCAAAATAATTTTAAGACTGGTATAAAATGATTTTATTAATATCTTATTACCATCTAATAAATGTTTTCAAAGTTAGTAATAAAATTTTAAAATAATGTTTATATAACTATTTTAATATTTTCTTACATAACACATAATTATTATTTAGGTAGGATATCGCCTAACTTATAAAATTTTTATAAAACTGATGTATAAAGCTTTTATAAAATACTCAAAACAAATTCATAATTGTTAACTGTGCCCCTAATATAACTTTTAATAAATACAATTATTTTATAAACTGGGCCTTTTCCGTGTATATAGGGGTCATATAAGAGTTTACAAAATACTTTCAAAATAAGATAGTTATATTATAAACTGTCATATAGCAGTGTACATAGCCATTATAAACATATCTGTGCTACTTGGGTAGTCTGTTTATAAATTTGAAAACAATATAACAAAGTCAATGTCGGTATTAGAATTATTTAATACTAAAACACAAGCATATATAAATATGACATTGACATTTTTAAATCCTTGCAAGTAAGCAGTTCCTAAATACATATAATCAACAATCAAAACAAACAGGGTTCCTTCAGTGAGAGGCGTTTTCGTGAGTTATTTTGGTGCTTGCAAGTCGATCAGTTTTGGGGTCATCCTAGAGGTGAGGGACCCGGTCCCTTCACGCAGTTTAGTTCTCTCTCCGCCCTGGAGATTACAGGTTAAAAGTTGTATAGTCAAGGCGACACCTCTTCTCCCACTATGTATATTAGTAAGATCGTTCAAATTGTTACTATGTGTTCTATTTTTATTATGTGTACTGTACTGTTTTTATTGATTGTTTATTATCTCATAAACCAGTGTTTTAAATAAAACCATGTAAATTCTTGAAGTCACACCCTTTTCAGAAACCTATATGACATGGTGGAGGTGCATGTTTGTAAGGCCCTCATTAAAGCCTATGTGACAATAATTAAAAAAATATAATGATAATTTAAGGCGTTTGATTTCAAAATCTTGCAATGGTATGTTAGGTATTACTTAATTTTTCGTACTTCTCATATTATCTCTGGCTCGATTAAATTATGAGTGCCTTGTGAATTCTAGTATGCCAAATTAGTTTAGTTCGGTGATTGTTTACCTTGACTTATGCAATTGTTTTTATTTATTGACTTGACAATAATTACCAGACATCATCTTAGCCAAATACTGTGAATAGTGCTTATTTAGACAATTAAAACTACTTCTCTATATGATGTGCTCATTTTTGAAAATAAGATAACGTGGTTATACTTCACAAGTTTACAGTAAAATGTACAGCCTTACAATTCTTTTATAAAGAGGTATGAAATGGTGTATTTCCATATTTGAATGAAATATTGCATTATGTTATCGCTAATTAACATTTTGACTAGCATTACGTATAAATTAAGTAACATATTCCTCTGAAAAGTCTAAATATATGTAAGTAATTCATGTAATAACTACCTATAAATAATAAGACTTTTAATTAAGATTTCAGCTCAAACATTTTATAAATAACCCTAAGGTCAGTGCAGAAATTAGATGCCCTCTGGCAGTTTTGATAATGTACTGACTTCTACAATGTCAAGTTCACCATTCTCATAAAATGCATACATGTTTTATTTGGCACGCTAGTATTATGCAGCCTTTGGAATTCAGTTCTTACAAACCTCTTAAGATCCTCTTGTTCTTTATCAGTAATAGCCTGAAAATCTTCAGTGAAATCATTCTCTAGAGCTAGTAGTGGTGAAGTAACATATTTATTTTCAGGTGTCATAGCATCCTCCGTTATCCAAGCCTTGGGAACATTTTTGAACATCGGCTTATCCTTTAAAATATGTCTCGAGGCTTGTTTCCATACATTATGTATAAAAGCATGACGCTCTTTAGGGTTAGATGCCACCCAACGATATACTTTGTCTAAATGTAAATCGAATTCTAAATTGTCATAAGTTTCATTATGACCATCGACAGACTTAAGTTCGGCTAAAGCCCAACTTCGTTTTCTTTTAAATATTTGTTTATCTGTTTGTTTAACTTGTACAATAGTAATGTTATAAGGAACACTTGCAGTGCTAACTAGGCAAAGAAATGATGTCTTCTTTTTCTTTAAATATTTGCTAACGTGACAAATGGTTATTATTCTCTCCTCACTTGGTTCGAACACGTCCTGTTGTAACGTACGTATTACTGTAGATGTCATTTTGAGTGTGCACGGAAAATTTAATTAATATTAATTCAGTTTGAATCCATATTATTTTATTTTAATTATAGGTTAGAAACACCCACTGTGACTGCACTCATAATAATGTCACTTGCTCACTTGTCACTCTTCATCTTCTTCTTCCAGTTTCGTGGTGCAGTTCATAAAATGAATTTTTTTTTAGTTTTGAATCAACTGAGTTTAATTCTCATTGCAAATTTGAAACAAGCTTCTTTTTAATTAATAGCAATCATGAACTCAAGGTATATATAATCAGACTTGTTATTTTGTTAGCCTGATGATTAACTTTTTATTTCATTTGAAATTTCTTTCTGTTAATTTGGCAACCCATAGATGTGACGAATGACGAATCAAGTGATAAGATGACAGATGACAGATAACGAAAGAACGCCAAGTTGTTACTGTTTTTAGCCGAAAAGCTGTAGATATTTAATGATAAAAGTAGTATTTAAATACTATTTTAGCAATGGTAAGTAATATTCTTCATGCAATATTCATATATTTCACACAGTTATTGTTTCGATTATTTATATTGTTTATGTTACAGAGGGGCGTTTATGCTCTTGATAAATAACCTATACTTAATAAAACTAATTGAATAATTATTTAATTTTAGGCGGATAAAGCATCTCCAGATGAGGGAAATAATGTCCCTTTGACGGATAGCTCACTAGTGGTGGATATTTCAGATGCGCTAAGTGAAAAAGATAAAGTCAAATTCACAGTTCATACACGCACTACCATGAAAAACTTTCAAAAGTCTGAATTTTTAGTAGTCAGGCAACATGAGGAGTTTATTTGGCTTCATGATCGTTATGAGGAGGATGCTAAATATGCAGGATATATTGTAAGTTGAAATTCTTTTTATAGCAATAAGAAGTATTAAACTTGCTTGGAATTTCTAGTAGATAAAAAACTTGTGTGTAATAAGCAAATATTTAACTTTATAGGAACATAAAAATAAGGACAATTTGTAAATATTTAGGAAATAATACCCATAATCAAACGGTTCAATGTCAACTTAGTCATAGATATGTTTTTGTGAGTATATTAAATAATATTTATGGTGGTAATATTATTATGTGAAGATCTTGAAATGTAGGACTGGTTCCTTATTAGTAAATGGGAACATCTAGTTTGTTTTCAAAAGACGATTTAATAATAAAAGTACTTGAAGGATATCTAGATTTTAATAATAAGTATAGTAGAGGGCATTAGTATTGGTCGTCTTTAGCAAGGTGATACTAGGTATGTTAATATAAGATCAATATGTTTATAGTTTATTTAGGAATAACGTTGGTTTTATCTTTGATAGTAGATACAAAGAGTCATTTTATATTTTGTTGCCCATAGACAGTATCACAGATAAGTAATGAAATTGTAATCGAACTTTTGCTACCTGAGCATTGTAGTACAGGAGCTGGGTTCTGTCTTTGAATTCCCCAACATTGGGTTCATTCAGATATTTAAATCCTGGAATTGAAGTAAGCCTACAAGAAATAATTTGAAAGTGTTAGACCAGGAGATCTAGCTGGCCACTTTATTAGTCTCTGTTTACTAAACTATCAGATAAGGAAAACATTTTTTTATGTAAGGTCGATTTTTAAATAACCTCCCTATTCCTGTTCAAAGACAGGAATTAATAGAGTGGCCAGCTAGATTTCCTGATCTAACCCTACTAGGTTATTTGTCGTGGGATTGCCTAAAATTCAGGATCTATCTGAAAAAATGTCAATTCTGTCATAACTTTTTCAAAAACATTTTCAACATGAATAGATAGAGAAGTACATTTATGAATCGACGTGTTGAGTGATTTTTTGTCATTCGTTTTATAACAAATTGATCGAATTTATTTCATTAAGTAATTGTGAACTCACCGTCGCAAATAATGAATTGTTGTGGATCCCAAATTATAACTCAAAAATAATAATGCATTGAAGCTTGTGGAAAAAGTTAACCTAGCTATCCACCTATGTTTTTCAGAAGCCTTTTTTATCATTTGCATATCAGTTTTAGACTACCTTTTTGATGTCAAGTTTTGTTAATTTGTAGATCCCACCACCACCACCCCGTCCAAATTTTGATGCATCCCGTGAAAAACTACAACGCCTTGGAGAAGGTGAAGGAACTATGACAAAAGAGGAGTTCACCAAAATGAAACAAGAGCTTGAGGCGTAAGTTATTCATTATAAATAATAACAACATATTCTAAAGTGATTAGAATTTATTGATGTCCTTCAATTATCGGTAAAAATTTGTTATCACATATCTAATTATAATTATATATTATAATATGCTATAATTATTATAATTGATATTAGATAAGTCTGTACTAGCTGTTTGTGGGTAGCACAAAGGGAGTCTTGGTTGATGGTCTCTTGAAATATATAATCATATTTCCGTAAATATGTCTACTCTCCCTTGAAATTTTTATTTTCTACATTTTCATCGCCAAAAGCTAACTAGATTTTTTGTGTACTTTGTGTTATGTGATATATATGTCCCTTTTTTTAAATATATTTTGAAAGTATAAAATAAAATTGAGAAAGAAGAAAATGATACGCTATGATGGTGAAAGTTCATGATAATTGCAGGATTTGACTATATATACCATGGTAAATATCATTATATTTATAGAAAATATCACACGGTAAATATCAAATGATAACTATCAAATACTAACACTTGCATTTAAATATTTAAATTAAGATTTAATTTACAAGGCTAATTTGAAATGGATTTGGAAGGTGGAAGAGTTTGCTCTTTAAGGCCTCTTCGGTTATATGTGTCTTTTAGATGAGCCACAAGACGGTTCGGACCTGAAAAATGGGACTTCAGCACTTTTTTGTAAGCTTGTTAGCTAATTGCTTCAGAGATAGTCTGATGATGCTCAGGCAATTTTAGATTCAAAGGTGTAAAATCTGATGGCCTTTACTACCGCCTGGTTATTCGAAAGTATATAGATATTTTACCCTTTGAAAGCCTTTTTTTATTATGCATTCCTGGCCACATAGATCTACAGCAAGGATTTCTGCTTGGAAGATGGTTGGATTACTGCCTAGAGCTCTACCATACCCCTCCAACCACCTTCGACCCTTTCTCCAACAACAATGCTTTGACAGGCAATGCATTGCAATTCTCTTATTAGAATGTTTAAGAAATTTTCCAAAGAACTTGCCAAGTAATTTTCTTCATTTTTTAATCTAGTTTTCAGATAGAATAATTTTTTTAAATTATAATTGGTTCGTTTTTGTCCTTATAATGTTCATATTTAGTCAACTTTTAAGGTTTATAATAATAGATGGAGAAAATGATACTGATAAGATTTTATGTTTTATATATTCTAGCAATGATTCATATTAAAATAAATATTTTATGTATTGATATTGATGATAAATATAATTAATCAAATCTTTTTTTCATAGACGTACATTTAGGTAACTATGCTTGTATATCAGTATAGCACATAAATACACCTTAGCTAAAGCTTGAAATGTTCTACAAAAACCAAATATACAGACAATTTTGTATTAATAGGTAAATTTTATATAATGTGAAAAATGTAAAAAAATGTTAAGAAACTGGGATAGTTTATATACTGATATCGACATTATCTGCTCTTGAGAAAAGGTCTGTTGGTCGGTTAGAAGGTTTGCCATCAGCCTTAGTCAAACTTTTCGAGTTCTAGAAGTCTTGTGGTAATGTTTGTCGAATAAGTTATGAACTTTTCGCTTGTCTTTGACCTGTAATATAATTGTTTAAATAATTTACAAGTTCCATTAGTAAACTCTTAATCAACAATATTAAATAACTAACTTACGAAATCAAAAAGTAGTTGGCACTGTTACAAATTTATAGCAAAATGTAGTTGTTTAAAAAATTATAATTGTTTAAATAATTTTAAAAACATTGAAATATCAACACAAACTGGAATGTGACTAATTAAAAATAATGTCTGTAAATAAAATGGCAAATAAGCAATAATAAACGTAAAAAATACGCGATACTCTACTTTTGCATCTATGAGATAATTTTGAGGTTCAGTAACTCTTATGAGATTTAATTTGAAAAAGAATTATTAATTGGACAATGGTGAAATTAAAAAAAGATGGAAATGTTGTTTTATAGCAAAACATAATTGTTTAAATAAATTATTATTGTTTAAACGATTTAAATAACATGAAATATTAATGCAGTATAGGTATAATGTGACTAACTAATAATAATTTGTGCAAGAAAATATCAAATAAACAATAATAAACATCAAGATTACGTAATTACTTTTTTCTTATGGGTCACTTTGGGGGACCCGATAAAAGTATCTTATGAGGGTTTAATTAAAAAAAGAATGGTTACTGTGTATTCTTTGGAAAATCCTGAAGAATAAACTCGTGCTACTTTTATTTCACAACATTTTGGTGATTATATGACAAATTTAAGACATAAGAAATACATGGGAAAATTTTTTAAAAATCCCACTTCTGTAGTTAAGGACCACCCTTGTACTGCCACATTTACTTTATACATTTTAATGTATTTTTGAAAAGTTAGTAGATGTATAATTCTTCAAAGATATAAAAAATATATTCTTGAAATAGGGATGCAAATTAAATTTCCTGGGAAGTAGATATGCAATGTTCTATTCATGTATTTATTTGTTTTTAGTGAATATCTAGCAACATTTAAGAAAACTGTGGCCATGCATGAAGTCTTTTTAACTCGTTTAGCGAGCCATTCGGTTTTTAGAGAAGATCCCCATCTGCATGTATTTTTAGAATATGATCAAGATTTGTGTGCACGTCCTAAAGGAAAATTACAACAATTAGGTGGATTAATTAAGTCTGTGGGTAGTACCACTGATCAGTACTATTTAAATGCTACTGTTAGAGATGTTAATGATTTTTTTGAGCAACAAATGAATTCATTAACGGAATATCATGGGCAATTGAAAGAAGCAACAGTTCGCACTGACAGAATGACTGAGAAACACAAAGGTAAAAAAATAAACTATCTAATAAGCTGATGCTATAAACATAATAAAATATAATTGAATCGCATGTTATTGAACCTCTTCACGTAGTGTGATGGCATTACTTTAAGTAAAACATTACTGATATTTTATCATTATCATCACTACTAAGGGGTTTCAATTCTAGAATGTTTTTTCAGCCTTGGTTATTTTTGAAATTTTCATTATTATTTATATATACTTGATGTAAAGTGAAGTACGGTACCGGTTTCAGTGGCGAGATCTCGATCGGTAAAGTTAAGGCACGCCAAGCGAGTCTGTCACTTAGATGGGTGACTGTATCTCATTTCGCCGCCCTGGTTAAGTGGTAGAATAGCATTAGCTAAACTTCGCAACGACGTTCAAATAAATAAAATAAATAAAAATGTGTATACTGTATTTTTTATTGACCATTCGACTGTGGTTTTTAGTAGATTCATTTAGGACTGGTTGTATAAAACATGGCTTAGGTCATCCCATGCTTAGAATTGTAGTAGCTTTACTGTTATTAGGAATTATATAAAGTTAATCAGACAGCGCTTAGTTGATCCTCCTTTTGATATGGGTTAGCAATACCTAAGGCATGAAATTATTGGTTTCTGTCAAACTACCCCATGCTAATCTTATGGAGATTGGATCCTGGTCAAATCGGCTGAAAATGTAGTATGTTATGCTTCAAACCACTAATCAAGTCTCCATCAACATAAAGCCCACGAATGGGTAGATTAAAAGATATCGAGCTTGGAGTCAGTAAAAAACCGCTGAAAAAGTGATATTTTTTTAAACACTTATTTTGACTAAAACATGATTTTATGAAAATTCCATTAGGATTATGGTTTTTGTGTTGCTGATTGTGAATATTATAGTTATTTTTATATATTCTAGTCAAATTAAATTACATCAAGAAAATGCCCAAAAATTGGCCAACGTAAACGTTATTCGAAAGTAGTATCAAATTGGTGGAAAATATCAGAAAAGCAACATGCAGTGTTATACTACTTCGTCGCAACGGCGACATAGCAATACCCACCTCATTTACATCAATCAGCAATCAATTTTGTTACCTACCGTTGGCTATTACCCAGCTCTGCTTGTAGGTTTATTGTTGCAATAGCTATTTCTACAGTTTTCGAGTTTCTCTTGGTAACGGAGATCAAATTCAGGGTGCTTAATGGTATATATGTTTATCTGACACCCTGTCTTCCTACATACAAAATACGTCAACGGGTATTTGAATGATTAAGTAACAAACGAACAGAATTAAAATCATAATAATTTTTTGCCAAAATATAGTTCTGTTGAACTTTAAATTTACTTTCTGTTTATTCCTTAAATTTTTTTGAAAAATGGGATAATCTTTTTATCTTATTCGTAATATAATTTATTATTGTGAGAATATTTTCTCTACAAATAAATTCTGTTTAAAATTTCATTCTCTATAATTTTGCCAGCAGGTATATTGTAAATAATGTTTGAAGAAAACAATGCTGTTCTTGAGTAACTTCTGCTTTATTTATCAATAATAGCATATTCAAGTTTCTAATATTTCATTTTGAAATTTTCAGAACTCGCCGATAGTTTTATAAAAATATCTGGAGGTCTCTTACAATTAGCGAATAGTGATAATGGACATTTAGATAAATACTTATCAAAAGTAGCAGATACTTTTGAAAAAGCTAGGGTAAGTTACATATAGGTAGTTTATGTTTTAAATTATGTAACATTTTAAACAAAATTCTATAATCAAACTGAACACCGCATAAAGATAGTGAGCTGTTAATTTGAACAAGTGGAATTTTAAAAATTTTCTATGAACTATAAAGATAAAATTAAGTTGAGACTATCAATCCATAGTTAAGATAAGATGTTACAAGATGTTTCTTAAACTGATTGCAAGAATTGTAGTTAGTTTAAAATAAATTTTTATATTTTCACCAATATTCAGTATACAATTTTTTTTATCGAAATGCATTCTAGTATCACTGCATTTATTGACTAATTGTAGCGAAATTTTTGTTTTTGTTTCATGTGATACACCATTTTCTAACACTGAGAGACCACCTTTACTAATTGGGTTAAATTCTTTTAATGGAAGTGCATAGATTATTACTTTTCTTAGATATTATTTTGCCTTTATTTATCTTGATTTCTAATTTTTTTAATTCCAAATGTAAAATCGGTCAATATCACACTGCAACATTTTGGTATCACTTATCAAAGACCGCAAACAATTTCAAATCATCTGCAAAAAGTATATAGTAAAACATGTATTAAACATAGTTGTTAAAAAAAATTAAAATAGACTTGGAGAAAGATGCCTACCTTGGGGAATGCCAGAAGTTACGTTTATGTTTTTTTGATTTATTTTGTCCTATTTTTACAATTTGAATTCTGTATGTTAGGTATAATTGAAACATTTGTAGTTTTCTGTATCTGACTTTGAACCTGATTTTTGTGTGCGTAATCAGCAAGCTTAGTCACAGGTTTCTTTAAAATTATAACAAGTTTGTATTAAATAGGACAAAACCAAAAACTTAAAAAACCCTTATGAAAAATTATACTCAATTAATTGTAGTTGCTCCATTCCCAGAATGATCTTTAGATCAACATTTAACTATTGTCGCCTATAGAAGTATTTTTCTCCCTTTTATGCATGTCTTTTATTGTCGTTGGGTATTAACACTTATATTTTGTCATTTATTTAATGAACCTAAATAGCAACACCAATTGGACTTTATTTTTCAGAAAGTGGAAAGTAGAGTTGCTAGCGACCAAGATTTAAAATTAGCCGATACCCTACGGTACTATATGAGAGATAGTCAAGCGGCAAGATCACTGCTTGTCAGACGTTTGAAGTGTTTAGCTAATTATGAAAATGCTAATAGAGCGCTTGAAAAAGCCAGACACAAGAACAAGGATATTCATGCGGTAAGAAACTCTCGTTTAATGTATTAAATATATTTGTTTCATATTAACACCAGTGTTTTATAACATTTTCTGTGTAAAGTGTTACTTATCCAAATGTATTATAATATAATCATTTGAATTAGATTAGTGTTAATTAAATTAACAATTAGGCATAAATAAATGCACTTTTGAGTCACTTATTTTTTTGTATTTTCTATGCTTCCACCAAAAGGCACCTGAAGTACAAGAGGTATTTATATGCAATATATCGTAGATGTAGATGTCTGCATGTTGAGTTTTTATAAAAACTGTAAGTATTTCATATCATGTTTAATTTTTGCAGGCCGAAAGTGTTCAGTCAGCTGCGTGTGAGCAGTTTGACGCTATTTCTACACAAGCTAAAGAGGAGTTATTAGATTTCAAAACTAGACGTTTACATGCATTTAGAAAAAGGTAAATTTCTATTCTCAGATCTTTCATGTTATAACTTTTCGATGTCTATTAGTTTTTAGTAGAGTGTATTAAAGTTGAAGGTGGTTGGAACTCTCAATGTATATTAATAGTCGCGTTATTTTAGCATGAAAAATCTGAAAACCTCAAAAAAAAAGTACAGCGTTGATTGACTTAATTTTTGTTGCAAAGAGTTCAAAAAGGCATTTAGAAAAAACAGTACCTTTTATTTTTTGACGGAAATGTTTGGTATATAAATAATAGGGTCGTTTCCTTCAACAAAATTTATAAAATATTATACCATCAAAAAATATACTAAATATATATTTCATAGATCATATTAAAGAAAGTCCTAATAATCACATGCAAGACTAATTTGGTTTTCAAAATAACAAGGCGGTAAATGATGACGTATGTAATGAGAATTCAATTTTAGGGAATTTTCATGTTTTCGTTTATCATGTTGGTGGTAGTGCTCGGTTGATTTGTTATTGTTGTGTATTTGTTTACATTGTGTTAATTTTCCACATATACTTATTAACTATATACTATGAGTTTCGTTCCCAATTTGACGCCAAGGAAAGCCTGTCTCTCTATCCTTTAAGAGGACTTGGTATTGTGCGCATGTCTTAGTGGGCGGAACATCGACGCGAGAATGTGACAGTTGAACTAAATATAGAAGATGATTGGTCACAATCTAATCGGAGAAATTGTGCACTATAGGCATTATATCAGTGGTTCCAAGTTCCAATTCCAGACATTAATATTATAAGCGCTTGTGTGTTCTAAGATTGTGAAGTTGTTTTATGTATTTTATTGTTTATCAAAATAGGGATTTGTATTTACATGGTGTAAACCTATATCCACAAAAATGAAACGGTGTTTTTTGTGTAAAAGCCAGCCGAAGCAGGACCCTAACCTGTCATATCATCGGTAATAAATTTTATTTAATAATCCAAAATCTAGTTACATGTGCTAATCGTGAAATGTTTTTAGTTTTCCCAAGAATATTTTTGTTTTATCTTTGCATAAAGTGCGTTGTTTTGGGGTTAAAAATTCTCAAAATTTTAACATTGAAGATTTTTTCACCAAGTTTTACTGAAAAAGGTTGACTTTTTAGAAAAAATATCAAGAACAATTTTTTTTTACTCAAAAAATAAGATGCCGTCCCAAGAACTAAAGAAAAAAAATATTTACCATTTCTTTCAATGTCAATTTTTTTTTTAACAATCTTGCTTTTTTACGGCTGAATCACCCATAAAACATAAAAATATAAATTGTGCCACTCATATTCGTAAAGTAGAATTTTTAGCTGAACATCGAAACTTCCATTAGTACCCTAAGACCCACTTTTTTGCTAAATCCACTGGACTATAAGTTTTTCTAATTACTGCTTAGGTATTCATTTATTGATTAAATAATTTAAATACCAAGAAACGAAAGCTTCCTAATAGCATGTGAATCATTCCAAAAGGGTGGTATATATTTTACCATAGTATACGAAATCTCCGTTTTCTACGGTTGCCGGTAAATTTCTTTGTTTTGGGACCACTGACCTGTTACAGCGCGCGCTTCCTTCTTCATCAGATCGTATCGTCAGAGTCCTCCATAGAGATAGAAAACTATCTCGTTCTCTAGCCTCAAATCCGTACATAGTGGCTTATGGAGTATTACCAGTATATAGTTAATAAGTATATGATTTTCCATTATAAATTATAACCTAAAAATTTTAAATTTTATTTTCTATTTTAAAACATATCTTCAACAGTATTATTGTTAATATAAAATCATTTACATACTTACTTTAGCTTACAGTGTACTTAATATTTTAATCAAGTTAAATAATAATAGTTTGTAGACAATTAACATGACAATGACTCACGTCGATACTATAACCTATAACCACAGTGTAGATTAAATACGAATGACGCCCGTCGATTATTCCTCTATTTGTTAACTGCCCATGCTCTCATGTCTGACATCACCATAGGTGCCAATTCAAAATTTCGTAACTTAAATAATTAATTTTACTTTTAAAATGAATTTGGAATGCAAAATAAAAAATTACAGGTCAAATAAAATTTTATAAATCACTTGAATATAAAATTTTTAAAAAATGGTCAACAATCCTATTGGCCAACCTTAACCAATTTTATTAAATTAATTGAAAAATTTGTTATCGTACACAATATGCCATAAAATTAGACGAAAATGGTTACTCGGGAGTTTTTGGGGTCGCTGATCACCAATCTGAAGTCCAATTTGGGAAATTCAAAATGGCGGACCGGAAATGGGGCCATTTTCCATAAGAATTTTACTGGGATCGCTGTACTCTTTTAATGCTCCAGTGCTAAATGGAATAGTTGTATCTGACAGTTAATTTGTAATAAACGACAATTCCTCTTAGCATAAGTCATATACAACGAATTTTATTCGGACTAGCAGCAACTTGTGCAGTTATGACAAATTTTATAAGCGACTAGCATCGGTAAATACTGACTTACGACTTTTATTTCTAGTACCATAGATGTAAAATGATGAAACAGTACCTAAAAATGTCTTAACCCTTTTTTGACCCAATTGTCAGTTGCGACCTTCTTGATTAGGAGGGCAGTATAGTATTTGAGGTATCTTCAAGTATAGCAATCACAGAATGGGTGACGGTCGGAAAGCTCAGTTTATATATTACAATGTCTAATTTTGAAGTATGAAATATGATGCATATTATTTTATGCAATAAAATGTTCTGTTTAATTTTTAAGCAATCTCACTGTCTCAAACAATATACAGTGTGTCCCTTCTCAAGTGGACACACCTTTATATTTCGGATATTATTCGACAGATTGGTTTCAAATTTTTTTCAGCTATGAAACTTTTCAGGGCGCATCTTTTCATGATTTTCGATATATTTTCAGTTGCCACACCAACACACTGTCCACTCAAAAATGAGATATTTCAATATTTTAGTTACCGTTAGAGCTACAGCAAAAATTTATTGGGAAAAGAGAATTTCGATTATTTTCAAAACTTGCTATTGACGGTGGTTTAGTTGAACAGGGCTACATTTAATTACTTAATTACTGTATTTAAATTTATAATAAACTGATTTTAAATACTTTTTGTTTCCACGGCAATCTTTGTTAAAGTCGCTGTACGATTTAAAAAGTAAATTTCTGGATTATTGCAAAAGTTTCGAAAATAATCAAAATTCTCATATTTTGATGAAATTCGATATCGAGATATATTTTTTGGTTCTGAACAAGTTTTCTTAATAAATTTTTGCTATTTTCTAACGCTAACTAAAAAGGAAAATATCATTTTTGAGTGGATACAGTACGTTGGTATGACAATTGAAAACATATTGAAATGCATGAAAAGATGTGGCCTGAAGAGTTTCATAACTGAGAATAATTTGAAATCAGTCTGTTGAATATTAACCGAAATATCAAGGTCTGTCCACTTGAGACGGGACACACTGTATATTTGATTTGTTTGAAATAAGGCCAACTGCTTCCATCAAAATCCATTATATTGATAATATTCATACTAATGAAAATTACAGAAGCAATCCTTATTTTAGAGTAATTACATTTACTGTGAAACAAAAATTATAAAATATTACCATATCACCTACTGGGAGTAAAATTTTAATGTTATGTTTTATTTTTCAGTTTAATAGAATTGGCAGAGTTGGAAATAAAGCATGCACGCTCACAACAAGATCTGTTAAAAAAGTCCTTACAGAGTTTAAAAGAGTTACTCTAATCTTAGTGATATGTTGAAAATGTTTATTTTTTTAATTTCCTATATATTTTTTCATACATTCCTCTTTATCAATTTTTATATCAAGGAATGTAGTACTTTACTGCTCTAAAAATGTATTGTTTTGGTTATTTCGTATATTATATTATAAATATATATGAGATATTATGTATCGTATATTGTATGTTGTTTATATTTGATTAAAAAATATGAAATTTTTCTAGAACAGTTGGTTTTTATTACCCTTCCATAGCATGTCAAAACTTTACTTTCGTAACCTCATCAATTGTTTGGGTTTTGGATTCAGTTGGATGGGAATCGTGGGCTTAAAGCTCGAATACTTCTGGAATTAAATTGGTGCTGCATTTTGCTGCAAGTACTTAAGTTGGAACCGACTTTTGATGTCAAATCATTCTTTTTACCAAAATACTTGGCTTTTTATGGCCATTGTTAAATAATTGTAAATATTTATTTGCGGAACCATTAAATTTATTATATCAAAAATAAATAACTATATCTTATAACTCTCACTTTTATACTTATATCTCTATAACTCTTACTTTTGTGAGGTGAGGTACGGTACCGGTTTCAGTGCGAGATCTCAATCAGCGAAGTTAAGGCATGCCGGGCGAGTCCGTCACTGGGTGACCGTATCTCATGTCGCCGTCCTGATTAAGTGGTAGTTAACATTAGCTAAATTTTGCCAGGACGTTAAAATGAATAAGGCTGAATTGCTGAATCATAACTATTCACAACCAAATGTGCGGGTCAAGAGTTCTTGTGTTGTATATATTTTTGAGTTGTTTACACTGTGAAAAAATAAATCTTAAAAATGAAAGGAAATTCTTTATATAGTTTATAACTTAGAAAAGTTTGGTTATTCTGTAATTTAGTCACAATTTGGTTAAATAAGTTCTGATGACATGACTAGTGTCTACCCATTAGCCATTAGAAAGAATAATGGAGAATGCCGGAGTGTTTAGTATATCTGAACTTTCGATGAAATCTTGTTTACCTACTAGATTATAGGAAGAGCTGGCTGATTGGCCTTGACTACCGCGACCCCCATGGCTCTATCTATTGTGGTGCTCCTGTTTATTTTCATTAGAGCTCCTTATCCAGCTTTGTCCTATGTATCAGACTCCACAGCATTGATAAGGGTCCCTTAGTGTAGCTATCAGCTGTTGGTTTTTGCCTCACTAAGCAGTTGCAATCTCAGTCTTGCAAGGCATTCACAATGGCACAATACATGAACTGAGGTCTTCTCTGCCCTTGGCAGAATCTACATGTTGGGTCCTCTGCCAGATCCATTAGACTCAGATGTCTATTGAGTCGGTAGGCAGGGACCGGTTAGGTCTGTCTTGGTATAATAGGTCCTCCGTAAATTTGGCCGATCGTTCTTTAGTGAACTCTGGCTTGTCTCTGTCGTGGGAAATTTTTCCACCATTCTGGAGATTTAGTTTGCACCCATTTGTTAATGGTTGCTCGTATGCATGGCTTGGCCACACTGCAAAAGGGTTCGGGTCCTATATATAAGGGCGTTACCTGCGCTTTATCTGGTCAGTTCATCAGCCTTTTTTTTTCCCTTGTGTGTTTGCCTATTAAATTAATAGATGTATTTTAAACTTACTCATTTTCATTTTCTTGTATATTGCCCTCTTTGAGACAAAAAATCTAAATATCACTCCATAAATTCCGTCTCTGCCTTAAGTTGTATTGATGGTGGGTGGATATTACTCTACTAATTGAAGGGATAATGGAAATAAGTGACAAAATCACATAATGCAGAAAATTGTCTTCAAAGTTTTCTTCCTAGGGAAAAGGTTTTATACATACATGAAAATAGTTGTCTATTTATTTAAAGACGAGAAGTAGGTACAGTAGAAATAACGAGCCATTAGTTGTAAACAAAGAATAGCACACAATTTTCAAAAAAACAATGTTTATCTCCTTTATTATCCATCCAAAGGAAAATCAATAAGGTTTATCTTAGAACGAAATAAGTTGTCACTTTTATTTGAAATAAACAAATTATATTTATTTTCTTTTGTGTATAAAAATACTTGATGATAACAATAAAAGTACTTTAATTCTATATTTTCCTGTTTGACAATAATAATTGGTTCATATATAGTACCATCAACAATGTATTTTAATGAATGCTAGTTGAGTGTGTTAAGGTTCTTATTTTTTTTTTGTGAAAGTTGTCCATATTTTTCACCGGCTTTTGCAATTTTCACGGATCGATTCAGTACTGCAATCTTTATGGAGGGCGTATTACGATTGCATGGGTCCTTGTAAATGCAAGAACCACAATTGTCTATGTGAATCCATTTTATCCCATCCCTAAAAGAAACGATCCCTCCTCTAAGAACATTTTTTTTATCAGACTAAATTTTGAAAATTTCGAAAATAAAAGGCCACATCGGTTGTATGAATCACTTTACTTGATCTGCTGATTATTTCCCACAATATTTTTCAAGTAATGCTATACATATATTTACTCAATATTTCTTTTAATGTTTCTCACTCCTTGCAAAAGTCTTCATTTGAATATCAAAATGAGGTATCTGTGGCCTACTTCGGGAAATTTGTAATCAATTGATTTCACTGTTCCCTTCAAAATCGTATACTGATTGCGGCTGCTTTTTAGGGATGAAGGGGTCAGCTATACGTAGAAGTGGATAAAGATGTTATCAGTTACACTTAATTACCTCTTTCGTATGTGAATATTCTCATAAAAGGCTGCCTCTTTTAGCCGTAAGTAACTTTACTATTTCTGATTATCACCTTCGTTCATATATTAAGGGGAGGTCTGCTATGGGGAGCTAACTTCGCCTACACCGTCTGCATTTGCAGGTGGGATAGTCGTAAAAAGCAGGCCCACCCCTTACGAGGCCGGCCCAGGTCTACAGCGATGATTGAGGCAAAGAGCTCAAAGCTCGACCCCTAATCATCCGAGACCGTCATCAAAGTCAAGAATATTGACGCGTTCGTTCATACATATTCAAATTTAAATTTAAAATAAATGGTAAATTAATTACCTCTACCATCCACTCAACCGTTTAATTATATATATAATTCCATAATTCAAATACTCTACCTTCACACTTCCTGCACAGAACAACTTGTTTCCTAGTCGCTACAACGAACATATTTGTTAGAGTCTAGGTAAACATTACGAATCCAATGTTTATACACTCGACCCGCCAGAGGGCCATATTCCTGTGTAGACGAAGTGTTTATTCTATCTAATCCTCTTTGGTACAAACGTAAACACAGATAGGAAATGAACCCAACAAACATAAGATAGTTTAGGTGGTTGCATATACATTAACAAGTTAATTTGGTATTCTACAAGCAAATAGTTAAGATCATATACATAAGATCTATGTACACTATATGCAGTTAAGCTAGGGAGCCGGTGGCAATATGGGTATATGGTTTCATTCTAGTTAACAATAATATGGAATGAAGGTATTGATATAACTGACAGATCAGCAAGTACCGAGTTTGATTGCTTCTGATTTTTTAAATAAATTAATGTCAAATTTGCAAAAAAAATGCTCCTATTAGTCCCTTCAAATTAGAAGAAAAATTACTGATTTTGGGAAATTTTTCCTACAGCTAAGCCACCCATATAGAAAGTTGTGTTGGGGCTGTGTTAAATATTTTTCACCAAGCGCATGGAAAAAAAGGGTTGTTTTTTAGATATAGATACATATATATGTTTTTTTGGTAATTTTGACGGTTTTTTGTGTTTTACTGCAATACTATGCATTTTTGAGAAAATATGATCGGATTTGATATTCTAGATCTAGAGATTCTCTACCATTTTTATTCTTTTCATTTATTTGAAATTCCGCGCGCTGAAGTTTATGTAAATGTATACATTTTTTTGGTGTTTGATTTTAAGCCAAAACTATGCATTTTATAAAAAAATATCAACATACCAAAGTGTAGATAAAAAAATTTTTGACACATTTTTCTTTGTTTTTTTTCAGTCACGCGGTTTTGCCGCTAGAGCGCGAAAAACATTTTTTCGATACTCTTAAGCGGAAAAAAAATATAGCGCATATTTTTGATATACAGGCAAAACTATGCATTTTTTTAGAGTACTCGTCAATTATATAAATAGATGGCAAAAAAATGATTTTTTTTGAAACCCATTGTTCATTTCTTACACAGCTGCGCTTAGAACGATGTATATTACATATGTAATAGTATGAACTACGCGCATTCAGCTGTAGTGGTCGTGATGGGCCTTTTTGTATATGTCATCCTTAATGTCATCTATATTAACTTAGCTGGTAAAATCACAATACCTATATTTTTTTTATCTGCTCAAGAGTATTAAAAAAATGCTTTTCGCCCTCTAGAGGTAAAACCACGCGACTTTGAAAAAAAAAAACAGAGAGCAAAATTTATCGAATTTTTTTTTATCTACAACTTTGATATCTTGATATTTTTTTTATAAAATGCATAGTTTTGGCTTAAAATCAAACCAAAAAAATGTATACATTTACATAAAATTCAGCACGCTCTAGCGGCGCAACTAAGCGAAATTTCAAAAAAATTAAGAGAACAAAAATTGTAGAGAATCACTATAGATCTATAATATCAAATCAGGTCATATTTTCTCCAAAATGCACAGTTTTGCAGCAAATCGCAGAAAACCGCCAACATGGCCAAAAAAACATATATATGTATGTATATCTAAAAAACAACCCTTTTTTTTTCATGCACTTGGTGAAAAATATGTTAACACAATCCCAAGGCAACTTTCTATCCGGGTGGCTTAGCTGTAGGAAAAATTTCCCTCAATTTTCCTAATTTGAAGGGACTATATATATTATTTTATTTTTTCAGCCATTGCTATGAAATTGTTCATTTATCAAAAATTTAAATAAAAAAACAAGTTTGGCTGAAGTCCATGCGTCTGATTTTTTTTTATAAAACTAATTGTTAACTTGCAAAAAAAATCGGTAAAGGTATTTACACAGAACTTCCCTCGTTCATGGCAGTCTCTCTAAAAAATAATAATTACGAAATGACATTGAGAATAATAATCGGAGTAGAGTTATTGCTATTATTACAAAAAAAACTTGATAAGTTTTGGTCAAAAAAATATACAGATTGCTCATCCAACAGCAAAAGTTCAATACTAAATAGCAGGTGCCACATATGGCAGGCTTGCGCAAATACCTTTACAAATGTCCACCATGACTGAATTATTTCTTGGGATGACCACCCTGTACATTTTTCAATAAAAGTATAATAGGTGCATATGCCAGATGTTATTGCCATCTGTCACATTTTCAATCCAACATTCACGTAATGGAGTGGAAGTATAGTGGTGGTTAAAAAATTTCATTTTTTTAAATTTTTCAAAAGATGGTAAAATAATTTTAAAATTTTTTTCTTCTGAAATAGGTTTAAAATGTCAAAGGTAGAAATTTTAAATTAGAGCAAAAAGGAAAGTTTCCTTCTGTTCTATAGTAGTGCTAAAAAAAGTTTAAAAATTAAAAAAGATGTATTTTTAAAATAGGTTTAGAATGTCATTTAAATTTGAGCATTCTGGTGTTAAAATTTTTTCCAAACTGGTAACAAAATGTTGCAATTTTTTTTTCCGAAATTGGTTTGGAATATCATGAAACGTGGAAATTTTAAATTTGAGCAAAAAAATTTTTTTCGTCTGTTCTATAGTAGTGATACATAAATGGATTAAAAATTTTTTCAATTTTTTTTAAAAATTCTTCAAAAACATTTTTAAATTTGTTTGAATAGTTTTAGAATGTCATGGAAACGTGGATAGTTAAAATCTGAACAAAGAAAGAAAAATTCTATCTTAGTGATAAAATTTCAAAAAACTTTTTTTTTAAATCAGGCTTAGAATGCCATGAAACGTGAAAATTTTAAATTTGAAGAAAGAAAAAAAAATTCATTTTAGTAGTAAAAATTTTTTCAAAAATATTGGTGAAAAAAATTTTCAAAATTTTTTTTCCTGAAATAGGTTAAGCGTGTCATGAAACGTAGAAATTTTAAATTTGAGCAAAAACAAATTTTTTTCATCTTGGTAAAAATTTTTTCAAAAATGTTTGAAAAAAATTTTCAAAAATTTTTTTTTTCCTGAAATAGGTTTAGCGCGTCATGAAACGTGGAAATTTTAAATTTGAGCAAAAAAAAATTTTTTTCATCTTGGTAAAAATTTTTTCAAAAATGTTTGAAAAAAATTTTCAAAAATTTTTTTTTCCTGAAACAGCTTTAGCGCGTCATGAAACGTGGAAATTTTAAATTTGAGCAAAACAAAATTTTTTTCACTATTTATTCCGTTTAGACGGTCCACCCTGTATATTTTTCAGTGAAAATTCTACCAGTTCTTCGCTGACAGTAGGGTTAACTACCTACCAAATTTGACTGCTCTCCGTCAAGTAGTTTTTTAGTAAATACACCAACAGACAGACAGACAGACAGACAGACAGACAGACAGACAGACAGACAGACAGACAGACAGACAGACAGACAGACAGACAGACAGACAGACAGACCGACAGACAGACAGACAGACAGACAGACTGACGGAATTGAAAAACCTATATTTTCGGAATCTACGGGTTCTAAAACGTCAGAATCCGAAAAAATCTCGGAGGGTGATTTTTTCTCGAATACAATACTTCCCTTCGGTATGCGAGGGAAGTAAAAAGAACGCTATTAAGTCATATAATTGTACTTCGCATTGGTTTCAATTTGTGAGTTCTTATATCCATAAGTAGAGAAAAACATTGGATGATGTGTACTTTGCTGGTTTCCAAAAATATTCCTGATTTTCTCAAAAAAATGTCAAAGTAAGAAAATATAGTCCAATCAGTCGGAGTTTTTGTCCTTCAAAACGTGGAGTAGTAATTATTTTGACACATAATGTTTAAGTCGAGGCCCTGATAAAAAAAACACAAGTTTTCGACCTTGGGGGTGGAGTGAGGCGCGAACCGTCATCTCGAATCAAAGATGCACAAAATTGTTTTTTCAGATTAAATCGGCAACGCTCGATCCTATGAGAAAAATGTTGGAAACAAAGTTCAAAAGTATAAAATTTTCTACATTTTTTGTATGTACATTTTTACTGAGTCTAATCTTTAAAGAGAGACAGCGTTAGAGAGATGGATTTAAGAATTTTTTTTTTTTAATTATGTATATTGTACGTTTACAACATAATGTATTTTATAATATTTTTATTATCATATACCTATTAAAGATCTACTTCTGTTGAAACAAAACAAAATTAAATTGGGATAGTATTACAGTGGCTTACATCATTCCTCGAAAATAGGAAACAAGTTATTAAATTTAATGACAAGGAATTGACTGTAAAACATGACATACCTCAAGAGTCGGTACGTACTTCTGTATGTGCCCCATGTCTGGGATGCACGCGGCGTCCGCCTCTTTGGCGCTTGCCGTAGGTTGGTCTGTTTTTATTTTATAATCTGGACTTGCCCTCCTCGGGGCTGGCTGTTGCTAAATTGGTAATGTGTCTGACTGGAAATGTTTCTTAAGTTTGTTTTGGTTGGTTGAAATATACACCTGGGTGATGCTGTGTTTGGTTAGTAATGGGGATAGTTTTGTGTACATGTTCTCGTTTATTGGCTCTTTTCTACATTGGGGGTTAATAAGGGTTAGTTGACTTATGGCTCTTTTGTCATTAGTGTGTTTTATACGTGTTTACTTGCTCTTTTTATTATTTTTATATAATCCAACATTTTTTAATGAAATTTCAAATTATAAAATTTCTTGGGGCTACCGAGAAAGCGATTATAAAAACATTATAAAAATAACACAGGCCGCCAAAAAAGGTCTGTATTGTCGACAAAAACCATCTGATCCTATCTTTTTGGACATGCTAAAACCGATTCTGATATTAAAAAAAATCTACCGCATCAGGTTTGTCTACCACCCCTTTCATCCGCTAAAAAGGGGGAAAATGTCTTGTCCTAAGGTTCTCATGTAATTTTTTTGAAGTATTTTGACGTGCGGAATCCAATTTTGGACAAAAAAATATACTAATACCACACCCTAAAAAGGCAAATTAGAAATCTTGTTCTAAAGTTCTGATCTAACTTTTCTGAAGTATTTTGACGCGATGAAACCAATATATTGGACAAAAAAATTGTGTTGTCTCAGTTTTCCCCTGCCACCACTAGGAAATAAAAGGGGGTGGTAGGGAGAAACTGACTAGTTTTTGTCCAAAATTGGCTTCAGCGTGTTAAAATAGTTCAGAAAAGTTAGATCAGAACCTTAGAACTAGATCTTTATTTTGCCCTTTTTATGGGATAATAGGGATGGTTGACAAAAACTGATGAAGTAGATTCTTTTTCAATATCAGAATCGGTTTCAGCATGTCAGAAAACATGGGATAAGACTGTTCTGATCAAAAGAACAGTCCCACCTTTTGTTTTTTGTGGGCCTGTGTAATTATTAAGAAACGTCAGCCAATGAAAAATCGGCATCGCAGATTTCAGCTAGGTACTATTTTTTTAATATTTTTTACATACAAAGAAAGCTACCTGCTAAGTGGCTGACGCAATAAAATAATATAGAAGCGTTTTTTATCCCATTTTTGAAATCTCACGCAGCAGTACACATGTGAGTGAAGTTTGTTTTATTGTTTCTTATCACTTTGTGAAACTTTTGATATAATAAAATCACTTAATTTTTAGTAGTTATATCATAAATTAATAAAAAAAATTAAATTGCAATTGTCATATTGGCAAGGAACGTTTAAAACAAGTGGCAGACACAATAAAATCATAAAGGAGCTTTTTTTATTGCATTTTTAATTTACTGTTAATTAAGAAATCAGCAATGCCGTAATGACTGAAATGGTTTTTTCGGCTTTTTATTATTACGTCTTTACAATGTTCAATTTCACTCACACTTGCGTGAGTGAAGCTGAACATAAAAAAATTTTGCCACCAGCTCCCTAACTATTAGAGCTGGTATAACTCACTGTTTCTGAACCGACTAAAAAAACGTTCAAATACTACAACAGGCGTTCTACGTAAATATATTCAAAGCCAACTTCGATAATACCAGCCACAAAAAAATATATTGCTCTGCACCAGAAATCAATAAAAGATAAATGAGGAAAAAACATTTTTGCGGATGAATCCGAAAAGTCAAATATCAGTTTCTTTCAGCAAATCAAAATGCGTAGTAAAATTATGATGCGACTTCTGGTAGGTACTGAGCATTTTTTTCTGTGTTTCAAATAACTTGTTCACCACAGAACGTCGACCGCAATAAAAAAGATGTATAATTCATTAATTTGAATTTGAAAAAATCCGCATGTTATTGCATATTGCTTATTAACGTCAGTTGCAAATTACAATATAGAAAACAGTTTAAATTTCACATTACTGAATTGTAATTTCGTTGCCTATAATATGAATGAATAGTGCTATTACTACTTTAATGTTTATTAAAAGTTTGAAAATGAATATTACAAATTATTCTTGCTCACAGTGGCGGAGCAAGGAGTCTAGGACACTTGTGCATGAAGTTGATTTGGGCCCTACACAAAAAATATTTGTTTTATTAAAGAATGTAATAAGTACACGAAAATAAAGAAAGTACAATATATAATAAACTATGACAAAAAAGCGTAGGTATATTCTAAAATATATAAAAAATACTGTTGCGTATTTTCCATCTTTTATGAAACACCCTGTATGCATCCGTGGGTTCTAAAATAATTTCAACAAGAGATAAACACTAACACTTTATTTTAATAATTTACTGACTATACAATACTTCAAAATAACATTTACACTTTGTTTACTTTATATGTAACCTCAGTTTTTCGCTAGTAATTTCACTTTAATAAACTACACTTTAGTAAACTTCTTCTTCCGCGCTGGTAATCGCGCCTTATATACTCCGAAATTAGCTCTAGATTAATCCAGAATCTTCTCCAACCATAATCTAGAAAAGTCCTTGGCTCTTTCTAGAGTCTTTCCAGTCACTATCAGTAGGCATAGGCGTATCATCTCCAGTTCCAAGGGGGTGTAATTCATAACAATACTATAACTAGGTATAAAAACCGTTCGTTGAAGTGTACTCAGATTTTGACATGAAGATCAATATGCGACTTAAAATAATATTACAGAAAACTATTGTATGTGGTCTCATAAAGATATGAAAAAAAGTAAACCAGCATCGGTGGCCGGCTAATTTTTTGGGGAGTTAAGAAAGGAGTCAAAAACAGTTTTTGCAAACTCCTGAAAAATACGATTTTTCTCAAAATGGTGTTAAATATACAACTTGAGGTTTATGAAATTATTCTAAATTTGAGTCTACTGCCGGCTAATTTTGCCAGAAATTTACCGAGATGCGATTTTTAAACATTCAGTGTTCTTTCACCCCTTTCTGAAGTCAACTTTCAACGTATGTCTTTCATGTTCATTCTAAAACTAATAACGATCTGCCAAAAATTTTCATTTTCAAAGTCGAAGGGTAGTTCAATATACTACAATTTGGTTCTTAATACAACCCTCTGTAATAAAATTTGGCCAAGTTATGACTATTAGTTGTTAAAAAATGAACCTTGTTATTAAAACCGAAATTTCATTCTTTTAAATTACGTTCTGACAAAAAAGCATTTAGCACTCATTACACTCGATTTGCACGAAAACGAGTGTCTTGTGCAAAAAATATATTTCGCAAAACTTGTAGTATATTTAGTTTTGAAAATCGTCAGTTTTTGATTGTATAGTCTGTTTTTAAACCAGGAGGAGCGTTTTAATTTAACGCGTTAAATCTTACTTCTGTGATTGGATACGCCCTCACCAGTTTTAAACAAGGCAATAGTCGTAAATTATGACATATTGTAAAAAATTTAAAATCATGTCATATATTTTTTAGTTATAATTTCTATTTTATCGTTTGCACATTATATATCAGTTTTTAATACCTTTTGTATAAATCTGAAGGTAAAAATGACATCACTTGGTGCCTTTATATTGCGTAAATGATATGGATGCTGTATAAAATACCTAGAGGTCAAGTAGAGGTCGATGCATTATATAATGTAATGAAATGCACACAAAATCACTGTAGTCGTGTATTGTTGCTTGCCCAAAACGCCAGAAAGGTTTTAGTGTATTTTCTGGTTACTTTTATGGTGTGAATGGAACTTCCACGTTTACTTCTCCTGGTTTAAAAACAGACTTTAATGTTGCATGATTTTAGTCTTATATTCAGCCATGTTTGGAGCAGCCATTTTATTTGTTAATTTTTTAAACATCAGATTCTTAATCAACCACCTCGGAAGCTCTTAGATGACCAAAATAATCTACATTATTCGAGTTGAAACGTTTTAAAAATATTTTTTCGTAATAGAACGAGTTAGGTATATTGAAAGCCATTAAAAAGTTTTTAGGTGAAGGCATTTAGATCCAATCGATTTCCTAATAACTTTACTTTATTCGTCATTTCATTAAATAATGAATAAAACAAATTTTAACATCTGCAAAATCAATTTGTCACATGTAAAATGTAAATAAACCGTATGATAAGCCGAAATCATAAAAACTAAAACAAAACATTCTGAAGTTCAGTTTCGTAAGTCAAGAGTCAAGTTTGGGCTCCCCTGGAGGCTTGGGCCTTTGTGCATTGCACAACTGTGCTATGCCATAGCTCCGCCACTGCTTGCTCAATGCATTAATATAAACATAGGAATTGAGAAAGGCTAGCGTTGAATATAGTTATTAATTTACTTTGTTATAATTTCTTATTAAATTAAGGTATAATTATAATTCAAGGATTTAATTAAAACTAAATACAATGAAATATGTAAAATTATATTTAAATTCCTCCCAGTTTCCTTTACGTGCAGTTTTAGCCAAGAAACTTATACCATACATAGTTACTTCTACAAGTAAATTTTATTTCCGCATCTACGTAGTGGAGTGGACATTTTTTTGAAAATGCGCCGAGATTATATACAGGGTGTCCCGAATTGCATAGGCCAAACTTCACTAAGTAATACAACTTTTCAAAATAAGAAAAAAGTTCCTATAAACATGGGTCGGGAAGTGATTACACAGGAATTTAACTTTCTATGCTTTTTAAGAAAAAATGTCAACTATGTAGGAAAATCATTCAGGAGCGGGTGAAACTGGGGGGTTACGTATAATTTAGCCCCAACTTTATTGTGTGACAATTTTAAATTAATTTATGAGCAGAACTTAAAAATTTGAAGTTTTCTACACAAAAAAGTCTCTTGGGTTTTTTCTCTAAAATTATCAGTTTTTGAGTAAATCTTATTCGGGAATAGTTTTTATGAATAATTTTAGCAGAACAGAAAAAACAATGACAGTAAAACAAAATTTGATTACATTATTTTTTATTAGACAACAATGAATTAGATTAAAGTAAGGTAAATTACAAATTACAAGAGTCGTTCAAAGAGCATTCCGCCAGCTTCAATACATTTCAGACATCTGCGCCGTACAGAGTGTGTAGCTTTACGAATGAAATCAGGACTAGCCCGCAAATGTTCATATCCCTCGAGAATTCTTTCTATTAACTCTTCTCTCGTGTTTACAGGGATTGCGTAGACTTTGTCCTTTAAATAGCCCCAGACAAAAAATCAACCGGAGTTAAATCCGGTGAACGGGGTGGCCAGGTTCTTGCACCTAATCGACCGATTCACCGTTCAGGATAATTATGGTTTACCCATAAACGGTTCTCAACAGCAAAATGCGCAGGAGCTCCGTCCATTTGAAACCAGCATTCATTTCTTAAATTAAGAGGAATATCCTCGAGATATTGGAAAAAATGGTTATTTAAAAAATCATTAAATAATGGTCCATTTAAACGGGGAGGAAGGATGTGGGGCCCACAAAAACACCCGTTTATAACACCACACCATACATTAACACTAAACTCCTGTTGAAATGCCCTAGGGCGAATTATATGAGGATTCTGATGAGCTCAGAGTCTTAAATCATTAAAATTAACCGATCCATTATGGCTAAAGGTAGCTTCATCAGTCCAAATAATTTTACTTCCGAAATCAAGATCTTGTTCCATGGCATTTATAAACCAATTACAAAAATTTATACGCCTTTCGGGATCACCTGGTTGAAGACTTTGGACTGGCTGCATTCGAAAAGCTTTTCTGTGGGCTTTTTTCAGAATTCGAAAAACTTTGTTTTTGGAAACATGCACAGCTTGCGCACGCAGCTATTGAACCGCTGTTCCGATAATTTATTATTATTGTTAAATTTGGCCAAAATTATGTTTCTAAATCGCCCATTTCGCTGTTCTTCATTTCTTGGACCTCTTTTAAGTCCAACATTTCTAAATTCTGGGTGGGTTCGAATAAAAACATCTTTAGATGTTTTCCTTCTATTAGGAAATCTTCTGCGATATTCGCGTACCGCGGTATTCGCGTTTTCATTACAGTATCCATAAATAAAATGAATATCCGCGTACTCCACATTACTAAACATGACCATTTTTTACTTTCCAATAGAACACTTTTTCCAAAAGGAAATAATAAAACTACATAACAATGAATTACAGAAAACAAAAAAACAACAATGTCATTATTGTCATTCTGGCATTGCATGCTAGATTATTTTTCATTTGTTACAAACATTACAATCACGGTACACTCCTGCATATCAGCAGGAATGCTGGTAATAATGGTTACTAATTAATAAAGTTTAGGTAAGATTTACGCAAAAACTGACAATTTCAGAGAAAAAACACAACAGATTTTTTTTGTGTAGAAAACTTTTTTTTTAAGTTCTGCTCATACATTAATTTAAAAGTGTCACAGAATAAAGTTGGGGCTAAATTATACCTAGCCCCCCCCAGTTGCACCCTCTCCTGAACTATTTTCGTACGTAGTTGTCATTTTTTCTTAAAAAGCATAAAGAGTTAAATTCCTGTGTAAATTATCATTTGTTTATCTTTAGATGTTTCGAAAATATTCACAAAAAAACATTTTCAGGAGAATTACTTGAACACCCTGTATCTCGGAAACTAATCACTTCCCTACTTAAGTTTATAGGAACTTTTTCCCTTATTTTGAAAAGTTGTATTACTTATTGAAGTTTGACCTATGCAATTCGAGACACCCTGTAATTAAGCGAAAAAAATGTCGGTGTGTCTGTAACGTTATATGTACGCACGGTTTGAGATATTGACTCGAAAGGTAGACATATGCATTGTAATATGTGGAAACTAAATTATATTCTGAACTTATTTCGTTGAAGGGTTGAGGGGGTGAATAATGAAAAATAAATAAAGCAAGCTAGCAAGAGTCCAAAAAATTTTAATTTGGTGTAAATATTAGAAGCCATGATCTCAAAATTTATTATGACATCTGTTGCCCTCATCATCACCCCCACCCCATTAATAAAAAGGTTAACAAAATAAAATTTGGATATTCACTTAGAAGGTACATGCGTGTATTATAATGTCGTCTGGAACTAGATTATATTTTGAGTTGATTTGGATGAAAGGTTGTGGCGGAAATTGAGGAAAATATATAAAGCAGGCTAGTAAGAGTCCAGAAACTTTGCACTTGGTGAATATACTAGAAGCCAAGGCCTCAAATGATTTTATGACATCTGATAAGAAAATACCTAAATGAGATATTTTATTGTCAGTGATCAAAGTCATGATCAAATTTTTATAAAACTGAAATGTAAATATATTCTTTGTATTAATCGCTAAAATTGGTAATTATTGGGCTCCTATTGGCACGATAAATTATCATGTTGTCTCCATAAATATTGAGTATTAATTAACACGTGTAGAATAATTTCTTTATTGCTTGCAACGTTTACTTAATTTTGTGAGATTAATAATGACTTCACATTACTACAGATAATGTAACATATTTTATCAATTGTCATACTATCCTTTCAATAGTTGGTGAAAATACACGGAGTGACATTTTGTTTGGAACTACCCCCTAAAAAAATAATTTTAAGTTCAATGTAGATAGAATTCTTTTTATAATGCGGATCTTTGACGACAGCAAATGACATTGACGACAACAAATGACTGAACAGCACAAATAAAGAAGACATTTGTTGTTTACGTAATCTCAGTGGCACTATACAAACTGATTATATCGACGACACAAAAATTCTAACCACCCAAATTCAATTGTCGGTGCTTACCACTGACCTTACGGACGTAGACATTAATGGACCTGGGCAGACACAAACTACTCCACCAAAGATTATCAATTCTTTCGCGTAAGACAGTGAGTTAACTAATTTACATAGAATTCACATGACGGGCGTACAACAAACGACACACGATAACCCGTCTATCCTCCAAACTCCTCTTATTCCTGCTGATATCCAATGCATCGTGGAATATTCATTTTCCCTCATCATAACACACTATTTTAATGATTGACGCATTATCTGCAGCAGGGTTTTGGTTTTGGCTTTCCTGTATATTTGAAACATAATTCGAATCCTCCTACCACCGGCGTTCTGAATTATTTTATATGTATGTGTTAAATGATATACAAAATTAAGATAAACCAAATACCATCTAACGTATCCTAGTCAAATAAAATAAATATATTTTAATAGTTAATGGTAATGGTACTATGCAAACGGGAATTCTGTTGCATTAAAGCCAAATGTTAATAAAATAGTTGTTCACAGTATGGTCTTGCATAAGAATATAAGCATATAACTCGATTAATAAATGCTTGTAAATAGGGGCAACTGGAAACATATTGAGTATTACAGTTACCTATATAAATAGATCCTTATATTATTTAAAAGAGTTTTAGTATATATAAATTACGTCATTATTACAAAATTTGTAAAACCGTTACATGCGTATCGTCTATACATACAAAAGGGAAACATTTCTATTAAACTGTTCTATTTTAGAAAGAATTGCAATTGTGAGCTAAGTTGCATCATTTTCCAATAGAAAATAAATTAAAATAATGTCTTCATAAAGTAAGTGAATACATTGCAAAAAGAAAGCAAGAAGAAACAGATACAGGTCGCGAAAGGAAGGATGAAACATTTGATTAAGTTGCATCATTTTTGTTTTAATTGGCAATAAAATCTAAATTGACACCAGACACGACATTAATATAATCGATATTCATTAACCAATTTATGGTATATGGAGATGATACTAAATTACTTAAACATATTGGAAAAAGTGCATTTTCATACTGCAATCTTCAAATGGCATTTTATACTTACCCACTCGCCCCTACTCTAATCAGTGCCGGTTTTAGCAATATCGACACCCAAGGAGATCCCTACATCGCCCCCTCTCTCCTATCCAGTTCACATAAATGTGAAAAAAAGGAAAAGAAAGAATAGAGAAATAATTAAGTAATTATTTATTTTTTGAAATTACAATTTTTATAGTAAAATTTTACTTTCCTGGTCTTTCTATCGGTAAATTTTTGTATCAAGTCAAGGAAGTCCATGTTTTTCGCAATTTCATTGTCGGTTAATATGCCAAGTTAATTAATCTGAATTGAGATATTGTCGATATCAGAAAGGTTTTTATCAGCTTAAGAGGAGCTTTTCTAAAAAAACTCTCTACCAGCTACTGTTACAGATATTGTTACTAATATTCTCAATACAGTTCGTGAATATTGAGATCATTAATGAAATTCTAAACGTAGCTGTCTAACGTTACTTCTGTGAATAAGATCATCTTGGTCGTCTAAAAAGAATTTCAAGATTATGAGTTCATCATATAACAAACAACCATCTATATCTGATTTTGACCCAACAGTTAGTTTTAATTGAAGATCATCCCAGAGGCAGAGTTTGAGAAGTTCTGGTTATTTTGGAATTTTTACTATACAAGATTAAGATTTTAAGTAATCATTTGACTGTACAAATCTTTCATTGAGTGCTATTAAGGTAGTGTCCAAGAATTCCACTTCCAATTTCTGTTCTGCAGCTTGGAGAGGCTCATTGTGAGCAATTTCACCAACCTGGTGTTTAACCCGTCTCATTCTTTTTGTGGCTTTAAAGACAGGTTTAATTTGAAGATCTTCAGCCAAACCCTTCGCTGTATGAGTTACCCATCACTAAAATTAAACTGATATCTTGTCATTTAGCCGCCCAGCCACCGCCGAGAGTGTACCAAGTCATAACATGTAAGGGCGGCCAGACGTGAAGGTACGCCTTCGGCGCCCTATGGCCTCTGACACCCTGATCGATCGCCCCACCGCGCACTACCCTAACGCGGCTACTGACCTTAACTCTAAATTTGTTATTTGTTATGGACCCACATTTAAAAAAAAACGTTCACTCGCGCCAATATTCTTGACTAAAGATGACGGATTCGGATGATTAGGAGTCGTGCTTGAGCTCTTTGCCCCAATTATCGCTGTTTACCTGGACCGGCCTCGTAAGGGGTGGGCCTGCTCGCCTACCCTTGCCCCCCCCGCAAATGCTGATGGTATAGGTGATGTTAGTAGACCTCCCCTGGTCCTGGCTGTTGGATCCTGCCAGCTGAGTCGTTTCTTCTGGCGCTCTTCTGTCTTCGTCTTCGATCTTCGCTGGCATGTCGGCTCCCGGGAGCGTATTTCGTCTGTAGTTAGAGGGAACAGCTGTTGCCGCCTCGGAGTTTGGAGAGGTTTGGGGGGTGTTGACTAGTCGGAAGCCCAGCGTGCCAATTGGCTTCATGTGCTCCGATTTCACCGGAAGGAAGAGTGAACTGTGTAGCTCAAGGATTGTGTTCGGCCAAAGACGCTTATTTTAGTGTCAGAGGCTAGGGTAAAAACGTTCACTAAAAAATTATGAAATAAAATTTCATCGTCACCCAGCTAATAGAACCTTGAGCCTAATGTCGATATTGAGGCTGGTTAAAATATATTAGATTTTGTTGTTTATTGTTACACAGATTCTTTTCAAACATCTTTTCACTCCTTTCGTTTTTTTCTTCCACAAAGTAAAAGAGAATATCTGTCATTTAGAATTCTTAAACTTTAGTAAACTATTCGGCATCAAGGAATCCTCATATTCCCATGTACCAAATTTCATGTAAGTTTGCAAGTTTTACAACTATGGCATTCCTATTGAGTTCGCTATTTCTAAATTTTTAATATTTCACTTCAGATTCGTCAGCTACTTCGAAAATATCTAACTACCAATTTTAATGCAAGTTCGACGAAAATGACTGGCGAATTCGCCATATACTCGAATAGAAAAAAATTCTCCCATTTCTGCTTACCTTGTATTAGACATAGCTTGATAAAATCAATGTGGGACCACCGCCGAGTCACACTCTATAGTTTGCAAATAAATTCATAGAAATCGCTTAGGCTATTCCAGAGTGATAATTGAACAAATGTAAAAATAAAACCAACCAAGTGCTAGTCGTACTTGCGCATAATGTTTTGTACCATCAGTTATCTTTAAATATGGATTTGATAGATTTATACATATTATATCGCAAGACAAACTTTGTCGTTGAGCTTTCTTTTTTATGTTTAAAAAAAAAAATATCTAGTTAAGGCAATTCTGATAACTTTCGTTTAATGTATATCTTATGCCTAATAATAGAATGAAAGAATTGTCGGGGTCAGATAAGAAATGGCGAGAATAGTGCTATACCCCACAATAAGAAACAAGAATGCAGCTACGGACATGTGCTTCGGAGTTATTGCTGCTCATCAGCTAACGGTAACATAAATAATGTTGTTATATAAGAAACAAGACCAACAAAGAATGGTAAGTAAAGTACACAGTACTCTTATTATACTTTCATACTCTATATGCCACAATGTGTGGCTTTAATTAGAGCCATATGTATAGGTATTGCCTTATTTAGTATAGCACTATTCTGGTTTTTGTTTCTTATTCACAATTTTTGTCAGATTCTTCTGAACGATACTGTTACGAGTTTGCGCCCCCTGTGTTGGTGGCTCGGGAATGGTGGCCGAAATTGGGTAGCAATGGTGGTAGGCAACTGCAATTCCAAGAAAGCCTGTAACGTGCGCTATCTCTGAGACACTGGTAGTACGTTTTCTTGAAGCTTGTAGATGAATCGAGATTTCTACATGATTCTAGATTGCCGTACGTGAATGTTATGGACTTTGCTAGATGGTTCTAGGCGGCAATTTGTAGGATATATGCAGACTGTCTATTTTACGAGGGCCACACCAAATATCTCGCTTAATATCTATTGTAGAAGAATAAAGTTTTAGAAACAGTTATCCCATTTTTTGTGAGCTATATTTCAGTAAAAAGAAATTTGAAATCCATAGCCTACTTTATGAGATATATTACAAAAACCTGAAAAATAGGAAAACCACAAACGGTTATAGCTTCCTTATTTGAGGAGATACGAAAAAAGTTAAAGGAATGAAAGTTGACGGCAAAGACAATAAGAATAATAACATGTAACAAAAAAATCGAAAAATGCAGTTGGCTTTGACATACGCTATTGTGCAAAAATGAAAAATACATATCTCAAAGTAAGCCATGACGCCATTAATTCCGTTATTTTTTTCTCATTCCAACGATATAAAACATGTCACAGAAATTTTAACCGATAGTGTCAATATTTAATATTTTACGAATACCACAATTCATATAATTGAATCGTAACAATCAGCTGTGCCATAATAGTAAAAATTCACTTTATAATAATTATAATTCCGTAATTATTTATTACAATTTAATACAAACCAATAAATATCTCATAAATAAAAATACAAGTACAAAACGAACATCCAAAGAAAAAAACGAAAAACTATGTATAACAGTACTACCTACTACTATATTGAAAAGAAATTGTGTGTATTTATTTTTCTAACTACAAATGCTCAAATTGTGCACCATGTATTCTGACACATAAACGTGCTCTACGAGACACGTCACGCATTACATTTTGGAGCATTTCAGGAGTAATTGCCTCACATGCGTTTCGAATTCTGGTTTTGATGTCCTCAATATTTTCAGGGGCAGTTTGAAATACCTTGTCTTTAATGTAACCCCAGACGAAAAAATCCAAGGGAGTAATATCTGGTGATCGAGCTGGCCATAGAATGGGTCCATAGGTGCCTATCCAGCTATCTGGCATAACTTGATTTAAATAATTTGTACATATTACAGCAGTGTGAGGTGGAGCCCCATCTTGTTGAAAATATGAATAATTTAATCTTTCTGCCACTGTTAATTCATAAAGAAAATCTTGAAATTCATTTTGCAGGAAATTAACGTATCTAATCTAATGTGTATTTATGTGTATTCTAATGTGTATTTTCTCGTGTCCACTTATAATGCATATTTCTATTGAAAAATCCATTATTAGAAAAATTTGATTCGTCCGACCAAAGAATTTTGCTACATATCAGCGCGTCATTCCTTTTCTTATTTAATAACCATCTACAAAATCTTACTCTCCTTGGCCTATCTCCCTCATTTAAATGTTGAACTTTCCTCATTTTGTAGCATCGAAATCCGTTTGTTTTTTTCAATATTTTTCTTGCACTGTCTTTTTTTATGCGACAGTTTCTCTGAATTTGTCTCAAAGAGGTTTCCTCATTTTGGTTAACATAATTCATTACTCTATTCACTTTTCTTACATTATCCGCAACATGCGCTCGCCTTACTACTTTGTTTGAAAATGAACCGTGCGTTTTTAGATTTTGAACTAACTTCCTAAACATAGTTCGATTTGGCTGCGGAGCATCTGGAAATCTATCTCCGTAAACCGTGACTGCCATCTCAGCGTCAAAATTGCACTGACAATAAATGCTAATCATATCGAATTTGTTATTATTGGTGTACACCATAATTACTGATATAAAATTTGTCTTAGAACTCGACAACGCAACATACAACATACAACAGTGACAATCTGTCAAATTTATTAATAACTGTATACATTGTTTTTCACTAATTATGGCACAGCTGACTGTTACGATTCAATTATATGAATTGTGGTATTCGTAAAATATTAAATATTGACACTATCGGTTAAAATTTCTGTGACATGTTTTATATCGTTGGAATGAGAAAAAAATAACGGAATTAATGGCTTCATGGCCTACTTTGAGATATGTATTTTTCATTTTTGCACAATAGCGTATGTCAAAGCCAACTGCATTTTCCGATTTTTTTGTTACACGTTATTATTCTTATTGTCTTTGCCGTCAACTTTCATTCCTTTAACTTTTTTCGTATCTCCTCAAATAAGGAAGCTATAACCGTTTGTGGTTTTCCTATTTTTCAGGTTTTTGTAATATATCTCATAAAGTAGGCTATGGATTTCAAATTTCTTTTTACTGAAATATAGCTCACAAAAAATGGGATAACTGTTTCTAAAACTTTATTCTTCTACAATAGATATTAAGCGAGATATTTGGTGTGGCCCTCGTAAAATAGACAGTCTGTATAAGCCGATGTCAACACGTGGGAAGAAAGTCTTTAAATACATTGAAGTTAGAAAATCCGAAGTGATACAAAGTGAACAGTAGAGTATAAATATCAAGTAATAAACATCGTTAGAAGTTATTTTAGTTAGTAAAAGTGTATTTCAGTTAATAAAAGTATTGTCAAGCCTTTAGTAAGTTATTCAATAAAGTGTGTTAGTGTTTATCTCTTGTTATATTTTGGGACCAACGGATTTTAAAGGGCGGTTTCTTAGGGGTGGAAACACGTGACACTATTTTCGGAGATGGGGTGAAGGGACAGCGACTTTTAATCGTTTTATCGGAAAAGTGTAAAAAAGTACGTGAAAAAGATGAATGATATGTTTTTAAATTTGTACTTTAACAAGCTTTCATTTGACACCCCACACACTTTGAATTTTTTTAAATTTCCCATTTTATACCTCGAAACTAACCTCCAAAATAAAAATTCTACTTTTTGTACTTCACTTCTATAATTGGGTCACAATAGACCCCGCATTTTTTTTATGGAAAGTGGCTTTCGGCCAAATTCTTCAAAATTTTAATATGTTATTCTTTGAACCTTTACAAACAAAAGAGCAAAAAACTCTAACTATATTTCCGTGACTTCTACAACCTCTGTAAATCGCAAAATCTGTGATTATTCGAATTGACACACTACGAAAGCTTTTCATTATAACTACGAAACAAAGTATAATATAAAATATATTACAAGAAAGTTCATTAATATACTATACTTTGTTTCGAAGTTATAATGAAAAGCTTTCGTAGTGTGTTCATTCCAAATATCACAGATTTTGCGACTTCCAGTAGTTATAGAAGTCACGGGAATATAGTTAGAGCTTTTTGCCCACTAAGATTTTTGTTTGTAAGGCCGCCAATATTCTTGACTGTGATGACGGTCTCGGATGATGGGAGGGGTCGAGCTTGGGCTCTTTGCCCCAATCATCGCTGTAGACCAGGACCGGCCTAGTAAGGGGTGGGCCCGCTTTTTACGACTACCCCCCCTGCAAATGCAGACGGTGTAGGCGAAGTTAGCAGACCTCCCCTGGTCCTGGCTGTTGGACCCTGCCAGCTGGGTCGTTTCTTCTGGCGCTCTTCTGTCTTGAGTTTCTTTCTTCGCTGGCAAGTCGGCTCCCGGGAGCGTCTTTAGTCTGTCGTGAGAGGGAACGGCTGTTGCTGTACCCTCTCGGAGTTTGGAAGGGTTTGGAGGTGTGTGACTAGTCGGAGCTCAGTGTGCCAATTGGCATGTTTGTAAGGATTCAAAGAATTGCATATTAGAGTTTTAAAGAATTTGGCAGAAAGCCACATAAGAAAAGTGCGGGGTCCCTTATGCGAAACTTATACTTTCTACGGCAAACAGTTTCTGTCAAAAATGCCTGGGACAGACGGACGGACGGACAGACACCGTGATGATGTGCTTCGATTTGCCATTCTTGGTACTGATCATTGCAAAGTCGATTGAAAAGAAAACATTTTCTTGGTTGAATTCCGAAATAAAGTCTCTTGCTGTCTTGGCACCTGCATTGTGTCATTTTAGATAATTTGAAAATGGCACGCGAGTGCTGAAATTGCAGTAACGCAAAAGTTACAATAAATTAGACGTAAATATTATAGTCTTCATTGATTTTTTCGAGTTTCTTACATAATTGTTAAATACTCTATAATATACTTTTTCAGATATTTGAAAATATATTGATATTTAGGTGTAACTGCTAAGTTCGTAGTTTTAATGATCTCCTGATGATATCAACTTGAGTGGCGAAGCGTTCGTCAGAATACTATCCAATTGTTGAGTTTGTATTATCTTATTGAAGGTTGCAAGCAACCCTCTATCTCTATATTCTTAAAATTAAAATGTTCAAGAATTTTTATAGTAGGGTTATTCCTTCAACCAATAATAATTTATAGTCTAAATTTCGGTAGGGATGGACTTTTCTCTATTACGTCAATACATGATAAAAACAAAGTAGTGTTAGTGATAAATTCATTTCTCTCGGAAAAAATTGGCTTTGCTATATTATTACTTTTTGACTGATGTTCAGTTGATTTTCTAATTTCGCATTCAATTTCATCATAGGAAGTGCTCGAATACTTGTTGTAGAATTTTGCGTAAATAACTTAACTTGTAAATCTCTGTTTCCGCTTGAACTGTTTGTCCTGTAGTTTATATAAAGTCATTAAATTAATTTATATTCTACATAAAACATGTTTTTCCATTTGCAATTAATAGAATAATAACAATCTATAAAATATATTACAGATACTGATGGGTATAAGTATGTAAATATATAATGATAAGCTTATGTTTATATAGTCATATTTCAATTCTAGTCGCATACATGTACCTGTAAACATCAACAACAGCTTTGTACTATAATTTATTTTACCAGTAGAAGTTGTGGTTGGGCGTACCTGAACTGCGAATACCAATTTGACTACCATTTTGATCGAATACGGCATCATATTTCCCTTACATCCTGATTGAGAATACCTTTACGTGATGCCACTGAGATGAAGTACACAGCCAATTTTTTAAGACTTTTTATTCTTAAAACTATTATGTAATCCAGTCTCCGACAGGCAAAATCAAAGTCCAAGATGGATTTAATATTTTAGAAGTGAGAGCGGTGGGCGTAAAACAACTGTTTGTTTACAGAAAAGCTTCCGTGTGTACTATGATTTTAGCACATGTTTTTGCGTACTTCTTCAAGATCAAGCCCTGCGACCCCTCTTAATACAAAACCTTCACTTTAATGTCATTATATGAGCCGAACCTACAAGATTTGAGAGAGTAATCATGTATTAACGTAAGAAACAAAAAATATGTATCTTTAAATATACTTCATCTGCCTGGTATTGCGATTTCTTAGTCGTAATAGAAAACGTTAGTCTTAGAGGCAGCTGAGTCTTCTTCAGAGTACAAAGAAGGTTTAGTCAAACATGACCATCTCTGTATTACCATGCCGAATATTTAACCGTGACAGCGAGTTTTGTGATGCACCGAATTGCTCATTTTACCTTTTAGATATCGACATCGTACCAGTTTCGATGAGTCCAGCTGAATGCTACCTAATGGGTTTGATTTTACATGTCTCTATAAAGCCCTAATAAATAG
The DNA here is from genome assembly GCA_963583905.1 of Stenurella melanura. Classification (NCBI taxonomy): domain Eukaryota; kingdom Metazoa; phylum Arthropoda; class Insecta; order Coleoptera; family Cerambycidae; genus Stenurella; species Stenurella melanura. The sequence continues at coordinate 42,513,262 of OY757313.1, read as the reverse complement.
TGAAAGTATATTGATAGGCCTTTCGAACTTTATAACTCTCTAGGTTTGATCCAAAAGAATCTTGTTAGAGAGTTGTAAGCAGATACACCAAAAATTATGGAAAGTATATAATGGAACAGAAACTAGCTCGATCTAATCCAAATAGACATCGATCTACATCATCTGTTTGTACCCGATGAAACACCATAGATCACAATGGAACAGAAACTAGTCCGATTTGACGCTATTTTCGTCAATCCGTATCCAAAACTACCATAATTTAAAAACTTGTTGACAAAGCCATAGAAAACAGTAGGACATCAACCTGCCAGATTTGACCTTAATAAATCTCTTTTCCTTGACCCAGATCCGAAATAACCATAATTTAAAAAAAGCGATAAAACACCTTAAATAGCAGTGGAGCACAAACTACACCGATCTAAGCTCAATAGACTTAATTGCATTGCATGTAGATCACCGAAACGAATTTATTCACATGTCTCATTAAAATGTACGATAAATAAAATCAAAAGAGAAAATAAGAAAATACGATTTATTTATAATTACCTAGGTATATATAAGGTTGCTTTACATTACAAAAAAGGAACACAAAACATTATAACAGCTGTTCAAAATGCTGTCCATTCACGTCAATGCACTTCTGAACTAGCATAGTTGTATTTCGAAGAACGTTGGTCAATTGTAGTTTCCGGTTCTCACGCTGTTACGCGCTGGCGCCCCCTAGGGCCAATAGCTCATAAGTGGAAGCTGGAAATTGGGTGGCAATGGTGACAGGAAGGAAACTGCATGTCTGTGGTGTGCTGCCTATGCACGCCATCTCTGAGACACTGGTGGTAATAGTACGGTTTCTAGAAGTTTATAGAAAAGGATCAAGGTTTCTAGATCGCCGTGGAAGGTTCTGGACTTCTAGGTTCTAGATAGCTCTAGAGGCGTTTTTGGAATATATAATGAAAGATATACGGGGAGAAAGTTAAAGTTTTGGTCGGACATTTCCTGCCCTAAATCCAAATCGTTACCACATTCAAGCGAGAGATATATAATATATCGATATATGAATCATTTGATACATCACAAGACTCAGATCGATACATTCGATATATCAACAAAAAAATTATCGATATATCTATATATCGTACGCAAGTTGACCCTTTTCGATATATTTAGAAACATATCAACCCGATATATTGCAACAAAAAACGATATGAGTATATTCATGTTTTAGCATTAATATATCAATATTTATTTTATATCCATACATCGTTGCCATCCCAAGCTCGACCTACTTACTATTAACGCCTTTAACGGGCGTCAATTGGTGCGATTTCTTTGCATATTAGGTGTTCCCTGTGTTCGCATTAAGTTGAACGATACTGTATATTTTTAGTAGGTAATTTTAATATGTCATAAAAAATTTGCTAAATTATAGAAATTTTATTTCACCCCTATATCCTTTCTCCTTAGACATAACGGACAACTTCAATATTGATAAATTATTCTTATATTGGCAAGAAGTTTCCCAAAATGTCCCCCATTTAATCGATTACAGTTTTGTTAAAATGATAAAAACTCAATACCAAGCTTCGATTTTGGTAGAGACTACTTTAACAAACTTTAACTGCAATGAGCCATTCAACGCAATTATCTCCAATATAGTTATTAAAATTATCCACGTCGCCAAAAGAGATTTATTATTAACAATAATTAATATCCGCATTAAGATTTGAAATAAAGGTTACTTTTTTATTTCCGCAAAACCGGACATTGGAAAGTTCTGTCTAGGTATTTGCAAATTAGTTAGATATCGACATAATGAAATCTAAATTTAGTATTTATAATTAACATAATTTATAAATTCTTAGCTGTTTATTTTTTATTGCATCGACAATAACCTTGACATTCATATGAATTAACACGTAAGGTGAATTAATCGATTACCAACTTTTTTGAAAGGAATATCATGAGAGTCGTGTTCTAAGAGTAAACGAAATAAGAAATAATAAGAAAAATGATACATAATTGTGCATGAAGATATAGACCCATCCACTGAGAAATCACCTTCGGCACTTGCTTTGAAGATTGGTATGTTTGAATTAGCAAGTAGTTGGTCTCGTATAAATATAAAATCTAATAGTTAAGGAGGTCTAAGTGCTCAGATAAACGTTTCTTTCTCAAATAAGTTAATTTCTTTAGTGAATGTGCAGAAACTGGTATAGCAAGAAGTATATGAAAGTGTCCAAGCATCTTTTAGGTATTCCTTTAGACTTTATGTTGCACTTCACCTAGAGGACTCATAAGTAATTACAAACCTCTATCCCCTCTAATAGGGGAAATATGATGGTGACAATCGTTAACTTAAAAATTGGTTTTCTAGACTATTTGAGTCAACTATTTGAGATAATTGAATAAAACAAAAACAAAGCTGTTGAGATGTAAAAGTTTAGTTTTTCACATTTTTCATATTTTTCATTTGATTAGAAAGGTTAAAATAAACAAAACAATCGTCAAACTTGTATCTTTAACGGTTTTCGCATGGACCACAATGGTAAATATAAAAAATTTCACGAGAGAACAGTAATAGAAACAAAAATCAAGTCCTAAGAGACTCAGTAATTCCATATTGTGTGACATCGACATTAAGATATTACCGCTGCTAAAACACTGCAGAATGATAAGCTATATGAGAAATCTGAAAATAAAAGTAAGACCATGTGGAATATTATTATTGTGATTACAGGGAAAAAACAAAAGAGTAATAAAAATATTGTTAGTAAAATTGTAAAAAAAATTATAAAATGGTAACAGAGCCAGTTAAAATTGCAAATAATTTTAAAGAATTTTTCATAAATATGCCTGAACAACTACATGAAAAATTAAAAAACAACAATTTTAAAAGCAGTAAGAATTTTCCGACTATGTTTCTAGAGCCAGTTACAGAGGATGCAGTTTTTAATGCAATTATGGCAATAAAAAATTAAAATGCAACTGATGTCGGTGTATCTCAACAAATAATTTTAAAAAATCTGTAAATTTCATAGTCTATACGCTTCCGTTTTAAATAATTTTTTCCCTGGAATCTGTAATTTTTCCTAACATATTCAAAACAGTAAAAGTAATACCACTTTTTAAAAAGGAGATAAAATAAATATGAAAAATTACCATCCAATATAATTGCTGTACATTGTGTCAAAAATATTAGAGAAAGTAGTATTTAGCCAATTCAAACACTTTATCTCTATTCATAAGAACTAAGACCAGCTCAACATGGCTTTAGACAAGAAAAAAATACCCAAACTGCCATATTAGACTTTCTCAGCAATCTTTATAAAAATCTCGATACAGGTGCATCAATGGGCCTTTTCGTTGACCTGAGCAAAACTTTCGACTTAGTCGGACATGATTTGCTCAGGGAAAAGCTTATGGTGTACGACGGTTTTAGGGGCAAGATAAATGAATGGTTATGTTCATATTCATCTGATCGACATCAAGTAGTGGAAGTAAATGGGGCCAGATCGGTGTAATTAAATATCAAAATAGGGTTTATATTGAGGCCGCTGTTGTTTTTAATATTTGTGGACGACTTGCCAGAACTGTTCCCTCTTAATAATTTGACAATGTTTGCGGATGACAACACATTGCTCTGTACTAGTTTGACGAAGAGAGATGTCGCACAAGAAATGCAAAGCATGATTAATACTTTTATGACACGGTCTAAAGACAATAAACTGTATTTAAATGCGTCTAAAACTGTGTTTATCAATTTCACGTCTAGAAGCTGCACAACTGATGAAAGTTATCTCATAAAAGTAGAGCATAGATCAATTGAACAGGTAAATGTAACAAAATTTTTAGGGGTTTACGTTGATAACAGACTAAGTTGGGAAGATCGTATTGAGAATCTGTCGAAAAAGTTATGTTTGCTCTCTTTTGCTTTTTATAGATTAAGTAATATTACAAATCTGAAGGTGATGCCATTTTATCATGCCGAATTTATGTCAAGAGTAAGGTATGGAATAATTTTCTGGGGTTCTTCGATATATTTTAACAGAATTCTTATATTATAAAAGAAAATTGTAAGAAATATACTACCAATCATGCCGTCCTATTTTTATAAAACTGCAACTTTTACCTCTTGCTTGTATATATATATTGCTGAACTAGTGTTATACGTTAAGTCCAATCAAAACAATTTTATTAGAAGTATAGATATTCATAGCTACAATACAAAAAATAATACAGGAATAACCATACCTTCCCACAATAGTGCTCTTTTTGAAAGAAATCCTAATTATATAGGTACCTATTAAATGTTACAATAAGTTGCCTTCCACAATCAAAGATATTCAAAACTTGGGAAAATTTAAGGATTACAGGATTAAGGATTCTTGTTAGGAAAAAATTATTACACTATGGCAGAGTATTTGGATTATTAATAATTTCTCACGGTAAATGTGTTGTACTATTTGATTCATTTATTTATTTATTTATTTAATCATACATCATCCAACAGAACAAAACCATTTATATGATGGAAATCTAAACTAACTTCACCTAACCTAAATAAAAAATACAAATAGAAATTGTGAAACCGATTAGACTGCCCGACAGTAGATGACATTTCTGGCTGAAAGGCAAATATGTCCAATTCACTGCAATGAGTTTCATAACATAACTAGTACAAATATTAAACAGAGGAGAACACTTTAATACGTTAGATCTAGGAGTGGATAAATAAAAGCTATGAGAATGACGAGAATTAATCCGTGGGACATAAAAGTTCAGTTGGCTTAATATTTCACTAGAATCTATTTTATTACGCACAACTATTTACTATTAGCTTTATTTTCGACTTATCCTATACTATGTATGATGGTCTATTGGATAATAGAGCTTACTTTACTTTACCTTATCAAACTTAAGCAACAAGAAGTTAGACGAAAACCTCATTTGTAACACACAACCAACCATTTTATCCAGTCGTGTGCAAAACAATCAGTAGATGTATTAAATCTGTCTCCAAGGCTAGCAGTGATACTCAAATATATCCAAAAGCCACAAAAACGTATGGCACGCTGCAGCATCAGCAGCCCTCAGAAGAAGATTAAATTTTGCCATGATTCGAAAAATTTTATATTGTATTAGAAAAGGTCGCTCTGCCCTCCAAAGAGCAATAAAGGGGAAGAAGGACAAAAACTCAGTATTCCTATGTAATTTTTAACGTTGAACATGAACATGAATCCGATCTTAAAGAGGGCACTTTGCCCTCCAACTGGCAATAAAGGTAAAAAAAGCGCAAAAGCTCAATTTCATTGAAAAAAAAAGTGCGGGGTGTGTTTTCTATGTGATTATTAATGTTGAACACAATGTTAAAAAAGGGACTCTGACCTACAAAGGGCAATAAAGGGCAAAAAGGGGAATAAAGTGCTAAAAATGGCCAAGTATGAAAGGTTTATTGCTTGAAGGTGAAGTGTTTTTTATGACTAGCCTAACCTGACCCAAATAGTATCAACCAAGTTTGTGTGGCTGACCACAGAAGGGGTAAAAACTTGATAGGACCCTTACGAACGGTTAAAGGTTTGCCGCATGCATGGGTTTACACTAGTTAGTTCAGGTTAGGCTAGTCTTAAAAAACGCTACACTGTCGAGCAACAAACGATTAATATTTGGCCCCTTCCAGTCCTTTATTACCCCTTGGAGGGTAGAGTGCCCTTTTTTAACATCGAATTCGTATTGAACGTTAAAAAGTACATACGAAAACACACCTTGCACTTCCTATTGAAACATATTCGTTATAGGATTTTGCAAACAGCAGGAAAAATAACTATCTATGAGAGCTAAAAGAAAAACTATGTGTAAAAATATTAATGAAATCTTTGCATTCTTTCGATAACCTGAACTCTGGTTATGCTAGCAAATTAAAATCCTAAAATGAATTTATCTAATTTCTTATTTGAAAAGTCTCATTCAACAACTAGCATCCACGCAGTCCCCTATGGCCATGCAGATTAAACAAGTATCTACATAACCCCGTACGGCCATGAAGATTCAATTAAAAATGAGAACAAAGGCCTAAAATGAATTTATTTACCTACCTTGTCTTAAAAAGTTTCATTCTAATGGATTACATTTTCATGAAATCTATCATTCTGTTTCTTGGAATTGCTTAGCCTTTGAAACGTTTTCGCTCTTATTCTGGAGCTGATCAGAAAGGCACAAAGTCAATAATAAAGATGTTTCATGCAAAACCAAGACAGTTTCTATGAACAAATATGAAATAATTATATTTGAAATTGGCTGATAAAAACAACAGATCTTCACTTATCTATTAGCTAACTAGTATTGGAGCCTATATACTCTATGCATTCTTTTGTAGTTGCGAATGTCCATCTGCAGCCGTAGAAGAAACTTCCTTAACATGGATAAAACTGCTACTGTTTATTGCAGTCATATTAACTGTATATTGTGCATTTTGTAGGTATGTTTATTCAAATGCACTTAAACATTTTACGAAGTGGTTATTTGATGACGGCCCGAATACAAATTTGAAGTGCCACTCTGTACGTACACAGTTTTTGTTTTGATGCTATATTTAGAATTGTTCGGAAAGCAAAAGATTAAAAGAATCGGCGTATGAGAAAGTAATTTTGACCGTATCAGTTTGCTTAACAACTATTAGTACGTGTAAATAATAGTTTAAAATAATTAGTCTTTTGACCCTATATTATGATGGCATTGAAATTCATTTTGAGTAAGTTTCTGATTATAATAACAGTAAACATAGTTGTGTTTCATCGAACTTTAAGTTGACGATATTTACTTTCGCCCTTGCAAGAACTTCAGTTATTTCATCAGCCAAAATTACCAAATACTTCTGATGACTATACATTTAATTATTACAATAGAATTCTCAGCGTAATTGGTATTTATGTAACGTCTGCAAAAATATTATCAATTATAAACGACCTTATGGCTGGTATTGAAACCTTTTTTGTTATAACAATGTACAAGGCAGAATAAACAGATTTGTAAATGTCTTGGTACTTCGTTAAACTATGAAACGTAAAATACCGTATTTTGATTTTGTACATTTTGACCTTTTTTCAAGAAACCTGAAACTAAAATATATTTTACTTTAAAGTAGACGGTTTTACTTTAAAAGTACGATGTAAAATTGAAAGGTTCTTAAATTTCCTGTATTTAATTTTTATTGTTGTATAATTAAAATTCACCGAGTTCAAAGTTACGACTGCGTTTTCATTCACTTCGAGAAAGCATATTTTCATGACCCCTTTTCGCATTATTTAATCGATTTTGAAAATGTATAAAAAGGAGAAGGCTGTTAAATTGGATCCATATGTATGTTTTTGTAATATGTCTGAGATGCAGTAGAAACTGAACTTTTCGAAACATATTAAATCCCTCTGTACATAAGGACGTGTAGTTTTGTTTACCTGCAAAACTATCTGGGGATATCATTTAGTTGGTAGCTAGGGAGATGGTGGCAATACGGGTATATGATACTGTAATTAACAATAATATGGAATGAAGCCAATGAAGGTATTGATATAACTGACCGATTTTTTTAATAAATGAAAGTAATAATAAATGAAATTTGCAAAAAAAATGCTCCTGTATTATTTTATTGTTTCAACCATTGCTATAAAATTGCTCATTTATCAAAAATATAAATAAAAAAATGGTTGGCTGAAGTTCATGCCTCTTATTTTTTTGTAAAACTAATTGTTAACTTGCAAAAGAAGAGCGCTATTAAGTGATTTAATTGTACTTTGCATTGGTTTTAATTTGTTAGTTTTTATCCATAGGTAGAAAAAAAACACTGGCCCACGTGCACGTTGCTAATTTTCAGAAATATTGCCAATTTATTCCAAAAAGTAAGAAAATAGTTCATTCAGTCGGGGTTTTTGCCCTTCAAAAGGTGGAGTAGTAATTATTTTGATATATATTGTTTTAGTCGAAGCGCTGATAAAAAACACAAGTTTTCGACATTGGGGATGGGGTGTGGCGCGAACCGCCATCTCGAATTAAAGGTACAAAAAATTGGAAAAAAATTATGCGGCCAAAGTTCAAAAGCATTGAATTTCCTACTTTTTTATATACAATTTTATTGTAAGTCTAATATTGAAAGAGATACAGCGTCAGACAGATGGAATTAAGAAAAAAATATTTTTCTTTACTTCTGTTGAAACAAAAAAATTGACGGGATTGTATTACAATGACTTACAAAATTTCATCAACATCATTCTTAGAAAATAGGAAGCAAGTTATTAAATGTAACTGTTTTTTTGCACACGCATTTAACAACTTTATATGATGAATCCACCTTCATTTTCGATAGGAATTGGTAGTTGCACGTTATTTCGATACACCCTGTATATGCATAAAAGCAAAGGAGAAAGAAAATTAATTGTAAAATACTTCGAATATTTTTTGGGACTACCTAGATAGCGATAATAGCTTTATAAAAATAAGACAGGTCGACAAAAAAGGGGGATGTATTGTTGATCAAAACCATCTGATCCGTTTTTTGGCATGCTAAAACCGATTCTGATGTTAAAAAATCTACCGCATCAGTTCTTGTCTACCACCCATTTCATCTTCTAAAAAGGGGAAACAGGGTCTTGGTTCTAAGGTTCTTGGTTCTAAGGTTCTGATGTTCTAAGGTTCTGATGTCCTGATGTAACTTTTCATATGTATTTTGACGTGTTGAAGCCAATTTTGGACAAAAAAATTATACTACTTTTATCCCCTAAAAAAGCGGCTTTACATTTATGCAATGCAATGAAATTGATGGCATGCAAAACTTTGCGTGATAATTTTTGCATCTTCAAAGCACTTTACACTACTGCAATATTTTGTGAAATCTTTGGGGACTACCAACCAGACCAGAAGAAATACTTTTATGATTATGTTTATTGTTTATTTATTTACTTCACAATCACTGAATCACTATATAAACAGAAAGAGAGAGAACCAGTTGAAATTTCCCAAAAGAATTACGGAATAGGTAAATAGGTTATAGTAGGTTTGTTGCTTTAGTTCCTTTAATGCGTGGTTGGCAATCCAAATATTCCCAAGTAAAGTAACTATATTGCATCTGCAATGCAATCAAATTAGAACATGCGCTAATTCAATGCAATGAAAAATATTGCCATCAGCTGATCGAAATAGCTGGATGTACGCATGCGCGCAATGAAAGTTTGCATGGCACGTGCAATATTGCAGTAATGTAAAAGCGGCTTTACATTTATGCAATGCAATGAAATTAATGGCATGCAAAACTTTGCATGAAAATTTTTGCATGTCAAACACACTTTACACTACTGCAATATTTTGTGAAATCTTTTGGGACTACCAACCAAACGAGAAGAAAAACTTTTATGATTATGTTTATTGTTTATTTATTTACTTTACAATCGGTGAGTCACTATGAACAGAAAGACAGAATCAAGTGATAATACTGATTACCCAAAAGAATTACAGAATAAGTTATGTTTGTTGCTTCAGTTCCTTTAAGGCTTGGTTGGCAATCCAAATATTCCCAAATAAAGTAACTATATTGCATCTGCAATGCACTCAAATTAGAACACGCGCTAATTCAATGCAATGAAAAATATTGCCATCAGCTGATGGAAATAGCTCAATGTACGCATGCGCGCAATAAAAATTTGCATGCAACGTGCAATATTGCATTAATGTAAAGTGGCTTTAAAGTGGCTTTAAAATGGGCAAAATGAAGATCTTGTTCTAAGGTTCTGATCTGGCTTTTCTGAAGTATTTTGACGCGCTGAAGCCAATTTTGGAGAAACAAATTTCTATCGTCTCATTTTCCCTCTGCCACCTCTAGAAGATAAAAGGGGGTTGCAGAACGAAACTGATACGACAGAAAATTGTTTTGGTCCAAAATTGACTCCAGCGCATCAAAATACTTCAGAAAAGTTAGATCAGAACCTTAGAACAAGATCTTTATTTTGCACCATTTAGGGGATAAAAGGGACAAAAACTGGTGCGGTGGATTGTTTTTAACATCAGAATCGATTTCGGTGTGTCAGAAACCATGTGCTAAGAAAGTTCTGAACAAAATAACAGCCTCACCGTTTGTTTTTTGTCGGCCTGTGTAATTATTAAGAAACGTCAGCTAATGAAAAATCAGCATCGCAGATTTCACCCACTATTTTTTTGTGTTTTACATATAAACGAAGCTTTCTGCTAAGTGGCTGACATAATAAAATAATACAGAAGCGCTCTTTTACTCCATTTTTGAAAATTCACCCTCTTTAAACGGAGCAGTACACAGCTGACTTCTTGTGTTCTTATCCACCTTTGATATAAGGTACATCGACAATAAAATCACTTAATTTTACTTCCACATCCACGTAGTGGATTGGAAGTATAGTAATCGCAAAAAAATTTTCAAAAATTTTTATTCGTGAAATAGGTTTAGAATGTCATGAAACGTCGAGATTTTAAATTTGAGCGAAAAAATAAATTTCCTTCTGTCTGTCTGTCTGTCTGTCTGTAACTTTTATTGTCCGCACGTTTTCTCCGGAACGGTTTAAGATATTGACTTGAAATTTTGTACACGTATATATTATAATGAGATCTGGAAGTGGATTGTTTTTTGAGGATATCCGGTGAAGGGTTGGGGGTTAAATAGGGGTAAATAGGGGAAAATAAGTAAAGCAAGCTTGTAAGAGTACAGAAACTTGAAATTCGGTGTATGTACTAGAAGTTAAGGCCTCATATTTTTTTACAATATTTTTTAACCCCCCACCACCCCTACCCCATTAATGGGGTTGACAAATTAAAGTTGAGATATTCGTTTGAAATTTTGTACTCGTATGTATTATAACGACGTCTGGAATTAGATTATATTTTGAGATGATTCCGTTGAAGGGTTGGGGTTAATTTGGGGTAAATATGGGGATATAAGTAAAACAAGTTGGCAAGAGTACAGAAACTTGAAATTCGGTGTATGTACTAGAAACCAAAGCGTCAGATTTTTTTAATAATATTTTTCATCCCCCACCACCCCTACTCCAATATGAAAAAGGCTGATAAAATAAAATTGAGATATTCATTTGAAATTTGGTACACGTATGTGTTATAACGACATCTGGAACTAGATTATAATTTGAGATGATTCCGTTGATGGGTTGGGGGTTAAATAGGGGTAAATAAGGGAAAATAAGTAAACCAAGCTGGTAATACTACAGAAACTTGAAATTCGGTGTATGTACTAGAAGCCAAAGCGTCAGAATTTTTTATAATATTTTTCAACCCCCACCACCCCTACTCCAATATGAAAGGGGTTGATAAAATAAAATCGAGATATTCATTTGAAATTTGGTACAAGTGTGTATTATAACGACATCTGGAACTAGATTATATTTTGAGATGATTCCGTTGAAGGGTTGGGGGTTAAATAGGGGTAAATAGGGGAAAATAAGTAAAGCAAGCTGGTAAGACTACAGAAACTTGAAATTCGGTGTATGTACTAGAAGCCAAGGTCTCAGATTATTTATAATATTTTCCAACCCCCACCACCCCCACTTCATTATTAAAAGGGTTGATAAAATAAAATTGAGATATTCATTTGAAATTTGGTACACGTATGAATTATAACGATATCTGGAACTAGATTATACTTTGATGATTCCGTTGAAGGGTTGGGGGTTATTTAGGGACAGATAGGGGAAATTAGTAAAGCAAGCTGGTATGAGTACAGAAACTTGAAATTCGGTGTATGTACTAGAAGCCAAGGCCTCAGATTTCTCAATAATATATTTCAGCCCCCCACCACCCCTACTCCATTATTCAAGGGGCTGATAAAATGAAATTGAGATATTCACATGAAATTTAGTACGCATATGTATTATAACGACATCTGGAACTAGACTATATTTTGAGATGATTCCGTTGAAGGGTTGGGGGTTAAATAGGGGTAAATAGGGGAAAATAAGTAAAGCAAGCTGCTAATACATCAGAAACTTGAAATTCGGTGTATGTACTAGAAGCTAAGGCCTCAGATTTCTTTCTAATATTTTTCAAACTCCACCACCTCCGCTTCATTATCAATGGAATTGATAACATCAAATTGAGATATTCACTTGAAAGTTAGTACACGTATGTATTGTAGTGACATCTGATTGAGATGATTGCATTGAAAGGGTGGGAGGTGGTAGGTTGTGAATAGTGGAAAATAAGTAGGATAAACTAGAAACTTCATTTTTAACGTATATGATAGAAACCAACTCCTCAAACTTTTCTATGACATCTGCCCTAAATATTAAAATTCTATGACCAATAATTTCCACATACTAGAGTGCAAATATAGTCAAGATGTTTCCTTTAAAGTGACTTGGATGAAGAATCTGGATGTGGAAGTAGTGATTCCTTAGGTAGCGGTTTTTAGTATGTTATAAATTAATTTAAAAAAATTAAATTGCAAAAAACACATACATTTCAGCCGACTACATTTATATTAATGTCATATTGACAAGCAGCGTTTAAAACAAGTGGCTGACACAATAAAATCATATAGGAGCGTTTAATTTATTGTTAATTAAAAAATCAGCAACGCCGATTGAAATGTATTATTACATTATGATGCCAAGAAATTCTGTTTTGCACTAAATCACAATTTTATTTTGCTAATTGCTTTAATAATGGAGTGGCAATGTTTAAGGTGTTAGTGGAGGTGGAAGATGTCATAACAAAATTGCGACCTTAATTTCAAGTATATTCACCAAATCCTAAGTTTCTGTACTTTACTAGCTTGCATTACCTATTTTCCTCTATTTACCTCTAAGCTCAAAATATAATATAGTTCCAGATCTCGTTTATTAAAACGTGTAAACACGCGTGAGCTAAATTTCAAGCCAACATTTAATTTTTCATCTTGTTTACTATTTAATAATGGAGTGGGGGTGGCGGTGGCGGTAGCAGATGTTATAAAAATTTTTGAAGCATTGGCTTCTACTATATACACCAATTTCCAAATTTCGGGACTCTTATTAGCTTGCTTTACTTATTTTCCCCTAGTTACCCCTATTTATCACCAACCTTTAAACGGAATCAACTCCAGTTATAGTCTAGTTTCAGATAGTGGTAGATGTCTTAAATACATTGAGGCCTTGTCTTCTAGTATATACACCAAATCCCAAGTTTCTGGACTCTTACTAGCTTGCTCTACTAATTTTCTCCTACTTACTTCCACTAACTCCCCACCCTTCAACAGAACCAGCTATAATATAATCTAGTTCCCGATGTCGTTATAATACATACTTGTATCAAATTTCAAATGAATATCGCAATTTTATTTTGTTATTCCCTTCAATAATGGACTGGAGTTGGTGGTGTTTGATGGAGGACGTCATAAAAAAAATTTGAGACCTTGGCTTCTAGTATATACACCAAATTTCAAATTTCTGGACTCTTAATACTTTGCTTTACATATTTTTTCCTATTTACCCCCCAACCCCAACTCTTCTACGGAAGTTCAAAATATAATCTAGATCAAGATCATGTTAATATCATTATCTTAAACAGTTCCAGATAAAACATGCGCACAAAAATAGTTATGGATAGACAGACAGACATTTTTTTCTCCCAAATTGAAAATCTCGACGTTTATACCTATTTCAGCAAAAAAAAAGTTTGAAATTTTCTTTACGATTACTATACTTCCACTCCACTACGTGAATGTGGAAGTAATAGACACTTGTAACGATAAGTTTAGCGCTCTCGTGTAAACTATATGATGAAAAGCTGAATTTCTTCAGAATTTGGAAACATTTTTCTTTCAGAAATTTTCTTCTCTCCCAAATTGAAAATCTTCACGTTTCGTGGCATCCTAAACCTATTTCAACAAAAAAAAATAAATGTCTTTTTACGATTACTATACTTCCACTTCACTATGTGGATCTGGAAGTAATATACAGAACTTGTAACGATAAGTTTAGCGTTCTCATGTAAACTATATGATAAAAATCTGAATTTCTTCAAAATTGGGAAACATTTTTCTTTCAGGCTAGCTATACTGACAAAAGTTTCTTTCTGGGAATGTTTTTCTTCATTCAAAATGTTCTGATAAATATTATCAATCAAGAAAAAAAATCTTGTAAGGATGTTGTATTTTTACTCAATTTATTAACAGCTTTCACCCTTCTGGCTGCGATTTCTGGCGCCGCGCCGCCCGCATGCTTTTTGATGACATTATTTTATTTATTATAAGCTTAAAATGTGTGTGTAGCCAGAAGATGACCTTTAAGCGATGATCGTGACATAGCTGACGGGAGATGCCCAGACAAACGTCGATTTTGCGAATCGTTATCGTTCATAATTCAATAAAAATACCTGATAAAGTATAAAACAATGACGTGCCGAGAAAGCTACCTAGCTCCCTCACCATAAGAGTACCTATTTTTAATTTCCGACTCATTCTTTAATATCCAAAATTCAAGTAATTTCAAAATATTTTGTCGATTATACTGATAATAATTAATAGGCGTTTCACTATGATAATCCTAGCGCATCCACCAAATTATGAACAACGACGACGACATTATACCTGTTCATCTCAATTTAAAGTATTCTAAACAGAATATGGGTAAGTCTTGAAGACAACTTTGTAAGAAATTATTAGATATTAAATTTTTCGTAGAATCACACCACTTGTTTTCATTACACGTATATGCAGAGTGTAGACTGTTATGAATAAAACTATGTTTGGTACGAGGGTGTAATAAATAAATACATAAATGAATGAATGAATGAATGAATAAATAAATAAAGAAACGCACAGACAGACAGACAAATAAATAAATAAATAATCTGTGCTATGAATATTAATTGTTATACAAAGTGATAGATAAAGATGAATATGTGTTCTTCTATGAATAGATTCATAGAAGATGATGTGATTGTGAACAGTATATACTATAGAAATTATTTATGTATCTGATTAGAAGTTTCTTATAGTCAATTCATTCAAAGCAGAGTAGTTACAGGGTGTCTCCGAATAATGTGCAAAAAGTCCAGCTGTCAATTCATTATCACAAATTAAGGTGGATTCCTCATACGAAATTTTTTTAAATAAGCCTTCCCTGTCCAACTATACTCTATTAAAATGGTGTGACAAAAAGTGGATTTTAATTCTTATGTCAAAATATCGTCAATAGAAAGTTAAATTTACCACATATCATTTAGTGACACAATAACGTCTAAGGAAATATTTTCATCCACCTAGTTTGTGTACAAATGACGACCCTGCTTAAATTTCCAAAATTATCTTTTTGTCAATTTCTTCATTAATTTACAAACTTTTTATCTCCTGAAAACATTCCGTAGTATCAACAGATCTCGAGAAATTAGATACACTATTAGCGATCAATTAAAAGCAACGACTCCTACTGTCTCGGTAACACATTAAAAACGTCACTAAACATCCATGCCCTGGCCAGGACTCGAACCCGGGACTCCGCGGTCGTAAGCCACTGAGCTGGTATATCATCATCAGAGAAGAACTACAATAACATTTACAACAACAAAAAAAATCTTGTGATTTTATAACCTGAATATGCATTACTTATAATTATTGTGATTTTTAAATATTTCTACACTATTACGTATAACATTTTAGAGAGTCAGCTTGATGCTGATTGAGGGCAGATGTGTAGTGTGGCGCCATTAAAGAAAACGAGAAAAGAACCGGTTAAAACTCCATTAAACTCGATAAGATTAAGTCATTGGTAGATTTAAAAATTCTTCGTAAAATGAAATGTAATAATAGAAGAACAAAACTCACACCGAATTAATAATTGAAAAAATTACTGTAAAGTGTTTGTTAATAGTACCAAAAATAAAATAAACAAGGAGTGTCTATATTGGTGCAGTGCTTATAGCTGGATTTATACATGGGTCCCTTTTCAAGTGAATGAGAGCGACATATGTATTTATAAGGCAATATAGACAGCCAGCTGTGAATGAAAAGAGATAAGTTATTTCTTTATTCCATTATTAAAATTGAAAGTAAAATTGAAAAGGTATTAAATATATGTAATGAAATAGAAAAATACTCGGAATTGGAAAGCGGTAGTGGAAAGTAATTACTACAAAAACAAGCTAGTATACAGGGTGTGCATGTTCTCTCAGGCCTCTTTCTCGTAACCCGCTGTAAAAAGCTCTTTCTACAGCGATGCAGCGAGGCAGGGTTCTTCCTTGTACTTGCACCGTAAATGGATATTTACTTGTGGAACAGTTATATAAAAAAAAGCTCCCTGCGGCGAGCGAATGTATGTATGTCTTGGCAGACAAACGAAGTGAATGCAAGCGGGCGGAAGGAGGTGCACACTGCTGGATTCGGAAAGGGAAGAAACATAAGTATTAGAAGAAGAATAAATAAGGAGATGATGATAGACGGAAACTTAAAAGAAGCATGGAAACTAAAAAGAAACATCTGGCAAGGGTCTACACTTCCCATCCAATGATGACAGAGATGAAAACTAAAAAGAAGCATGGACACTTAAAAGAAGCATCTCAAAAACACCTACACGTCCCATCCTATATTCCTACCCCATGCGTCACGTGGCTCTCGCTGCTGACAACAAGCATGTCCCATCCAACCCCAGCGTATGCAGTCGGTCCGGCGGTATATAAAACATTAAACCAACTTGGTACCCTGTAGAGAGTGTAAATTAATAGCCGAAAACGTCGTTTTTTAGAAGTTATTAATGGCATATATAGCAAAATATACAAAATGTGCACGTATTATGAATGACTGTGACTCCGTGGTCGAAAGTCAAGAAGACAACGATCACCCCGAGGTTCCGAGTTCGATTCCTGACCGTAACACTAGATTTTTTTCTAAATAAGGACCAAACTATTCTATAATATAATTCAATTGTTTTCTATTAATAAAATAGCTAATTGAATAGACGATCTTGTGACATTGTTACGCACAAGGTTAGTTTTTGTTAACTTTGCTTTAGAAAAACTATTGTCCTGATTGTACAAGCATGCAATGCAATGCAAATATTTGAAAAACCAGCATATCGATTATTTTTTGTCGGGAGCTCAAAGATTTTCGCTGGATCTTTAATTTATCGAAATTATAGCTTTTAACCCCTTAGGAGACATGAATCCATCCAAATTTAGTTTATCATAATTATTTGTCAGGTTTCACTTTTGGACTAAGGTTTGTTTGAGTCTAATTCGAGACATTTGACTTCTGGAAGCTATGTTAAGCTTAATTAATATTTGTATGTATTATATCTGTCTCCTTACATACATTCTGATAAAAGTAGAAATGAAAATTAAAAATCTATTTTTAGTAACTACATTATCTTCGTGATCATCAACATCATCAACAATATGCAATTTAAAGTCAGTTCCAATGGCAATATTCTCGACAAAGTGATGTATTTCTACAATAAAAAGAGCACTTATTTAAGTTTAATACAGTGAAACCAGTTTGGTCAAAGATTAGTGAATTGACAAGATAGGACAGCCGACAGAAAATATTTTCTCTTTTAGCAATGGCGCCATTGACCTCGACATTTAAATTGGAGAGCGCGCGCAGTTGCCACAATGTGACAATCAGACGGAGAAGATAACCGTTTCCTTTTAAATTGGAGAGTCCGTTTAAATTGGAGTTCACAACTGTCTTCGTCTGTTTCGTCTTCTCCGTGTGACTGTCCTGTCCTATCTTGTTAGTTCTATAAATTTGGTTTGGTTCCGGCGCGCGGTTTGGCCATCCGTTGGGAGTATTCGACGGAAGATCGAGTTGCGTGTTGGAACAAACCTCCAGACTGGATGGCCGGAATCTGCAGCAATGCTCAGCTTACGGACAACATTTTATATTTATTTCCGTTGAATGTTTTAACGTAATTAAAGACTGAAAATAAATAAATAAACCGAAACGTAATGAAGTATGGGCATTTTTCATTTTAACTGTTAGTGTTAAATATGGCATTATTCAGTAATAATGTCCCGAAGCCACTCTGTATGAGTTTGTGGAAAAAGGTTCAATGTATCTGGGGATATAACAGGTTTATCGCATAACACTAAACGTATGTGAACACTGTGAACAGGTCTGCGTTGCATTTAGATGCAGGTCATCCTCACTGAGTAGAATACGCATAATCTATTATTCCTTGAAATATATTCAGTAATTTACAAAAACCCAACTGCTGTTTCGTAGAATCTGCTTATTGAAGTTATTGCCTTGTTTACTTTACCTTAAATGCATGTAAAATTACGTTTAATGTTTAAACAAAATTACCATAACCGTTAATAATACATGTTAAGTTAATTAATGGTTCACTAGAAACATTTTAAAATTAATTTTTCTATAATAATGTAAGCGAATGAGATGCAATACTGCGATTTAGAGAAAAGATGAGGTAACAAGCTAAAAAAACTGCATTTTGATATGCTTTTTATCCCTGTTGGGATGATTCAGTACAGTTTCAGCAGAGGGTCGCAAGATAAACTTGACATGTTTTATTTTTCTTTTTATTTAGTAAATGAAAATAAGGAAATTAATGATGATATTTTAAATATAACATTACATTATTTGTTTGCACCTATATCGTACGGAGAATTTATCAATTTGTAATAATTTTTTAAATAATTCTATGGAATGGATTTTCGTTTATTTTAAATTTTTCGAAAAAACTCAATTTCAGATTTTCTGTCCAAAAAGGTCCGTGCCTTATACTGATTACAGAGATTGATCGACGAAATAGTTAATTTTCGATTTTTATTAGGAAACTTTGAAATTTGTAGAATTTATCAAAAGAATCAAATATTCCCGGAATTGTAGATTCGCTTTTGTTTTGTCCAATTTCTCACAAACGTCAACTAATAGACCTAATCGAGACCTACAATTGCAATTTTTGAAAATCAAAATCGGACTTTCGGTTCGGGAGTTATTAATTTCTTTGAAAAACCATACTCGACCCTGGAAAAAATACTTGCAGTGAACGGATTCGGGCCGCCAGCAATATGCTTCATTTGTGGCCGTGTACCTTTGATTCCACCAAGTCTCATCGAAATCGATCAATATTCTGGGCAGTTATCGTGCTTCCTAAGCCGATTTCGAAAAAAACAGTTTTTTGCAAAAAAATTCAATTTTCATTTGTTTTTCGACATAGTCTCTAGTATACTTTTTTGTAGAGCTTTTGTAGTGGCGCTATTCCTTTTTTGAATTATCTCGATCTGACTACCCGTTATCGAGTTATTCAATTTCTCCCGTAAAACTCGAAACGTCTATATCGGGTACTTCCGGTTTCCGAACGGAGCCGAGCTTCCGGCGTTAAGGTTTTCTAAAGACCTACTATTAACTACTCAAGTTTCATCGAAATCCTAAAACGGATTAGGGGGCTGGGCGCGACAGACAGACAGATAGACAGATAGACAGACCGACAGACAGACCGACTGACCGACGGACGGAATTTTCTAAATTCGCTCTCGAGTCGATAGATATGACTTTCATTTCGATCCGCCGTTTTCTTCGGGTTTCGATGGTCCACCGGAAAAATGCAAAACCTATGCTACATTTTCTTTTCAAAATGTAATAACAAGCTAACCATTATACTCTTCGCCGATTTACTACACTTGTTATATAATTGTTGCACAATCTATAGGATACCCTTCGCAGTTTTTTTTGTAAATTATATTAATTTCAAACATGTTTTCTTTAATTACAAAACAAAAATTTTTCATTTCAATAAAAAATTAATAACTTTTTTATTTATTTTAATCAATTTTGTTAAAAAATAATAGGGTTCTTTCTCTACCTAACACTAACGTACTGTCCAAATTTCAATACAATCGGACTTTTCGTTCTTAAGTTATCGTGCTTACAAAAAACGTGACGGACGGACAGCCAGTCACACGGACGGACGGACAGATAGACAGACAGACAGACAGACAGACATACAGACGGACATTTTGAAAGTTCTTCAGAATCCGATCACCAACACAGTGATATGAAATTTTTTTCTGTAATAGTAATATTACCCGTTTTAGAAATGTGCCGATCGAATGCAATGTACTCTTCGTTTTGTATTTGCGAAAAGTATAAAAAAGGGGATTTTATGCAAAATTGTTAGAAGGAGGCTCCCAATTAGCATATTCCCTAGATATTCGAAAAGAAATCATTTTGGGGAATTCAATCCCCACTAAAAAAGTGTGAAGAGTGTGAAATGAGGAATATGCTGTGCATGTCTTATGAAAGAAACTTTAAGAGGAAGATCGTTAATCTTTGGAAGAGGCTGGAACCATTCGTGTGATGCTACTTATGAACTAGTTTCCACACATTTCAATACATTTGTGCTCCACACTCGAATACTAACAACCTATGTGGATTTCGTCAACTACATTGGTATCATCAGGAGATGATTAAAACTGAAGTATACCAGAAAATGTGCCGCTGTATCTATACTAAAATGTTGTCTTGGTTGAAAGATCCTGTTATCCTCACTTAAACTCTGTCATGGCTCAACGAATCGTGACAGAGCAGACATTCAACATTTATATCATTTTTACATTTTTCTATTTCCAAGCTTTTAAAAGCTTGCAGGTTTGGTTAGATTTTTAATTAAATTTAAGTTACTGATATCTGGGATTGCTACTAAATGTATGTTGGCCAACACTAGACTTTTCAGTTAGGCAATATGCTTCCTGAATCTAGTTATAATTAGACGAGTTGTTTGTCCAACATACTTCAAATTACAATCCTTGAAACTAATTCCGTAAATTCAGGACCTTTGTTTTGATTCAATTTTATCCTCTAAATGGGCCTTAAAAATGATAGGAAAAATTTCAAATGCAAATTTAACTAAAATAACTAGATGTAAGGCATATGGTGTATTATTATTTCATTTATTGTATTTATAAGGATAAAAGAAATTGTTTGTATAGTTTCTTGAATTAGGGTAACCCAGAATTTTTATAAGCAAGAGGTACATTATTATATAACTGAAATATATTGTATGAGGTATTTCTACGGCATGAAGCAGTTCTATGAGATGGAGGTGATATTATTCCTCTGAATCTCAAGTTTAAGGTATGAACATCACGGTATTTAATTTTATCATTTAAGTATGGCAGACATTTATTTAGGATTATATTATGGTATCATGTTGCACAATGAAATTTTCTTCTAGATTCCATATTTAACCATTTTGCATCTTTCAATTCGAAACATGCTCATATTTCCTAAGGTTATAAATATATCTTAAACATGCCTTTTCGATTTTCTCTATTTTGTTACTATTCATTTTATCGAGACAGGGACCACAATACATACAATATATCTCCATAATTTCTAGTGAGATCTAGTATCCAATAGTTAATAACACTCTCGGAAAATTCAATATAATGTAAAATAGTGAATAAATTTTAATGACTAATCGTGTCGAATATGCCTTTGTATAATCTAATAAAATTAAGGCAGTTTGATTTTTGTGTAATCTTAGAATTGACATAAATTGAATTTTTTACAAACGTTTATTACGACTGCATAAAAACAGAGTATTCTTACTTCATTTGTGGAAAAATGTCTGAACAGATTGATTCTGAATGAGAAATCCACAAATTCTATAATTCCTTCGTCAATTTTGTAAATCACTGCACAATGTACACTTAATTCAAAGAAACTGCTATTTGGTAAAACATTAAGTGTAGTTGGTTTTCCACAACTTATTAATTTGAATTCCTTAAGTGGTATATTATACTCTGCCATTAGCGCAAATTTTTTTACGCATCTGTTTTTGCTGATATTCTTTAATTCCTGGAGTGTAATTACCAAATTAACAATTTCTATTATAAATCGAAAGAGCAGTACATATAGATATGTACTGCTCTTCTTTGGCAGTGTTAGCGCTCTGGAGTATATAAAACAATCAGAAGAGACGCTTGTAAAGTATCTCCAATGAATTTCAGAGAGGGCTCTATATTAAATTAGGAAGCACTGCACTGGCAATCATGGCCAGTTATTAAATTGGCGGCTTTAATATAATTAGGCTTATATTACTATTATTGTACAACGAAAATAAATCAGTTGAGATTCAGAATTTCACAAATTTGTTAGCAAACGTTTATAAAACTTTCATGTTACACAATACACAATTTATGCAAACCTTTTACACAGTTGCCGAAAACTAATTGTAGATAGAATACTGAAACGAAATATAAAGTTTAAGGGCACAATTATCAACAAATCAGGCTTAAGTTGCTGTTACTTATAAAGTAAAAATAAATAATTTTAACTCTGAATTTCATTAATTTGTTACAACTCTCGTTTCCAATAAAATAATGGTAATGATTTTTATATTAGGCAGATGTACACGAATTATATGTAGTGTATAGAACTCTATTACGCTTTGCATTGAAATTTTACAAATGTTTAAAATAAATGTAACAAGACCTTATTGTAGAATGTTGTGTAAGAGTTGCCAAAACGATTTCTCTATATATTTGTTCGGTATGAAGCCTAAGCCCTATTAGTCATTGAAAGTGCGTTAAGTGTCCTTCTCGCGCAAAATTGATGGTATTGAGATAATCAGTTGCTTTGCTATTGGAAAAACTAATATTCAGAAATCGACGAAAGTGAATATTGTCGTAGAATACGCCATTCATTGTTTTCAATCATTTGTTGATCGATTTACATTCCCTGCTACTGAGAAATGCTTGCATAAAAGTAACCGAATGCAGAATTTCGCAAATTTAAAGTTTATATTTTATGATTATGTTCATTATATAAATAAATTTATTTATTAAAACAATCTAAAGATATACGTATTAGCTGATCCCAATTAGGTATTGGATTGATTTTATACTCAATACGTTGAATGAAAAAGGAAAAATTAAAATAAAAGAAATCCTGCACGGTTTCTGAACACCAATAAATAAAAAAAAATGCACAATTACTTTAATGTATTATTGATGAAGGAGCATGTACGTATTCAATTTAAATTTAAAGCGGTCATCCTTCAAAACTTCCGGGATATTATAACAGATAAATTGCATTGTATGTTACAACTACTTAAGTAAATAGATTATTAAATATATAATGTAAACAATTATATTTACTACTTATTGTAAGGTTTATATCAGAATTATGCATGATTGTTAACATGATAATAAATAATCAGTACATAATTACAAAGGAGCCTTTTATGTTGTTCGACAAACTTGAAACGCCATTTTTGAGATCATTGTACCAAACAAATGTCATTATTATTAATAAAACAAACTATGAGCTCCCAGATACAGTTATACCACTGTAAGACTTTATATACCGGGTGGTATAAAAGTACGGAAATAGCAGGATATATCTCGAAAAATATGAATCCTAGAAAAAACTTTAAATACAGAAGTTGAAGAAAATTTCCCTGGCTAACTGACGGTGACCTTGGATTTGGCTTTGACAGTGAAATTCAAGGTCATTTGAAGGTCAAGTCGATTTTCTCAAATGCAAACCACTACTTTTAACCCAGAAAATGAAACTAGTGGAAAATTTTACGTTGGGATATGACCTTCGGGACTTACATAAATACATTTAGGGCCGGTACTTTCACTTAAGTATAAATATACTTTATCCGGCGGATAACTATCCGAAGGATAAGATAACCAGAATTTGCTATCTACTGGATATCTTCTATCTGTACTTTCATTCAAATCACACCTTCGATTAACAATTCGATGGATAAGATTTTAGATACTTCCCAAAGTAAGTGTTGCCAACTTAAGATGTGGTAAAACAAGAGAAATGTATGCAGAAGCTATGTACTTCAAATAAAGATAGAAATAATCCCCTACTATTATTGCTTACCTGTTAATGACATTTGCGTCATTTTGGTTGTTTGTCATTGTGAATATAATGTTTACAATGGCTTTTATTGTGCGATTTTATGTCTGCATATTTTTAAATGGTATATATAAAATAAAGCTGTGTTTCATGTGATACATTTTTGGACAAAGTGAGGAAATACATAAATAGCAGTTATTAGATTTTTTTTATTATTCTTCCCGCCGTGGCTTGTGAAAGTCCGTAAAATCACCCAGTTATAAAAGTCACCACTGGCCAAACCTTATCTAAAATATTGTTAAACACAAAACAACAAAGAACTTTTCAAAACTTAGGTTAGAAAATAGAATAGCACTGCCAATCAGAGAGCAAGCGCGTAGGCGTGGCTTCATTTATCCGGTAGATAAAAGCCTTATTCGTCGATTTGGGCGCCGAATAGTTTATCCTAGGAACAAGCATATTTATATGACTGATATCACTATTTGTAGGTGAAAATACCGATTTTTTGCTTATCTTCTAGATAAGACTTATTCTAAAGAATAAATGTCGCTATCTATAGATGAAAGTACCGGCCCTAAGTCTGAGAAAATGTAAGCTAAAAATGTAGCTGCTTTCGATAATTCAACAAAAAATAACATGTTACTTATTTTACAACCAAACAGACAGACAAACGCCTTTCATTTGATATCCATATCAAGGGAGTTGTGAAGAAGAAGGTAATTCGCCATCCTAGGGTGTCCGCCATATTGGATTTAGAATGATGCTACATAGTTTATCGCATTATACTCATCAAATCCTTTCACTTGATATCCATATCAAAGGGGTTGTGAAAAAAAGGACAATTCGCTACCTTGAGGCGTCCGCTCTATTGGGTTTAGAATGACGTCACATAATGTACCGTATTTTTCTCGTCAAACTCCTTCATTTGATACCCATATCAAAGGAGTGGTTGAAAAAGATAATATTTCTACTTGGGACGTCTGGCATATTGAATTTAGAACACTGTGCCATATACTATATTGCATTCTCACCGGATAGATACACGTGTGCAAAACTTCAAAGCTCTAGCTTATTTAGACCCAGTCGAAATTTTGATTGCAAGATTTGTAGTAGACAGATAGACAAAAAAGCAAGGTAAATAAAAGCTTCTAATAAAAGATTTAAATAATAGCTTTCATAATAGAGCATGTTAGTAATATTGTGTGTTTTTAGAACTATTAATCGTACAGAAATAAGAAAAAATCACTCTGTTGTCATTTTATAATTTTCCTTTTCAGCTATACCACTTATTCATTAAATAAAAAATCGTCTGAAGGTACCAAGTTTTCAATGTTAAAATCGCAGTTTTCAAATCGTTATAACTTGTATACTACCTTTTTTTGTTACAATTTAATTTTCAGATCCAGCAGTTAATTATTTATTTTTTCTACACCTATTTAACTATATGACAATTATTAGCAATTTTTTGGTGAAAAATCGTACCTATAATTCACTATAGTGAATTATCGATTCATAATTTCCTGCATTCGGCCAATCCTAAATACAAATTAAAAAATCAGTGGTTCGCTGATCCAATGATTTTAAATCGATGGCGATCAACTCTTGCTGCAGCTGACAATCAACTCGATGACAGTGACAACCAAGAGTATCGTCATATTGTTTGTTTACGTTTTCCACTTCTTAAGAGTAGATACTGACTAATGCTATCAAATTTCAGTCTAATTTGTTTAATAGGTGTAGAAAAAGCATAGTAAGTATTACATTCGCGATTATGAAAATTATTCACTCAGAAGATTTGCGTCACTCGCCTACGGCTCGTGGGCTCAATTATCATCTTCATGAATAATGGCTCTCATAATCGCTCATATAATAATGATCATATGATACTATTAGTGTCCACCCTTCAGGAGGGGGTAGGAACTACCCCCAAATAAAAAGCAGTCATTGGGAGTTTTTAACATTAATTTACATAGTCTTTAAAAGACATTACAGAAGCAACTACCCACGAGAATTTCGATTTGCTGTGAAAAATGGTTTACGCAAGATAGTTATACTTGATGTTGCAAATGTTCATGTGTCCTTCTAACCATTTCAGTCTTCTTTCGTGAATGTCTCTTCTTGCCACTAATTCAAACAAATAATTCAGGACCACAAAAAAGTACTCGTTCTTTGAACTGGACTAGTGTAATTCTATGTTTTAACATGCTGAACCTCCGCTCCGATCAAGAAACACCAGATACATAACAGCCATCTCTTTACTATATTCATTGTTTGCTGCTAACATGATCACATATGTCCATTAAAAAGGATAACACAGGTTTACAAAGAAAAGGTTGTTATCTGGCGATCTAGACCATAATTCCTTTTGTATCTTTGAGTGCTAAAACTCAATTTTCAATTCAAAAAATAAAAACCGGCATTTACTTTACTAAAAGAAAAATGTTTTTTGGCATTTCTAAACTGAACACATTTTAATTTCAAATTTAAATTTATAGCCAAATAAATATTTAATAGCGAATGCTCTTTAACCGGGTTCTCAACTCCATCTATATGTACTTTTTTTTGTATTATATGTTCAAGAATTATTCTGGTGCAGCATAAGTAATTTCTATCAGAGCTGTTGCTGGCGCGGGCGATTTGGGTAGTTTCATCAAGCTTCGGTCAGTGTTAAGGTTAGCAAAATTTGGAAGAAGTATTGCATATTCGCTTTGGCGAATGTGCCAGTGATTTAAATTAAATAATGAAACTTAAAAGGCTTTAAAATTGCTGATAATTATACCTGAAACTTTGTTTAAAAAGTGAAACAAACAAACGGCAAATAACTCTCTTTATTAAATGAGCATGAGACTTCAGGGGTGAGTGAATAACAAAACACTTTCGTTAAATATACAAAAACAATACAGCATAAACATTAAATACATACACAAAAGATTATAAGATGGAAATGCAAAATATTAAACATTCGTCTGGCCCGTTCCGCGTAAAATAAATGTTTTACTATTATAGCAACAAAAGTTAAATGACAACAATTTTTACCACAATATCAAGATCTATAAACTAGTTACAAAAGGAAATCGACAAGTTAATATTTGATATGTTAGTTGTCGAACTGACATATATTTTCGCACACCATGAAAGATATTTACTTGAGGACACGCTGAGGTTTAAATTCGAACACTCACGACTAATCAGTTTTCAGGAAAACCATCGATGAAAAATAAATGTTTATAGCAAGATGCAATGTCCGGAAATTATAATTCTGATTACCAAACATCCAGGGACTACAGGATCATGACTAATTAAATACGTTAGCAAACGTTGTTTATGGCGTCTGCCATTTAAAATGTAGAACACGAAGTAGAAAGTTGATAAACGTACTTGCAGTTTGATTCTTCTGTAACAGGGTACACTACATTACTACAATTTACAATTTATGATACATTGATAACATTAATTCTAGGTATCAATTTACTAAAGTAGGTGGACTGGATGACCAATATTATAAAATATTTAAAGTGTCACGACAATTCTTCGGACCAGTCTCACGACTAATCAGTTTTCACAAAAACCATCGATGAAAAATAAATGTTTATAGCAGGATGCAATGTCCGGAAACTATAATTCTGATTACCAAACATCCAGGGACTACAGGATCATGACTAACTAAAGATGTTAGCAAACGTTGTTTATGGCGTCTGCCATTTAAAATGTAGAACACGAAGTAGAAAGTTGATAAACGTACCTGCAGTTTGATTCTTCTGTAACAGGGTACTACATTACTACAATTTACAATTTATGATACATTGATAACATTAATTCTAGGTATCAATTTATTAAAGTAGGTAGACTGGATGACCAATATTATAAACTGTTTAAAGTGTCACGACAATTCTTCGGACCAGCGTCTTCAACGAAAGTCTCATCTTGAATGCCCGTCTTTAGACGCGATTCTACTCTCTCAATGCTTTTTTGGCGGGATCGTTTTGATTGGTTGTTTATAAAGTGACAATTGATCTACGGTGCAATGGATCTATTTCTAGCGTACTAGCAGGGTATTCTTAAGATAATTTTAGAACAAAATATTAAACAAAAGTAGTATTTTAGGTAAATTACTCTTATTATCGAGTGGATAAAAAGTAACCCATTACAATAATTAGTTTTCGACTTACGACACTAATAATAAATTTTGAAAAAGAATGGGGTATTATTGCTCAGTGATAAACCGATTTTCCTCAGATTCTTTCAGCTACGGCCAGCGCACAGTTTACCGAATTCTCAAGAATTAGACAAAAATTACATTTCGTTTGAATTACATTAAAATTAGTAGACAGATATTTTCGAAATTGCTGATATTCAACATGTCAAAAATAAAAAATTGAAAATAATGGATTTAAAATGTCTCCCAAAATTGCATATAGGCATATACCCATGCATTAGCCATTAATTAATTCGAGGTTCCTAAATACATACGACTTACATACTTTGTATATACAGGGTGATTCACATAAAATTCCCAAGGCAGTTTTCGTGAAGAGATATTCAAATTCTGTAAAAGCTAGTTGTTGGATATTGTTGGTGACTTTATTTTGCCTTTCAAATATTGGCAATCACTGGCGGAAAAAAACATTTTCGATGACAGAGTAACCTTGAAAAGTAGTGCATGTGGAGATCTACGAGGTAGAACATTTTCTAAATTGAAAATTCGTTTTCAGCTCCCAAAAATACTTAACGCAGATAGGTCTAGTCTTTGGAACGGAACATTTTTTTTTTGTATATCTGTGCACAGACGTCTGTGAACAGATCAACAAAATAATAGTTCGGTTCATGGTATCGGTATTTTTGTGTGCTCAAACCGAATTTTCAATTTAGAAATTTTTCTACCGAGTAGATTCAGCACCCAAAAATACATAAGAAATTAGAGTCTAGATCGCCAGATCACAACCTTTTTATTTTGTAAACCTGTGTAATCATAACATCCCATAAGTAACAGTAGCGGGTACGAGTAGAAGGGTAAATAATTTACCAAAATGAATTTTTGTAATTTCTGCATCACTCGCCTTTTATACAAAACAATTTGATACAGGCCTACAATATTACAGAAGATGATGTCTGAAATATTTTAAATTCAGTTAGCAATAACTTGAAAATATAACTATTGTCACGAATTCATTAAATGACTCATTGAGAAAAAATACATTGCTCTATTCTTTCTGAAAGTGTACATGTAATTATAGGGTACAATTTACCCTCTACCTCACTGGGTCACCATGTGAGTGAAATATTTACGATTACTAGATGTACAGAAAGTTAAGTATGAATATAGGACCCTATATCGCGTTAAAGTATCTTTATTTATATATACGAAATTAATATTTACTGTCTGCGTCTCTTTATTAGTAATGAGTAATTATCTAGAAACAGTTACATTTTGTAGGTATGTGTTTAAAATTAAATGAACAGAATTTAATTAGTGATTATTTCTAGATTCTTTGATATACAGTCTTGCACGTGCACGTACCGATAATGATCTTACATACTAATATACTCATCTTAATCAAGAGATTTTTAGTCATATCTTTGATGATACATTTCCTTTGGAATTGTCTGCATTACAATCACGTGATTGTAATTATTTTAAGATTTGGTATCGGTCGATATGTGTATTATATTGAAATTGCCGTACATATAACATTAAAGAAGGAACACTAACAACATCAAAGCCCTATGCAAAAATTCAGCGATCATAAAAGCCAATATGATTTAAATTACATATATGTGTACATGTAAATACAGACTGTCTATTTTACGAGGGCCACACAAAATATCTCGCTTAATATCTATTGTAGAAGAATAAAGTTTTAGAAACAGTTATCCCATTTTTTGTGAGCTATATTTCAGTAAAAAGAAATTTGATATCCATAGCCTACTTTATGAGATATATTACAAAAACCTGAAAAATAGGAAAACCACAAACGGTTATAGCTTCCTTATTTGAGGAGATACGAAAAAAGTTAAAGGAATGAAAGTTGACGGCAAAGACAATAAGAATAATAACGTGTAACAAAAAAATCGAAAAATGCAGTTGGCTTTGACATACGCTATTGTGCAAAAATGAAAAATACATATCTCAAAGTAGGCCATGACGCCATTAATTCCGTTATCTTTTTCTCATTCCAACGATATAAAACATGTCACAGAAATTTTAACCGATAGTGTCAATATTTAATATTTTACGAATACCACAATTCATATAATTGAATCGTAACAATCAGCTGTGCCATAATAGTAAAAATTCACTTTATAATAATTATAATTCCGTAATTATTTATTACAATTTAATACAAACCAATAAATATCTCATAAATAAAAATACAAGTACAAAACGAACATCCAAAGAAAAAAACGAAAAACTATGTATAACAGTACTACCTACTACTATATTGAAAAGATATTGTGTGTATTTATTTTTCTAACTACAAATTCTCAAATTGTGCACCATGCATTCTGACACATAAACGTGCTCTACGAGACACGTCACGCATTACATTTTGGAGCATTTCAGGAGTAATTGCCTCACATGCGTTTCGAATTCTGGTTTTGATGTCCTCAATATTTTCAGGGGCAGTTTGAAATACCTTGTCTTTAATGTAACACCAGACGAAAAAATCCAAGGGAGTAATATCTGGTGATCGAGCTGGCCATAGAATGGGTCCATAGGTGCCTGTGCCTATCCAGCTATCTGGCATACCTTGATTTAAATCATTTGTACATATTACAGCAGTGTGAGGTGGAGCCCCATCTTGTTGAAAATATGAATAATTTAATCTTTCTGCCACTGTTAATTCATAAAGAAAATCTTGAAATTCGTTTTTCAGGAAATTAAGGTATCTACGAGCGGTTAATTTGCCATCATAAAAATAAGGTCCAATTACTTTAGTCCCTAAAAGACCCAACCAAACATTCGTAGAAAATCTTTCTTGGAAAGCAGTCTCTCTGCACCAATGTGTATTTTCTCGTGTCCACTTATAATGCATATTTCTATTGAAAAATCCATTATTAGAAAAATTTGATTCGTCCGACCAAAGAATTTTGCTACATATCAGCGCGTCATTCCTTTTCTTATTTAATAACCATCTACAAAATCTTACTCTCCTTGGCTTATCTCCCTCATTTAAATGTTGAACTTTCCTCATTTTGTAGCATCGAAATCCGTTTTTTTTTAAATATTTTTCTTGCACTGTCTTTTTTTATGCGACAGTTTCTCTGAATTTGTCTCAAAGAGGTTTCCTCATTTTGGTTAACATAATTCATTACTCTATTCACTTTTCTTACATTATCCGCAACATGCGCTCGCCTTACTACTTTTTTTGAAAATGAACCGTGCGTTTTTTGATTTTGAACTAACTTCCTAAACATAGTTCGATTTGGCTGCGGAGCATCTGGAAATCTATCTCCGTAAACCGTGACTGCCATCTCAGCGTCAAAATTGCACTGACAATAAATGCTAATCATATCGAATTTGTTATTATTGGTGTACACCATAATTACTGATATAAAATTTGTCTTAGAACTCGACAACGCAACATACAACATACAACAGTGACAATCTGTTAAATTTATTAATAACTGTATACATTGTTTTTCACTAATTATGGCACAGCTGATTGTTACGATTCAATTATATGAATTGTGGTATTCGTAAAATATTAAATATTGACACTATCGGTTAAAATTTCTATGACATGTTTTATATCGTTGGAATGAGAAAAAAATAACGGAATTAATGGCGTCATGGCCTACTTTGAGATATGTATTTTTCATTTTTGCACAATAGCGTATGTCAAAGCCAACTGCATTTTTCGATTTTTTTGTTACACGTTATTATTCTTATTGTCTTTGCCGTCAACTTTCATTCCTTTAACTTTTTTCGTATCTCCACAAATAAGGAAGCTATAACCGTTTGTGGTTTTCCTATTTTTCAGGTTTTTGTAATATATATCATAAAGTAGGCTATGGATTTCAAATTTCTTTTTACTGAAATATAGCTCACAAAAAATGGGATAACTGTTTCTAAAACTTTATTCTTCTATAATAGATATTAAGCGAGATATTTGGTGTGGCCCTCGTAAAATAGACAGTCTGTATATAAATATACACAGACTTACTTACACATATCTAGTGTAAATACATATATAACAAATATAAAGTATAAAGATGTCTAAAAACGAACACTTTTCTATTGCATATTGGTAGTATTTGCCATAATAGTAGGTTATTTAAAAGGTAAATAAATAAAGTCGTAGAGTAAGTTGCAAAAAATTGTAGCAAATAAATTTAATTTAATACCTAAAAAATTGAATAGATAAATATTGGGTAGATATTCTTTGATCTAGCACAGAGCGAATGTTACTAATAATTTTAAAATTACCGTAGTGCCGTTAAGAGGTGCCAATGAGAGTAAATATAAATAATTCAGAGAAAACATTTGAGATGGCGCCTACCTCAACCTTCTACCTTCTTTTCTTTAAAGCGCCGACAAGGATATTTGTCATAAAATCTGAAAATGCGTTGTTAAACATCTCTTTTGCTATTTCATCAATTCTGTGCTTAAGATTTCTAATACAGTTACGATATTTTAACCATATAAATCGCAATTCTCCTCTACGTTTAGAGAATTGCCGAAATATTAACATTAAGTAATTTCTCTTTTACTAAAAGTCACTGTAAAATAGAGAAATATACCTAAAAGGTAGATTTCTACCAAATGTGGTTTCCCTGAATATGAGCATAAGCTGTATTCGCCGCGTATCGGAATTTGTCGTATCTCAAATCAGGTCCTGCCAACGCGGACGAAAGTCCGTAGAATTCTCCCTATTGGTATAAAGCAATATCGGTCATACATTGCCATGTAAATTTTCATTATTTATAAAAACTGCATCTATTATAATTTTAGATCAAAGTGTTACTAAGATTTGTTACTAAGCGTACAATAAAACATAGATGTGCAAGATATCAAGCCAGATTAAAATATGCAGGGTGTTTTTCAGGTTCGAAAGAATTTTCCATAAATTAAAAAATATATCAAATTAATTTCAAAATGTTATTGAAGCATGCTTAATACTCTTACGAAACAAATCAAATTTGCAGTCGGGCATTGCCGAATTAGTATATTAAACACCCAATTAAACATAGTAACTTCTGTTAGACTTAATATATTCACTTCAAATTTGGAACATCTGCAAAATAATATGATATTGCAATCGGGTTATATCTATCATACAGGATGATCGTCAGGAGCGTGTAAACAGTAATGACTTATATAAACTGATCTATTATAATTTTAGTGTAAAACGTTACTAACGTTTGTGGCTAGGCACACAATATAATAAGATGTACAAGATTTAGGAACTTTGGTATATCTAAGAGATACACTGTTTCCTAGATTCGAACGAATATGAATTTCAGTTAGTGAGGTAGTTTTAAAGCGACTCTAAAGGAATGAATGAAAGTTTTAGAAAGAAGTTGGAATGCAGACCTCTAACATTTATGCCGTGTGTCAATGTATCTCGCAAAAAATAAATACATTACAATCATTATATTAGACAACCTACAACTGCCAGCTCCCCACATCACTAATGACACATCTGCAAACGCAAATAATGACTCTTTTTTATAAATGATCAAACCTCAGCAGTAGCTGGACAAACTAATGTATATAAGGATGTTAATTGTGCTCAAGTAAGTGAAAATATAACTTTAATCTCATTAAATATTCAGTGTATTCGTAATAAAATTGATGATTTGTACATTTTTTTAGAAAATCATAATTATCCTAGTTTAGTTTTAATCTCAGAGCACTGGCTAAAAAGTAATGAACCAGTTTACATTCCTAACTACTCTGTTTTATCAAAATATTGTAGAATTAATTCCATTCATGGTGGAACATTAATACTTATAAATAATGATTTACGTGATAATTTTCCCTTCGTTAATTTTGACAAATATGATGACGTCCTAGAAGAAAAGCAGTTTGAATTTTCCATAATTTATTGCAGTAAATTAGATATGTATATTGTATGTATGTATAGGTCCCCTTTATCAAATGTTAAGTTATTCTTAGAGAAACTCGAAGCATTTAATAATGCCCGGTATAATTACCGGGTACCTACAAAATCGTCGATTATTTTAGCTGGAGATCTTAATATAAATTTTAGTGACTTGGAATCAAATGATACGCAATTGCTAAAATCCCTGCTAACTTCCTTTAATCTCAACATGCATGTCAATTCACCTACTAGAATTTCCCAGCACTCAGCTACAACCATCGACTATTTCTGTAGTAACCTTAGTAAAGAAAATATCTCCTGCCGGGTCATCCCAGCTGCGTTATCAGACCACGAGGCAGTATATTGTTCATTACTGACCTCTTGGAATGCTTGTCAAAAATTCAAATATGGCCGTTTATATAGTGGGACTAATTATAATAGGTTTTATCAAAATTGCCTTGGGTACAACTGGGAGGATCTGCTGAATAGGGCAGAGCCATTTGATGCCTTCTACAGGTATCTCAAACACGCATTCAATGAAGCATTTCCAGTTCAAAAAATTAAACTAAAAAGTAAAAAACCATGGATATCTAAGGATATAAAAACATCTGCCAAAAATCTAAGATCTCTTCACTATATAAGAAAGTACACCAACGAAGAATTTTTCTTTGAATACTATAATAAATACCGTAATATCTACAGAAAAGTCATCAAACAAGCTAAAGAAAATCATTACAAGTCCAGAATAGAACGAGCCAGTAACGGAGCAAAAGAGAGTTGGGCTATTATAAACGAACTTAGGGGTAAGAGCCAACCGCCTGTAACATCGTCTTTAAACCCCAATATTATAAATAACTACTACTGTTCAATCGCAGGCAATCTAATGGAAAACATAATTCCAACAAATGACCCCTTGAGCTACCTTGGAGAAATATATAACCATAAGACCTTATACCTATATAGCACAAACATCGACGAACTTAAAGAAATTATAAGCGACATTAAAAATAAGAAGTCGTCTGGCCTCGACGAAATCTCTGTAAATATATACGAAAATCTACCAAACTCGGCTCTTTATATATTAGCATCTCTAATAAACGAATCGTTTGAATCCGGAACATTTCCATCTTTTTAAAAATTTCTGTAGTTATTCCACTCTATAAGGGCGGAGAGGTAAATAATCCATCCAACTTCCGACCCATCTCACTAATCCCCACATTAGCAAAAATTCTCGAAAAATTAATTAAAAAAAGGGTTGTAGAATTTTTGTCCTCCTGCAACCTACTAAGTGATCAACAATTCGGATTTCAAAAGGAAAAAAGTACAAATGATGCAATGTTCTCATTTTTAAGTCAGATTTATACCGAAATCAATAACGGGGAGGCAGCGGCAGCAATTTTCTGCGACTTATCGAAAGCCTTTGATTGTGTCCAGCATGAAATATTGTTACGAAAGCTTGAACATTATGGTTTTCGAGGCACTACCCTAAAGTGGTTTCAATCATACCTATCAAACCGTAGCCAAATAGTTAGAAATACAAATTATTCTGATAAACTAAATATAAAGTTTGGAGTACCCCAAGGTTCCGTTCTTGGCCCAATTATTTTTTTATTATATATCAACGACCTGACAAAAATTAATATTGAAGGAAAATTCACTTTATTTGCTGACGACACCACCATACTGTGGCACAATAAAGATGATACTGTCCTTCAGCAAACGGTGTCGGCCGATATAAATAAGGTCAAAGAGTGGTGTGACTCCAATTTGCTTTCATTCAACATTAACAAAACAAACATAACTAGATTTCACTGCAATTTAACTGACATCTCCTTAGGTAACCATTTTCTTGAAAATAAACCCTGCTCAAAATTTCTTGGACTAAATATTGACTGCAAGTTAAAATTCAACGAACACATTAAAATACTTAGTAACAAACTAGCATCCGGATCCTACGCTATCAGAGTGATCACAAATGAACTGGGTTATGCAGCTGCTAAGACTGCTTATTTTTCACTAATCGAATCACACTTAAGGTACGGCATTACCTTCTGGGGCGCATGTAGTAAATATCTTTTACAAACAATATTGGTACTTCAAAAACGTGCTATTCGCTACCTGCACAAAGCTAGAATTCGTGAATCATGTAAGCCACTGTTCTTGACATATGGATTTCTCACTGTGATATCAATTTACATTCTAGAAACAGTTTGTTTAGTTCATAAGCATAAAAGTAATATTATAAATAATTCATCCATACAATATGTAACTCGGCAAGTCAATAACGTTACTCTGCCAATTCCCAGATCCACTCTAGTCAAAGACTCAATTATTTACAATGGCTATAAGATGTTCAATCACTTAC
Organism: Stenurella melanura; assembly: GCA_963583905.1. Lineage (NCBI taxonomy): Eukaryota > Metazoa > Arthropoda > Insecta > Coleoptera > Cerambycidae > Stenurella > Stenurella melanura. The sequence goes on along the minus strand of OY757313.1, from coordinate 42,477,018 downwards.
CAAATAATATTAAAGAAATGAGCTCAAATATAAATTTCAGAAAGGCGGTTAAAAGCCTTTCAATTGTTAAACCCTATTATAATTTAGACGAGTACTATAATGACACATTCTAATTAGGCATTTACTACCTTATCTTATCGTATTTTCTGACTTTTTACATTAACTATTATAATTATTGTATTAAAATTTATATGTAATCTATGTTTTGTATTTATATAATGTAGGTGCACTGTGTAAACTATATATGCTATGGACCTACGCTTATTTACTTTGTTAATGAGAAACTCTTTCTTCTGAACAATAAAGTATATTTTGATTTGATTTGATTTGATTGCTCTACTGAATGCACCATCAAAGAAATATCGTTGATTTAAAGATATGTGCTATTTGGGCGAACAATAAAAACTGCGAAAAAAAATTGCCATAATTAGAATTGCATGTACAAGATTAATAAATAAGATAAAAATAACTGTAATTCATATATCGCCTTAAGCATTCAAAAAATGGGTTTTCGCACATGATATGCAATAAATAATTTCAAATAATTATTAGCTCCCACCCAGTTTGAAAACCGGATCCCAGTTCATATAATAATATATCCCGAACTAGATCCTGTTAAAGTATTTAATATTGATGAAGTTTTAAGGCACGTCTCCATTATCGTCGGCTTTGCCGATCGGCATGGCCACCTGGCATTTGTTGGCAAGTGGGTACGTACAATTCGGCTTATGCCGGTCGGAAATTTCAAGAGAATCCAAACCGAATGTACTAGCAGGGTAATTCCGATCGGCATTGCCGCTTGGCTTTGTTGCTCGACTTTGCCAAATTCAGCAACACGTTCACATATAAATCGAAGCCATAGGCATCATCTATTGATATAGTTCAGTTAGTCGCCAGCAAAACCGGCCGGCTTACGTCCCCACTAGTACATTCGGCTTGGATTCTTTTGAACAGGCGGTAAATGTTTCGGCATGTTGATCGGATTTTCATGCCGACCGGCATAAGCCGAACTGTACGTACCCACTTGCCAACAAATGCGGGGCGGCCATGCCGATCGGTAAAGCCGACGATAATAGAGACGCGACTTAATGCTTTGGTATAAAACATTTTGGACTACAAAAGAGTTTTGCAAGGAATGTGCAGGAATTAATTGCAAAAATGCAAATGTTGCAGAAATATGACAAGAAGATTTCGATAAACAAATCGATAACGAAGTTGATATTGCCACCGAAAGTATTAATATTGAAGAATCGACTTCTTAAAAAAACAATGTACAAAATGTTTTACCTTCACGAATAAAAATTTTATTTCTTAAAATGCTTTTATTGTTCATAATGTTTTCCTATAATATTCATTTATTTAAAAATGAGTTTATTTTAAATAATGAATAAAATTTAATTTTAATATTATGAAGCTGTGTCGAGTTCGGTGAAAGACGCATGTTTCTTGGCCTCCTACGGGATATCGAGATAAATCCGGATAAAGCGGCAACAGAACGCCGAAATTGTACTGAATTGAAGCGCGAACAATTCTGCATTGATTGACATAAATTAGCGCGAGTATGGCTATTTCATATAGTTGATATTTAATTAAATTATGTTGATTGAATAAAGCAACACAAAATTGTGTATATAAACAACGCGAGAAAAGTGTACTGCTTGAGTGTTTGTCTGTAAAATATATACCTGGATTCGTCCCTTCTTGAAGTGGGTGATATAAAATAAGCAACAGCCAACCAGATGTGTGAATGAAACAGAGAAGTTATTGTTTATGTAGCATTAGCATTGGTAAGTCTTTATTAAATTTTAAACGAGAATTGCAGATCAAAATTGAGAAAATATTAAATATAATATATAGGTGATGAAATGGAAAAACTGCCAAAATTGATACTGATTGTTTCAAGGAAACGACATACGGGGTGAGCAAACTATCCCTTCGGAACTCTTTTCTCATAACACGCAAAAAAAATTGTTACCGCGAGATAGGGCCGTTCCCAGTAACTCCACCGTAGATAGACATTTACATGTGGAGCGGTTAATAAATATAAAAAGTAAGGGAAAAAAAGGGAAAAAATACAAAAATAAAATAAATAATAAAAGCTGCCAGATTCAGAGACACAAGAAGCAGAAAACTTAGAAGAAGAAAAATAAGGAGATAACGATAGATGGAAACTTAAAAGAAACATGGAAACTTAAAAGAAGCATCTCGCAAACAACTGCATCACACCCCAGCCGATGATGACAAATGGAAACTTAATAGAAGTATGGACGCTTAAAAGAGGCATCTCTCAAACACCTACACTTCCCATCCTATATTCCCACCCCATGCGTCGTGCGGCTCTCGCCGCTGACAACAAGCATGTCCAATGTCCAACTCGACGTATGCAGCCGGTCCGGATGTATATCAAATATCCGAGATTTGGTTCCGGCACGCGGATTGGCCGTCCGTTGGGCGTGTTCGACGGACGACCAAGCTGCGTGTTGGAACGAACCTCCATGGATGAGCGGAATTGGCAGCAATTTCCACCTTATGCTAGCAAATCAATCAATCAATCAATCAATCAATAAAGCTCAACCACAAATATTGTTTGTAATATTACTTTTTCGTAAAAACGTAATATTCATTTTAGAACGTTAAAGAAACATTTGTATTATTATCAAATTATCTTAAAATTGTCTTTTATTGCACAGAAATAAATTGATCTACTGAAAATTAAAAGAAAAAATGTATGAGAGTAAATGCGGTAAAATATGGCACAAAATGGTCAACTTTGAACGGCGACATATCGATCACCGTTGGTCGTACAGAGCAGAAACAAAACAATTTATTTGATTTTTCCTCTGAATATTTATATATACCTAGAATGCCGTAAAAAAAGTTATGGACGAATTAGTGGAAAAAAGTGAATTTTCGTAAACTTTTAACTTGGTTCTTCAATTATTTTTAATACTAAAAATAGGATGGGAAATGTAATTTTCTATAAGAAAGTATTCTTGTTAAAATCTCCAAAGCATTGTTTTTGAGTTATTTTGAAAAAACTAAAAAATGGGCTTTTTCGCTTGGCTCTGACAAATGCACCCTGGAATTTAGTAGTACTTGTGATTTGTGATTTTATCATTTTTAGGTGTCAAACTAAAAGGACTTCATGTTGGACTAGCCTCGTGTATAGACGTGCTGTAAGGCGCCATAACGCCATAATCGAAAAACAAAGTTCATATGGAATTAATAACTACGCGTACAGTTTTTTAAATAGTATAAAATAAAGCAAGTGTAAGTGCCTCTACCAATGCTAAGACCGACCCCTTCTTAAGTGCTTAGTGCGATAAAGTAAACATCTGGCAACATAATACGCCATCGGCGAAAGGCAACGGACTGGTTTTTAATGAGTGGAAGTAGTAACATAAGAAAAGGATGAGGAGATAAGTTTTATTTTTATTTATTTTTAAGTTCTATTTATTGATTCATTAATCTTTGCCACATGACAGTTTATTACATAACAGAGACAAATTTAAAAGTAAAAATGAAAAGGTATTAAATGTAGGTAATGAAATAGAAAATACCCGAAATTAGAAAGCGGGAGTTGAAAGTAATTACTGTAGAAACATACTAATATACAGGGTGTGCAAAATATTCTCTCGGGCCTCTTTCTCATAACCAACCCGCCATAAAAAGCTTCTTTATCGCGAGATAGGGCACATCCACCGTAAATGGTTATTTACCGGTGGAACGGTTAAAGAAGAAAACTCCTTGCGGCGAGGGAATCTGTGCATGTCTTGGCAGACAAACGAAGTGAACGCAAGCAGGCAGAAAGAGGTGCACACTGCTATATTCAGAAACAGAAGACTTGGAAGGAAGAATAAATAAGGCGATGATGATAGATGGAAACTTAAAAGAAGCATGGAAATTAAAAAGAAACATCTTACGAACGCCTACACTTCCCATCCGATGATGACAGATGGAAACTAAAAAAAGAAGCATGGAAACTTAAAAGAAGCATCTTACAAACACCTGCACTTCCAATCCTATATAACTACCCCATGCGTCATGTGGCTCTCGCTGCTGACAACAAGCATGTCCAATGTTCAACCCAGCGTATGCAGCCGGTCCGGCGGTATATAAAACATCCGAGATTTGGTTCCGGCACGCGGTTTGGCCGTCCCTTGGACGTGTGTGGCGGACGACCAGGCTACGTGTTGGAACGAACCTCCAGACTAGATGCCCGGAGTCGGCAGCAATGCTCACCTTACGCCGGCAAATCAATCAATCAATCAATCAATCAATCAATCAATCAATCAAATTAGGTGTCAAACTAACATATTAAACAATAAAAATCCTTTTACGCAATTGTTTCCTTCTACCCTTTAATTTTGGACATATTCAATAGCCTATACATATTTTCCAGTTAAAGTCTACCTATTTCTTCGATGACAGTAGCGTCAACTATCTACCAAAGTTGACTTTCTCCGTAAAATACTTTTTTATATATATGGCTCCAACAAACAGACAGCAGACTGATAGACAGACAAACAGACATAATTGAAGGAACTTCATTGTCGTAATATTCATGGTCTGAAACGTAAAAATCCGAAGAGATCTCGTAGGGTGATTTATTCACGAATATTCCCTCCTTCCCTCTGGGAAGCGAGTGATATAAAAGACGGTCATCAAAAGTATGAAACAAAATTTCATCATCTTACTGTTAATTGCATCTTATTACTTAAAACTGGTAATGACGTCGTTTAAGAATATGTCCGATTTTATTATTATTTGTTCATTTCTACATACATACCAATATAGAAATTAGGCAATAAGTTTCAATTTATCGAAAGGAGGTGAAATTTTATTTTATAATTTTTAGTAGACATTATCTTAAAGGAGTTTTAATGTGTTTCATTTTTTACCACCCTCTTTGGTAGCCACCTATATAGTTTCTTCAAAGTGAAAGAAATATCTCCATCTACCAATTTCACATAAATTTGCAGTCATGCAATTATGGCACCATACTGGATACGCCATTTTGAGTTCCTAACTTTTGGCATTATAGGTACTAGAAACTAGAAGCAGCCAAAAAGGACTACTACTATAATTATCAAATGTGAAATGTGTTGATATAAATGGAGCGCAAAATATTTACTAGATGACTATACCTCATATTATAAGTTGTATTGTTACTGAATCTTAATTTGTAAATTGTGAAATGCTAGTGATAAATTAGAGAATTAGTCAAAATGTAACAATTTTTGGAGCAAATAGGTAGTGCTGTAAATTATGTATTCCTTTAACTAATTTCTTGTATTTATAATATTTATGTACAACACTGCATGGGTTAATTAATTTTAAAGTTATAATTGCACTAACAAGGTCGTAGGGCAAATTTGCGGTCACTTAATCTAATCTAGGTTCTCCAAACACTGTCCACTTTAAAGCTAATTATAATAAATATTTTCGTTTACTTGTAAACATAATGTTGCTAAGCTGACAATAACTTTTCCATGACGTAATTATCTTACTCTTTTCTCTTTGTTTTTATTTTACAAATAGGTGTAATTTCCAGGACAGAAGCACATATTTCAAGCACAGTAGCATTGCCATTTTTGAAACTATAATAATAGCCACCGTCAACCATCGAAACTCAGAAAGTGGCAGATCATTTTAAAGAAAAGTAACAAAGGACTTTGTTCATCATATATACTAACGATTTAAAAGACAATGTCAATAAAGATGGTTCATATCAATATGCTAATGATAATTCCTGTGTGGCAACTGAAGGATCTATGGTAGCTTGTGCAAGCAAACTTTCCATAATATCATCAAATATGGTTAAATATTGTGGCTCGAATGGATTGAACTTAAATGGAGGTAAAACTACTCTTGTTATGTTTTCTCCAACAACTGAACCAGATTATTCATTGTTCGTCAAATTAAATGGTTCCTCAATTACACAAGTAAAAAATGTAAAATGTCTTGGCATAACCCTAGATAGTAGGTTAAACAACTGGGAATCGTACATTAATACCTTCATATCGAGATTGAATTCGTCTGTTCTAGAATATGCGATAATATTCTGGGGCTCTTCCGTACACTGGCAGAATATTTACCAATCAGGAGCGCATAATTAGATGTATAATGAATGTCTCTTGTAGAGATTCATTTAAACCTTTATTTAAAAAATTGGAAATTCTTACCATCCCATCCCGTCTTTGAATATATATACAAATTAGTGTTATTCATTAAACAATATAGTACTGAATTTATAAGTATAAAATCTATAAATAATATCTATCTATATATCTCTTTTAAAAAACAACAAAATTCTACTTACTAGAAAATAAATTTTATTCATTCATTGGTTTCTTAAATGCGTAAGAACAAATAATTTTATTAATCAATTGTATTTGTTAGATAATAATATATTGTATCATTTTGCCTTTAGTTTTAATCTTATTTTAAGTGTATGTTTCTTAAATTGTTGATGTTGTTCTTCTTTCATATATTTTACAAATTTTAATGTGTTTGTCTTATTTTATTTTAATGTACCTAAAAATATCATAATCACTTCTTGACAATGCTGTCTTTTTTCTTTGTAAGATCTATAGTAATAAAGTTTATTATTATTAAGATTTATCGAGTTTGTTTCAATAAGCCTACATATCTGTTTTAAAAAATACGCCAATTGACATTGGATAAGTCAATGGAGGTATTCGTCCTCACTCAAAAAATTGCAAAATGTGATCTTTATTACAAATTAGTCCACTTTAATACAAAGTATTTTGGTGGTTATTCAACTGCGTCGATTACATGCATATTTTTGAGCCATATTGCTCCAGTAGGAGGAGCATTATGGAACAACAAAGCAGTTAGAAGATCCAGCGGTTTTTGAGGGGGCCCGGTGGGCCAGGGTTTCACCCGAAGTTGAAGATTAGCATTTGCAATGGGTAAAATGAGAGAGGTATACTTTTAAATGATTAATAAGTATAACGAGTTATGTATTGTATATTCTTATGGAATATCACCCCTTCAAAATTTTAATCGACCGATTGAGATAGATATTTAATTTTGAGGAGTATCACTCCCCCCCTCCCCATCGCTTTTAAAATATTGATTGATATAAATATTTAATTTTAAGGAATGTCACGCCCCACTCCTTAAAATTTCGCTTAGAAAAGTAGGGAATAATACCCCCCCGCTCTTCGAAAGTATATTATTGTGAGTGCCACTCCCTGTTTTTTTGAAATTTATATTGAAGACTGGTGAGTCGTATATTATTACCCTTCCTGGCCCCGATTTTCTCTCGACGGCCCTGCACGGGGAACAAAATATGACAAAATTTCATATCAGTACCTCAGTACGAGAACGAAAAGTATATTACATTTGATCGGCACATTTCTGAAACAAAATTTCATTTCGTTGTGTTAGTGATCGAATTATGAACAATTTTAAAAATGTTCATCCATCTGTGTGTCTATCCGTTCATCATGTCTCTTGTATACACGGTAACTTCAAAAAGAAAACTTCGGTCGTATTGAAATATGGACAGTACACATTAGTGTTGTCTACAGGAAGAATTCTATCGATCTTGAACGAAATCGAAGAGTAAATAAAAAAATGATTAACTATTTAAACCTTAAAAAATGTCATAATTTTTAAGTTTTCTAATTGAATAAAAATCTTCTGATATGTTATGGTGTATTATTATATATTGATATATTTTACTACTATAATACACTTCATGATATAATTAATGTAAATATGATTTTTATCGCAACGCTATATTATGCAGACTCAAATGAATTCTTTTTAGTCGGCTGTCAAATGTACAAAAACAGGCTCCCGTGGGCTCCTTGATGATGCAAGTTTGGGAGTGGTCTCAATCTCTTCGTTACACCCTGGCGAAACAGAATTTCGATGGTGGCACTCTCGAAAATGGTGCGTTCGGGTGCTGCACGCGATAAACAAAATGGCCGTCATCGTAAATACTTTTCATATTTATCTAAGTAGAAACTGATAGAATGATGGGCTTTCCGAATACAGAACAAAATAAACATCACGAACTGTCCGACAACAATGTTTTGAAACTAAAAGAAGCAATTCAAAACTCAAAAAATCCCTTTCACTGCAAAAATCCTGAGCTCATTCATATTCTAACTCAGCGTGTTTTTCCACAGGAAGTACAAGTGTCTATAGACAGCGTGGTAGAAGTTGGACAAGATCTCCAAAGTACCTTCTTGCAACAGCGAGTTCAGAGTAACAGCATACAGTTTTGGGCTCCTATGAAGAAAAACGTAATTAAAACGTGTAAAGCAGCAGCGAAGAAAATTAAAATTACCCTCAAAGACAAAACTGTAGCCATGAAGACGGATCTGTCTCTTATTTAGAGGTTGTTGATAGCATCCAGAAGCAGGCCTGACATAGATTTAAAGTCCAATTTGAGTAACTACGAGTTTTCAGCACTGCCGAGGTCGTTGTTTGCTGCTGATGGAAGAATGCATCATTGCCTAGCTAAATACAAACTTATGGATGCTCTAGAATCATTACAAACAAACCCTGTTCAAGAAAATGATGATCATAATGGCACAGGCGCTGCAAATTTAGAAGAGCATGAAGAACTACAGGAGAAAGCTGCCATAGTAGATGGCATGGCACTTCTTCATACCTACCACAAACCTAACTCAGTGAAAACATTTCGTGACCTCGGTGTAAGCTTCAGTAAATGGATTGGTCAGAAATTCAGCAATTATAGTGAGATTCATGTGGTTTTCGACTCTTACAAAGAGAACTCATTGAAAACAGAGATGAGAGTAATTCGGCAAAAAGGCTCAGATCCAATCCAGTATAAAATCGGACCGGAAACAATAATTGGAAGTACACAAATGAATAAACTACTGGCTCATGATAAGACAAAGGATGAACTGACAGAGTTCCTTTCCGACCAGATTCTTCAATTCGGTGTGACCTATGGGAAGAAGTTCGTGGTCAGTTGGAAGGACAAAGCAGGTTCATCACATGGTGCTGATGCATCGAGTCTTTCAAGTACCCAGGAGTAGGCGGACACGAAGATCATACTACACGCTGCGTACTTAGCACAGAGAGGAATCAAAAACACCCATGTGTTTTCACCTGATACTGATGTTGTGGTTTTACTACCAAGGCGACATCCCCAACTTACACCAAAGTTTGGAGTTTTCCTTGGTCATGGTATGAAAAGGTTTATTCAGCTAGCTTCAGTTTACAAAGCACTGGGGCCACTAAAGGCCTCTGCACTTCCTGGATTACACGCACTTTCAGGAGCAGATGTAACAGGATCATTTGCCAACAAAGGGAAGGTAAAGTGGTGGAAGACATCGAATTCCATAAGTGATGAGCTAATAAAAGCGTTGGCCAAATTGGGGACTACTCTTTATATCACTGAAGATGTCAGAGCTAGCTTGGAAGCATTTGTTTGTCAGCTATATATCCCCAAAACAACACTGACTGATATAGGAGCTGTAAAATGGTTGTTGTTTACACAAAAACAGTGTCAAGATGAGAACCTCCCTCCTAATAAAAAGTATTTTGGTGGTTATTTTACTGCGTCGATTACATGCATATTTTTGAGCCATATTGCTCCAGTAGGAGGAGCATTATGGAACAACAAAGCAGTTAGAAGATCCAGCGGTTTTTGAGGGGGCCCGGTGGGCCAGGGTTTCACCCGAAGTTGAAGATTAGCATTTGCAATGGGTAAAATGAGAGAGGTATACTTTTAAATGATTAATAAGTATAACGAGTTATGTATTGTATATTCTTATGGAATATCACCCCTTCAAAATTTTAATCGACCGATTGAGATAGATATTTAATTTTGAGGAGTATCACTCCCCCCCTCCCCATCGCTTTTAAAATATTGATTGATATAAATATTTAATTTTAAGGAATGTCACGCCCCACTCCTTAAAATTTCGCTTAGAAAAGTAGGGAATAATACCCCCCCGCTCTTCGAAAGTATATTATTGTGAGTGCCACTCCCTGTTTTTTTGAAATTTATATTGAAGACTGGTGAGTCGTATATTATTACCCTTCCTGGCCCCGATTTTCTCTCGACGGCCCTGCACGGGGAACAAAATATGACAAAATTTCATATCAGTACCTCAGTACGAGAACGAAAAGTATATTACATTTGATCGGCACATTTCTGAAACAAAATTTCATTTCGTTGTGTTAGTGATCGAATTATGAACAATTTTAAAAATGTTCATCCATCTGTGTGTCTATCCGTTCATCATGTCTCTTGTATACACGGTAACTTCAAAAAGAAAACTTCGGTCGTATTGAAATATGGACAGTACACATTAGTGTTGTCTACAGGAAGAATTCTATCGATCTTGAACGAAATCGAAGAGTAAATAAAAAAATGATTAACTATTTAAACCTTAAAAAATGTCATAATTTTTAAGTTTTCTAATTGAATAAAAATCTTCTGATATGTTATGGTGTATTATTATATATTGATATATTTTACTACTATAATACACTTCATGATATAATTAATGTAAATATGATTTTTATCGCAACGCTATATTATGCAGACTCAAATGAATTCTTTTTAGTCGGCTGTCAAATGTATAAAAACAGGCTCCCGTGGGCTCCTTGATGATGCAAGTTTGGGAGTGGTCTCAATCTCTTCGTTTCACCCTGGCGAAACAGAATTTCGATGGTGGCACTCTCGAAAATGGTGCGTTCGGGTGCTGCACGCGATAAACAAAATGGCCGTCATCGTAAATACTTTTCATATTTATCTAAGTAGAAACTGATAGAATGATGGGCTTTCCGAATACAGAACAAAATAAACATCACGAACTGTCCGACAACAATGTTTTGAAACTAAAAGAAGCAATTCAAAACTCAAAAAATCCCTTTCACTGCAAAAATCCTGAGCTCATTCATATTCTAACTCAGCGTGTTTTTCCACAGGAAGTACAAGTGTCTATAGACAGCGTGGTAGAAGTTGGACAAGATCTCCAAAGTACCTTCTTGCAACAGCGAGTTCAGAGTAACAGCATACAGTTTTGGGCTCCTATGAAGAAAAACGTAATTAAAACGTGTAAAGCAGCAGCGAAGAAAATTAAAATTACCCTCAAAGACAAAACTGTAGCCATGAAGACGGATCTGTCTCTTATTTAGAGGTTGTTGATAGCATCCAGAAGCAGGCCTGACATAGATTTAAAGTCCAATTTGAGTAACTACGAGTTTTCAGCACTGCCGAGGTCGTTGTTTGCTGCTGATGGAAGAATGCATCATTGCCTAGCTAAATACAAACTTATGGATGCTCTAGAATCATTACAAACAAACCCTGTTCAAGAAAATGATGATCATAATGGCACAGGCGCTGCAAATTTAGAAGAGCATGAAGAACTACAGGAGAAAGCTGCCATAGTAGATGGCATGGCACTTCTTCATACCTACCACAAACCTAACTCAGTGAAAACATTTCGTGACCTCGGTGTAAGCTTCAGTAAATGGATTGGTCAGAAATTCAGCAATTATAGTGAGATTCATGTGGTTTTCGACTCTTACAAAGAGAACTCATTGAAAACAGAGATGAGAGTAATTCGGCAAAAAGGCTCAGATCCAATCCAGTATAAAATCGGACCGGAAACAATAATTGGAAGTACACAAATGAATAAACTACTGGCTCATGATAAGACAAAGGATGAACTGACAGAGTTCCTTTCCGACCAGATTCTTCAATTCGGTGTGACCTATGGGAAGAAGTTCGTGGTCAGTTGGAAGGACAAAGCAGGTTCATCACATGGTGCTGATGCATCGAGTCTTTCAAGTACCCAGGAGTAGGCGGACACGAAGATCATACTACACGCTGCGTACTTAGCACAGAGAGGAATCAAAAACACCCATGTGTTTTCACCTGATACTGATGTTGTGGTTTTACTACCAAGGCGACATCCCCAACTTACACCAAAGTTTGGAGTTTTCCTTGGTCATGGTATGAAAAGGTTTATTCAGCTAGCTTCAGTTTACAAAGCACTGGGGCCACTAAAGGCCTCTGCACTTCCTGGATTACACGCACTTTCAGGAGCAGATGTAACAGGATCATTTGCCAACAAAGGGAAAGTAAAGTGGTGGAAGACATCGAATTCCATAAGTGATGAGCTAATAAAAGCGTTGGCCAAATTGGGGACTACTCTTTATATCACTGAAGATGTCAGAGCTAGCTTGGAAGCATTTGTTTGTCAGCTATATATCCCCAAAACAACACTGACTGATATAGGAGCTGTAAAATGGTTGTTGTTTACACAAAAACAGTGTCAAGATGAGAACCTCCCTCCAACAAAATCTGCTTTGAACCCAGCTTTGTTAAGGGCTCATCTTCAGGCTTTTGAGTGGAATCAGGACCTTATTCAGCATCCCAATAACCCATCACCTACAGACTTCGGGTGGAAGAAAGTACGGAGTACATACGAGCCAGTTGCATGTACTATGCCCTGTGCTCCAGAGCTTTTACTGGAACTTTGCCGTTGCTCTTCTCCATGTACATGTCAGTCGAATGGATTAAGGTGTACTGAGATGTGTAGATGTGAGGGTGATCCTGACCGATGTGATAATATGGGAGAGTTCGACGGTGATGAAGAAGACTTGGGATTAAGTGATATTTGTACTGACAGCGATGATGACTAATTAAAAAATACGTTTATTTTTGTTTAATTCGATTCAATTATTATTATTTAGTTTCCTCTGTCTGTACTGTAGACATTTTTTTTATTGTTTTCACTCTTAATAGATGACTTGAGTGAGATTACTGTTCACAGAACAACTTTTAATTTTTGAACCCCTATGTCATTTGAAAACCCTAAAAGTAAACTTTCTGAGAAAATGGTACGTCCTACATAAAAATCTGTAATAACCTTTTTTGTGTATAATTAAAGAATAAACATTTTTTGCATACCACATTTTTTGATACAACGGACGGTTACTTAGATAAAAGGGAAAAGTATTTGCGATGACGGCCATCTTGTTTATCGTGTGCAGCACCCGAACCCACCATTTTCGAGAGTGCCACCATCGAAATTGTGTTTCGCCAAGGTCAAACGAAGAGATTGAGACCACTCCCACACTTGCATCATCAAGGAGCCCACGGATGTACATTTGACAGCAGACTATTTATTTTTAACCTCCCCACAAAATTTTGGGAGGTTACTAAATTGGTACAAAATCGAAAATTGAGATAACATCAAATCTTTATACGTTTTGAGGTCCCATGAACCTATAAAAGTGATTTTTGAAAAATGTCTGCCGTGAAACTCCTTGCCCTTTTCGGATACCGCCCAACCTACTGGACTCTAGTTTCAACAACTGTACAGCTTTACTGTCGCATTTAATGTCAAATGGGGAGGTTTCAGTCGCTTCCAGTAGCTGTCGATTTTTACTTCATTTTGTATTAAAGCGTGCTCATCAATTGAGTTGCAATTATATAATTATAATTTTCTAAAAGATCATTGTTTACAAAAAACTCTAAAGAGTGTACTGTAGATTGTGAAAAAAAAAATAAATAAAAAGTGCAGTAAATCGGTGAAGAATATAATGCTTACTCTAGTTATCTATATATTATGTCCATTGAGTAATTAGTTTCCGATGAACTCATGTGCATGGATTACAAATTCCTGGGCTCTAGTCCTGGTGCTAAGGAATTTGTAACCGGCTTTTAAAATTTTCAGAAATGTGGAACCTAGTTGAGAATTACTGATCCATGAAATAGTAAAAAGGCTAATGCATGATGCACTATAAATGCGAAGTGTTTACGACAACGCACTTAAAAAGTAAGTTCTTGACCCATTATTTTATATTTGCTCGTCTGCTATTGTGTTTTGATAATGTAATGTACTATATACCATGTACTTACATTTATAAGCATTTGATAAAGAGTAAAGTAAATACAAATAGACAATATTTAAAAGCTTAGGCTAAGCTTTTTAATAGTAGATATAGTTTCGAAATATTTACGATATAAATACCTTTACATGACCTCATTTTAAAAATATTACTTTAATTCTTGCAATAAAGTATTTTATTTACTCCTTTTAGATCATGTATTAATTAATCAACTGGTTTTGAACGTGTAATAGTATCCATAAACAAATACAGTAATTTATTATAACTCAATAGTGATTCACTCTTACACCAATCACCTTTAACTGCATGCCTAGCCTATCCAATTAGGTGTTTTCACTATATGCAAATTAGCTTTTTCGATATTATTAAAACGAAGTACTTAGCGTATTAAAGCATTTCCCTGTACTTAAAAAGCAATCCGTCGTCTATTAAATTAATATTTCAACAAATAAATAACATAGAATTTGAATATTTGAACAGCTACGCGAAACACGCCATTATTGTTGGTGACACTGGTGAGGTCATCGATTACATCAAACAGTAATATTGCATGTACGTAGTATATAAACAGCATTTTAAAGACTTTTGTACGTTTTTACCTGTGATTTAATTCGTAATGGCTAATATAGGATTCGTAAGAGCTACTTAAGAAAATTTACCGGCAGTGGATGTGGTCATGATCGCGGAATTTATGAAGAAAGATGAACGTTTCAACATAGCAAAAGTGAGGGATCTAAAGCTGCAACATAAGTAGTAAACTTTTATATTCTCTTTGTATTTATCTATTATTACTTTAACGTATACTATTGATTCCTATATTATGATTATTGTATATAGTTGCTCAATATAACATACATACAAGGTTGATATTGCATAAACATAACCTATAAATGTTGTTCATAAACTTGTAATGTAAACAGGGTTAGGTAGCTACTTCTTCATTATTTTAAACTAATACTTACTCATGCATGATACTGAAGTTTTAAACTTACTTTACTTACTCAACTTACTTTGAAATTATCCTCAGCAGAATAATACTGATGCTATTGTAGGGGGATCACGTCTAGCGGCTTTAAGTCACTTTATTTTGCGTTATTTCTGTTTTGGTAATGCCATGAAAACCTTTTCAGGTGCGTTCTTGGATGTATTTTTGCATCATGGCACAAAACACCACTTACTTTGCATTATAAAACATTAAGGTTTTAATAACGTGTATTTATAATACACAACCCATGTTCATTTACCAACAATGTAACCTCTGACGTCATCAGTGCGGGACACGGTGACGTACGGGTTTTCATGGTAAAATTTAAATTCGAATTTAAAAGGGCTTAGTCGTGGCGACGGGAAGCAACACAATCGTTTACCGGTGTTATTAAACGGTGATTGATTTTTGTTTCCATTTTAAATATCATACACTTCAAATTGACGGCTATGCTTGTATTTATGGCTGAATGAACTATGAAATCAAGCGGCCGAGTGCTGGGATCTCCGTCGTCGCTTGTATATTGTAGGGTGTGATGTCACGACCTGTTTGAAACGGTTCGTTCGCGCGCAAAACTTTAATAATCTATAACAAATTTATTATTGGGAATTAAGGCGTCATATTTTGCATATCTTATTTTTTAGTATAGTAGAACATTTTGATGCAGTAAAAAAAAGTGAAAGTTTCCTATTAATTGAAGGTTGCTTATCTAGCTGCCGTTTTTTCTAACTTATTCAATGACAGGAGCAAGATACAAGACTAGAAATAACTCCAGGAAGAAACTCTTTTAAGTACACGTTCTGAAAGTCATTATAAATATTGATTAATATTTCACCTTTATGTGTTACCGTACCGAGTTTCTAGTTAATAGTTTTGTGACAAATAATTTGGTGTTCTCTCTTATCATGCTTTTTAAGGCTCATATTAATTCCTCGAATGTTAATGCATGAAAATTTATTTTGCATATCAAGGAGACAATTTGACCCAATTAGAATTTAATCGGAATAGCCTTAACACAGATTATTGAAATTAATGTAGACATCAGTCATAATCTGTAACTGAAGATTTTGAAGTGACAGCAAAATTTACTTATGCACTGCTAATAAAACCTACGTCAAAGAGCAATAAGGAATTTTATGTACGGGGCGAAGTAAGGCAATTTTAAATAAATTAAATTTATTATATTAACAATCATCACCAAAAAACTTTTTGTTGGGGCCACACTGAACGTACATTTAGAGAATCTAACAACAATTTGTTGCCCTGAACAAGAGCGTCGCTTGCAAAAATTAAATTAAAAAAATATGAACCTGGGGAGTTTTAAATGGTGGAAATTTTACACGTGGGAGTTGAATACAAATATTTGAGGCAGCATATTTCCATGCTTTGATTAGAAGCTTATTGATAATATTTGTAGCTAACATTTTTTATCCTCTTTCCATTACCTAATCATACTAGTGTAATCGAGCAACAGTCTTGCATTATCAGACCTTTAAAGATAGTTTTAGTAAAAAATTGTAGGTTGTTGTGGTTTGTACATTCTAATCGTTGCGGTTTTGTTGATAAATTATACGTGATATCAAAAATGGATAAAACAATGACTCTAGCGGTGATACTTTTGCTTTACCCAATACGACAATAATAGCCATGAGAACATACAAAGGCTTTTAATAAAATTTAACGATTAATTTACCAAACGGCCTACCTCATATTTTTGTAAAAGGCGTTAAAAATCGATTTTCAAGTTTTTGAGGTAAATTTTTTCTTCATATGTATGAAAAAAATATCTCATACGATTCTTTTGCATGTTCGCGTTAGGGACATGCCCCTCAATAAGGATCAAGATTTTGCCAATTTGTTTAAACTAATTTTTTTACACAAATTACAAAAACCGCTTTTTCAAGATTTTTTTACCATTCTGAACAAAGAAGGACTCTTGTCATTTTTCCGTAAAGTTGACTGTTTTCGACTTATAAACAATTTAGTGTTTGAAAAAATATAAAAACGGTCATTTTCAAAGTTGAAATAAATGATTTTCTTGACTTTGCCAAAATTTTCGTACGATCTTTGAACAACCATTAACAAAATCCTGAAGAGTAAGTGCAGACTTTTTTCATTTTAAAGCTTTAATTTTTAATTGTTAAATAGACATTTTCAGCCGGGCGCGCGCTCTTTCAATTGTTTTTAAGTCGGAAACGGTCAACTTTACGAAAAAACAACAGGAAAGGTTTTTGTTTAAAATGACCAAGAAAACCTAACAAAATTCATTCGGGTCAAAACAAGTGATTTTCGTAATTTGTTTAAAAAAATTAGTTTAACAAATTACAAAAATCGCTTTCTCTGACCCGAATTTCAGGTTTTCTTGGTATTTTAAACAAAAAAGGTTTCCTGTCGTCTTTTCGTAAAGTAGACCGTTTCCGACTTATAAACAATTGAAGAATGTTTTAATATTTTATTTCAACCTTCAAAGTGGCTGTTTTTACGTTTTATCAAACATTAAATTGTTTATAAGTAGGAAACGACCAACTTAACGAAAAAATGACAAGAGACCTTTTTTGTTTAAAATGACCAAAAAAACTTGAATACAATTAATTCGGGTCAAAAAAAGCGATGTTGGCAATTTGTTTAAAAAAATCAGTTTAAACAAATTGGGCACAGACTTTCGACTGGAGAACTCTTGATCCTATATTCAGAGGCATGTCCCGAACGTGGAACAAGGTCTTCTACTTGTCTAGATACCGCTAGGAAATAAACAAATGAACATTAAAGAAAGAAGTTATGGACAAGAAACCAATTTTATTGAAACATTTAAAATGATCGATTTTCATATTTTCTTCATTAATTGTTAAAGGAAAGTAAATAAATGCATACTTTCGGTTTAATCGTAAATAATCTTTATTTCTACAAAAAATAAAATCATAATTTTCTACAAAATATAATAGTAATTTTTTAAACGAATGAGTAATATCTATCTAACAATTTCCGACATTAATTTCAGCATCAGTCCATATTATAGACTATCGCCAGAACGTCTACTAGAGCCGCGACACAGAATTTTTCCGCATAATTGTGCAGTGACTTTTATATGTATTGTGTTCCATACGTCGATTTATTTTTTATACTTTCTTGAATAAAAAATACATTGTTTCTCTTTGCAATTGTTATTAATCCTGAGTACATAACATTTCTTACAAAGTAAATACAATTATTATAATCATAATATTTATTTATCGTGTTGAAGCTGTTAAAGATATTATATTTATAGGATATTGTTTATTAAAACATTAACATTTTTTAATACAGTGACATGGATTTGACGAATTATCGCGGAAAAAAGAGACTAAGCTTTAAAATTTTACGACTGTTAAACTTTAGTTGGGTAGAAACTTGCATTTAGATCGTAACTAATCATTATAGTACATACCATATTTGTTAAACGCCTCATCTGACATTCTTCACGATTAGTACCATAACACAGGTCTACAAAAAGTAAAAATTGTTTGATCTGGGGAGGGATCTGACCAATGTTATCCCATGTATTTTGATGCGCTGAATCTGATAAGAACAAAAAGGAAAAAATCTGATGAGACGTTTTAGTTCTGCAGCCTCTCACTGTTCCATGTGGGGGTGGGAGGTTGGCTAGACTTCGCCTTTGGTATTATATACTGTAATACTGAATAAAGGCAATTTATTATTATTATTATTATTATTATTAAATAAATATTCGGACACAACCACTGACACCAGAGAACGTGTGTGGGGGTTTTCGAGGTCGCTGAACACGTACTCGGGATTAGAATTTACTTATAACAATATGACAGCTGTCAATCAGCTGTCAAAAATTTTGAAATTGTTGGAAATTCGATAAAGGACCAGGGTCCTTAAGTTTTTGGGTACGCTAAGCACGAATACCAGGATGACATTGAATTTTCGCGTCATATGACAGCTGCCAATCAGCTGTCAACACTCGTGACAGCCTTCGGAACTCAGGGCAAACCACGGATCCTCCAGTATTCGAGAAAGCCGAGCACAAATTCCAGGTCCAAAGTGAATTTAAGATCGCTAAACACGGACCAGGCTTTAGGATTACGTCGTGAAACGATGTCAGCTATCAAAAGCTGTGGAGGCATCGAGTCAGCAAGATACGGTCCGAACTCTTATATTTTGCCTTCGTGGAATACGATTTCATAATTGATCCCGACATTATGGTACCTGTCAACTAGAAGAGAGGAGCTCTGGACCCCTTTAGGCACTGTGGTGATGAACTTGATCTTCCCAGGCTGGTAGATGCTTTGTTCTGGTCCCGGATCTCATTCTTCAAGACTGTACTCAGAAAGGCTAAGGTAACAATCTCATGAAATTTTTTAACCGAAAACTGGTAACTACGTGCGGAATGTCATGTCGCTCGCTTCAATTCTGATAAAAGATGGAGGCATAGTATTTTTTGTCCGACACGTACCGGAGAGATCATCTAAAGTTTGCATAATTTCCAGACCGACAACATTAAAAAAAAATGAAGAACTTTTTTTTCGGTATTTTTTTAAAATTTTTAATGAGTTGATATATAGGAAAATAAAAAATATTTTCACAGGTTTTCCATAAAAAATTATTGAAGTGAAAGTAGTGGAGCAAGCGAGGTGCGAATCTATATATATTGTTATGTATTACACCCCCTTGAAACTGGAGATTGATACGCCTATGCCTAATAGTGACTGGAAACTTGTAGAGTTTTCTAGACTGTGGTAGAAGAAGATTCTTGATTGGTTCTCGATGGATCTAGAAGGCAATTTCAGAGTATATAAGGCGCGATTATCGGCGCAGAAGAAGTTTATTAAAGTGACGGTTGGTAAAAAGTGAGGTTAAATATCACGTAAACAAAGTGTAAAGGTTATTTTGAAGTATTGTATAGTCAGTAAATTATTAAATAAAGTGTTAGTGTTTATCTCTTGTTGAAATTATTTTAGAATCCACGGATTCATACAGGGTGTTTCCTAAGAGGTGGAAATATGTATTAATATTATGACAATTGCATTATTAAACAATATTTGTCGGAAGAAATACTAGAAAATAATAATTATAAATGACATTTGCTCTATAAAAAGTACTGCTATTGTGTTGTGTAAGACTACCAAAATGATGGCAGTAAAACCGGAGTCGAACGAAGCCGACGCTCCCACGCCAGTACCTGAATACAGTACTTTGTATTATATACAGGTAGACAAATGTGTCTTTCCACTATATACCATGTATACGTGATACTCTTGTCTACTTATTCTGTAAGTATCAGAATTCATGTTATATTTCGTAGCCAACTACATTCCCGAGACTGTAAATATCGGTATTTTTGCTGATTACGAGATGCACTGAAGATTTAGAAAAACATGTAGAATAACATTCTTTTTTGATTATTTGAAAAGCTGGTATCTTTTGTTTTATGTATCTAAGTAATTTTTTCCGATAACATGTATACATATTTTGATTGATTGATTGATTGATTGATTTGCAAGCGTATGGTGGGCATTGCGGCCAATTCCGGACATCCATGGAGGTTCGCTCCAACACGCAGCTTGGTCGTCCGTCGAACACGCCCAACGGACGCGACGGTCAAACCGCGTGCCGGAACCAAATCTCGGATGTTTTGTATACCGCCGGACCAGCTGCATACGCCGGGTTGGACATTGGACATGCTTGTTGTTAGCAGCGAGAGCCGCATGACGCATGGGGTGGGAATATAGGATGGGAAGTCTAGGTGTTTGAGAGATGCTTCTTTTAAGTTTCCATGCTTCTGTTAGGTTTCCAATTGTCATCATCGGCTGGGGTGTGATGCAGTTGTTTGCGAGATGCTTCTTTTCAGTTTCCATGCATCTTTTAAGTTTCCATCTATCGTCATCTCCTTATTTTTCTTCTAAGTTTCCTGCTTCTTGTGTCTTTGAATCTGGCAGCTTTTATTTTTTGTTTTATTTTTGTGTTCCCCCCTTTTTTCCCTTTATTTTTTTTTATTTATTAACCGCTCCACAAGTAAATAACCATCTACGGTGGAGTTGCTGGGAAGGGCCCTATCTCGCGGTAACAATTAATTTTTTTTGCGCGTTATGAGAAAAGAGGCCCGAAGGGATAGTTTGCTCACCTTGTACGTCGTTTCCTTGAAACAATCGGTTTCAATTTTGGACAGTTTTTTCCATTTCATCACCTATGTATTATGTTTATTACCTGTATATTATGTTTAATATCTTTTCAATTTTGATCTTCAATTCTTGTTTAAAATTTAATAAGGACATAAATAAGCCAATGCTAATGCTATATAAACAAAAACTTATCTGTTTCATTCACACATCTGGCGTTGCTTATTTTATATCACCCACTTCAAGAAGAGACGAATCCAGGTATATATTTTACAGTCAAGCACTCAAGCAGTACACTTTTCTCGCGTTGTTTATATACACTATTTTGTGTTGGTTTATTCAACCAACATAATTTAATCAAATATCAACTATATGAAATAGCCATACTCGCGGTAATTTATATCAATTAGTGCAGAATTGTTCACGCTTCAACTCAATACAATTTCGCCGTTTTGTTGCCGCTTTATCCGGATTTATCTCGATATCCCGTAGGAACCACGAAACGAGTTTTTCACCGAATTCGACACATTTTGAACCCCCGATAACATGCATACATATTTTTTCCACAAATTATGAAGTTACGAAATTATAACAATTTTAGAAGTAGTGTTTATTTAAGCTACATTAACTTAAACAAATTAAGTTAATGAGGTTCAAACTGACACATTTCTTGAAAGTTTCTCGTAGACCAAAAAAATTCTACGGGTTATCATACAATAAAAAAAAATCATTTTAGAAATACAGTATATATAAATTGATCACTGTATGCTTCTGTATATATTAGCTTTGTATTAATATAAAATTATGAGCATAAGAAAGGTGAGACTTCCAACTTTAAAACAATTCCTTAGATTTTAATTTGTGTAAATTTTGTTTGTCTAAGCAAAGGGTTTTTCGCGCGCCAAGTCCTGCAAAACGCACGTTCGGGAGCGGGCAACCATCCAATATCTCCACTTCTACAATTTTTTATGGAAAGTCCGTGACATTAGACGAAATTTTTGTAGATACATTCTTGTGTGAAAATATATGGTCTATCTAAACATAGTTTTTATTTTCTCCTACCTCGACTGATTCTCGAAGAAGTTGAAATAGTTACTAATAATATTTACTCTAGTTTCTTTTAATAATTTAATTTATTATAATTATAAATACCTCCAACAGCCTTTTTAATCCAGACCGGTTTCGATAAAATACTTTACCATTCATTCACCTACCTTACACTGCCAGTCAATTAAGATCATACCTTGGTCAGTTTTTATTATTAACATGGTAAATTTAGAGATCGGCTCGCATTTAGTAACTGCATCCTCTCATACACTGAACCGGTATTTCCTAATTATCCCACTTCCGCATTGACTAATCAGCTTACGTATTTTTGGTTAAATTACTATATGACCTCGTAGAAAAATTGAGAACAATTCTCGTAATTGTGCATATCGGTATTTAAGTATTTACCGTCTGCTGTAATAGTTCAGCCGGTTGCATCAGCCTGATACCGCTTTTTTTATTGCTTAATCGTCGATGATTACGGTTTTTTCATAAAAAGTTTTAGTTTGTTTTATTTGTTAACGTATTATTTAATATGTACTTTTCTAATAATTGGTTTAATAAGTACGTATACCTAATTAAGCAACAGTAATAAATAAGTTAATACAAACGTAGATGCAAATGACTGATACGAGTAATATATATGCGTTGCAGGTGTATAGTTCTCCGTCTATAATTCTAATTGAAAAGAAGGAAAGGGTGCTATTGTTTAGCTTAGCAGGCACGTGTGCACGTAATTGCACTAGACCCATTACCATTACCTAACACATTCACAGTATTATTAATGTTGACGTTAACAAAGCATATTTGTTTACTTTTAACATGTTCGCATATGGGTATGTTAACCTGTCTCCTGATTTACGGATTCACCCTTTACTTTGTGTTTTCCGGGATTGAAATCCTGCTTGAGATCTATCAAAATTTGTTTTCATAGAGTAAAAGCTTGTAGGATTACTTAGATACAATGTGTAATATAAATATTTATTTGAAAGCATTAGATTTATATGATTTTATTGATAACTCGTTAACCGTTGAAGATATAAAAAATTACTCAGGACAAAATAGAAAGTGTGACTAATTGCCTAAAGAAAAGTCCTCTTGTAATTTTCTTGTATATGCCATGGTTTTCGAGAAAATCGGTATTGAAAAAAATTACAAAATTTGTATTTTAAATGCGCACGAATTTTCGTTTATTTGAATTTTTTTTCGCGCGGTCTATAGAAAAAATTGAATTTCTCGAAAACCAAACATGCTAGGAAGAAAAATCAAAATGGGTTTTAGACGGGATATAAAATACTCTTTTGTGTTTCCATTTTTGATGACTATTGATATCTATTAGTCTATAAAAATAACAGTATAATAAGTTACCTCTTGATTTTTTGCACTTTTAACTATTCACAGGTCCATAAAAAATAACTGATTTTAATGTAAATTATAAATGCATTATTTTTTAGTTCAAGGTAGTACTTCAATGCAGAAGAGTTTCTTTTCTATTGTTTCTAATCATTAATATAATAGTTAAAAAAATTTTAATAAAAAATATCATAAAAAATTGAATATGCAGCCTTTTTTGGATTTTTTTTTTCTAACTTTAAGATGCTGCTAAATTTGTAAATGTGAATATTCTTATTCCTAACTTTTTCTGCATTGAAGTACTACCTTGAACTAAGAGATAATGCATTTATAACTTATATTATAGTTATTTTTTATGGGTCTATGAATAGTTAAATTTACAAAAAATTAAGAGATAACTATATTATATTGCTATTTTTATATACTAATAAATATCAATAGCCCTCAAAAATGGCAACATAAGAGAGTATCCCCCCTTTATAACCCCTTTAAAACCCATTTTGATTTTTCTTCCTATCTTGTTTGGTTTTCGAGCAATTCAATTTTTTCTATAGGCCGCGTTAATAATACAAATTTTGCAATTTCTGTCAATATCGATTTTCTCGAAAACCATGGCATATACAAGAAAATTACAAGAGGACTTTTTTTAGGCAATTAGTCAAGCTTTCATTTTAATGATGAGCATTTTTTATATCTTCAACGGTTAATGAGTTATCAGTAAAATAAGGCTTTTTTCACCGAAGGGGTGGTTTTTTTGGGGGGTTGTGCGGCGCCCCCAGAACTGATTTTTGTGGTTTTGTGATGTTTAATCCTCGCACTAACAGTTACGGAAGGAAAATCTTAGATAACATTTTTTGCTAGCTTCTGGTGTATTTTTTACTTTACCTTTACTTTTTATTAATAGTACCTATATTATAAGTGTATAAGTAAGCCTTTAAAGCAAGCACGGGTTTAGGGTCTTAAAGGAGTAAGTTCTTTAAATCCTACTTACGCTATTTTTTATTATACCTGCACTGCAAAGTAAGAATTAGAAAAATTAATTAATGTAGATTCATTTTACAAGGTAATCTCTGAATTTCATTTTTAATCGGTAACATGGAGACAGTTAGAATTTTTTAGTTCGGTTGCTATGTACATTTTTGTTATAAATTTGGTAGTAAGTAAATAAAGATTAGTTCTGATTACATGTGTATTTATTATTCTTTAAAATTGGTTGTTACCTAAGCAACTGTAAAGTATTAGTACTTTAAAGGCCCGATTTTGCACGCTTTTTAGTTTCAAAAACAGATATTATAATTCAGGTATAATAAAAAAACAATTTCTACAACTGTCAAAAAAGGCGCATTAACGTCAGTGTCTAAAATGAGACACTTTTTTACTGACATTATTTTGTTCGCGTTACCATTACACTGTGCAACCACTACAAGATCTAATATTTATTCCTGAGGAGTCTGGTGTTCGAAGGGTAGAGGTTAAATTATTATTATTCGCTTTTGAACTAGATGGTACATTTTGGTTTCCACGGTTTACACCTGAGATAGATCTGCTATGTTTAATTTGCGTTTAATATTATAACGCAAGCTATCGCTTTATGGTTTTAATTTAATCAAATTAAAGTCGTTGTAGAAAAAATATTGTTTGCATCTCGTGTGCGAAATTCTTTGGTCATCTCGAACTTTCGTTCTCGATCACCAAAGTAATTTTTCGCACTCTAGATATAAATGAGACATTCTTTCATTGACACTATTTTGTTTGAGTTACCATGACACCGTGCGCAAAATATTTTGCACATCACATACATATTATTGCCTATTCTTTATAAAATCATCTTCACTTTCGAGACTCTCCATTATTATCTTATGTATTATTTTACTTTCAAAAAACTCACAATATTCAACACTCACAATATCGAAAACGCCAGTGAAAAATGTCAAACATATTCGTTTCCATGGTTTACACCTGAGACAGATCTGCTACTATGTTTTTTAATATGATTTGCATTAAATATTATAATACAAGATATCGTTTTATGGCTTTAGTTTAATCAAATTTAAGTCGTTGTAGAAAAAATATGGTTTGCATTTCGTGTTCGAAATCCTTTGGTCATCTCGAATGATTTTTTTCGTTCTCGATCACCAAAGTAGTACTTTACACCCTAGATACAAGAATAACCATTTTGTTTGTTCTACTAACATTGATTTACAACTTTTTGAGTGCGAAAATATAATTTTCGCTCTTTATAGGAAAAGTAGAATTTTTCCAAACACTAGCAGTGTTTGGAAAAGTTCTGCTTTTCCTATCAAGAGCGAAAATTACATTTTCGCACTCAAAAAGTTGTAAACTAATCTTAGTAGGACAAAATAGCCATTTATTAGTAGGAGCTGGTACATATTATATGCACTGGACAATTGTAGAAAGTATAATACAAACGTGTACCAAATTTCAAGGCAATATCTTAAACCGTTCCAGAGAAAACGTGCGTACAAAGAAAAAGTTACAGATCGACCAATAGAGAGATCGACCAACAAATAGAAATTTTCTCCTCCTAAATTTAAAATCTCGACGTTTCACATTTTAAACCTATTTCAATAAAAAGAAATATTTGAAATTTGTTTTATTATTACTACATTTCCAGTCCACTACGTGGATGTGGAAGTAATGATATTCGTTAATAAACACCAACGAGGTAGTAACCGAAAAATGTGGGTATATAATCAGAATTTAAACTATTTTATTTATTGCATTAGGGTATGGGTAATCTATGCGTATAGCTAGGAGTTATTGCTTTAAAATGTATCTGATATTAACTCCAAATTATTAGATATGTAATAGAGGATGGCTGATGCAAATTTTAATATCTTTACAAGTGCAACAATTGAAGGTAATGTAAATAAACAATGGAAAAAATTCCTCAAGCATGCAATAATTAAATTACTTGAAATAACATTGAAAATGAAAAAAGTAAATTTTTTACCCGAACAACATATTTCACACTTTTATTATTAATGCTCGTAAAAAGTAGTACGGAAATTAGTTTTTTTAATTTGTTTTTTATACCTATTTGATTTAATTAAATAGATTTATTATAATCCGACATATATTATCAATAGTCACCGCAGAAAAATAATGTACATAAATCCGTTTCTTACCACTGTGAAATCAAAAATCTAGTAAAAATGTTTGTCTATGTGTGTTGTATGTGCGCAGACAGTTTCTTCACCACGATAATTTCTGTTAGACTTAAAATTTCCATTTCAAATTTGATACACGGAAAATGGCATGCTACTATACTCCTTATTGAAACTGGAGCAGATCCGTCATTCAGGATGATCACCGGAGATGCCGGCTCAGTGGCGCAATGGTAAGGCGTTTGGCTTGAGACCACATAGTCCCGGGTTCGAATCCTGGCCAGGGTATGGATGTTTAGTGGCGTTTTCAATATGCTACCGAGATGGTAGCAGTGAGCTAGACCGCCGCTGGGTGGCACAACATGTCTAGTCGCTGTTATCTATCTTGAGTTCGAGTCTCAGCTGCGGTAGATGGCAATATCGCAGGGAATGGTTGTTGTGTTGATGTCTATGTGTACGTGTCCTGGTTGAGTGGTGAAATAGCATTAGCTAAACTCCGTCAGGCGATTAAATTATTTAAAAAAATGTGTATACTATCATGTTTTATTTATATACACTATGTTTTATTAATGTTAGGTTTAGGTCTAAGATTTTTAATTAAGCACGTAAAATATGAAGGTGTACAAAATATTCGTATTGTAATACACATTGTATTTCTTAGATCGAAAATTATTTGAATATATCATTTTCGATTGTGTGTCTGCATTATTCTGCAACAGCCCCACATCGATGTAGAGAGCTGAAATTTGATACACTTACGGTATAGGGCACGGGGCAGAATTTAATGTAGAAATTTTACATTCTAATTTATTAAAATTAATATCACATTAATCTGATATGGAATTAAAAATTATGCACATATTAAAAACAAATGATTTACGCTTTAAATTAATTTATGCAAAAGGCAGTAAAAAGTAAAAAAAAAAATTAATTAAAAAGTTAAGTTTGTTTAATAGTACTAGACAATTAGTATTATTGGTTACTAAATTATACAGGAATGAGATAGCAAAATCATTTCTCCGATTATACAGGGAAATCATATTAGAATTATTAAGTAAAATTTTGTTATCTATGCCATTCGGTGGAGACAAGAAACTGCACTTAAAATGAAGGCATCTTATACATTCTGAATTGTGAGCGGAATTTGAATAAACTGGGAATCAAATAAGAGCTGCATATTCGAGTTTGCTTCTAATAAATGAATAAAATAAAATTTTAATAAGTATTCTTAATTCCAGAAATCCAACTCTAATTTCTAGAAAAGGAGCCAAGTAGCTTGGATGCTGATTGAATCTCACATGTTGTGAAAAATTAGTTGAAAAGTTGAAAATAACAGCTAGATCATTAAATTCCGTTTAATGAACAAATCAAACTATCGCTTGTATTATAATCAAGGCTAACGAAGTTCAGTTTACGAATAAAGTTCAAATATTTTCATTTAGATACATTTAATTCCAATTAATTATTGGTGCACCATGTAATTAGTTTATCAAGTTGGCTTTGTAGAATTAGACTTGTTATTATACTTTTCGCAAATAAGAAACGAAGAGGATATTGCGTTCGATCGGCACATTTCTTAAACCGGTAATATTGTTCGTAGAGAAAACATTTTCATATCACTGTGTTGGTGATCGAATTCTGAACAACTTTCAAAATGTCCGTCCGCCCGTCTGTCTGTCCGTCCGTCCGGCCGCCCGCCCGTCCGTCCGTCCGTCCGTCTGTCCGTCCGTTCGTTCGTCCGTCACGTTTTCTGTCAGTACGATAACTTAAGAACGAACAGTCCGATTGTATTGAAATTTGGACAGTAAAGTTAGCTTGGTGCTTATAGAAACTACGACTCCAGAAGAAGTAAGATGTAAATAATTTATTGAAAAAATGGTCATTTTATGGTTATTCTTGTTACATTTTATTTTAAATATACAGATTTCTTCATGCAAACCAAATGAAAACTAAATAATGTATTAATATTCTTTGAATATAATATAGTAGAAGTTAGATATTATAGAAGAAGGGTCAAAATGAACTTTGTCGCCATTTAATTATAAAATATTGATTTTATCATGTAAATTAAATGTAAATATGTAAGAACTTCTTATAAGCATATGTTGATCTAAATAATTACGCAGTGCTTTTAAAAATTATGTTTGTATTACCCCTATAACATTTTCCTTAGATATGCTACACAATCTCTGTAATTACTGTCATTTTTGTCCAGTGGAGGATAGTTTGCGCTTTCAAAACAAGCGTTTTTTATTATTTATATTTATACAGATAACCTTTTCATTTAAACATATCAATGTTACCATGTTGCTAAATAAGATAGAGATGTATATATACAGATCAATATTTCAATATTTGTTATTCAGTGTTAAGTACAATTCACATTAAACATTGTTCGCTATTGTTATAGTTATGTTAAGAGGTTACGGCCTTTTTCAATCTATAGATAACCTTACGTTAAGTAAGACTGACTGCGTG
The DNA here is from genome assembly GCA_963583905.1 of Stenurella melanura. NCBI lineage: Eukaryota > Metazoa > Arthropoda > Insecta > Coleoptera > Cerambycidae > Stenurella > Stenurella melanura. The sequence goes on along the minus strand of OY757313.1, from coordinate 42,448,024 downwards.
CACGTAGTATGTACATTTATTCTAGATTTGTTCTCGGGAAGTTCTGCTAAACTTGAGACCCGAAGTTGGACTTTTTTACATGTAAAATAAATATCTGGAGCATTGGTATTTTTAAACTTTGTAAAATAAAAAACAGCTGCCTAAGGAACTGCAACTATTCAATCCAAGTTCCTTAAATGAAAACATTTTAATACTCTATTGGTAGAGTATTCCCCAGATAGCAAAAACATAAACTTATGTTATTCCTAAGATATTCCTACAGAATATTTCATTATTCTTAGAATAACACGAAAATAATTATTATCTTTTAAGGATATTCCTAGAAGTAACAAACGGTACAACTATATGTCTCTTTAGAATAATTTCGGAATATATTCGCACAGTATTCTCTGGAGAATCTAGAATAGTTTGAGAATATATTTTAATGGTTTGGTGTGAGTAACAAACTATATGTGCATAATACTAAGTTATTCTTAGGATATTTTTATGTTTAATCTTGGATCATATTTTCAGGTTATCTTTATATTAATGCAGAATAATATGTAATATTTTTGACCATTACTTTTTTCTTTAGCACGTACATTTAAAAAAACTATAAGTACCTAAGTAAAACCATAACAAGACTATTACTAGAGTTTCCACTCAATAATTCCATTCGTTTCCAAAATTGCTAGATTAAAAACTACGAAATAGGAAGATTAGCATACCTAATCTTTAAATTTAAATCTAACTATTTTGCAAACTGAAATTATTGAGTGAAAATTCATAGTAATAGTCTTGTTATGGTACAACTTGGGTAGTCTAATAGTTTTTAAAATACAGCTAAGAAAAAAAGTTTTTGGCCAAAAATAATAAAGATTTCCCTATCGCATGTTTTTTTCTAGGAAATGACCTACAAGAGTAACTACAAATATTTTCATTTTTGAATAATTTGTTATACTTACAGAATGTTAAAATACGGACATTTTTAACTTATTCTTTAAAAAATACAATAATTACATTTCAGGCAGTTTATAAATATTTTAGAGGAATATATAGATTGCATAAAAGCAAAATAAGACACTCCCAATAATTGGGTTAAAGATTTATTTGTTAAATATTTACTTTCGTAACATTTTCTAAAATTCCAATAACGGAACAAAACTTAAATAGTAAATTCAGTCGTTAGAAGAAGAACGATATAATAAATATACACTTCAGTCCATGTAGGTCTCTGCTAGCTTATTTGAAGAATGCAAAGGCTACTACTTACTAGCGGTTCTGGTTTTTCTTTCTTTTCTTTAGTTAGCCATAAACTTCAATTTGTTTTGAAGTGACCTCAATATTATTTTTTTAAACTGCATCTGAAATTGAACATATACCATATACCCATACATTTTATAGCATTAGACAATTAAGCAGTGTAGTATGGAGAAATTGGATATTACAACTTTTGTTTCATAATGCCTCACACACATTCACACTAAATAGAACAGAAAAAAATATGTGCATATAAAACCGTAGCCTTACCAATTATCACATTGCATAAAATAGAATCTCCAAAGGTTTTCTCCAGTCTCTACGCCCATGTAAATTAAATAATATTAAAACATCCCCTGATATAAGTTTTGTCAAAAATCTTCTCCACCCTCAATACATTCCACCACCCAATCTCGCCAGATTGTTCACCTGTTAATAAAAAAACAGAATTGTTTATTACTCTACTATAACTTTCATTTATAGACATGTGCTAATAGTACTTTATAAACCACGAGCAAATTTTTAAAAACAGAACAATATACGCATCTGAATTTAAGATTCCAGCACGGGACAGATAACGTCCAAACTGATTAGCGGGTCATTCTTTGTATTTGTTGGTTTTTTAAAATAATAATGCGTAAGCGAAGAATAAATTACGTACCTAAAATAATTATGTAAACATTAAAGGTGACACTGACCTAGTAATAGGTTTAGCCAAAGATCAATCGGAAGCGTACTGCTTATTTTCAGTTGCATATAATACTGCCTACCATATAATACTACTTTAACAGACACATATTTAAAAAATGGATTGTTGTGTAAAGAAGTGAAGTTTAATACCTATTTTCTTCCTAATAACGGAAACAAATATTCATTTTAAAACCAGCTAAAATAGCTTTATAAAGTTAGGTTAGGTTAATTGATGTTGATGGCGTGACAAAAATGATTTGTCTATATCCAAGATACATATATATTTAAATAGACAAAAAATTTATCGATTCACTTACCTTCTTTAATTGTTTTTTTGATTGCACATAATCGCAAACATAACGAACAATGAAATAAAACAAGCAAACCCCAAATTGTCAAGCACGAAGCACGCCATATAAACCTACGATTTACACGCCTGAGCAACATTTCGCGGTATTTTTTAATAAAAAGTTCCCTTGTGTTGGTGTAACTACAAAAAGTGATATTTTATTTTTTTACTTTTATTTGAATAATACTTTCCTGTAATAATTCAGATACTAACAAAAAAATCGAATTTATGCGGAACACTCATGAATATAATAAGTTAAACCTGCTGTATGGGTACATCGGAAAATTTATGAAACAGCCTTATATATTTAATGCCTTATTTAAAAAACGTACATATAAAAACGTCTAATAGGTATATACTTATAATATACCTACTTGTTACATAAGTCATCGAAAGTAAAATAATGGATATAAGACGACATAAACATTTTACCATACTTTCTATATACCTACATTATTTTCAAAATTAACAGTAAAAAGTTAACCTATTAAATTATTTATAAAATATATTTTAAACATATTCTATACTTCTCTTATTAAAATATTTTTATCATATTATTTTATGAAGTATTTTTAAAATAATAATCCAAAGATAAGTTTTGCAATTATTCATAAAATATATTTAAAATATATTCCATATTTATGTATTTCAATTATTCTCATGTTATTTATAAGAAGATATTCTAAAAATCATAACAAATTATTTGGTTATTCAGAGTATAATCTAAATATATTTTTTATAATTAATCGAATAATATTTTTTAGGAAGATTTTCAGATTATTCTTAGGATATCTTGTGCTATCTGGGTCACGACCTCAGCTGGGACAGCATAAGAACAAACACTCGGATATTCACCACTTTTCGTCTACAGTCCACGTGGACTTGAACCGCCTGCCACTTAGAAGTGAGGGAGGGATTAGATGACTAGAGTTTGATTAGTCAACTAAAGAAGATGCCTACTTTACTCCGAGTTTTTGTTTTATACTGTCCCAATTGAGATCGTATATACTATACTTTAGCATGTGAAAATAATTGTTCATAGAATTTCAATAACAAGGTATTTGAAATCGTCTGCTCCAAAGTTGTAAAGGGGGGTGGCTGATTGTCTTCAATATTGAGTGGGAGTAAGTGGTAGATTCATGGAAAAAAATGAGACCTTGACTTCTAGTATATGTATACACCAAATCCTAAATTTCTGGATACTTACTGGTTTACTTTACCTATTTACCGCCAACACTTCGACGAAATAGGCTCTAAATGTAATCTAGTTCTATAAAAAAAAAATAACATCTTGGCTTCTAGAATTTACATCAAACCTAAGTTTTTGAGCTCTTACTAGCTTGCTTTACTTATTATCCCCTACTTACTCCTAGTTAGCCCCAACCCTTCAACTGGATAGATCTCGTTAAAATACATACGTATACCATATTTCGTGTCAATATATTAATTTCATTTTGTAAACCTCTTTAATAATGGAGGAGTGGTGGAGGTGGAGACAGATGTCATAAAAAAAAGTTGGGACCTTGGATCCTAGTATACACACCAGATCACAAGTTTCTGGACTCTTGCTAGATTGTTTGAGTTATTTATCGCTTTTTACCCCTTTTACCTCATAATCCTTCAACGTAATAAGCTCATCAGTTTATAATATAATTCCAGATCTCGTCATAGTATTAGAAGTAGTGATATCCTTGCAATACATTCCCGGACGACGATGTAAATGGTCCAGGAATGTGCCTTTGACTATCAGGTAATAAAGTCGCAATTAATATTATTATAAATTATCGAATTTTTATAAATGCTTAATAACATTTTTTCATTAACATCTAATTGCCTATGAAATCGTTTCTTAACAATCGTTTCTTGTTCATTGTCGTGATAAAAGTCAGAGATTCAGTACTTATTTCGCTTTAATAACTACTTATTGCTAAAAAAATATTAAAAACCAGTTAAAATGAACTTCATATTTCTAAGTCAAATAAAAAATTCCCGACATAGGAGACACCCAACGGCGCGAGACACCCAAAAAGAAGCCAGAAAACTCGGCAATAAAAGTGCTTGCCCTTTTACAGCATTATGTATGTGTGTAAAAAATTAAGTAAACAGTAGTGACCGTTAGATCGTAAAATATTTTAGGAGTGAGTGGCGTAATTATTAGAAATTATAACTGATATATAAATGATACTGGCGAATTTCCCTTAATTTCTTATTTTAATCCATGCCCCGCTCTATCCTAGTGGTAATAGGCGGCAAAGCTTTGAATTTTTTTATCTGACTTAGAAATATGAAGTTTACTTTACCTACTTTCCCGGCTTAGGATGAAAAAAACTTGGATTGTTCTCTGTTCTATTGTCTGTGCAGCCGTACGCGAAGTGAATCTTTCGCGTTCTCAAAACAGTCCCAGAAATTCAGTTACTAAGGGTAACGACCGAAACATTAAAAGTCACTTTAATATTTGACATTTCTAAAATATGACAATCAAAAATTGTTATTTTTTATTAAACAGTGTTAGTAATTAGTAAGCCGCTGTAATAGTTTTCGTATTGCCATGCTGTTTAGATTTTTCAGGTATTACATCAGAAAGCGCCGAATTTACAATACTATTTAGCTCTGGAGGAGTACAAGAAATTGAAATTTCAATATCGCTGTCAGACATTTTTACGATTCTTCTAGAACTGTCAAAATATTTTGTATATATTCAAAATATACCGTCTCCATAGAAACGCAGTGACATTAAGGCCACCACTAAATATAGCATAAACGGCGGTGTCATTTTCACCTTCTTTATTAACTAAATTATATTTACGCTTGATTGATTGATTTGCCAGCGTAAGGTGGGCATTCTTGCCGATTTCGGGCATCCATGGAGGATCGTTCCAACACGTAGCTTGATCGTCCATCGGACACACCCAACGGACGGCCAAACCGCGTGCCGGAACCAAATCTCGTATGTATTATATACCGCCGGACCGACTGCATACGCCGGATTGGACATTGAACATGCTTGTTGTCAGCAGCGAGAGCCGCATGACGCATGGGGTGGAAAGTGTAGGTGTTTGTGAGATGCTTCTTTTAAGTTTCCATGCCTCTATTAAGTTTCCATCTGTCATCATCGGTTGGGGTGTGCAGGTGTTTGCGAGATGCTCCTTTTCAGTTTCCATGTTTCTTTTAAGTTTTCATCTATCGTCATCTTATTTTTCTTCTTCTAAGTTTTCTGTTTCTTCTGTTTCTGAATCTAGCAGCTTTCGTTTTTTATTTTTTTTGTTTTGTTTTATTTATTAACCGTTCCACAGGTAAATATCCATTTACAGTGGGGTTGCTGGGAAGGGCCCTATCTCGCGGTAACAATATGTTTTTGCGTGTTATGAGAAAAGAGGTCCGAATAGATAGTTTGCTCACCCTGTATGTCGCTTCTTTGAGACAATCGGTTTCAATTTCCACCTTCCAAATTAATAATAAAATACTATGTTTTGAATCAATAAATCGAGCTGATAGAAATTAAGATGGTAAAGATCAGATAGAAAGATAGAATAGAATAATATGAATTAAATCAGATAAAATAAAATAAATAAATGTATAGCTTATCTGTCTTTCTGCAGCGTCTTGTGATTGCTGTTTTATTTTATTTCCTTTCCTTTTCTTTCTTGGGTTGAGTTGATTTGGTCCATTTAACAACTTTCCACTGTATACAATTACTTTAAATCACAACACAGCTATATTGCCTTGTAAACATATTTGCCTCATTTTGACACCGACTATGCTATTATTTATTGCCCATGAACCACTTAAAAAGTATCTTATTGGGTCGTCTAGGGTGTACGTAGGGACACTGCACTTCACTTGAGCTTGTTTGCTTTATTTGATTATTAGAAAATCTTGCAATTATTAATTCCATATGAACTCTGTTTTTCTGTTGAGGCGCTTCATTTCACGCAGAATTTCTCTGAACCGGTGGCTGAAATTTTCGAGTTTAAAGGGGTTTTTACCGCTTTTTTGTCGCTTCTTAGAGAGCATCTTAAAAACACGTCTATTCACGACGACACTTAACTCCCTCTCCCAACCAAATTATATTTACGGTTGCACAAAAAATAGTGTTTATACCATGGCCGCTACATTTTTTAGCATCCTCGAGATTACCTTGCCTCGGCAAAATTTGCAAAAATGAAAAGTGGCTACCTGTATGTCTGTGGTAGTACTTACTCACTCATACAAAATTTTTCATGTACCTTATTCATAGGAAATCTATACAGCGGGCTCTCTACCTACAACTCTTTATTGTTTTCAATATATACCATGCAAGTGTTTACATTCTGGTCAAATGCGCCTGCTAAAACTTATGGAACGCATTTAGCTTAAATATGAATAATATGAATATAAATAACTTCAAATGAATGCCGAGAAAAATTAATAGGAAATCAAATGACTTATATGGGTTAATTATATTGTTGATTATATTATTAGTTCTGTTTGTCGCATTAGATAAACATAATTTGTTTATAAACAATATTCTGCGCTTTTAAAACAAAATCATGTAAAATAAAGCACAATATAATTGTGTTTTGGATCTTCCTAAACGTCAAAAAAAAACTAATTTATGATTAAATGAACTTACCTTAAGTGAAGTTCAATCATAATTATATGACCGCCCTTCCACTACAGGATCTCATTGGTAGAACTCCTCTACCAATGAGATCATGTAGTAGAAGGGCGGGAAATACAATTATTATTTTTAGGAATTCGCAAATTCCATAACATTGCACAAAACAAACGAGTAGGTACTGTTATTATTAGAAAAAACCAACTACCTATAATGAAAATTTCTTAAGCAGTACTATAAAAGGCTTGATACCAAATAAAATTTATATTGGCTGAAAACAAAAAAAAGTTTTTCGAAAGCGTATTAGATGTAATAGGACACCTCGTACCTAGGTCGTGTACTTTCTAAATAATTTTCGAATTTGTTTATTAAAATTTATAGACAACTAAAAGTACCATAAAGGAGCATTATCTGTAATGTAAAATAGATTGTAAATTGTAGATTGTCTAAGTTGAAAAAAAATCTGAAAAAATTCAGGTAAATGTACCATTGAACTACAAGACTTTTTTAATTGCAACTCTTCTGTTAAGTGCGTTTTCACCGAGTTTTTCCGGAAAAATGTGAAAAAGGGTTTAAAAATATGTAATTTAAAAATTTGAGAAAATTCAGACGTATGCATTGAGGCCTTCTAAACATTTTTTTCTGGTGGAATTTTCTTGCAACATACTAATTTTTCGAGTTACATATTTGCCCATTTTCAATTAAGAAATGCTTGAAAATTCGAAACATGAGCGTGATTTATATATATATTATTACAAAAAAATATGAAACCATTTCTGAAAGCTCAATATAATTTTTTAATTGAAAATGTGCAAAAAATGTAGTACATTATTTATCGTGAAAAACTGCCTGCAACTCAGAAAATTAGCAAGTTACAAGAAAATTTCAAGAGGCAAAAAGTGTTTAGAAGGTCTCAATGCATAGGTCTAAATTTTTTCAAATTTTTAAATTACGTATTTTTCAATTTCAGCGAGGGTCGGTGCTCCGTAGTGGACATGCACTAAAAGTGTTAGTTAAGAAACATTGATAGAAAATAATATTTTAATTGTAGATACTATTATCAAGGAGGAAATCAGACATACATTTAGTTAAAAAAAATGTACAGGGCGGCTGTCCAAGAGAAAAAGTAATTAATAAATAAAATGTGGCACAAAGAGGAAAGTTCTGTGTAAATACCTTTAATTAATTTTTTATGTTAACAATATTACACACGTTTTAATCAAAATTTAATAACGTCTTGAGAAGAGAAAAACAAGAGAGATGGATGTGTTTACGCACGTATAAAAGTATCTTCAATTAGCTAAAAAAATTCATCAACAAATAGCATTAACGTAAAAAACAATAAACATAATAAACAATACAATATCATTAGTTTATTTAACCGGTTTTATCTTTGACACGTGTAAACGGCGTCTAACGATTCGATACAGAATCAATTCTTTATTGTTTTCAATATATACCAAGTGTTTACATTCTGGTTAAATGCTCCTGCTAAAATTTATTGAACGCATTTAGCTTAAATATGAATAATATGAATATAAATAACTTCAAATGAATGCCGAGAAGAATTAATAGGAAATCAAATGACTTATATGGGTTAATTATATTGTTGATTATTAGTTCTGTTTGTCGCATTAGATAAACATAATTTGTTTATAAACAATATTCTGCGCTTTTAAAATAAAATTATGTTAAATAAAGCATATAGCATGTCTTGTGGATCATCTTCACACGTCGAAAGAAAACTAATTATTTTATTTTGGAATTCGCAAATCCCATAACATTGCACAAAACAAACAAATATATTGTTGTTGTTAGAAAGAACCGACTGCCTATAATAAAAGCTTCTTATGCAGTATTAAGCCTCCCATATACTGCGATATTACCAGGTAATTTTAACCACGGGACTAAAATTGTGCATGCAAGATTGTCGTGTATGGTGAAAAACAGATAATTTTACTCTGCAATTTTAATTACGCCCTTGACCATAATTTTACCTCTACGATTTACAAGTTCGCACCAGTCGGTGTGTGTATTTGTTTCGCAATGTTAACTACTCATCTTGTCACTGCATTTCGTTAAAGAGTACTCCTTTGAGAACTGATTAAAAATGGATACAAGAACTTGGAATAAAAACTTTGTTATCGAATTTATTGAATTATATAGGAGCCACTCCTGTTTATGGAAAGTTAATTCATGTGATTACTCCAACAAAATAATAAAAAATGAAGATTTACAAAGTAAAATTTATATTGACTGGAAACTAAAAAAAATTTTTCGAGAAAGTAAGAGATGTACTAGGACACTTCGTACCTAGGTCGTGTACTTTCTAAATAATTTCCGAATTTGTTTATCAAAATTTATTAAAAAAAAAAAACCTGAAAATACCGCAAAGGAGCAATATTTGTAATGTAAGATAACTTTCATTTATAACGAAGGGTCTATGGTGCCTTCAGAAATATTCATCACATATACAAACATAACGATTCGCATTTTCAAGCTTGTGTTTTAATATATTATCATATTGTCTCCATTGGACCTCCGCGCACAAATACGAACAGTAACTTGATCAACTGGTCATTTGATCGATCATATTTTAGAACCGCACATCGAACCGTCAGTTTTTTGTCTGTACTGCAAATTTCTGTCTATTAGTTTTAGAGCCAGTGTGCAAAATCGACATATTTTGAATACCTGCTAAAAATTGTAGTCTACTGAGGAAAATATTATACTAATCCGTAGGCCGGGTCACAAGTCCCAGGGTGACTTGATTTTGGTCCCGGGGCCAGGGAATAATAAATATTTTTGAACCGAATGAATACCTGCTAACAACTGCGGTATACGAAAGTCTGTACAATTCTAAGTTGATGAAAAAAAGTTACAATTTTTTGCTGCTACAGGAAAAAGCGCGACAAATATAAAGATTGGTCATGATCCAACCGAATCAATACCAATTCTACTTTGCGGCAAAACATTTGTTATAAGGTCAGTTGGGGTATCTGGGCCCAGGGGGTAACTGGGCCATGGTTTTTTCCGTAGAATTTGTGGGGGTAATTTCACTTCAAGCAGTTGGCAGCACTGAAGGACAATGTCATCTCACTACAACAATTAGTCTCATGTTTCTGAGTGTTGTTGCTTTCATGTAGCAATTTTTTAAATTTTGTAGTGTAAAATTTTCATAGCAACGTGATGTAATCTTGATTTTTATGAAATACTACAGGTTCGCTTATATATTATCAACGTCACAGTTAATTTAGCATAAATTAGAAGCATGATATATCCCTAAAATGATATTGCAAGCATGTATTCTGCGTTAGGTCATAAGCTTGAGTGGGTGGCCCATTTACCCCCACAATTTTTCAAAAATGGGGTAAGTGGGCCAGTTAATTGGGGCATCTGGGCACGGCTGGGACCAAGTTACCCCAAGCACATTAAGTATGTTGTTTTTGTTTTTATTTATTAGGTAGATGTAGATCACTGCGCACAGTCACACAAAAAATAGCGATCTGAACCCGGGACCCGACATATTAATCCCTATGTATTTTGTTGAACACGAATCTGATGCCCGTTTAGCTCCATCACCCACCATTTTTTTGTAAATCGCGAAAATAGTCTAAGCCACGTTTTTTTTTTAGATTATTTTCGCGATTTACAAAAAGCTGGTGGGTAACAAAGCTAAACGGACATTGGATTCGTGTTCAGCACGTCGAAATACATAGGATTACTATGTCAGGTCCCTGGTGTTGATCACTTTTTTTTGTGGGCCTGTGTTATTTAGGCTTACTTGAAATTGGATGTTTTTTACATTTAATTTTGCCCTTTTTACTTTAACAGAAGTTGTGTTATTCCTAAATTTGAATAAATTTCCACCTAATTGTTATGTAGTAGTTCTCTTACATCGTTGACAACTCGACTATGGTGTGGTTTAAATGACTTGTGGTAATTTTTGTACGAAGTTTACATGTTTACCAATACGCCCACTTACCCCAGTTCAAATAACAATCGTTTGTATGAAACCAAGACCCGTATGGTCCAGTTGCCCCAATTTCTAGGGGTAACTGGGCCCATCAGTCTTTATATTATTTAAATATAATTATAAAGAAAATTAAATTTGACTCGGGATTTGAATATTATATATTTAAAGACTGTGTATTGTATTATATATAAAAAAATATTTTAGATATTAATATAATTTATTATTGGTTCTCAGGCAAGTTCAAAGTATAATCTTCTCGCTCAGGTTGTAAAATCATGGCCCAAATACCCCAAGTGACCTTAAGTATTTGAGACCATGTACAAAAAGTTACAATTTTCCCATGGTCCACAAAAAAGTTCAGGCCATTTTAGACTCAGAATTAAGCAAAAATTGAAAATTTCACAATGCACCTGTAAAATGGAAAGTTCTCGACAGAAAACGCTAAAAATTGGTATAGGCTTTCGGGATATCATAAGAAATGACATACATAAAAGTTACACCTTTCTGCCTCCCCCACTTGCCTCCAAAATAATAATTTTTGACCCGGCCTACGGTGATTAGTATAATATTTTCCTCAGTAATAATTGTTCTATGAATGTTGTTGATTTTGCACACTGGCTCTTAAGCCATATTTACTAGTTATTTGTACTGCGAGGATGTAACAACCTTATTGTACTCTTTGCAAATACGAAAACAAAGATTACATTGCGTTTGATCTGCACATTTCTATCACCGTAAGTATAGCTTGTACGAAAAATGTTCATATCGAATTCTGAACAACTTTAGAAATGTCCGTCCTTTCGTCTGTTCGTCCCACCGTCTGTCCGTCCGTACCGGTGTCCGTCTGTCAGTTCGTGACATCTTTTGTAAGCACAATAACTTAAGAATGAACAGTCCGATTGTATTGAAATTTGGACAGTAAGTTGCTGTTAGTTAGAGGAAGAACCCTATTGTCTTTGAACAAAATCGATTAATAAATAAAAAGTTATTAATTATTTAAATAAAAAGAAAATGCTTTGTAATTAAACAAAAAACGTCGGATTATTTACAAAAGAACTATGAGCGAACTTCCATAGAATATACAACAATTATTTAAATATCCATTAAATCAGCGAATACTGCGAAGAGCATAATATTTACTATAGTTTTGTAAAATATTTGGCTCTGTTGTCTGTTTCTCATTATTGTTATCGCTGTCTCTGGACTTTGTAATGCTCTAGAAGATGGTGTAGCAACCAAGGGATTTATTCAGATCGTTTTCTTTTGAACTTATTTAACTATTGGCGATTTGTTATCATTTTGTTTTTCGATTACTTGCAATCATAAAGCATGTAGTAAAATACCTTTATAGTCTCTAATTATACAAACAAAATGACAGCGTTAAACCGAAAATTTTTCTTCTAAATAAAAACATTACTTTATATCTTCTGCGTAAAACACGGACATTATTTAAACTGTACGGTTCAACGTGTTACCTTAATATTCGTAGTGTTTATTGACAATATACTAACATGTCAAATGCACATCTAATTGTCTAAAGTCAGTTTTATTAATGAACCACAAATATTTAATCAATTCTTAACCATTTTGTATTATTAAATTCAGCAAATGACTAAATTGGGATATTTCTATCATACAGATTAAGGATTGTTCTAACCCTCACTATAACCTGTGGAGTGTCGAGTGGTGTGTACAGTTGCAAACGACATTTAGCAGATATAAAGTTTTAGTACAGCTTGCATCTGTTCCTTAGTAATGGCACGTGACCATTTGCAATTCCTAGCACTTTTACCGAAAAATGTATATTACTTATCTATGATAAGATTTGAATAAAGTTTATTTTGCTACTAGACATAATTTCGGAGATTTTCGAGCAGCAAACGCGGCAAAACTACGGTTCATCAGACATTTAATCGAGATCAGCTGATGTCTTACCACCTATTTGCAGTTGCAATGGTAAACCATCAAACCATCCAAACGCTAAGGTCAGTTGGCCTGGTTGAGATACAGAAAAATCAAATATGCGACAGTTCTCGAGAAATCCATATCAATTTTGTGATTGCCCTTGCATTTACATTACTATCGAAACATTTATGAGCTTATGTCAGATCTTACGTATGCAGGTTTCAATTATATTTATTTCAGAATAAGCGCCAATTATTATCACCGTACAGACATAACTATGACGAATTGTCTCAACAATCCTTTCCTAGTATTGGTCCCTTGGAATATAATTATTATTTTTGTGCCAGTGGCCCCATCGAAAATATTTGTATTACTGAATATGCGACAATGCAATGGTCAGAAAATAAACGTCTCAAGACGAAATCAGATGTTGTTATTGTTACCAAATTTGGTTATACCGGGTACAACTTTTTTAAAACGTGTCTGTGCACGTTAGTAGATGCTGGATAACGATGATTTATGGGACTTTCTATAAATTGCGTTATTCAGCACTATTAGGGAGCTATTGTAATGAGTTACGCACAGAAAATTTCTCTATACAGGGTGTTCAGTAAGGCGATGCCGACCTGGAACAGGGTGGTAGAAGTGCCATTTGACATCTATATAAACCAAACATACCTATATGAATAATGTTACTGTTTCTTAAATATTGCCGATTTTGTAGTTTAAAAAAAAATCTCAATTTTTATCATTTATGTAGGTATTACTCACTAAATTAAACTTTTGACGTACTGGAATATTTTTTTTCTTTATCCGAAATACATAAATTGCAACCGAAAAAAAGTTATAAGAAAAAAAATAAAACGATATTTATTAGAAAAAATTGTAATGGGAATTAAAAGTGTCGATTTTTAGTCTTGAAAATTTTCTTTTTAGGTCATATGATATTATAATAACTTTTAAAACATGTTATCATTTTATCCACCTTTCGTCTCCTCGTCATACATACCATCAAGTTTCAGCAGTTACTTAAAAAACAGGAAAGACTATCAATCGACAATAATTTTTCATTTCATCAAAATTCGCGTTCTTCCAAATCTGTCGTTTCAAAAACTTCACTTAAAACAAAAATTACTATTTTGGAACAAATTAATTATTTCCGTCTTCTAATTTCGAGAGAACTTGCGTTTTATCTTATTTCTTGTCGTAGATGTAGAGCAGCTATCTCTATTTCCGCTATTAGTTGAACACGGCGTTGTACTTCCTCATTGTATACGAGTTCTTTTATCCTAGTAGTCCAGTGGCATTAAAATTGGTTACTTTGTAGGCCACATAAGTCCACTGGGCCCAATTCACCGTCCTATTTAAGAATTGGAGGACCGTCAAGCAATAGTGAGCGGGGTCGTTTTGGAAAATGACACGGAGGCGCAATATAAAAAAACAGTAGCATTGTTCATATAGGTATTTTTGGTTCATATAGATGCCAAATGACCCTCTACCACCCTGTTTCCGGTCGGCATCACCTTACCAAACACCCTGTATATTGTTCCAAGAAAAACATTTTGCATTGGAATTAATAAGCGCAAAAAATTGCCTAGATATTTGGCTACATTCTGCGATGCACGATATCAGATCGTTTATCCCAGAACACACAATAAACAAGAAATGATAAAGAAGTTGTTTAATTTATTATATTTTGGGTGAGGGGGGGGGGGGGGGGTGGAGTGTCAATGAACACATCATGGAGCATTACATAAACGAGGGGCCCGCATCTAAAACCCAAAATTTCATAAAGCGTTTGAATCCTCGTCAATTAGTCAATTATATTGGATTAGTTTCAATTACATATTCTCCCAGGGCCGGACGGTGGCATGAGGCAGAGAGGCGACTGCCTCACTACACAGGATTCGGGGGCGCATTTTCGGGTTCATTTTTTCATACCTCATCGGCCACCGGATCCAGAGCGGCGATCGCCCCCCCCCCCCCTGGACCTTCGGAGGACTACCTGTCCTGTCACACACATAATAGTTAACACCATTTGAGTATAATATTGATACATATAAGCGAATCCTAGTCGTGATTTATTTTCATGGCATTTCGTGTAAACCGTAATGGTTAAAAATCTCAAACTATTTTATGAACCGTATAGCTAATTAACACGATGTTAAATGTGTTCCTTTAAGTGACTGCTTCCACGAGTAGACGAATTTCGATGGACCCCGGTAGCCTCTAAAGCAACATGTGTTGTGTTCCGTAGCGTCATAAAATAAATGTAAGGAAAAAAAGGGTCAAGTACTTTAAGCGACATCATAGTCGACATCTTCCATCGTCAATGACACCCCTTGAGGTCTACAACCACTTGTTTAAAACACAGTTAGAAACTTTGTATCCGAACACCGTTACTATTTTGAAGATACTCTTTACGGCGCAGGTAACTGTTGCTGGGGGCGAAAGAAGCTTTTCCAAACTTAGGTTGATTAAGACATATTTAAGCTCTAGGTTGTAACAAGAAAAACTCAATAGTTTGGCAATTCTAGCAATTGAGTCTGAATTAGCGGCCACTATTGACTATGATAAGATGATCGACGATTTTGCGAAGATTAAAGGTCGCCGTGTTCCCTTAATTTCAAACGTGTAATTCATATTTGTTCTTAACTGTATGCTACGTATCTTGTTTCCTTTTATATTCCTATTGTTCAATAAAGATTAATTCTTTATGAGTTTACAAAAGAGTTATTGATATCATGAATCATTTTGTAATAATTAATTAAATTAATTTTAACATGTATTTATTAAATTAATTATTAATTAATTGAAAACTGTTAAAAATTTTTGGGGCGCAAAATTTGGAGTTTGCCTCAGTTGTTTCAAAACTACCGTCCGGCCCTGTATTCTCCTAATTATTTTGGAAAGCTGGTGGGCGACCATTTTTGTATTTACCCCCGGTACGTTCTCAGCTTCAACCAGAAGGTATGTACCGGTGAAACTGGCGATCTGAACCACAGTCAGTACTAGGCAAAGTTTTACAAAACTTTATTGAAGAACTACGCCGAGTTCCTACCATAATATAATCAATCCGATTACGAATCTGTAGCCAAATCTCAGCAAGCGTAAATGTTCCATATTAACTATCATAACTAGGCAGAAATGAATTAGTCTTCCTTCACTTTCATTTTGTTGTTTTGTTTGTTCGTCGATAGAAAAAGTAGGGTCCGCTAACAAGATTTGTTCAAAAAAATTATCCTCTATTTAATTCGTTAGACGAGTATTTGACTTACGTAATTGCTCTTGAATTTCATAAGACTAAATAATAGTAACACATCAACAAATAAAAGGTGAAATGCTCTGATCAGACAATACATAAATCTAGGACAAATAGACGCAAGGCAATGAGTAATGAGTTAACACAGATAACAATTGATCATAATTTGAGAAGCATGTAAACACAGTTATAATCTAAATATTTTAATGTGAGACTGATTGTTCGCACGATGTAAACAAAATTAAATCCCACTTGCCTGTGTAAATTATTCATTGTATCCTCAAAATATTCTCAAATTGTTTATTTTTAGAAACAAAAATACCAAGCAAACATAAGGACAATTTATTTTTCTGTAGAATGGCAAACGAAAAGAAATTTTTCATATACGCCTTTGGTTTTCTGTATTCGGCTTACTAAGATGCATCTTTAGAAATTTTGACGACCAGTAATGTTTTAGCCGAAAAAATATCGAGTTCTCATTTGCACAATTCGATTTATTTTTCCATCTTCTAAAATCATGAATTTTAAAATTTTGACTCCATCAGTTGTCTTGTTATCCGCGTTGTAAGTATTTTTTCTAACCGTCTCTGAAGGATTGACGGCTTGTTTGTTTTCAACTGAAAGGAGATGTCAAGTTGCTATTTACTCCATTGTATTAGATTCCTATACGCCAAATATTTTTTTGTTTTTATACGAAAAATTAAAGTTTTCAATAATTTTATCGTTTCAGATTACATTTCATGGCTAAAAATGTTTTTTTTCTGTAAATAGATATAGGACTTGATTTAAAATATTTTTGGACAGATCATATTTTGTCTTGTTTCTGTAGAGAGGAGATAGTTTTTGGATAGAGTGTACTTGGTGCAATTTTTCCAGAAAATGTGTTTTTGTGGGCATTTTCTGTTCGATATTTGATTTGATCTGATATGAAACGGATATAATATGTACAATTTTTTCCAACGGTAATTATTAAATATTTTTTACCAAGAATAGAGATTGCATTACTGATATTCTTTTACTTCCACATCCACGACGTGAATTGGAAGTATAGTAATCGTAAAAAAAATGTCATTTTTTTCTTTGCTTCAAATAGGTTCAAAATGTCATGAAACGTCTAGATTTTAAAGAACGAAAAAAAATTTCTGTCTGTCTGTTTCTTGTTCGCACGTTTTCTCCGGAACGGTTTAAGATATTGACTTAACATTTTCTACACGTGTATATTATAACGAGATTTGAACTGGATTGTTTTTGAACATATCCGGTAAAGGGTTGGGGGGTAAATATGGGGAAATAAGTAAAGCAAGCTGGTAAGAGTATAGAAACTTGAAATTCG
Organism: Stenurella melanura; assembly: GCA_963583905.1. Classification (NCBI taxonomy): domain Eukaryota; kingdom Metazoa; phylum Arthropoda; class Insecta; order Coleoptera; family Cerambycidae; genus Stenurella; species Stenurella melanura. Next base: position 42,430,673 of record OY757313.1, on the reverse strand, counting down.
GTGTGTGTACTAAAAGCCAAGGCCTCGGATTTTTAATAATATTTTCACCCCCCCCCCCCCCCCTACTCCATTATTAAAGTGGTTGATAAAATAAAATTGAGATATTCACTTGAAATGTGGTACACGTATGTAATATAATGACATCTGGAACTAAATTATATTTTGAGATGATTCCGTTGAAGGGTTGTGGGTTAAATAGGGTAAATAGGGGAAAATAAGTAAAGCAAGCTGGTAAGAGTACAGAAACTTGGGATTTGGTGTATTTACTAAAAGCGAAAGCCTCAGGTTTTTTTATAATAATACCGATACCCCCACCTCCCATTCCCTTATTAAGTTGATAAAATTAAATTGAGATTTTCACTTGAAATTTGGTACACGTATTATAACGACATCTGAAACGAGATTATATTTTGACATAATTCCGTTAAAGAAGTGGGGAGTTAGTAGAGGTAAATGGAAAAAATAAATAAAGCAAGTTGGTAAGAGTGCAGAAACTTGGGATTTGGTGTATACAGGGTGTTCCAGAATTGAGTTCCCGGACGGCAATCTGTGCTTCCGGAGTTCATATTGGGCCCATATAACCCAACTTACCTTAGTCCAAAAATACATCCCTGAGAAAGTACATTCTCATAAAGAGAAACGGATAAAATTTTTTCCAATAATTTCCGTTATATTGAAGATAAAATTTTGCAGTTCATGGGACCTGTATCTCCATTAGTACTCTATGTTAGCTTGGTAACAACTGAATATCTTTTTTTTTCTCAAACGCGACAGGTTTTCTGTTTCACAAGCACCTATGACCTACAGAGAAAAAATGATAATTCTTGATTTTTCGTTGATATACACAATTTTAAAAGTATTAGAGGTGTTTCAGAATCTCATGAGCCGCGGAATGCGCAAAAGGCAAAGTTTAATCTGAGTTATAAGTATGTTTTTGAAGACACTGGAGGCTGCCTTGCTGTATACATAAACAAGAGCTCCGGATAAATTGTAAACAATAAATATAATATTTTTAAGAAGTGTAACTGAGTCAACAGGACTGATTATGTCTCTGCGCATATGAAGGTCACAGCTCATGAGGTTTTAAAACACCTCTAATTTGTGTACTGAAATAGGTGGATGTCATGTGGAGCATTTGTTATTAATGTATTTTTTAGAATATAAATACAAATGGAGGAAAAAACGATAATTCCTTGTATTTTGATTAGTACAAACAATTTTAACAGTACCTTTTTGCTTTTCAATGCTCCGCAAAAATATTCAAGTATTCCGTAATTTTACAGGGCGAATAAAAAAATATATTATGAAGAAAAATTGAGAAACAAAAGATATTTGGTTGTTGTCAAGTTTACATAGAGTACTTATAGACATATAGCTCCCACCAAAATCTCAAAATTTTATCTTCAATATAACGGAAATTATAGGAAATAAATGTTTCTTTCCGATTCGATTTAAGAGGATGTACTTCCCCAGGGATGCATTTTCGGAGTAAGGTAAATTGGGTTATACGGGTTCAATATGAACTCAGGAATCACAGGTTCCCGTCCGGGAACTCAATTCTGGGACACCCTGTATTTTAGAAACCAAGGCCTCAGATTTCTTTCTAATATTTTTCAAACATAATTCCATATTTTTTGTGTACTCTGTATATTGGACATCGAATACCTCTATAAGAATTAGGTTCATTTAAATAAAACATTTTATACACGGTAACTTTTTCCTAAAAATAAAAAATGAGGAGTTTTTCTTTCCTTGTTGTATTAACAGTATTGATACCTATAATAAGGAAAAACAAATTAATAAATAATTTGTCTTACGTCTCGATTTGTTAAAATAGCCTCATATTAGATAAAAAAGGTATATTCATCTAAAATTCAAGAATAAAAGAAAATTGTATACTTACTGATTTATGTTTTGCATTATTTTTATTATTACTTCCATATTTGGGGTGGTCCTTCTTTCTCAACTTTTAAAATTTGATCGTCTCACTCACTGAAATTATTATAATATAAGGGAAAAAAAAATTACAACAAATTTAGGGTATCTAGCTCAATACCTTCCCACAAAAGGGGTGAATTTTTGCATCATTCTTCATATTCGGAGTGTTTGTTAATTATCCCGCAAAATATTACATGAAGCAAAAAAATGCATAGAATATAAAGATAAGTTAATCCATAACTAATTGTTTATAAAAAAATGGTCTAATGCAATTTCATTGTAGGATTTACCGATTCGCGAGGAATCGCATAGACGTTTAGGTAACTACGTTTGTTCTTAAAAATATATTGTCAATTGATTTTTATTTAGCACATAAATACACCTTAGCTAAAATTTAGGGTTTGAGATGTTCTACAAAATTCAAACATACGAATAATTTTGTATTAATAGGTACATTTTTTTAAAATGTGAAAAACGTTAGAAAATTTTAAGAAACGATGAAATGTCCTATATACTGATATGTACATTATCTCCTCTGAACCTAAAAGTTCTTTTGTCGATTATCTTGCATTAAGTTCTTGCCCAGGGCTCCCCAAGGTTTTTACAAAGCTTGCAATTTCCTGAGAGATAATTTTCCTATATCTTCACATGTTAATTTCGTCTTTTCTAGATACTTTATCATAATGCAAATTAATATGGCGGTTAACATGTTACATTCGCAAAGTATGTGTTCTGCAGCATCACATTATCTGCATTTATAATTTTCTGCTTTGCCCATATTCTTAAGATGATATCTCTAGGAGCAACGGCCTCTTAGAAGGCCTGTCATCAGTCTTAAATCAAACTTTTAGAGTTCTAGAAGTCTTGTGGTAATCTTTGTCGAATAAGTTATGAACTTTTTCACTTGTCGTTGGCCTGAAGTCTTATAAATTATTTAAATAACTTGCAAGTTCCATTAGCAAACTCTAAATCAACAATATTAAAGAACTAACCTGTGAAATTAAAAAAAAGGTGACGCCGTTACAAATTTATGACAAAGTGTAGTTGTTCAAGCAATTTGAGAAACACTAATACTCAATACAAACTGACATGTGACTAATTAAAAATAATTTCTATAATGGCAAATAAATAACAATAAACGTCAAAAATACGCGATACTCTACTTTTGCCCTCATGAGGTCATTTTGAAGTTCAATAGTTCTTATGAGGCATAGTATGAAAAAGAATTACTAATTCGTAGTCGTTCGACAATGGTGAAATTAAAAAAAAAATGAAAATGTTACAATTTTATGGCAAAATGTAATTGTTTAAATAAATGACTATTTTCTAAACAATTTGATTAACATTAAAATATTAGTAATAATAATAATAATAATATATAATGTAACTAATTAATAACAATTTGTGCAAACAAAATCTCAAATAAACGATAATAAATGTCAAAATTATGCGATACTCTACTTTTGCCTCATAGGGTCACTTCGGGGCCCTATAAAAGAGTCTTATGAGGCTTTAATTAAAAAAGAATGATACATTCATATTCTCTGAACAATTCCGAAGAGGAGACTTGTGTAGTACACAACATTTTGACGATTCTGTCGCAAATTTACCCATAAGAAATACATTTTAAAATTCATCCCTTTTGAGGCGCGGAAAGGGGTTGAGCTAACCACTCAAAATTTTGTGTGACTTTTTTGTTCTTATATTAAAACAAAATGAGTGGGTGAGAGGACCACATTAAAAAAAATCCACATCGATAGCTGACCTACCACTCCATTCCATATCCATGTAGTGGAGGGGAAGTAGAGAATTTTATAATAATTTTACTAACGTTCTATTTTTCTAATTTTCACTATCACTATGTTGGATATTTAAATTCCAGGTAGGCACTAATTATTAATATAATTACATTACAATAAAGTCTGCAACAACTATAAAGTACCTGGGTATTACTATTGACTCCCATCTAAAATGGGATACACATATAAATAATTTAGTTAGAAAATTGAGGAGTCTATTACCAAAATTTAAATATTTCAAAAATATTTTTGAAGAAAAACACCTTAAAATCATGTATTATGCCTTGGCTCAATCACATATTACATATGGAATTATTGGATGGGGTGGTGCAACCAATCGCTATTTAAAACATGTAGAAACTGCACAAAAATGGATCCTAAAAATAATATATAGCAAGAGATGTACATACCTATCTGATAATATTTATTTGGAAAGCAAATTATTTGACCCAAGACAACTTTATTGTCAAAATGTATTATTGCAAATGTACAAGAACAGAAATATAACACGTATACAGCACCAGACAAAACGAAAAATCATTGCTAGTACCAAAAATGAGTAAAACTATAGGACAAAGGTGCTATTCGTATATAGGTCCTAAATTATATAACATCTTACCAGATTATATAACAAGTCTGAACTCCTTCAAAATTTTTAAAACTAAAATCAAGCATTGGATAATTGGCCAAGCAAGGAGCAATATACACCAACTTATAGATCTAAAAAATAATTAAATCATGTATCTACTATATTTTTATTATTGTTTTATTATTTTCTTAGTTTTTCATTTATTTATATTACTTGATTATGTTACTTATTTTATCAATTTACCAATTTAATCAATTTTATTTATCTATCTCAGAATAGTTATATTGTAGTACTTATTATGTACACCCGACATAGAATGTCTCTTACAACTTTGTTTTTATATCTGTATGCACGAGCGTGAGAGGGAAGTACTACTTAGTTTAAAATTCTCTCTAAACAATAAAAAGTCTTACTCTAGCTAAAATAAGGTAATCCCAGTCCACGCAAAAGGTTCAACCTTCTGTGGACTTAATGTTTGTTGAGTCTCAAACTTGTGCGTAAACTAAGCACTCACTGTAATCTTATATTTTCAATAAACTTTATTATTATTATTATTATTATACTCTTCGCAAATATAAAACGAAGAGCATATTACATTCAATCGGAACATTTCTAAAACCGGTAATATCGCTCGTAGAGAGAAAAAATTCATATCACAGTGTTGGTGATCGAATTCTGAACAACATTCAAAATGTCCGTGCGTCTGTCTGTCTGTCCATCTGTCCGTTTCTTGTAAGTACGATAACTTAAGAACGAAAAGTCGGATTACAGTGAAGTTTGGACAGTAAGTTGGTGTTAGCTAGAGGAAGAACCTTATTGTTTTTTTTTAAAACTAAATCATGCAATAAATAAACAAGTTATTAATTATTTAAGTTCTTCAAATTCGTATTTTTATATTATATAATATAGTTATATTGCAAAATCGGCTAACAGCAATAAGTTTTTCATAAATGTAATAGGATTATGGACCAAGCTTTAACGGCTTTCATTCATCTCGCAGTTATTATTCTAGTATTCTATTATTCTATAGAATATGCAACAATTATAAAAAGTGGAGTAAATCGGCGAAGACTATAATGGTTAGCTTGTTAACTTATTTAGTTTAGACGATTAATTTATTCCTTAGATTTACCGCCAACTGTCAGAGAGACTGATGTAGTTGAAATAAAATTAATTTTCGTATTTTACATAAAGTGAAACGAGAAAATCTGAAGAAATTCTCAGTGATACACTCCTTCGATAAGTGGGGGAAGTAATAGAAAATAATCTGTTAGGTTTTTTATTATTGATATCCTCCTTTAACCTTTAGCTTTATTATCATTTCAACGAGTGTTTGGCATGACAATTTTTCGAAATATAATAATGAATATAGATATAAATTAGTGATTAATTGCAAATTTGCTTACTATACAGACAGATAAAAAATACATATATTTTCAATTTAGTTTAAATATTTGAATTCCACGTTGAAAAATATGCACGAACTAGAAATTTTTCACTACACGCGCACTATTAAATATATTTTTATTTAACTGCGTTTATTTATATCTAACTTGTATATAAATATATACTACTTCGGACTTACGATGAAAAGTTGTTTTCAGTGGAATTTTTAGTCTAAACAAGTTACAATAAACCCTTATATTTTCGTATTTCAAAAGAAACAGTTCACTATTTATTTTGTTAAAAACAGAGAAAGGGATAAGGGTTGTTAGTCCTTCCAGGAACTTACATAATAAGTCATGGGAGATTTATGATGCCCTATAACCGTTCCCATGTACCACTACTACTATCAACGCTCTAGCCACACAATCTCATCGAAAAAACAGTTCTTCCTATGTATCAACGGAAATTTCCATAGATTTGTCAAAGAAGTTAGTGTCCGCCTCAACAAATGTATTGGTTTCTATAGCTTATACAACATAAATAGGTAGTCTAATATTTTTTTTTATACTAGAAATTTAATGACATTATTTTACACCTTTTGTAATTATTTAAGAGGTAGGTACTAATTAGCAACAAATAAATGAAGAATTTCGTACAGTGAAATATTTTTTAGGCTAGAAGGTGTCATCGTCTGATATATACGACAACAATTATACCGGGTGTCTCAACTTTGCGTCGTCTAAATATCCTGGCTCTCTTTTAAAAGATGTCGAAAATTTCCAAAAATAGGGTAGTAGAGGGCATAAAGGGGTATAATTTCGAAATATAAGAAATTGATATTATTTAAACGCCATGGTAACAATGAATCGCTAACTAAATTTCGTAGACTTAGATCACAAATCAAGTCGGACATTAAAATTGCGTTTCAAATTTATAAAACCGAATTGAAAATAATATCAGATCTGAAGCTAATAAATTCTGGACTTACATCAATGGAAAAAAAGGAAAAACTAGCATACCTAAAGACGTGACTTATAACAATGAACATCTGGAGGCCCCTAACGATATCGTCGATGCATTTGCTTACTTTTCGAGCAATCTTACTTCCTTATTATTTCGGACCCCCCAGTAACCAAGTCTAATAATCTTTCGTTTGACTGTTTGGACATTAAACGCTTTTTCGAGGCTGAAGTTTGCATGGCGATGGCGTTAAAAAGAATTAAACCTAAACTTACTGCGGCCCAGATGGAATTCCAGCATTTCTACTGAAAGACTGTGCCAGCATTTTTGCATATTTCCTCTGCATAATTTTTAAATTATATCTTAGGAAATGCTATTTTCCTTATAGGTATTTGGAAATACTCCTGTGTACAAAAAAAGAGAAAGAAATGATGATACCAATCATATGTAATTTCGGTAAAGCTTTCGAAATCCTTGTTGATGATAATATTATGCACATGTTGAACTGAAAATATTTACGCAACAACACGGTTTTATGAAAGGTAGCTTCACCGTAACGAACTTAATCTGCGCTACTCAGTACATTGTTGAATCAATTGATTCTCACATACAGGTAGATTCAGTTTATACTGACTTTTCTAAGGCGTTTGACAGACTGAACCGTAGAAAACTTCTCTGTAAACTTGATAAATTTGGATTATCTGACGGTTTACTTCAATATCTTGAGAGTTACTTAACTGATAGAGTTCAATTCGTATCTTATAATGGATATAAATCTGTTGAATACCGAGCCATATCAGGAGTACCCCAGGGATCCATATTTGAACCTCTTTTCTTTAATATTTTTATTAACGACCTCAGTGATCACTTACACGTGTATTTCTTAATATATGCCGATAACGTCAAGATGTTGCATAGGATTAATGATTTTAATGACTGCGAAAAACTTCAAAACAGTTTAACTAAGTTATCGGCTTGGTGCGATGAAAGTGATCTTCACCTAAAGTTGGCAAGTTATGGGTTATACAACCAAGGAGTCCCCAATCGTATATAATTATAATGTTAATGGCGATACGCTTAACAGGCCATCTACGTTCAAGGATCTAGGTGTAATCTTTGATAATAAATTAATCTTCACTAACCATATTGATGCTGTAATTTCGCATGCATACAGAATGTTAGGCTTCATCTTGCGTAACAGCTATGACGTTAATAATGCGAAAACCTTAAAGATGCTTTATTGTGTCTTCTCTAGATCTAAGCTCGAGTATGCTTCACTTGTCTGGCAATCTGGGTATACCACTCATAACGATAAATTGAAAAACATTTAGCATCGCTTTCTGAAATTTTTAAACTGGAAAATTGAAGGTACATATCAACCAATTGGAACTTCTCAAAATCAATTAAGTACTTGTAAAATTTGATATTGCTAGTCTGTTCGAAAGGCGTGAGTCCTTGCATTGCGTTTTCTAGATAAAATTATGCATAATACCTGATGCTAATTTAGCTGAACAATTGAAGCCAGTTTTGTTACCATTTTGTGAAAAGACCATAGAACTAGTAGTTTACAACCAAGTAATTGATTACATAAACTCAAGTAACATTCTGTGTGCATATCAATCGGAATTTCGTAGTATACATTCATGTGAAACAGCATTACAATTGGTAATTTCAGAATGGAAATAGTTATTGGATAAACCAGGAGTTGGAATTTGTGCTGTTTTCATTAACCTTAAACGGACCTTTGAAACAATTGACCACAACATATTATTATTAAAATTGAGGATATATGGACTCGATCAAACTGTTATAAAATGGATTGGAAGTTATATAACCGATAGTTATCAAATAACAAAAATTAGTGGCAAGCTACCTGAACCTAAGATGAATAACTTTGGGGTCCCCCAAGGCAGTGTTCTTGGTCTCTTACTATTCATTCTTTATATAAATGACATTGGGTATGTGTTGAAAAAATGTAAAATCCATCTTTTCGCTGATGACACTCTTATTTACTATGAGAATACAAATTTTGGGGAGATGGTAACAACTGTAAATTTGGAGATGGGGCTTCAGACAGAAAAATTTAAAAGCAATAAACTAAAAGTAAATGAATTAAAATCGAAATTCATGTTTGAAGGTAATAATTTTTTGTACAAGAAATGTATCAATTTAAATCTTGGTATTGAAATAAGTAATGAAAAAGTTGAGCTTGTTCAAGAAATTAAATACTTAGGACTAATAATTGACCGTGAATTGAAATTTACTAAACACATAGACCATATATCGAAAGAGATTGGAAAAAAATCAGCTTTCTTAATAGAGTGGCTGGCTTCTTTTATATCAATGTCACGAGGTTAACAGTTTACAACTCGCTAATATTGCCTCATTTTCTCGACTGCGGGTCAGTGGTGTATGTAAGTTGTACAAATTTTCGTAGGTTACAGGTTCTTCAGAACAAGACAATGAGAGTAATATTAAGATGCAATAGGTTTTCAAGTAGTTAGCTGATATTAAATACATTAAACTGTCTTAATATAAGACAGTTTCTTTATTTTCAAACGATGACATTTATTTTTAAAATGACTAGTGATGCTTCACCAGATTACCTAATGCGACAGTTGTTACCTGTTACTGATGTACACCTACCTAATACACGATTCGTTACAAACAGCAACTTTTATTTTAGTAGAACATTCAAGAGCAGTTCAGTGAATAGCTTATTTCATAAAGGAGTTGTGCAATTCAACTTTCTATCTCACAAAATTAAAACCAATAGAACCATTAAACAATTTAAGTATAAATCTTATAAAGGATTCTACATTCCATCTAAGCTAGGAGTTGTTTCTGTTTTATATAGATCTTAGCTATGCTTCTTTTCTGTATTATGTTATTTGTATTTATATTTGTATTATCTTTGGATAAATAAACTACTTTCATTATTATTATTATTAGAAGTACGCATACAGAAAATTTATTTTATAAACATCTGCCGCATTTAATTTTGTAGTTCACCTCATGGACTGCTTGCAAAGGAAAAGAGGACCTCCATTGCATTTTTCTTGATTTAAGTGGTCAACTAATTTCATCACCATGTCTCTGGCTACTGCATTCAGTCTTTTACCGGGTATTTTGAGATTAGTTTCTTTACAAACAGTAAAACTAAAGCACTCACAAACTATCTACATAATTACAGAAAACTTAAAACACCACCAGCACCTATTGCGCGCTCCTGTACTAACAGAATGCTAAACGTTGGTCGCGGCTACAACAAACGGTTGTATTATTCATCTCTAAAACCCATCATTACGCCTGGAACTTCTATCGTAGCCCAATCAGACATGACTCTGTTATTTACATCGTCATGCGCTAGTTTTTAAGCCGATAGAAAAGTGTCTTTGATAAGTACATTAATTAATGACGTGAACGACAAGATTCGTGATTCCAATTATAAATGGATCACCCTGTATATTTTAATATTTGCAAACTATACCCTTTTATGTCTTTTATGAGCCGGTTGTTGAAAATTTTCGATATATTTTATAAGAGATCTGGCATATTTGGACGATACAAGGCTCAATTAATCGGGCGAGGTGACAGCAAAATTTTGTTTTATAATAAAAAAAAATGTAAAATTACGATCAATTAATTATTCTAACACAACTATACTTTCTAATAAAATACTGGGTTCGTATCTAAAATAAATTTAAAATTTATTTTATGCGAGTTACGATGAGAATTATAATAAATAAAACATTTATTGTTTGGGTATCACAATTGTTTACAAAATGGTTTGATATAATTAATTACATTTAATAACACATTGTTCCTTAATTATGTTAAAGTCTCAGGGATTAATTGTGCGTAAACATGCATTAAATATAACACAAAGATCAGTACATCAAATAACTGAAACAAAGACATTGAGGGATCTTGTTAATCTAATAATAAGTGAAATGGAATTGACCTTAAACAAAGAAATCTAATTCTGAATATATCTAGAGATTCACCGTTAAAATGCAAGTAATATTTATGTGCTTGTGGCTTTGTTAAATTAACTTGTTTTAAATTTTAAATGTTTTATTATTTTTAGATTTGTAGGTGTTATACTTTTTGAATTAATTGGAAGTGTATTATAACTGGACAAGAAATTTAATAATCGCCATAGAAAACATTTGTGTAGAACTTTGATAGCATGCTGAATTCGAATATCAAAGAAAATATGCCGGTGCATCTGCCTTCAAGACAAAGTTAAAATAATGTCATAATAACAATAATTATGTTAATAAACGTAAAAGCGTGGGGCGCCCGATGAACAAATTTTTGCCAGGTAACTTGAGCGCCTCACACTTTTACGTTTTCACATAATTATTGTTGTTTTTAATATTACATTCTTCTTTTTAATCCATTTTTAACAGTTTCAGTTTTCAATTTTTATAAATTATTTATTTATTTTCTTCCATTTGGGTTTGCTCCAATTAGAATAGTGTACTTGTTCGATGAAATCCCCTATAAATGGCAAAACCTATTCGACATCATGAATCAGCCATTTTGGATTCTTCAGTTTCGACTAAATATTTATAACCTACAAGCGCGAAAATCTCTAGATACCGATTTTCATACGAATCAGAACATATATGTATACAAACTCATCCGCCATTTTGAATTATTTAATTTGGACCAGATAATAGGCTTTTCACCTCTATGTTACCTAGCTAGTAAGGTAGCTTATATACTTTATACAAAAAATATTTCACTTTTAAACAGATAATAGGCTTGTTCGGATTTTTTTTAAATTTCATAAATCGAAAGTGCAAGTATAAAATAATGAATCTGCTATAAAATCAGAATTTTATTCGCATGTTAAGTCTCTTAAAGACAATTACAAACCTTCACCTCGCGAAAATGGGGCTTGTCGAGGCGCTACGTCACTATACGCATAGACCGGCGATCTCAGTCGACTCCATGCTTTTTAGTTGTTATAATTATTACAGGTGTTTTCGGAGTATTGTCTGTGTTACGTACTTCTTGTTTGATTCAATATGAGTACAAAGAAAAAGAGTGTTAATTGCAATTGTAATAGATTAAACTCGGAGGAGGTATTTCCAACGGGTTATCCGCAACTAACGCGCAAAAGTCGGCTGTCGCTCTCGCCCCTCATGTTTAGGAATGGGAATTGGGGGGACTGTATGGGAGTACAATTTGGCGAAATGTCGAAAAATTACAATTTTGCCTCTCTCCTCTCGGGTCGAATTTTCGATTTTGACCATGCAATTTACGATGCTGATTCATCGCCACCTTCCATAGAAACATAGAACCAGCGTCCACTCGACGTATTTATTTAGTTACGAACGCCTGAAAACTCCATGCTTTTCGACCTTTCAGGTTAAATTTGAAAGGTCTCAGTGTGCCGAATTTTCGATGTGGCCCATACAACTTTCTGCGAGCCCTTTCACTCTATTTATTTAGGTATGGGTTTTTAAAGCATGGAGGGTTTTCCATTTTTACGAAAATAACCATTTTTCTTTCGCGCAGGCGGTGCCAAATTTCGATTTCCACTGTGAAATTTACGATTTCGATAAAACGCCAATCTTTCTCTTTCCATAGACACCTAAAACGACCTTCAACTCCACGTATTTACTTACTACTGAATGGCTGTTAGTGGTCGCGGAGTCTCGGTAGATTTCCGAGTCCAAAGCTGAGTATAGTGACGTGGAAATGGGCGCACTGTTTTTGTAACTATTACTAATTTCAACCCCTTATATATTGAGAACGCAAAAAGTTAATGATATGAAATTTTAAGTGCGTTATAGGAATATTGAGTACTATATAGAAACCTATATAAACCATATAAAAATAATATAGAACAAGCCTATTGTAATATGCAACCTCGATAACCCTCAGATACCAAATTTCAGTCGAATCAGACGATAAATGAAAAAACGTATTCGCCATGTTGACGCGTCCGTATTTAATTTTTCAGTTTTAACCACATATTTGTAATCTGCGACCCAAAGAATCCCCAGTTACCAATATTCAGTATAATCTACCATTAAGTGACAACAGATTGTTCGCCATATTTGAAACATCTTGGATTTTTCTATAAAAATGTAAAATTGTGTTATCATAATATGAACCATATACACATGCCAAATTTAAAGTCAATACAGCATCTGGAAGTTGGTGAAAAGTGAGTTGTAAAATTTGATTACAATGTTGCAGGTCAAGATAGAAGCGTGTTGATGATGAAATAATAAAATATGGTTAAACGGTTAAACGTGAAAAATTAGTTTCTGAAAGTTATTATACATAGTTAAAGAAGATATTTTGTGTTGAAAAAAGTATAAAAGTCAATCTTTTAAAAACAGGATGTGTTTTTGTATACACGGCGAGTTCCTAGTGTATGAACGGTCAATCTCTTCAACTCTTTGAAATTTGAAAAAATGTCTCACATACATACTGTAGGGGATTAAGAGTGGCATATTTCAAATTTATTTTTGGGTCTACAGTGCATTTGACATAGCAGTGGCAAGCTAATACCTGAATTTTTTAAATAGAAGACCTAATATTTTTTATATATGTATATTTGACAGTAATTCTCCATGCTGAACTTACTAAGAAAATCAATCAGTCACTAAATAAGAATAAACTTTCGCTATGTCTTCTTAGACATAAAAAAGGCATTTGACACGGTCAGTCATACGCATCTCCTTGAATGTCTTGAAAACATAGGTGTATGAGATATCACACAATACTATTTGAGAGGTATTTAAGTCAAAGAGATCAGGCTGTTAATATTTCGGGCAAACAGAGTGAATTTAGAATTGATAATTGTGGGGCACCTCAAGGTACTCTCCTGGGCCCAGTTCTATTTTAACCATATTTAAAGAATTTATTTGCGATTGAAAGTAAAGGGCACATTATTAGTTTTGCTGATGACTCTGCTATATACCATGAGACAAAAATATGGCAGAACTAAAGCACAAAGTTGAAGAAGATCTGTCGAAATTCCAGAATGGTTTAAATTTAAATTGTTAATTTTTAATGTGGCAAAAATATCGAAAATGATTTTGAGGGATAGCTTTTTTTATGCTACCACGAGGGACCAGATGCAGGAAACTGTAGTAAAAGTGCAAAAGGAGGTTGAGCGGCCAATTTTGAGAAAATCAAAATATTTTAAAAACATTTCTAAAAAAGATTCTTTTAAGTTGGCACTTGGGGTAAATTAGTTTTATCATGATAGAAACTTACCTACCAAATAAGAACCAAATTCAAATTGGGGCATCCTCTGTCTTGGTCTTCTTTCTTCGCTGGCATGTATAGGCTCCCGGGAGCGTCTTTCGTCTGTCGCGAGAGGGAACGGCTGTTACCGAGCCCTCTAGGAGTTTGAAAGGGATTTGGGGGTGTTGACTAGTCGGAAGCCCAGGGTGCCAATTGGCATCATGTGCTCCGATTTCGTCGGAAGGAAGTGTGAAGTGTGTAGTTCAGGATTGTGTTCGGCCAGAGACGCTTTCTTGGTGTCAGAGGCTGGCACGAGCTAAGGGAAAGGTACCGAGCTGGTTGATTGCTTGGTACCCCCGGGAACGGGTAATTGGAAGTTCTTGGTCATTGTCTCCTTGCGGTGTGGCTTGCAGATCGGGCTGAAACAGATAAAGGGTTAGTTATACTTACCCATTATCCAGGATCTGGAGCTTCAGCCTCTCGTGCCTCGGAGCGTCGTTGGATTCCCATGCTCTGCTGCACGGGTGTATAAGTTCTTTACTCTGTCCCGAATGACTTCAGTTACTGGGGCGTATTCCAGGTCTCTGAAGATGTTGGCGTTTCTGATAAACCATGGTGCATCCACGACGCACCGAAGTGCGACGTTTTCCACGGCTTGTATCCTCTTCAGATGGGTGGCTGCTTGGGGTAAATAAGTAAAGCTCACTAGTATAAGTCAAGAAATGTGGGATTTGGTGTATATATTAAAAGCAAAGGTCTCAAATATTTTTGACACCCCTACCGCCACCCCCACTCCCTCATTAAAGGAGTTAACACGTTGGAATAATTGTGATTGAGTGTGTGACGAGAGCAAATGTTCTTAAAAAAAATTGATATCAGCTACCCTCATTACCACGTTGGGGTAGACGATTTCAAATACTATGTTATAGAAATTCTATACCCTAGTACAACATAATATCACGATATTCTCGTTTAAAGAGATTTAGATGGAAAATCTGGATGTAGAAGTAGTGATACCTTAGGCAGCTGTTTTATGTAAAAATAACGATTGTGTCTGCTAGCCGTTATATAAAATATTCTAGGAGCTAGAAAATTTATGTGTTTATGGGTATTACTGGTGGAAGATTTTTAATATAATTTTAAAACAAGCTGAATCTAAATTGGTTCCCATCCAAACCGGTAAGACTCCCAAGAGAGTAAGTCTCAAGGATATATCTGCTAAAACGGAAAGTATTACCGACATTTAACTTATTTATCAAACTAGTAAATGATATAGTAAGAGAACACAATGATTAGTATAAAAGAATATTCAGAGCAACTCTTCAAACCAACGTAATTTTAGTATGTTAAATTATACGTTTTAAATTAATAACAGTTCCTTTGGACTAGGTGTACTAGAAGACGCATTTTTTTTCTGGATGTATGAAAGCAAGTAATTATGATTTAGTCATAATAGACCTATAGGTAAGACATACTTTGAACATGCAAAAATTTGAGTGACGCAGTTTCGCTTTGGATTCTTATTTAGGTGATACAGAAATGTCTGAATATTCCCATAATAATATAATCCTCAGGGGACAACCGCATCCCTAAAGGTAGGAAGCAGTAGAATTATATTATATCAAGTTTTTTCGTTTCATCAAATTTATTTCTTTTTCAACTACACTTAACACTATTTATTTATTTATAACTATCCAACAATCAAGGACCACTTACAGGATAGGAAAAGTATAACATACAATACTTATAATTACATTCTAATGTAATTTACATCAAAATAGGGTAGGTACATTTATGGTAAAAGACAAAAGCATTATGACAAGCAAAAATCCAAATTAAAAACTACATACGTATGTAATTATGTATGCCTGTATACGTATACAGACATTCATAGCTATATACGCGCATATACAACTGTTTCGTAAATACAAATATACAACTATACAACTGTTTCGTAAATACAAATATATATACAAATATATATATTCGTAAATACAAATATATATATTAATGTATTTCATATTTATAACCTAATCATAAATATCACTTGCTAGCTAAATACAGTATTTATTTTAGACACAGAGGTGTTAAATAGATCAATGTTGTGTTGTATTGAAGAATAGTTCTAAGATATTGTAAAAACTGGCAACGATTGAAGTAACTGTGCACGAGGCGTAGACTGATTGAAGATTTGACGATGTCTAGAATTTGGACGAGGAACGTTTAAATTAAGCTGGCTTAGCACTTCTGGACGATGAATCCGATGATTTATATTAAGGAATTATTGAATGAGCTTTTCTTCATGTATCTAGAGAAACAATGTCACACTCTAGCAATAAAACGGCATGGGGGTAGCCAATTGGAGGATAGTCAGGGAGTCGGGTAGATCAGTACTTATGCTGTCAAGGTCATGTTGCAGATTAATACAATCGCCTATGTCCGAGATTGAGCGGTAGATTTTCATATCATCTGCGTACAGTTGATGTTTTGTATTAAGATGGTGCTTGATGTCATTTACGTAGATATTAAATAGCAGAAGACCTAAGACCAACCCTTGTGGAACTCCGAAGTTGTTTAGATTTCTGGATCTGTAGACTTTGTGTTCAACAAAAGTTTGTTGCTGAGGTATGACTTAAATAGAGTGATCAGATTGAGTGACAAACTAACACCACCAAGCTTAGTCAGCAATACATTACAATCTAATCGATCAAAGGCCTTAGAAAAGTCGGTGTATATCCCATCTACCTGGCCTTGTCAATCGAGAACCTTTGAGATATACTGAGTAATACACAGTAGATTTGTGGTTGTTGATCTACTTTTCATAAAACCGTGTTGGTAGGGTGTAATGATTGTCTTTATCGGTTCGAACAATAAAGAATGCATCATTATTTCAAATGCCTGTAATCGCTAATTTCATGCCTGCAACCCATTTTAAAGACTGGGCACAAACGAGCTGTTTTCCGTATTTGGGGAAAACGGAGGTTTTAAGAATAAGGTTAGAAATAAACTTGATTGGCTCAGCAAACACTGAGGAACAGTCTTTAACTAGGAAGGCAGGGATGCTATCAGGACCTGTAGTCACATTGGTAATATATATTGGGTTAGCATTTACTATGTTGTATTACGTAAATAATCCTTATAGGTAAAGGAGCTAGATGGCTTTTTTGGCACGCCATCGTTTTATGCTCTATTATATATTTTTATTGTTTAATGAATTATAATGATTAACAAAATCCACTTCGGGCAAGGCGCATCTCCCGTTGGGTACGTTACGAGTTGTCAAAGTTGTAAAAAAATGGAATTATACAATTTTTATTAGATCGAGAATATTTTTTTAAACTCTTTGATTGGAAAAATAATCCAAGAAAGAAACTCCTGTCACTTAATTAACCAGAAAGAAAAATGTTGCCCAATTTAAAAAAATCAGATTTTTATTGTTTATTTTATCTCATAACTCTAAACTCATCGTTACATGCTTTTCTCTCGTTTAAAACTTAAATATATATTCCCTTAACAACAAAATAATATTCTCAGAAAGTTACGGTTGTAAACAAAGACATTACACACCCTTACTTAACTGTAGACGAATTTAACATTTTTTCGCTAGTTGAGTTATCTCTGATGTACTATATTATTCCTCAAAGGTAATTCTTATTTTTAAAAATTTACAATAAGTTACCTGAATAAAGATGTAGGTATACATCTCAAAACTAAATTTCTATGAGAATAATTATTGCTACACGTATTTTAAAACGAGAAAACGTACGGTTTTATGGGAAAAAGAAACATATATCTCGGCTGACACTATAAGATATTGTTGGGGTGAAGAATCACACGATTGTCTCAACAAAATTGAGGAAATACTGTAAAATTTAAAATTAAGCAATTCCAAATTTATCTGTTGAGTACGATTTATAATTAATGTCTTTTTTATATTATTTATATATTTTATATTTGTTTGCAATATAATTTTGAAATAATTTCTACAACACATGAAGGTTAAAATTAAGATAAAATAAGCCTATTCCATAATGATCCAAAGTTTATATAAATATTTATGTGCCAATTTTTTTAGGTACCAACATGACGTATCACATGTTGATAAAAATATCTCGCCTCGGGTCAAATGTAAAAAATAATGATGCATTTGTGTTTTTATAAAATAAATATAATGTGAACCAAATTCTTATGTCTAATAGGGTCATCAATTTGTTTACATGTAGAGCAGAATAAATCTTTACCTGAAAACAGGCTAACTTGCCGATGTTTTGGACAATTAAAATTTTTCGTACTTTAATAATAAGCTTTGGGTAGACTTCGCCCTAGGTCATATATATTATGCTAAGTTAATTAACATAAACTTATTCATGAATTAGAACAAGGAAGTATCTGAAATGGCAGTTAATGCAAGTAACTCGCGATATCATAGGTAAGGATCAACATTTTTAGCTTATATTTTTTCTAATTATTTTCACTGTGAGTTCATAAAATACCAGGACATTTTCTATTATAATTTTATTTGGGTTTATTCAAGGTTAAGAACGTTGAAAATTGCCATGGAAAGTGTTCAGTTCGCAAAATCGCAAGTTAGTATTAAATTTTCTTGAATACTTTCTGAAGAAAAGGAACCGTAAAGATAATAGTCGGTATATTTTTAATTCGTCTCTGTGCTGCAGATCTATATTTATCGAAACATTCAATATTTACTTTCTTGTCTGATTATCTTAAGTTTAAAAAGACGTTGAAAAGACTATGTTCATCTCGATAGGTACAAAAATGAGATAATGGCAGAACTGTGACATACAGACAGACGGACGGACACCGAAGGTAAGGGTTCCTAAAGAATCCTAAAAATACTGCTTTTAACATTTGACAGCGAGGCATTTTAATATGATGAATTCTAAAAAGAAAATAGCTGCTTGTCATTTATTTGCGGAGGAAGATGCTACGAATGAAGTAATAATACCATCTAAAACAAGATAAACATTATACTCTTCGCCGGGTCATAATCTTACCGCATTTGTAACAAATGAATTGCTTTTAAGCTTGTAAACATTAGGAACTATTAGTCGGTTTTGTAACGTATATATTTATTCATATCTAAAATTTAAAATGTTCTCTAGTTATTATTGTCTTAATCCTTTTTTCTAACTTTTTTAAAGAGCCCTCTCCAGAGGGGTGGGATTTTTTCATTTTTGACATTTTTTTGTTTAATTACAGAACATTTTTAAAATTTAAATAATTAATAAATTTTGTTATATAATAATCGATTTAGTCAAAATCAATAGGGCTCTTCCATAATTACCAATGTTTGCACGATTTACTTGGTAATTCGAAAGAAAAACATTAAATTTCATCCACTGGGATGTATAATCTTTACTTTTTGCATTTTGTAAACTACGATTGTTTTGTAAGTAGGTAAAGTTTTTACGTATCGATTAACTATTAAACGATTATGCTTATTATATTTCTAAACCTGACCGTCTCGCCTAATAAGCTGATCTCTCAAGAATTCACGGTTACCGACCAGCTGAACGATTCCTACTGTTCCAACCGTTCACTTAACGTAACCATGATACTTGAAAGAATAGTGACATTCTATTTCTAAGTAGACATTGAGATGTCTGATAAATAAATACCTATTGACAAATGTCTTTTCATTAATAAGTTTGGGGGAGTCACATAAGTAGGTATAGAACATGGTAATTGTAATGAAACTACAAATCCATAAATATAAGGAGGACTTGGCAACGTATTTATCATGTCATTATCAACGGTCTTAAAATTTTGAACTTTTTTTAATTCACTTATTTAAAGTCGGACTATTTCCGCCCATTATCAATGCAAGGACACGAGCTACCCCCACCTGGAATTTTTTCCGAATTTTTTCTTTATAGTAGAGTAGACATTTACTTGTCGAATATTTAATAGGCAAGGGACCAATTGCTCTACATCCCCTCCAAGGGATGATATATCTACTATGCAACCCCCGCCTAAAGTTGCATATCTTCTACGTATGCGCTGGTATACAAGGCGTTAGAGGGTGGTTTTGCAGATGAACGTAGTATCGCAGTCTGAGGGACACAACAAGAATTTATAAGAGACAGGCGCCAGCCGTGCTTTCGCAACGATATCTAGCCATATGCGCTTTCAACGAGGATTCTATTAACATTCCTAAAGGTGAAAATAAATAAGATTATACCTACTGTGATTGCTAATGGCTGCTTTCCGTTGTACTCTAATGTCTAGCGGTGTACCTCTGATTAGATCTTATAAATTAGCACTTTTAGAAACATTTCTTAGACTATTAAGACCGTCGATAGATTCTGTGAGTATTCGGATCGGTACATAAACTTGACGGGATCAAAGTTGACCCATGACCGATTCACGCCACAGACTCACAATCTTCGACCTAGTGGATCAATAAAGAATCGAATTCAAACTAGATTTTCATTTATTAAAATAAAATTCAACAAATACAAAGAATAGAAATATTTAAGTCTAAGCTAACTGTATATAAGGCAAGAAATATTCAAGTCTAAGCTAACTGTATATACGACAATTTGTCAGAGAGCACCACACTTGGTAAGACGTTATGTCCCGAGAGATCGTAACTCAAACAGCGTCGAGAGTATTGTGACATTCGACTGTTCAAAAAGATTCAGACTCCCATTCAAATATGATGGTACAGGTATATCAAACTTTTTTGAAAAATTATTTACTTTTAATTTTGCACTGAATTTTTAGAATTGCTTTGTGCGGATGCTTCGAGCAGTTATATTCAATGGTTTTCCAGCTTGAAAAATCGTACTAACGGCATTGAACACAAAGATACCGTTTTGGCATCGAGTTGGTTCGAGCGACCTCTATGGCCATGCCCGTCTAGGCCTTTTTATGAGGTACTTTGGGTTCGTCGGGATCAATTCCTCTACTTTGAATTTTGAGACGTTTTTATTAGACGTTCTTGTGATTCGGACACGGAGTATTCTCCACCACTTTCAGAATAAAAAAAAACCTGATTTACGGTCTTTATTTGAAAAACTGCTCTAATTATTTTTGCTTAAAATTTGCCTTTTAAAATAGCTACCCGCTACATCCTGACGGTGATTTCCCTGTGCAAATTTCTTCGTGGTACTTCCGAAAAACTTTCGTGGTACCTACTTTTGAACTATTTGTGGTAATTTCGAACGGCGGAGCGGATTTCCGCTACTTGCCATTAGACATTTTTTCGTACTTCGAAAATTATTTTCGAACAACGGTGCCCAAAGGCGTTTTTCCGTTTTTCGCGCAATGACAATTTTTCTAAGTCAATTTTTATGAGAATTTTGGTCTGAAATTAATTTTTATTAAATATTCTTATTACTTTGGATGGAACATTTTACAGGATTTATCAATAGTTTCAACCCCTCGCGCATGAGGTTGGGCCTCTGCCATCTCTCTTTTTACACTGTCTACGACATCTGTCCTGAAAATTCCGTTCCTACGACTCCCCACACGCCTATACTCTGAAAACTCCCAAAAAGGGTGTTTCTTGATCATAGGGAGTGACCGCAGAGGATTGAAAAATTTTTATTGACACCATCGTGTTCAGCACCCTCGAGAATAAGGGGAGGAAACATGTTTCATCCTATTCTTCATACTTTGGCCTAAATCAGCCTATTTTACATAATTTTAAAGGATTTGTATCATTTTAGTTAAGAGACTCACTATGCATTATTTACTTATATATTTATTTTTTTATTTATTTACACAACTCAACAGGACAAATGTCCCAGTTACAGAGTTGGAATACTGTCAATAAAGATTCTGCAATAACAGAAGTAAATATTATAAATTATGTTAATATATACAATTTAAATTCTTAAAATATTAATATTACCCTATACATGATTATAATTCTACCATATGACATTAATATAATAGGTGAATACATTAATAGATTGGTGCGTGAAGCTTTGATATGAAATGTTTGGTGGAGTCGGGTTGATTTAGAAGGAACTCGCAGTTCAATGAGTTTTAATAGATTAGAACGGTCAAGTTTATTGTTTAATATTTTAAGCACAATAACAATTCTCTGGGAGTTTGAAGTGAATTAAGTGAACATCTATGTAACAAAATATCAATACTAATTCCAGCAGGCGGATAAATATTGTCCTTGGTGTAACTATTTTAAAAATTTTCTTTTAATATTTTCCAGTTTATTAATATGAACGATGTAGTGGGAACTCCAGACTATGTCAGCATACTCCAATTTACGTCTGACAAACGAGTTAAATAGAAGCCTCAAAGTTTCAACATTCGTGAAATGTTTGGAGTTTCTTATTATGAATCCCAATGATTTTAAATGCTGAAGATCCGATGTTATTTATGTGATAAATAAAAATTATCTTGCTATCAAAAGTGACACCTAGATACGTAAAACTATCAACTCTTTGTGTGACATCATCATTTATTTTATACTCATTAATGAGATTATGCCCACGTGAGGAAATTTTCAAAATTTAAAAACAACTAAACATTAGCAATATTTTTAACCGAATGAGCGCTTGTTTACAAATATGTTATTGTTTACATTGTTTCTATTATCCGGATTCCTTTTCCTAAATATATATAGAAGCGCATTTCGAGAGTGTCCCCATCAGTCACTGAACCCATTTGCAACTGGAAGATATTTTAAAAACAGATAAATAACTTAAATGCGACGTAATATGAGATCAAAAATATTTTGATATACTTACTACGTCAAATTAAAAAAAAATGTTGAATTAATTTTATATTAATAGGAAGTGAGACCCACTAATGCTGAAACTAGAACTTAATGAATGATAAAAGGAGTAATAGAAAATTCAAGATTATAATAAATTTATATTTCAGAATTTGAATATAATTTTGTTCCTTGTAGGTAATTCTGATCTATCAATGACTCCATAATTAGGTAATAATAATAATACGCTTATTTGTCTGTAAAATCATGTAATGTATAGGCCATAGAAATAAGCAATGCTTGCATGACAAAAGTGTCTATGGTGTGAATTTCCTCATTCTTTTGGAGACACCTACACATACTTAAACATTACAAAACTTTCTTATTTTGAGAACGATTCATCCTACACATGATTACATTGGTGACAACTGTTGCTTAATCTTATGTGTAAAAATAGTTAAATATTTAATGACCCATTTTTGTTTCTATTTTGTTATCGACTTTTAATCATCATGAGTCTCTAGACTTGATCTATTAATAGTTACGTAAAGTTTAATGATCTACGTTAAATATATACTTATTTATAGTTATGTGAGCATCCTTATCTACATTATGCTGATGTTACCTAATGGCCACATGATGCATGCTGCTTACTAGACAATAAATACCTAGCTTATAAATAGGAGTTTTGCTATAGAGCTCATTAGATTTATATCCATTCTCGAACTTGCCACATGTGTTTAATTGTAACACTATAAAATAAATAAGTTAATTTCTTTGAGTTGTGAACTTTTGACTTTTTAAAATCTTTTTAAAAACGTCTTTTCCAAAGCGAAAGACTTAGCTGGCGCAGTCGGTGTAGATTTAAGTCCGTCGGTCCGTGCATCGTGCAGAAATCGACGTGAAATTTTGATTTCTTTAGACTTAAATAAAAGAACCTCGTGTTGTAAGTGCATAGTGCAACTTTTCCATCAAGGAAATTGACAACAGCCACTGCAAGTTGAATTGAGTAGATTTGCAAGAAGAACCAAGTGCAGTTCCAGGTGGATAACTTCTCCAAAGGCAGCAGACACCTCTTCCAATCAAGGTAAGTCGAGTTTGTTTTCCTTTGTTCACTTCCTGGGTATTATATCGTATAAACCCAAGAAAAGTTTAGTTTAGGTGAGAACATTTCTGTTCAAAAATTTAGTTAGGTGAGAACATTTCTGTTCAACAATTTAATTAGGTGAGAACATTTCTGTTCAAATTCACAATCACGTGAAACGTAGATTTAAGAAGAAAAAGTAATTTTAAGAAACTTGAAAACTTTATTAATTTTCACACATCGTAAAATAAGTGAACCGTTTCCAAATTTCAAAGAACCATCATAAATAAAACAAGTAACAATTTTTGGCATTATTTTATAT
This sequence comes from Stenurella melanura, assembly GCA_963583905.1. Taxonomy (NCBI): domain Eukaryota; kingdom Metazoa; phylum Arthropoda; class Insecta; order Coleoptera; family Cerambycidae; genus Stenurella; species Stenurella melanura. Next base: position 42,406,673 of record OY757313.1, on the reverse strand, counting down.
TTTAAAAATTAACAATTCTTGATCAGATCTTGTCAAAATTTTATCATTTACAATCAAATTTAATTTTTATAAGAAAACATTGTAAAATCATATTTTTCATCTCATGAACGATAATAATCAATTAGACTCAATACTTTGTTCACTCAGTTCTTTATCATTAGATAAACCTGAACCAGAAAAAACAGAAAGTCCAAAAATGGCTACTGAAAATGTCATAAATATTAATGTTCTGAAATTGTATGCAGACTCAATAGCACCTTATGATGGTACGGAACTCGAATTAGAACCATTTATAAATGCGGTTGACGAATTTTATGACTTATACGGAAATACCACAGATCGCGGATTAAATAAATGTGTCGAACGCATAATAGCGGGTAAACTAAGAGACAGGGCCCGTATGCTAATAGGCGCTCGTCCAGAATTAAATTCATGGGCACTTATTAAAGAAAATCTCAGAAGTACTTTCGGAGACAACCGATCTTTAGACATTTTAGAACAGACATTATTTACCATGACGATAAAACATAACGAAAATCCTATTGAATTTGCTAGACGGATTCAAACAAACCGCAGTAAATTATGTTTTAAATTAAACTCAAAACCTGTCACAGAAATTACCCAACAACAAAAATTAATTTATATAGATCAATATGAGTCCCAAAGTCTAAAAGTCTTTTTACGGAATTTAAATATGCGAACTTGTGATTTTATTAGATCTAGAAACCCTAAAGCATTAGAAGAAGCCATAAATTTGTATATTGAAAATGAAAACTTTATACAAACTCAAATTCAGACCCAAAATTCAATTAACAAACAACCTGTTAAAACACAAATAACGCAACAAAATTCTAACAAATTCCAGACTCAAATGCCATATAAATATAATTATCAAAACCAATTTTTGCAATTTCCACCACAGCAAAATTTTCCTAGTCAACCTATACCAATTCAGCCCAGACCAAATATGAATATTAGATTTCCCACAAATAACCAAGTTTTTGGAAATCAACAAAAACAAAATGTGTTCAGACCAAATCAGAATAGAACCCCTCAACATGCACCTGAACCCATGTCGATACAATCGCGGCAAAGTTTTCCCACAAACAGAAACTATCAAAATCACCCACAGCCGAGACTTACCTCTGGCCAGGTGAGACAACAGTTTCCTTGGGTACAACGCACCCAAAATCCAAAATACACTGTTCAGGAGCTACACGCAATAAATGACGAACCATCCGATGTCACATATGATACCGAAAATGCAAATTACCTTTATTCTGAAGAACAAAATAATGAAAATTTCGATAATCAATATTCAATTGCTGAAAATGAAATATATCAAATACCCGACCAATACCACAACCCATATAACCAAGAATACGGAGAAGACCCTGTAGATAATTATGATCCAAATCTCGAGAATCCAAATTTTCTCAAACTTCCTCAAACAGACAGACAGACATAACATTTAATGCATATATAAACGCTTTACCATACATACAAACAACAAATCCCGACTTAAAATTATTAATCGACACCGGTTGTAACGTTTCCATGTTGAGACCAATTGTAGCCGAATTATATTTTCCAAATTGTATGTATAAAGCACCTTCATTATTACAATCGATAGGCCAAGCTCGCGAAGCTGTGTACAAAGCAAAAATACCAGCTTTTAAAGAATTACAGTCAGATAAAGAAATAGAATTTACGTTATATCCTTTTTCAGACTACTTCGACGGAATTATAGGCCTAGACGAATTACGAAAATTAGATTTACAAATGCATTTTACAGAACAAGTTTTATACAACGATAAAGTTCAAATACCGTTCAAATATCGAGAAGAACATACGCAAACGCATGTAAAAATTGAAATACCACCCCATCAAACTATTAATAAATTATTTTATGTAAATAAACGTGAAGGAAATATTTTAGTTCCCGAACAAAATCTTTTCGGACTATACATTCCTGAAACTTTAACTTATGCAGAAAACTTTCGTGCTAGATTTGAAATTCAAAATAATACTGATCAGGCTTCATGTGTAGAAATTAGAACACCTTTTGATGTCACACTTTATGATCCTGAACAATTTGAAATTTATAATATTGAAGATGCATTACCCGATTATTCTAGTCAAACAAGCCAACATAAAAATTTAAATGACTTAATTAGAACCAGTCATATGAACGAGGAAGAACGCGAACAAATATTAAAACTCATAAATAAATTTCCCGATATTTTTCATCACCCTGATCAAAAACTATCATTTACCAACAAAGTAAAACATGAGATAAAAACTAACGACGAAATCCCCATTCATGTAAAAACTTATCGGTTTCCACACTATCACAAAACCGAAGTAAACACACAAATTAACAAGATGTTAAAAGACGGCATTATTAGACCAAGTCAATCACCCTGGTCCAGTCCGATTTGGATAGTCCCAAAAAAGGCTGACGCATCCGGAGTAAAGAAATGGCGTATTGTAGTTGACTATAGGCGACTAAACGAAAAAACTATAGACGACAGATACCCAATACCAAACATAGACGATATACTTGACAAATTAGGCAAGTGTAATTATTTTACAACTTTAGATTTAGCTAGCGGATTCCACCAAATCGAGATGCAACAAAACAGCATCGAAAAAACGGCATTCAACGTCGAAAATGGCCATTACGAATATTTGCGTATGCCATTTGGCCTTAAGAATGCTCCAGCCACGTTTCAACGTGTGATGGACCATGTTTTACGAGAACTTCAAAATAAAATATGTTTAGTCTACATGGACGACATAATTATTTTCAGTACTTCCCTTCAGGAACATATTCAAAATCTAAAACAAGTATTTTCAAAATTGAGAGAGGCTAAATTAAAAATACAATTAGACAAGTCGGAATTTTTAAAACAGAACGTCGAATTTTTAGGGCATGTTATTACACCACAAGGTATAAAACCTAACCCTAACAAAATCCGAGCCATCAAAAACTTTCCTATTCCTAGAACAGCACGTGAAATAAAATCATTTTTAGGACTACTTGGATTTTATAGGAAATTCATAAAGGATTTTGCAAAAATCACAAAACCCTTTACGAAGTGCTTGAAAAAAGGCGAAAAAGTTATTCATTCACCTGAATTTTTGTCAGCATTCGAGACCTGTAAAAACATACTTACTAACGAACCACTGTTACAATACCCCGACTTCACCAAGCCTTTTATACTCACCACCGATGCTAGTAACTACGCAATCGGGGCGGTTTTATCACAAGGAACTATAGGTAATGATAAACCAGTAGCGTACGCTAGTCGCACCCTTAACCCTGCTGAAATAAATTACAGTACTATAGAAAAAGAGTTATTATCCATCGTTAATTTTACAAAATACTGGCGTCCAATCCTATTTGGCCGAAAATTCACCATAGTCACAGACCACAAACCCCTACAGTGGGTTAATAACTTGAAAGAGCCAAACAGTCGCCTTATGCGATGGCGTCTAAAATTAATGGAATATGACTATGACATAATATACAAAAAGGGTAAAGAAAATAAAGTAGCAGACGCTCTCTCGCGTATTGAAATTCAGCCTGAAATACATCCAATAGAAAACAAATCTATTGACGGCAATATAGACGATTCGGATCAAAACAAATTAGAAACCGACTTCCCCGAATTAACATTAGATGATTTAATTGATCTAGAATTTCGATCAGACGAGGATGTTTCCCCCGCCGACTTAACAGTGCAGAACACTCCAAAAATTAATGTAATCTCAGATACGCAAATTTGCCCCCCTAGATCACAGGCGTCAAATGAAACAATACATTCCGCAACCGAAAACCCAATATTAAATATTCCCATTTCAGAAAATGCAATCAATACATTTAAAAATCAGCTAATGATTACAGCTAGTAAAGACATTACCAGTACCCACGTAAAACTCGCAAAACCATTCGGGACAAAAACTAGATATCAGATAGTTTTTCCTAGTAGAAATAAAGACATGTTTGAAAACGAAGTAGTGAAAACTTTCAAGGAATATATAAAACCTAAAACACTATACGGAATACTAATTGACGAACGGATTATGCAAGAAATAATTCCCATTTTGCAGCGACATTTTCAACATACTGCTTACAAATTAGTACAGACAAATAACTACGTTGACGATATCGAAAAACCAGAATCGCAACAAGAAAAAATCAAATACCACCACGAACAAAAAACTGTACACCGCGGTATTAACGAAACCACCCTCGCCCTGCGAAATCTGTATTATTGGCCAAATATAAATAATGACGTAATAAATTATATAAATACTTGTGTCACCTGTCAGAAAACAAAATATGAACGACATCCACATAAAATTGTATTTCAGTCAACCCCTATTGGACATCGTCCTTTTGAACATTTGTACATAGACACATTTGTTGTGAGCAAACAGAAATTTTTAACTGTAATAGATAGTTTTAGCCGTTTTGGACAAGCTTACCCTATTTGCCTTACAGCTACTCATGTTTGCGAAGGTTTACTAAAATACATGTCACACTACGGTATCCCCAGAAAAATCACTTGCGACCTAGGAACCGAATTTAAAAATCATTTATTCGAAGAATTTTGTGCTAAACATAGTATCGAATTACATTTTACAACGGTAAGAAATCCCGGTAGTAAATCCCCTATAGAGCGATTTCACTCTACTATACTAGAAGGACTACGTATATTAAATACGGGACTAAACAAGACACAAACGATCGAAACGTTAATGAGTTACGCGATTTTAGGATATAATAACTCCATGCATTCAGCAACTAAATTTACACCTTTTCAAATTATAAAAGGAGATTTCAATAATAAAACGGCATTCGAAATGTCCGAACACGACATTATTAATGATTACGTTAACAGACACAGTACAAACTTACAAATAATAGAAAGAATGGTTAACGAGAATAACGAAAAGAGTAAAGACCTTTCGAAAGTCAACGAAAATAGAAATGAACCAGAACCGATCACCACGCACAAAACCGCGTATGCAAAATTAACTCTCAGAAATAAAATCGCTACTCCCTACGAATCAGTTATGGTCGTTCAAGACCAACAAAATAAAATATTAACAACAAAAGGCACACGCCACAAATCTACGCTTAAACCAGCCAGAAATCTAAAAGGAAAATTACCTGTTTCAGATGCTGGGACTACTAGCCATATTGTACCTGACGTCGCTAGTACAAGCACAAATCAAGATAGACAAAATTTCTAACCCTATCCTTCCTTTTTCGTTAGGCAAAGCCCGAACCACTTCACAAAAACATTCATTTATAAAATACATTGATTTAACAAATTTTGATGCCCCCATATTAAGCATAAAAATAAATATGAAAACAATAAAACCCATTATAAACGTAAACGACGAACTATATCCGCAATTAAATAATATATATGAACATCTAGAATACCCACTAAATCAAGCGGAAAATAAACTGAAAAACGTGAAACCGTTAGGAAATACACGAACAAAAAGAGGCCTTTTTAATATAATTGGAAAAGCTTCCAAATGGGCCTTTGGCACCTTAGATTCGGACGACGCGAAACGATATGACAACGCTATATCCATCCTAGAGTCAAACCAGAAAGAGATGCATACAGATTTAGAAAATTATTTAACAATTACAAACAATTTCATGAACGAAACAATATCAACATTCGAAAAAATCACTATTAATCAAAATCAAATAAATACTAGAATAAGAACGATTGAACAAAGCTTGAATAAATTTACATTATTTTTAAGATTGCAAAATTTTCTAGACAATATGATTATAGATTGTTTATCGTTAACTACCATACTAGACAACATACAAGATGCAATATTATTTGCACACCTAGAATCAATACATAGTGCTATTCTACCTATTAATGATCTAATTGATCTGACAAGGATAATGAATACCCTGTATATCGAGGGAACCCCAGAATTTAAAAACATTCAGAGTTATTACGAATTAATAAAAACAGAAATTTATTATGTAAAGCAAACCATATGCTTCATATTTCACTTCCCTATTTTGAGCGAAGGTTTATACGATTATTACCACCTATTCCCTATACCCGCTCTAAATAAAACCATAATCCCCCTAAAACCATTTATCCTTGTAAACTCGACTTATCACCACTACGAAGAACTACCATGCCCACGTATCGAGGACCTGTGTTTGTATCATGTGACACAAACCGTATCACAAGGAGATTGCCTACCCCAAATACTTAGCGGCGCTGGATCAGCACCCTGCCAAACTACAGACGTCGTCATAAAAAATGACATTGTGGAACGAATAAACAACGCCTATGTATTAGCCATACCAGCCACTAAGATGACAATAGAAAAGCAATGCGGAGAACATGGTTACAATATCATTGACCAACCCCATCTGATATATATACCCCAAAAATGTAGTATATCTATCCATGGACATGAATTCTACAACATTGCCGGTTTCATCCCTGGAACACCCTTGGAAATCCTCCCAGTGAGAACATTGTCCACCAAGGAGAACAACAAAGAAGTCATCCCCTACAAACAAATAGAAGTGAATCGACTCGCAGACATCAAACGCATGGCTGACGAAACCCATTTACACGAACTAAAGACACTTAGTGATATTAACAGAAGTGATCATACGGACTTATATATATGTTTATCTATAATTATTGTTATTTTATTAATTTGCTTTCTGAAATTTATCTACCCTAAGAAACAAAAAATGTTTCACACATTGTTCAGCTTTAAGAAAGATGCCGAACGAGAGAACCAGGACACACCCCCTGAGAATTCACCGAAAAATACTGAAAAAACAAAATCCTTTATTTTTTCAGCTTAGGGATGGAGGAGTTATGTGAGCATCCTTATCTACATTATGCTGATGTTACCTAATGGCCACATGATGCATGCTGCTTACTAGACAATAAATACCTAGCTTATAAATAGGAGTTTTGCTATAGAGCTCATTAGATTTATATCCATTCTCGAACTTGCCACATGTGTTTAATTGTAACACTATAAAATAAATAAGTTAATTTCTTTGAGTTGTGAACTTTTGACTTTTTAAAATCTTTTTAAAAACGTCTTTTCCAAAGCGAAAGACTTAGCTTTATCAATACTTAATATTACCATAAAAGGAAAAAATTCTAAAATATTAATTTCAAAATTGCATTTGAATAACTTTGCATTTAATATGTGTGTACGGTCAAACCGCGAATAAAACATGTAGTGCACGACGATGCTAGGGAAAATGTCAGGAAATTTTGAAATTTAAGGAATTTACCAAAACATAAGTGTATGTAAAAGTAAACATTAAGTGAATCATCCTAAAATCCCTTTGGACGTACGGAATTGAACTGTGGGGATGCAGCAAGCCTTCAAACAAAAATTTTACAGACATTCCAGTCAAAATATCTGCGCATGATTACAAACGCTCCCAGGTATGTATACAATGCAACCCTCCACAATGACCTGAGAGTTCCATTTATAAACGATGTCGTAACTGCATATGCTAATAAAGCAAAACGAAGAAATCATGGACACAAAAGTCAAACTGTGAGTCAACTCTACCAGCACCCTCTACAAAATAGAAGACTCAAGAGATCCTGGCCCGAAGACCTTGTTGAATAGGTAGATATGGAGAACTATTGATGGATGGTACCCAATACAAGACAACAATCCCTCATATTATTTACTAATTACTCTATTGAGCAGTTTACTGAGTAGATTGTAAATTTCTTTAATAAAATTAAAAAAAAAAACATTAAGTGAAAGATTTAAACTAGTATTTACCCCTTTGGCATTCATTCAAATATTTTCGAATTTTCATGAAATATATCACAATATATTAAGCCTATAATAGTGTCAGTGTATTGCCAAAGCCCTTTATAATAGTCTCCGCAAATACAAAACGAAGAGTATATTGCATTCGATCGGCATTTCTAAAACCGGTAATATTGCTCGTAGAGAAACAATTTTCATATCACTGTGTTGGTGATCGAATTCTGAACAACTTTCAAAATGTCCGTCCGTCTGTGTCTCCGTCTGTCTGTCTGTCCGTCTGGCTGTTTGTCTGTTCGCCCGTCCGCCCGTCCGTCAAGTTTCTTGTAAGCAGGATAACTTAAGAACAAAAAGTCCGATTGTGTTGAAATTTGGACAGTAAGTTAGTGTTAGCTAGAGGAACAACCCTATTGAACAAAATCGATCAATAAATAAAAAAGTTATAAATTTTTCAAATGAAAAAAAAAATCGTTTTGTAACTAAACAAAAAATGCTTGAAACTAATATCATTTACAGAAAATATACAGCAAAAAGTATCCTATAGAATGTGCAACAACTATATAATAAGTGTAGTAAATCCGCGAAGAGTAAAATGGTTAGCTTTTTAAAATATATAGAATCAAATTTGTCGTCTTGCTGCAAAATTTGTATTAATACGGAGAGAAATATATTATTTATTACACGCTATTTGAATGAATTAAACAGGTCAATAATTATAACCGGACAAAATTTTTCAATAATCATCGTAGAAAAATGATTTTGATACTAAAATCCGCTTTCTGATAAGCTGAACTTAAATATCGAATTAAAAAAAATGTCTCTATGTATATAAATATGTGTATACATCTTTTCCTGAAAGTACAATAACTTCTGTTAGATCTATAATTACTTCCACATGCATGTAGTGGATTGGAAGTACAGTAATTGTAAAATTTTTTTTTTTTTTTCTTCAAATAAATTTAGACTATCATGAAACGTCGATATTTGAAATTTGAGCGAAAAAAAAAACTGTCTGTCTGTCGGTCGGTATGAAACTTTTTTTGCGTGCGTTTTCTCTGGAACAGTTTAAGATATTGACTTAAAATTAGATACACGTATGTATTACGACAAGATCTGGAATTAGACTATATTTTGAACTTAGTCGGGTGAAGGGTGGGAGATAAATAAGGGTAAAGAGGGTAAAATAAGTAATGCAAGCTAGTAAGAATCCAGAAATTTGGGATTTGGTATATCTACTAGAAACCAAGATCTCAAATTCTCTTGTAATATTTATCACCCCCCAAAATCATTCCACTTTATTATTAAAGGGGTTAATAAAATTGAATTATTACATTTACTTGTAATTTAGTACACGTTTGTACCTAGTGTAACGACATATGGAACGAGATGACTCCGTTGAAGGGTTGGGGGTGAAATAGGGGTAAATAAGCGAAACAAACTACTAAGAGTTTAGACACTTGATATTTGGTGTACATACCAGAAACTAAGTTGTCAAATCTGTTTATGACATCTGCGACTAGGTGTGTTGTGCCACTCAATCACGGTATAGTCTACTGCTACCGCCCCGGTGACACATTTAAAAACGGCACTAGACATCCATATCCTAGTCAGGAATCGAACCAGGTCCCTCATGTGGCTCAGTGCTTACGTTTGAGACTATTTTTATTAGGAAAATGAAGGCATTTGTGGGATGCTCTCTCATATGTAGTCAACACTAACTACATCGCCACCGGGATAGTTCATGCAGGTGGCGAGAATAGAAAAAAAGCAAAAAAAAAAAGAAAAAGAAGATAATAATATAAATAATACATATGACAGATATTCAGAGATTGTAAAAGAATATTATTGCATCATTAAATGTGATCAAAAGTATATCTGTTAATATTAATTTATTTGTTATTTACAATACATAAATATTGTGGGTCAATACCCTACAGCATTTCAATTCCATCCTGTAATTTTCAATAGTCTGAGATGTATTTAATTTCAGTGTACATCTTAAGATCACCCGACAATTACCATTAAACAGTTGTGTTATATCATTAACAGAAATAACAAAAAAGCAGCGGCCCGAGAACTGAACCTTGTGGCACAAACAGTGTTCTGTCATTAAGATAAATCTAAATAGATCGATGAAACCCACAGACATACTAAGTGTATCCAATTTTGCTAGCAACAACTGATGATCGAGGTGGTTAAAAGCTATAGAAAAATCAGTGTATGTTTCTGATTTCCCTCATTTATGACTTTAAAAATATACCTTACACCGGATTCGAGGTAGTAGAGCGTCCTGACATAAAAATGATGCTGATTTATATTTTTCCACTCATTTTCAGTATTTATCATATTGTCCTTAAGAAGCAGTGGCGGATTACTTATCAGACAATATGAGCTATGGCACAAGGATCCTTTTTTGAGAAACCTATTATGCTTTAGTGACTTCTAATCCATTAACTGTCCTGAAGAGTCAAGAGAGCGCAGAGCTGTTATAGCTTAAGAACACACCGAAAGCCACTCTTATAACTTGAGGGTCCAATACTTATAATTGCACGAGGGTGCTCATTAGGTTTGCTGCAGCCATGTAAGGGTTTATTGGAAATCAGTTTAGGACAGATAGAATAGTGAAATTATTAAAAAAAAGTCTCTTTATATGTTTCCTTATTTTAAACCAGAACTTGCTACCAACACGTTTGAATTGCAAGATCATTTATTTTGTAATATTATTTAAATATAGCTTGGAATAAAAAACGGGCTGTTATTAATTATTTGACCTTTTATGTCATGATGCAATTAAGTAAATATTGACCGAAGAAAACAATGATTATAATTCATGTAGCTTTTCACAAGGAAATGTGTAGCAATGTGTATATTTTATTGTAGATACGTTTCGTAAAAATATTACAGTTTATGTTTAGCTCTTGATGGGCACGTGTTGTTTTTGTTACATAGGGTCAAACTATCGTCTTTAACAGAAGTAACAGCTGAATAAAAGCATTTTTAACGAAAGCAGATAGTTGAATAACTGATTTTTTTTTAATAACGAAACAAAAGTAATAGAAACATCAGCAGCACTAAACTCTTCTAGTTATTGCCAATTTAGTTATTAATTTTTACAAAATAATAAGACCATGGTGACACGGAGCGAGAGCATTAAATGATACCGCGGTTTAAATCAAAACTTCGTCCTTCAGCTATGACATTTGATTTTGTCGCTTTGATTCGATTTGCACATATAGTGCAGTTAACGCCAGTCAACGGAGTCTTTCACCTCTAATTTAAGTGCTAGTGAATAGGTGCAATATGTTTGTAATGACGTTAATAAAAAAGTTGAAAAAAGGATTAGAGCAGGAAATTATCATGGGTTCTGTACTATGAGTATTTTTCGAGATATGGCCACTCTAAAATTCCTAAAAGTAGGGGAGGGGAAATGCGAAAGTGGAAAAAAAAATCTGAAAAAAAGATAAATATATTTATTTGTATTTTTGACCTAATTCCACAGGGAACCCGTGACAAAAGCGGTATTTTTTACCCCTTGCGATCATTTTCTACTCTAATCTTTCTTCAATTTTTCTATTAACGTCATTACAAACACATTGCGCAAGGTTCCATCAAAATCCATTCACTAGCACTCAAGTTAGAGATTTTAGTCGTTTTAGCTCTCCGTTGACTGGAGTAATAGTGTTTAAAAAAACATAAAATAGAGAACGTAAAAGTAGATGATCCAATTATTTATTCAAATTTTTTAATGTAAATAACACTTTGGATAGTCAACTTGTAAATAAGTAAGTGAAGTAAGCTAGTAAGAGCCATAAACTTGGAATTTGATGTACATTGTACATACTAAAAGTCAAGGTATCCATTTTCTTTATGACATCCGCCACCCCCCACCAAATATTTCCAATATTATATTATGTTATTATTAAAATTCTATGAGCAATTATTTCAATTTAGAGAGTGCAAATATTGTACAAAGAGAGTTTCGTTTAAAGAAACTTGGATGGAAAATATGGATGTGAAAGTAGCGGTTCCTTACGCAGCGGTTTTTCAATAGTTATCTTTAGCTCAAAATGAGTGTATGTTTGTGTGTATGTATGTTTGTTCAAATATGGTGATCGAATTTTTGACCACTTCCCGATATACCATCATTCTGAAATTTTACACACAACTTTGATTCTGAAGACAGTACAATATAGTATATTCAATATTATGGTAGATCCAACATGGCAACTACCACAAAATAGCGGATTACCTTTTTCTCAACAACCCGCTCGACATGTGTATCAAATGAGGGGTATATAAAGTAGAATACAATAAGCTATGTGACGTTATTTTAAATCCAATATGGCGACCGACACAAAATGGCGGATTACCTATTTCTTTACAACCCCTTTAATATGGGTATCAAATGGAAGAGTTTGACGAGAGTAAATAGGTGGAGAGCCGGCTGTACAGATTTCCTATGAATAAGATGCATGAGAAACTTTGTGTGGGAGCCAGTTTTCATATAACCAAATTTTTCCCGCGTCATGGAATTTTGACATCACTTCCTGTCACGATTTTTTGTGTCATCGAATACATGGGTAAAATTAAGGTCACAATGTAGGTTTTGAGGTATACAATGAGATTGTAGTGGGGTGCCAAGATTAATTTGCCCGCAACCCTGAGACACCCTCGTTTAAAGCTTTTTTTTGTTGTTTCTTAAGTCATCGAATACATTAATTTTTTTTTTTTTTTGAGTTAAAGTACAAGCCTTCTAGTTATTAAAAAAATAGGGGGCCTCTTCTTATTTGTCCGCATCCTCTTATTTTGACGTCACTTCCGGTAAAATTCCAAGACGCGGGCAAAATTAGCTTATATGAAAAGTCGCTTCCTGTAGGTCTTTGGTAGTACTTACTCACTCATACAATGTTTTTCATGTATCTTATTCGTAGGAAATCTGTACAGCCGGCTCTCTAACTAAAACGAAATGATGGCGTTTGAATAAAAAATAAATGAGGCAGACGGGAAACTAAAAAGTAAAAAATAAATAAATAATAAAAAAAATTAAAAACAATGGCTTTCTTTTAAAATTGAATTATACTAAAAAGTAGACAATGATTTTTATTCAGTGATTGTTGTTATACTCTTCATAACGTTTTATCACAATGCTGATTGTTGATAACGGTAATATATTATATTTTATGAACGTCCAATGGTTTTCTTTTCATCATTTTGTAATTTAATCACTGAATAAAAATTATTTTCTACTTTTTAGTGCAATTCAGTTTTAAAAGAAAACTATTCTTTAATTTTTTTTAAATAATGATATAATTTGTATTGTGTCATCATCTTATGATTTGACATATTATTGCATTATTTTGGGACATCCTGTATAGAATTTTTTTTATAATCCAGTGAAAAGTACAATGCTTACATCTAATATCCTACATGTTGGTAACTATGATTTAATTAATATTAAATAAAATAATAGAGCACTGCTACCTGCGCCGAAATATTAAAGTTGATTTAACGTGTCAAGATGATTTAGTAAGTCTGAGATTAAACATGTATTTATCATTAACTTGAAAGTGTTATTTGCATTGTAATGTAATGGTTGTACATCTTGTATGATAATTTCTAAATCCGACTGGATGGACGGTATTATAAATCTCTCTTCTTGTTCGTAACGTATTGACAGACATTTGTATGCATTATTCTAATAGGCCACCCCTGGCTATATGACCTGTTTGACAGTATCACATCATCTGTTCCGGTTTCCTGTGAGGCGTACGACCTTAACAAACTCCTTCACCATTAGATTGTGCGTCAGCATTATTTAGCACCTTCTATTTAATTATTATCTTCGCTGTCTAATGATCACTCTGTATATTTTTTCAATCAGAAGTTATCAGGTTTTCTTTGTAATAATAGTGATAACTACAGTCCAATTATTATTCTCATATGTCGTTTGTTAATTAATAATTCTTAGAGTGACCACCCTGTATAAATAAAGAAAATACTTTTGTGTAAAAACCTTCACCGATTTTTTAATGTTTTGTAATTGAATGCAAATTTTGTGAAATGTTATTTCCGATCAATATATTTGTTTATATATTTTACGAATACACATTTCATATATTTAGTACAGGCAACGAAGGCAACATTTTATAAAAACCTCGCAAAATTTAATAAAAGGATCATCTCCGGTATTTAAGTAGGTAATAACCTGTAGAATGGAATGATGCATTCGTTGCACTTCCAAGTTCCGGGAAAATTCCAAAAAATTTGGAAAAACTTTATGATTTTCGGTTTTTGGCTCTAACGTCTAAAATAATGAAAGTACAGAAAAAAGTTTTCAACAAAATTTGTAGCTTGTCTCTTTCTCTACAAAAAGGTCTTTACAAATTTTTGTCTTATTTAAGCCGTTTAGGAGATAAATCCAGTTTTCCACTCATAGTTTTGAGCCACTCAGAAATGCGCGGAAAATGAGAATTCTCTCTCGATAATTATTACTATTCAGAGCCGCTAAAAAAAATAAAAACAACACGAAATGTAGAGAAAAGTCTCAGCTTTAATGTGGAACCAATCACAAAATTCATAAAAAATGTTATCATAGAGAAAAGAGTGTTAGAAGATGCTTGGTAAACTTTATACAGTTGATTTATTCATATCTTTGAGTTTTATCTGATCCTGTCTATTTTTCCTGTAACAATGAGTGCTTTTTCACTGCACGGATTCGAAGAATGTTAAGAAACACATAAGTTGTCTGCATTTAAAAAACTCTTAACTCATTCAAAAGAATATGTTTTATTTATTGTACCTATAATACAAAAATTAAGACTGTGCTATTATTATTAATTAAGATATAGCGAATTCAACTCCAAAATTTGGAGGTGATTGATCGATGAGAAGTATACCCTCTACTTTCATTGCAAGGCATATTTTTCCAACAAAAGTAATTGCAATAAAATGTTAATTGGATTAATATATCATTATATAAAAATACATAAGCAAAATGAATTATCATTCTAACGACTCCCGGCAAAGATACGAATAAATCTGTGGAACAACTGTACAAAGTTTACTAAGCCATCTTCTGACAATTTTTCTCTATGATAAATTTTTTTATGAATTTTGAGATTAGTTCCACATTAAAACTGAGACTTTTCTCTACATTTTATGTTATTTTCATTTTTTTAGGGGCGCTGAATAGTAAGAATTATCGATCGATGAGCCCGGTCATACGAAACACCCGGAGAATTCTAATTTTTCACGCATTTCAAAGCGGCTTAAAACTATAAGTGGAAAACCTGATTTATCTTCTAAACGGCTTAAGTAAGACAAACATTTGTAAAGAACTTTTTTGTAGAGAAAGAGACGAGCTACAACTTTTGTTGGGAACTTTTTTCTCTATTTTCATTATTTTGGCCGCTAGAGCAAAAAAAAAACGAAAATCAAAAAGGTTTTGCAATTTTTTAAAAATTTTCCCGGAACATGGAAATGCAAAGAATGCATCATCTTATTCTCCAGGTTATTACCTACTTAAATCCCAGAGAAGATCTTTTTATTAATTTTTGTTACCCTAAATGGCTAATTTGCCTGTACTAATATCCAATCGTTGAAGTATGATTTTCAACTGGCCACATTACATTATAGGCATTGACATTTATTAATGATTCATTTTTATTAAGGTAATGAATAATGGTTTAGTTACTTTATACTAAGGAGCGTTTCACCAAGTAAGAAGAGTATCCCATAGGGTGTATAACAATTCACAGCCTCACAAAAGAAAAATTCTGGCCTGGGGATCTGACCATGTCTACTATATGTTTTTGGTGTCGGTGAATCCGAATCCAAGGTCTGTTTAACTCCATCACGTCAGGATTTTGCCATAACCTCAAAAAACCCATAATTTAAGCGATTTCGACGTTCTTCACATAAATCGCTGTAACTTTTTCTAAGCAAAAATGACCCCCCTCTTTTTGGTACTACATCGATTGCAAATTAAATTTCTAATCCGACGATGTGTGGCACGATATTTTTCAGGAAATTTTTAAGTGAGATATCGGCCGCCAAATTGAAAGGTCCGAGGATTTCGCTTCTCGAGCGACACGACCCAGCTTCGAGGGTTATTTCTGCCAAATGAAAGCTAGAAAAAATCTGAAAAAATTCAGAGGTACGTAGAAAGATATAAGAATTCGTTTGTCGTTGGTGTGCGCCTTGGTTTTCGAGATACAGTCTCTTGAAGCCACCGGAGGGTGAAAATTGCATTTCTTTACCGCTCCCGAGGCTATATCTCGAAAACGAAACGAGATATAGAGCTGCAGTTTACGCCATTCGATATCTCTCGTCTTTCTACATGCCTCTGAATTTTTTCAGATTTTTACCGTCTTCGACGTATAGCCATGGGAGCGGTAAAATATTCGATTTTCACCTTCTGGTGATTTCGAGCGGCCATATCTCGAAAACCAAGGCACGCATCGACCTTGGATTAGCGTCAAACGATTCGTATATATTTTTGCGTACTCTTGAATTTTTTCAGATTTTTGCTAACTTTCGTTTTTCAGAGATGGCCCTCAAAGCTGGGCCGTATCGCTCGAGATGCGAAATCCTCGTACCTCTCACTTTCGCGGTCGATATCTCACTTAAAAAGCACTAGAAGCATATCATGCCCCACATCATCGGATTAGAAATTTAATTTGCAATCGATCTAGTACAAAAAATAGGGGGTTATTTTTGTCTAGAAAAAGTTATAGCAATGTATCTGAAGAGATGTCGAAATCGCTTAAATTATGGGTTTCTTGAGGTTATGGCAAAATCCTGATGCGATGGAGTTAAATAAACCTCGAATTCATATTCAGCGACCCCAAAAACAGATAGTGAGCGTGGTCAGATACCCAGGCTAGATTTTTTTTGTGTGTGTGGCTGTGTTTATATGAATTTATCGCCTCAGTATCGGACAGATTATGTTTTTAACCGTAGATTTGAATTTTTAGCTTCCTTTCTGAAATGTAAGTTTCCGTCGATATAGTCATGTTATTTTCTACATAATGTACAAAAAAAGAAGCTTTTGCATATGAGGTCAAGAGTTGAAATCATTGTTATTTTCCAAAATAGTATCAATAAATGAATGTGGTTGACGTAAATAAATAACTGAATAAATAAAACAATAAATATTGTCTGCATAGATAGTAATTCGAGAAAAACAAAAATACGCATCGTCAGAACTAGGCAGAAGATTTTGTAATTCGTGTTGAAAAACTAGAGACAAAAATTAGAGAATCTCTACAAAACTGACTAAATAATTGTGAACAATTTATGGTGATTATTAAAGTGGATTAAATAAATTATATTCGATAAAGTACGCGAGCAACATATTTTTATTGACACGGCGATAACATCTTTATTTATATGAGTAAAACTAATTATAATACCATTGCACTTAGCGTCATTAGTCACCATAATAGCATTTTTATTACCATCTTAAATCTAATACCGGTTTTTAAGATGTTACATCTATTGCAACATTTTAATTTTAGGATTTAACTGAATTTTTATATTAGAAACAGGAGTAAATATTACATCATCATGCCACTCAGTAAAACTGATTACTTTTATGACATGGTTATAATTTCATTGTCATTACAACTACTCGTAATCAACGATCGGGTTACATTTTAATGAGATTAAAATTATAACTTTCCTACTATGCGGCAAGAATCAAAACAGTGTGTTTTAATAATCACTTTCCGCATTATATGGGTAATGAAGTTAATTGAATACTTTGTATTAAATTGCTTTTAATTATTAAATTGGGAATTGTAATAATTTGTAACAATTTGCGATGGAATTTTACTTTCAGTTACTGCTTCAATTAAATCTATAATAATAACAATTCGGATAATTCTTGTAATAGATATATAATTTTTTAAATGACAGGTCAGTTACCTTTGTACCCTTATAGTGGAATAAAACTAAGAGTCTAAATTGCCTAAAAGGGAATTGTCTTACTGTAGCAATTTTTTTGCTGGAAAGTGTAACAAAACGTTTTGGATTAATCCAAAACTTTAGGAGGTGACTCTTTGTTGGCATTGCTCCCATTGTAAATCTTTGCAGATTCACATTCAGTTGTACACTAAAAAGTAGTAAACCCATACTATTTGAGCAAGTGTTTGCCCGATGTTTCTACCATTTCTGGTTTAAAAGTTAGTAAGGGAGGGAAACTATTTACATCCACACTATATGTTGTCTAATCGCAGTTACTGCATCTATTTCTTTAATATTTGTACTATGATATTGCTAGAATATTTATTACGCTGCTATTTATGGGCTTATGGCTTTTTTAATCTCCGTGAAATTTTGACACATAGTTATTACAAAACATGTTCCTATTTAGCAAATACTTAAAACCTGTTTTTTGTTTATTATTCATTTTACTATAACTAAGCAGGCAGCCCAGTGAATAAATTAAATATTCAACACTTTGATTATTTACATATCTATAAAATCTGTTAACAACTTGATTATACTACCTCAGATAGAGTTTTATGACACTTTTAATAACAATTGATCTATTTATTGATGTTATCTATGATGACTATGATGAGTATTTAGAAAATGACAAGTACTATGCATACATTTTCCTTTGGAGTGTTTAGATGGGACAAAATGATGAAAAAAGTTCACTTACTCCATCTTCATTTATTATACAATATTCATACCTACAGAATATGACCATAAAATTAATATTCTTTTCGGATGTTTTAGGCAGTTTAAGGTGGCCGTTCCCTAGATAGGGAAATATTTATTATTTTTGGCCCTAACTTTTTTTTTAGTACGTATATTTAAAAAACTATAATACTACCGAAGTAGAACCATAACAAGACTATTACTATGAAATTTTACTTAATAATTTCAGTGGTTCGCAAAATGACTAGATTTAAATTTAGAAATTATGTTGATCTTCCTATTTCGTAGTTTTAAATATAGCTATTTTGCAAACCACTGAAATTACTGAGTGAAAATTCATAGTAGTCTTGTTATGGTTATACTTATAGTTTTTTTTAAACGTACGTACTAAGAAAAAAGTTATGGGCAAAAATAATAAATATTTCTCCCTATAGAAGTGTCTTTTTAGGGATTGGCCACCTTAATGTGTTCTGAACGAATCTCGACATATCGATACTCCTAGAATCGTTGTAGATCTTCTTAAAAATATTCGGCAACTATATTTTAAAATTTTGTAGAATAAAAATAATAAGTCACTGTTTACTTCAGAACTAACAGTTTCTGATACTGAAAGTATCTCTAAGGGCATATTAAAGCTAAAGAAGTGCTCGAATCACATCTGGTTTATCAAACAGTGTCTAGTGAATGAAGTGATACCTAACCATATGAAAATTCAGTGCAACCATAAGTCTTACATATCACAACAGGCTGTTAATACAGCATACAAAACTTGGCTACAGTTGGAACAAAAATATTGGCATACGAGGAGAGATAACATAGGTCTTCATTTGAAACTAATACACACCGAGTTAATCCAGAAAGAAAATTACTTTGTATTTCAATATTTGGACCGACAAATCAGGGAATCTATTCAAGAAAAAATAAGACTACTACATCAAAGACAGGTAACTAAACTCAACAGTTTAATAAGAGCTAAGAACATTACAATAACCAGGACCACTCCACGAATGGATCAACATTTTACATTTTATGCGAGAGTAAACAATTTAACGGATGTTAATTTTTCTGACCAAGAATTAAGCCTCCTACAAAAAGGTTTGAAGTATTCACCACAAAATGTAAACAAAAAAGAATTTGAACTTCTCGTTGTCAACACAGAGCTAGCTATTAGCTCAAGAGAGAACATTTCGGGGTTTGATATATACAGTTTAGCCAACGTATTCAACCAAATAAAATGTGACTCTAACAGGGGAGAAAGGAACTTATTGAAGAGCATAAAACAAAAATTGGAGGACAATAATTTGATACTCTGTAAAGCGGATAAAGGTAACACAATAACAATATTAAATAAATTAGAATATCATGAAAAGTTAAAAGCAATTTTAAATTGCGACGACTTTGAAAAAATTAACAAAAATCCTACCAATAAATATCAATCAGAAATTGTCTCTAGTTTAAAAAAATGCACTACAATTTTCCAAAACAATGAATTGTATAGATTAAAAGTTATGAACCCCTTACCACCTTTACTCTACGGCCTCCCACAAATTCACAAGGAGAATATACCTATACGACCAGTAGTATCGTATATTAATGCACCTTCTTATAAAGTTTGCAAAGAAATAAATGACATCCTACCGAAGTTAACCAATTTCAAATCCATATATTCAATCAAAAACTCCTTCGAATTTATTAAAAACACAGAAAATCTTATCTTACCGGACAACGCTAAATTAATCTCATTTGATGTTAAAAGTTTATTTACCTCTATCCCGCTTACGGAACTAAAATTAATTCTAAGTAATTTAATAGATAATTCAGAGATTGATATAACAGAAAAAATAGAATTAAAAAATATATTAAGAATTTGCATTGAACAAAATTATTTTCAATTTGACGGTGAATTTTATAAACAAAAAGACGGCTTACCAATGGGTTCCCCTATTTCTCCGTTGTTAGCAGAGATATTTATGGCAAACTTTGAAAATGTAATTTTTAGTAGTAATAGCAACTAAATGTACATGTTTTCTATTGGACTCGTTATGTTGATGATATTTTTTGCATATGGACCGGTACAGAGCGGAATTTAAGTAGTTTCCTTAATTTATTGAATTCATTTAATAGTAAAATACAGTTCACATTAGAGAAAGAAAAAAATGGCCAATTAAACTTTTTAGATATGAATATTAAAAAACATCGTAATCAATTAAAATTTAGTATTTATCGAAAACCCACTACAACAGACACAGTCATACATTATAATTCACAACAATCTTGGCAAATTAAACTCTCTCCCTTTCATAGCCTAATACATAGACTCACAAATTTCCCCTTAGACGAATATGAGTTTAATAAAGAATTAAACATAATCAAACAGATTGCAATAAATAATGGATATAAGGAGTCACTAATAGAGAACATGGTTAAAAACAAACAGCGAAAATTACTTCAAAAGGAATTTTTTACTGTAACCAACAAAACAACAAAGTACAATTTTATTAATTATATTCCTAGGTTTAGTGATAAAATAAGTAGAAAACTAAATAAGTTAGGCATCTCCACAATAAGTGTAAACAAAACAAATTTAGGAAGTATTTTAGTTAACAATAAAGAAAAAATAAGTAAAGTCAACAAATCGGGGGTTTATGAAATTAAATGTAAGGACTGTAACGCGGTATATATTGGCCAAAGTGGTAGAAGTATAGCTAGTCGGGTAAAAGAACATAAACAATTCATTTTAAATAACACCAAAAACACAGGAATGTCAACACATTGCATTGAAAATAATCATTTTATTGATACAGAGAATATTAATTTAATCCATTCAGAAAGAAAAGGAAAACGCTTAAACCTCCTTGAACAATTAGAAATAAAAAAATCCCTTAAAAGCAATACTTGTACCACCAATGACCAATTAAATTTCATAAACACTCCTATAATAGACAAGGTTCTAAGAATAGCCCATTGAATTATTCCGAGTAGGTAGATCCTTAGTTTTATTACTTGAAATCCCCGTAATTCCACGTGTTTGGGTATTACTGCATTTATTTTTAGAACAACCACCCTCATAGATTTAGTATTCATCTGTAATGCTCTTGAGAAAGGCCTAACAAGCCGAAACATATGTAGAGTGTATAAAAATACAGTTTTTATTTGAAACATCTAAAAGCATTG
The DNA here is from genome assembly GCA_963583905.1 of Stenurella melanura. Taxonomy (NCBI): domain Eukaryota; kingdom Metazoa; phylum Arthropoda; class Insecta; order Coleoptera; family Cerambycidae; genus Stenurella; species Stenurella melanura. The sequence continues at coordinate 42,385,007 of OY757313.1, read as the reverse complement.
TTTTTCCCTTTTCTAAAAATAATTACATATATAGTTATCTAATCGATAAACTATAAATAATAAAAGTAGTAATGGAATATATAATTATACATTATAACATCAATTTTAATTCGCAAAGACATTTTTTACATTTGTTTTTCCAGGATCTTAATTTGAAGTTAATTTCTAATTTTTAAAAATTTTTGGTAATATTCTTATTTTCTTTTTTCTATTCTTAGTTACCAAAAATGAAAATATGTTTACAATCAGTTCCAAAGGTAAGCGGGCTGCCACAACATGCTTTAAATGAGCAGTAACTCTGTGACTGCAATAATTTGTCGTAGTAATAATTATTGTTAACTTTAGTTCTTCTTGTAATAAGGTTCGATAGTGTAACTCTTGGGACAAAATCACATTTATTGCCGAAGAACATTAACATCAGGAACATGCAGAACATAATATTATTATCTATTATGTCCTATTATTATTTTTAACTCTTTCACCATACCTGACGAATGTTCGCCGTGAGGTAAACTCCTCTATATTTATATATTCTCTATATTTATATATATAGTGAACTACATCAAAACTACATCGCAGAATTTTTATCAATTCTAGCTGGGTGATAATCCGCTTACAAACAGTATCACACAAATCAGAGAGCATAATACACCATTTCGCATTAAATACAAATTACTATACCAAGCGTTGAACATGTTTCGGCAACAATTGTAGCCAAAGCTCTTTTTCTTCTTCTTTAATTGCTATCTGACACACTTTTCAATCTTCATTCCTTCCTATCCCTTTCTTCGTTTCTTTTTGTAATTTTTGTCTTTTGTCGAAATTTTGTTACCAATTTTATGTGAATCGTTAGTATTGTTCAGATTAAATTTAAGAGATTAATATTTGGATTACAGCATAAATAGAAAATTTGTAATGAACTGCCACTGATAGGGTGACTTAATATGTCTCTACAACACCTGTCTGCTTTATTCAGCTTGTATATTTCATAAAATTATAACCAACAAAATTCACAAATAATTAAATATAAGGATCTCCTATGGAACGGACATACATAATAAAAATGTTCGTTTTAAAGAAACTCTTAAGAAACTCACTTATCGTACGGAATTGATTAAACGCTTGTTCCCGTTTTCGTATCAAATAATCAAAATGTATAATGCCGTACTAACTTAAAAAAAATAAAGTAAGCCAACATTTATATATAAAAACAATTATCATAAAAGTCAACAAAACTTCAATATCTGAGCTAAAGTAAGTTATATTTGCCTACCTATTGCATCTAAATTAGATAAGATTTGTTTAAAGTGGATTTAATTAATATTGTTTCTAGTAATGTAATTTTATTTTATTTGTTATAAGAATATAACTGTTAGCGCTATCTTATTTATTAACGCTTAAGATTAAAAACAGAATGATGCCTGTACATAGCCATCTCTGCCATTTTCTTTCTCGTTGAATTTGTATTTTATTCTTTTAATTTGTATACCTTTTCCTTTTAGAAGAACGATCTTTATTGATCACATGGCATTATTACTCCATGAATTACAGCTCTGCAGCCGATTCCAGGTTTTTAGATCCTTTGGGCGATGTATGTAATGTCTCCTGCAACACATCAGAGTCGAGATCTCAACAAGGGATCAGAGAGACCCCTACTCCAGGAGTAGTTCCTTACAACGTGCGCCGTTCTCAATAATGTATTGTTCTGAACTTCTTGCGAGCCTAGTTGACTTCAGTCATGGCGCCTCTCAACAGACTCGAGAGTTTCTGCAACCATTAGCACGATTGTGGTTTTTACATCCATTTTCTGTTAATTTGCATTTAGCATATAGCATAATATTTTTGCGGTACCATTATACAGTAGTGCTTTGCACATGGCCCATTGGAGAAAACTGGCCACTCTTTTGTATCAGTGCGTGTACTCAGATGGTGCCAAAGTAGTACATCCCACTACCACATAACTGATATATTCCTCTGGTAGGCTGCAATTTCTATATTTGTTGCGAATAGGCTGATTCAAGATCAACTTCTGGTGGTATCGGGTATTTAACGCTATTGTTAAACTTTCCGCTTCCCCCTTCAAGCTCAAGCTGTTCATCCACATTCGAGGCACCTTCTTTTCTACTGCTGATCAGGCAAGGTCGCGGGAGAATTGTTCATGTGTAGGCCTTGCGCAGAGTACTTATGTTTTGTTCTTTTCGATACTGATTGTAATTTTCGGTTCCCAAGTATTCTTCCTGGATCTTACGCACTTCCTTTTAAATGGAGTACACAAGTTCTTCTCTTTATCATATTATTGAACTAACCCGTCTGAAAAGTCAGTTTATACGAAGAAACTATACAATCTTAGGAGAGGATTGCGTAGTGGGTATACTATCGTCAAAGATAATGTAGTGCATTCCGCTTTTGTTCTACATGGCTAGATGTTTGTGAAGTAGAAAATTCCTACTCTTCAATAGAGAAAGAAGAGATTCGATAAAATAGTAGGAGGTGAATTCAACAGTTATGTCAACCTTTGTATTAAGTAGTCTCAAATCTATTGATTTTTCTAATAAAATTATTGAGTAAAAATTCATAACACTGCGCTTACTATACTGGTTTTACTTAGATAGCCGTACAGTTTTTCTCAACATTATTATATAATTAGTTCATCTAAAAATTATGACGAGAACTAATAATTAGATGTTTTCAGATCTGTCCCTTTTGGATATACTTTATACCTTAATTCAGAAGGTGATAAAATGAGGTGGAGTTCAGTAGATTTCAATAATTCTACTATTCAATACAAATTGTGTTTTTAATGTAACTATGGCAAACCTAATTCGATTATAGATTATGCAATGGTATTTCACGTGTTTAAAAAAAAATTCTGAAGAACCGGAAAAATTATGGTAAGACGACCTTAACAGCTTTTACAACATAAACTTGGAAATGATAGGGCCCATTAAATATATCATCTTTCTTCGAGAGGGGAACCGAGATCTGCCAAGAATGACACATGGTACTTCACTAACCGCGTACCGTCTGTAAATCACAAAGCACAGCTCTGAAATACATTGATAAAAATTGTTCTATGAATGGTGCTGAGCTTAAAGTGGGGGTTTTCTACTAAAAGTATTAGTACATACTTACGCGCAGCTTGTGTTGAGTTCAGTGTTAAGGCAGAGCGCGGGAAAAGCGCTTATAAGGATCTTATTGACGCGTGCTTAGTGGTAGTGACTTTAATTGATATTTACAAAGGACTTTTATGTAAAGGTATGACTTAAACTATTATTATTTTGACAGTTATATTGATATTTTACACGTTAAATTATATTTCTTATTCTCTGCGGCTATAACTGTTACTAATTACCAAACCTTATATTGCGCAAAATATGCATGAAAGGCTGCCTCATATATATCTTTAGGTAACTATTTTAATAAAAAATGAAGGAAGCAGTGTCGCCTTAATCAGTTGGGCGATAATTAGTTGTTATAATTTCATGTTACAGGTAATCGATATTTGCAAATTTTATCACTTTTGTGTTTGGTTCTGACACAAAAAAACAAAATTAATATCTATTACCACAAATGTTATCTCTTATCAAATGTTATAATATCCGTTTTTACGATATGTGCACGCCCTTAGAATTTTAATGTGGTAGGAGGTAAAGCGAATGATATTACATTCCATACTATTTATTTATGATAGTGAAACCAGACTTGATAAATATGAAATGTACAGGGGTGGTGAGCTGTTATAGTAATAAATATTTTCTAGAATATTTTCTATTATCTTGTCTCTTTTGATAATGGCATCCTTGGAAAACCACGTAAATGTTTGTGTTTAAAAATATAATGGGGTTGTTTATAAAAAGTTCAAGAGATGAGACCACATCGAAATTATTTAATAGAGGTTTCAATTACGACTAAAATTACTGTGGATCTTTCATCGAGACTTACACAAATTAATTTTGTTAATTCTTAAATTGCTAGTATTCAACTGCTGCACATCATAATGAGAACCCATTATTTATAGTAATTTGAGTCTAGCTTGATATATTCTTTACGTCAATCTGTTTTTATAAAAAAAATTGATGGATAGTAGATGCCATTGTTTTAGTTGATTCTGTATACCATCGACTTACCAGATCCCCACTTTGCTGTTAAAGACCACAAACAATATGTTAAACATAGGAAAGTATTAGCTTCAATGTTTTAATATTAATTATGAAAATGTTTCCATACGATATGTATATTTAACTGTTAGGTCTTTCTTAAGAATATAATATTTACTAAGACTTATCTGCTGAAATAGATATATAGGAATTAACATCACTTTTAGTAAATAATTAGAATACACTAATTTATTTATTTAACATTCAGTACAGTAGAAGAATATCTAAATTAGTTGGTGATCAACATTCTCTTATTCCAGTTTAACATAATTAATTATTATAGAATTAAAACACGAATAAAATATATAAACCGCTCTGCCATCTGCGAAGGATACAATTCGACCTTTGCTTCAGTTTTTGCACCCATAATGTAAACACATAGAATTGTTCTGTATATTTTATATATATTTTCACATAATTATACACTCCCATGAACACAGACGTACACGCATACATACATATTAAAGATGACAGAAATAATCATATGTACCAATAATTTATACCATTTCAGTGCTATTTATTAATTACTTCAGTAAGTAATAGTAAAGAAAAATAGCTTTTTTTTCTTGAAATAGGTTTAAAATGTCATGAAACGTATGGAGATTTAAAATTTTTGGGATTTTGTACATTTGTGACTTGGTACAAGAAGTGGCTACACCATAATCTTGGTTTTTAATTTTAATATAAAGGAAGGAAAGTTGAGTTTTATAAATGTTATAAAAAATAATTTTACGTATTCTTAGAAACATTATTTTTTATTTAGCAGTTTATCATTGAGCTTTACAGCTGAAAAGGTAACAAATATCTTTCCTTTTTGTTTTATATTTTGACATAGTTACTTATATTAAATATTCTCAATGAATTATTGACTTCGGAACTTCTTGCACCAAGTCACAAATATATATTAGAAGAAAATATCTCTAATTTCTTTAGCAGTTACCTTAAAGGGCGAAGTTTAGCAGCTCACATGTAGTTACATGCAAGGTCCCCTGACTACTTAACCTTTCATCTAAACCAAGCTTAACCTGAAATGTTTCCAGCAACTTGACGATATACATAAATATACGTGTAAAACAAAAAGTCATTGATTTATTGGAGATTTCATATCATTGTTGCACATTCTATAGGCCCTATCGCAGCTTTTATGCAAATAATATTAGTTTTAAACATTTTTTGCCTAATTACAACACTTAGAAATATAATTTTTAAATTGAAATAATTAATAACATTTTTATTTATCGATCGACTTTGTTAAAAAAACAATAGGGTTATTCCTCTAGCTAACACTAACTTACTGTCCAAATTTAAATATAATAGGATTTTTCATTCACAAGTTATTGTGTCTACAAAAAAACCGCGATGGGCGGACAGGCACACGGACAGACAGACAGGTGGACTGACAGACAGACGGACGGACATTTTGAAAGTTGGTCTGAATTCGACCACCCACGCAGTGATATGAAGCTTTTTTCTCTACTAGCGTGTTTATCAAATGCAATATACTCTTCGTTCTGTATTTGCGAAGAGTATAATAATAAAGTAAATTCGTTAATTATTATGAATACGAAAATGTTAATACAACAGCTTTAAAGGCCAAGGGTCCTGTATTACCTCTAAACATTTAAGTTTGTACAATTAGTTGACGACATATTTCATTTTACTAAATAAATAAGTAGGAGTCTTGTAATTACACACAATGAAGGCACTGACGCTTCTTGATATTAAACCAATTAATTTCTCTCAATTTTGAAGAAGTGTAAGAATATTGCAACAATCTAACAATAAGCTTGATATTAGAATTTGTATTCTTTGGACATGGCTAGAACATCTATTATTGTAAGGCAAGCACTTTACCATATCTGCTTGAGACTTAAAATGAGTGATAAATGTGATAATCTGTTTCCTTCTCTTATTTACAACGTATTGGCTTTATGATCCATATTAGTTTTAGACATTTTTTGTTTAATTACAAAACATACAAAAAATGTTTTATACATTTAAAAAATTAATAACTTTTTTATTTATTGATCTATTTCTATTTTGCTAAAGGGGTTCTTTAGCTAACATTAACTTACTATCCATATTTAAACACATCGGACTGTTCGTTCTTAAGTTATCGTGCTTACAAGAAACGTGACCGACGGACAGACAGGTAAACAGACAGACCGACGGACGGACGGGCATTTTGAAAGGTGTTCAGAATTCGATCACAGCCAATATTATTGACTAATGATGGCGGTCTCGGATGATTAGGGGTCGAGCTTGAGCTCTTTGCCCCAATCATCGCTGTAGACCTGGACCGGCCTCGTAAGGGGTTGGCCTGCTTTTTCGCCTATCCCCTCCTATTCGATCACCAATACAGTGGTGTGATATTTTTTTCTTTACGAGCAATATTACCGGTTTCAGAAATGTGCCGATCGAATGCAATATACTCTTCGTTTTATATTTGCGAAGAGTATAAAAAAGGACAATAAAAGAATTATGACGTTGATTGTGAAATTATCTCTAATTTATTTCTTTTATAGTTTCGATATTCGAACGTAAGATTGCGAATTACCTTATTAGACTAATATAAATAATCTGTATATATTTATGGTTTAAACGACGACCATCTGTAGGTAAAGTCTGATACAAAAGTAAAGATTAAAACGCTAATGAAGTGCAGGATATCAAGAATTGTAGCATTCATAAAAATAATAAACATAGATTGTAAATTATAACCAAATTATCATGGAAATGTTTTCAATTTACTTTCGATTAATTGTCAGTAAATGCCGTTTTGGCCTTCTGCGTCAATCGCTATAAAGTTTATGATTATTACCCACTTCAACAATTAAACAAAAATTCATTTCAATTTAGTTACATAAAAACGAACGACCAGCTTAGTGAACTGTGAAAAGAATGACGGCCGTCCTAACGAAATTGCATCATTTTTTGTACAGGCTAAAGTATAAATTCTTTCGTATTATTAGATGAGTCTATTTGCTTATGCAATCGTAGTCAAATTAGACGTGGCGACAACATTTTACTAAAAATAGAGATCGGGTGCATCGGCTATAATTACATATTTTTATTTAAAAATAGAAACCCACCGAAGTTCAGTGACACCAGTAGTGCACCACGTTAGGTAATCAAATAACTTTATTATATCAGATATTAAATCCAGATTAATAATTTTTCACTTACTTTATCTAAATAATAGTCGTAAAAAAGGTTAACGGGATGTCGACATAGTATGGTAAATTTGCTATCAGTTCAGTTAAGTTCGGAGTTTATCACCAATTTGGTATTTCGAATATATACGAAACAAATAAGCTATCTCTTTTTTCAAGGTTAATTTGGCAATGCCATTTCACTGTCATTCATTTTATCGTTATATTCAATGAATACAGTTACATGATGTTGGGCAAGTTTTCTGCGAATAAGATAACAATTACGCAAAAACGCAAAATTAGCGGCGCAACATAGGCAGTTACACCTGGAATAAATAAATAATTAAAAAAATAAAAAAACTCGTTTTTAAAAATCAACTGAAATTGTTAACCAAATGCACTAAAAAGGAAGATAATAATGTTAATCAATAAATATAGAGGCGTGAGGCGCCCGATGGATAAAGTCTGTTTTTCTAAGTATTTTGAGCGCAAGACGCTTTTACGTTTATTAACATATTGATTATTATTATTAACATTATTTTCTTGTTAGTGCATTTTTTCAAGTTTCATCTTAGCGTGTTTTTTTAAATTTTTTCAAATTATTTATTTATTTTGTTGTTTTTAGTTTCCTCCCAATTAGACTAGTAGGTAGCAATATCACAGATCAAATACATAAATCAAACGTGCCAAATAACAAAACCTATCCGTCATCTTGAAGACGCAATTTTGTTTTCATCAATTTTAACCAAATATTTATAGTCCGTTACCTCGAAAATCTCCAGACACCGGTTATCGACGAATCAGACCATAGACTCCAAAACTTAATCGCCATATTGATTGATTGATTTTTAGTCGAATCAGGTAGTAAATGATAAATCGTATCTGCCATATTGACGCCGCCATTTTGATTTTTTGAGTTTTCATCACTTATTTATAATACGCGATTTCAAAAATCCTCATACATCAGTTTTTAGTAAAATTGTACATTATATGACAGTATCCGCTATCTTGGAAACGCCATGTTGAATAATTCTATAAAAAAATGTCAAATTGTGTTGTCATGTGAATCATGTATGCATCAAAATTTCAAGTCAATAGGACATTTGTAAGTAGATGAAAATTGAGTTGCAAGATTTTCTTACATACAAAGCTGCAACGTTACAGACCAGTCTAATAAAAGCGTGTTAATAAAAGATTTTATCCAATACGGGCATAGAATATGGCTATTACTATGGTGATTTTACATATAGAATGTGATGTATTACACACTAGTGAGAGAATATTCAAAAAGTCACTAGTGAGAGAATATAAAAATAGCTTCATTTGGTTTGTCAATTCTTGACTCATTTTTTAAATTAGCAATCAGTTTTCCATATTTAGAAATATCAATATTTTTATAAACCTTTAAAGTTGCCTGCAGCATTGAATACTTCCACACTGAGGAAGTTGAACACTTGTTCTGTACGCTAAGAAAATAAGTTAACTTCATTTACGCCAGTAACACCTCTGTATTTTGCCTAATGCAATATTCCTTGTCATAAAAAGCTTGAGATTTCTTAGGTACTAAGTTTAAACTAACTTCATTTGCTTCTTTTCATCCATTTTTCACAACTAATTATTATTTTTTACGTTTATTGGTTATTATATATAAATAACAATCAACACCATAGCCACCATTCCATGACCTTCCCAATTAAAATGTTAACAAATATAAAAATTAATAAATTAAATGAATTATCAAATAAAAAAAAAATTATTCAAATTAAATTTCATTAAAAGAAAGTGTTGTATAAAATTTTGTATTGCACACATATAATTACATACGTGTGCACATTAGTCACTTAAGAAAATTAGCCACTCGACCTAACGGTCTCGTGGCTAACTTTTTCTTGCCTGGCTAATGTGCCTAATTACACACTAGTACAATAAATAACTATTAAGTTCAATAGAATTTTTAGGACATACAACATGCCCATAAGTTTAACAGTGAATTATTTATTATTTGTTTGCTTATAGTAATGAAACATTTTCTTTATAGGATTTTGCAAACAGTGTAAAGAAAAGCTATCTATGAGAACTAAAGGAAAAACTATATGTATAAAAATATTAATGAAATCTTTGCATTCTTTCGATAACCTGACTTCTGGTTATGCTAGCAAGTAAAATTCTGATTTGCCATTCTCATTTTAACACTAGCATCCAACCTAGTCCCCTACGGCTAAGCAGGCTAAACTAGTATCTACATGATCCCCTACGATTTTATGAAAATGTAATTCATTTGAATGAAAAAATTTTTAAAGACAAGGTACGTAAATAAATTAATTTCAGGCCTTTGTTCTCATTTTTAACTGAATTTACATATCGTAGGGGATCATGTAGATACTAGTTTAGCCTGCTTAGCCGTAGGGGACTAGGTTGGATGCTAGTGTTAAAATGAGAATGGCAAATCAGAATTTTACTTGCTAGCATAACCAGAAGTCAGGTTATCGAAAGAATGCAAAGATTTCATTAATATTTTTATATATATAGTTTTTCCTTTAGTTCTCATAGATAGCTTTTCTTTCCACTGTTTGCAAAATCCTATAAAGAAAATGTTTCATGCCCATAAGTCATTGATAAAAATCTGATTGAATATAAGTTTCAATGTTTTTTTTGTTCTGACTTTTCACTCATTAACATGGTAGTCAACGAAACATCATTTTTAAAGACCATTATACTTATTACACATCATTATTAGTAGCAAAATGGGTATATCGGCTTTCTCTGCATATACCACTTGTATTTTAAATTTTATCTAATTTTTTCTTCTTGAGCTGATTACCCAAAGTTAATATAACTGGAGTAAATTGTAGTAATATATATATGTATAGTAATACATGTTAATTATAATTCACTTATTACTATTATTATTTTATTTAATTTGTTAAGTTAGGTAAGTTAGGTAGAGGAAGAACCCTATTGTCTTTGAACAAAATAGATCAATAAATAAAAAAGTTTTAAAATTTTTTAAATAAGAATTTTTTTTTATGTTTTGCAATTAGACTAAAAATGTCTAAAACTAACATTATTTACAAAAAAAAAAAAACTGCGAAGAGTATCCTATAGAATGTGCAACAATTATATAAAAAGTGTAGTAAATCGGCGAAAAGTATAATGGTTAGCTTGTTTATTAATATTTTGTCTTAATTAATATTGTACCTGACTTGCTATATGTACGTTATTTGTATCGAACATGACGAAATGAATTTTATTATTATTATTATAAACTGACATCTGCCTATTTGTAACTATTTCAGTTTCCCTACTTTTATATTTATAAAGTGTTGACTATAGTACGAGAGCCCATCGACAAAAGTGGTTTGGGCACTGCAGTTGCCGCTGCTTGGAGGAAATGTTGCAGGCATATGTGGCTATCCCCCCCCCCCCCGCCGGCAAGTCACGTGACCTCGTTCTCTTCGAGCGAGTGGGAAAGAAAGGCAAAAAACAAAGCGCCGCTTAAATGTTGCCAAAAAATTCAGTAATATTTTTTGGGCAAAAATAAGAATCTTTTGTCTCGTGGTGTTCTTTTCCAAAGTGCCTCATTCTCCCGCAAAAAAATACTGAAGAAATTGGAATTATACTCCTTAATTTTTTGGGGGAAAAGGAAGCGTTGTAACGAAATAGTTCAGGAGCTAGAAGTTTTTTTTGGCATCTGAAAAAATTCTTTATCACAGAATTAAAAGTTGTCTGTTTTTGTCTAAAGAATGTGCCTGCATTTTTTGGGATTTTTCTGAAGAAAGAAAATAAGTTCTAGTGAAATTTTTGGCTAAAAATCTTGTTTGAAATGACATAACGCGTGTTACATAATATAAATAGGCGCGTTCTTTGGACAAAAATAAGCAACTTTGGCTCTTGAAGCTTTTCTCTAAAACTCTTCCTTCACCCTAAATTAATTATTAAAGGTCTATGAATTCTTTATTTTAGTTATTTTTTTCCGTGAGAAGAAAGCATTTTAGAGAAAAACATCAAGAGATGCTTATTTTTGCCCAAAAAATATGCTTAAATTCAGAATTTAATTGTTTTAATCAAGAACTGTGCATCTGACGAGAAAAATGTAAGAGACCGTTTTCATGTATTATTGACTTGGCTAATCAGAAAAAAATCCACATGGAAAAATGTCAGTGGCGTACCACTATTTTGGTAACACATATCAGAGGACATGTTTGCAGGGACACCACTGTTGGAGCTATAATATAACTTTTCTAACTCAAATATATGGTTTTCTATTCTATTAACACATGCCAAAATTGAAAATAATATCTAAAGTACTTTCTGATATATTATAAATAACGATTTAAAAAAATTCCACACCATGTAGCATATAACACAGGCACACAGAAAACGTGATCTGTTACCTGATTCGACATAGTAATTCCTATGTATGTCCACGTGCTGAACACGAATCCGATGTCTGTTTAGCTCCACCACCCACCATTTTTTTGTAAATCGCAAAAATAACATAAAAAATTCAAGTTTTTGGTTATTTTCGCGATTTACTAAAAATTGGTGGGTGATGAGGCTAAACGGACATCGGATTTGTGTTCAGCAGGTCGAAATATATAGGGATTACTATGTCGGGTCCCGGTAATAGATCACTTTTTCTTTTTGTGGGCCTGTGCACCTGTATACACAAAAAAAAGATCTGTTACTGAGACCCGACATAGTAACCCATATGTATTTCGACCTGCTGAACACGAATCTGAAGTCAGTTTAGTTCCATTACCCACCAATTTATTTGTAAATCGCGAAATTAGCCTAAGAAACCTGATTTTTTTAGGTTATTTTCGCTATTTACAACAAATTGGTGGGTGATGAAGTTAAACGGATTCGTGTACAGCACGTTGAAATACATAGGGATTACCATGTCGGGTCCCGGTAACAGATCACTTTTTTTGTGTGTGCCTGTATAATTTAAGCCGTTGCGGACATATATTCATATTAACTTTTCTTCGTAGAATGACCTAAGGAATCGCACCCTGAAATATTAGCACGTCATTAAGGGAGACCCTGTATATTAGGACAGTAATTTACTTACTATTTGGTCATAAAAATACATTAACACTAGAGTTAATGATTTGGTTTTGTTCATTATTTCGTCAATATAACCTAGCAAAAACATTACGAAATCAAAATATTAGACATTAGTTCTAGGGTAATTATTATCAATGGGTCGGCAAATATTTACAAATATAAGAATTTACTACTAGTCTAATTTTGTTTGTTGTGTTATAATTATAGAAGCAAGCTAACCTATTTGGCAAAGGTGGCCTTAATGTAAAGTCACACCTATATACTATAACAGATCCAGGTCGAATTACGGCAATATACTTTTCTGATAGAGATAAAAATCAAAAATAAACACTAGTAGTGTGTGTAAGTAGATATCGACATCATACTAGACTGGGAAATGTAATGTTGTGACATAATACACAAATATAGATGAAACTGTCAGGGCCGGCGTAGCCCAACCGGTATAAAATTGAGAAACAATTAACCAAATTTGCTAATTAAAACTACTTTTTTAGATGAACAGTTATTTTACATATGCTATTACACGGGAGAAGAGGCTCCCATCGCCCATTCGACATACCGTGCTTTATTGAATGATTCGTAACCTAATCTTTATGACATTAGGGATCTGATCTCGATCTTTATTTCTATTACTCCTTAATTATTTACATACCGATGGTGTCTATATTTGTACTTAGTTTTAGTGCAATCCGCAATTAAAAAAGAAATGGGTTCCGTTTTTAAATATAATAATATTTATGGCTATTTTGAATTGAATTATGGTTTCTTAAAATGTTTTCTTAACTGCCTCTTAAGTCACTGAGGTAACTTACTATCTATCGGAGCTTACATATTGTAAATTCTGTTTTAAATTAAATAATAAGAATATTTTCTTCGCCCATTACATGCATCGGAGCTAGTCCGATGTCCACAGAGCGAAGCGTCGTGGCAATTGAAAGGCTGGATGTGATTAGTTAAGCTTAAAAAGAGTTAAAAGAACGAATATAAATATAAATAAAATTAACCAAGTGTAAAGAGAAACATTTTAAACTAATTAATATGTGCAAAAAACACTATTAAAAAATATGTACAAAAATATCATTGACAGCCAAAAATAATCGCCGTTGTTCAATTATGCTACATAATCATTATATTTTAATCGTTTTGAGATTATAACAATGTATGTTTAAGAAATGGTACAATTTTAACTATTTCGAAATTGGCATTGGCTTATATACTCTACAAAAGGCATCTAGAAGCATTCCATCAACCTTCCATACATTTCTACTAAAGCATTGAACCATCTTCAACTCATGAACTATCAGCACCAGCCCCTAGGGGGCGTAAGCGCGTGACAGTATTATAACAAGATCTTAAACCATTATATTTTGAGCTTGCTTCGTTGAAGGGTTGGGATAAATAGGGATAAATAAGTAAAGCAGGCTAGTAAGAGTCCAGAAACTTGGGATTTGGTGTATATGCTAGAAAGCATTTCTCTTTTATTAAAGGAAAGTTCGTATTTTTTTATGATTTCGCAATAGGCTTCTTTCATGATATTCCTTTTATATGGTTTCTATACGTTTTTATATAGTACTCGATATTCTTATTAAGCACTTAAAATTTTATATCATAAACTTTTTCTGTTCTCGAGATATAAAGGGTTGAAACTGGTAATAGTTGCAAAAACAGTGCGCCTGTTTGTGACGCCACTATACGCAATTTTGAACTCGGAGATCTACTGATATGCCGCGATCACTAACAGCCGTACAGTAGTAAGTAAATACGTGGAGCTGAGGGCAATTTTAGGTGTCTAATTAAAGACAAAGAGTGGCGTTTTTTTCTGATACCAAAGTGAATGGGCAAAACCGGAAATTCGTCTTGGAACGGGCGAACGAAAAATGGCTTTTCTGTTGAAAACATTTAATTTTCAAAAATTCATAACTAAGTAAATACGGGGAACGGACGTCCGTTCTAGGTTTCTATGGAAATAACACGATTGGTTCTTTTTCCAGATACCAAGTTGTATAGGGAAATTCGGAAATTAGGAAAGAGCAAGAAAAAAAATTCGAAATCATCAAATCTTTAAATGCTCATATCTAAGTTAATTCTTGTAGTGGAGGATCGATTTTGGTCTCCATTTAAAAAGGAAGATTGACATTTTATTCACATCGTAAGTGTCACAGTGAAAATCGGAATTTCCGCTAGGTCTGTATGAAATAAAAATGGCTATTTTCGTAAAAACTGAAAACCGTAAGTAATTAAAAAATTAATAACTAAATAAATACTCGGAGTGGAACGGCGCTCGACGTCTCTATGGAAAAAAGAAGAGTGGCACTTTCTCGTGATACCAAGTTGTATCGGAAAAATAGAAAATTCGGCCCGTCGCGAGCAAGACAAAATTGTCTTTCTCGTACATTACAAATTTAACCTAAAACGTCGAAAAACATAGAATTTTCAAACGTTCGTAACTAAATAAATACGGCGATTGGAAGCTCATTATGTCTCTATGGCAAGGGGAAGGTCGACGATGAATTAACATCGTAAATAGCAAGGTCAAAATCGAATATTCGGCCCAACAGAAGCGAAGGCAAACCGTAATTTTTGCCATTTGGCAACATTTCGTCAACTCATATTCACTTACAATCACTCGACTTCCCGTTCCTAAATTTAAGAAGCGAGAGAGATAGCCAACTTTTGCGCGATAATAACTCAAAAACCATTAAAAAGAACCCCTCCGAATTTATCCTAAACAATGTAGAATTAATTCTCGAATCGGATGACATCGGTCGCGTCCCGAATAACCGCCCCCACGAAAAGCCTGTAATAGAATCGCAAAGAGTCGATTGAGACCGCTGAGTCTATGCGTATAGTGATGTAGCGCCTGGCCACGCCCATTTTCGCGAGGTGGAGGTTTGTAATTGTTTTTAAGACACTAAACGTGGGAATAAAATTCTGATTTTTTGCAGATCCTTTATTTTATGCTTGCACTTTCGATTTATGAAATAAAAAAAATGCCGAACAGGCCTATTAGTTATCTAAACAATAGTATCTAGCGATCGGCCATACAAACATCTACAAAATTCATAAATTTCCAGGAGACCATCTAAAATTGCAAACAATTTTTTTTATGAATGCTTTTGGGCCATCTGAAACCCCAACTAAAATTCGCATTGTCATAAAGTGAAAAAATATTGTTAAATTCATGAAATACACCAGCTGCTGCCATACACGTGCAATATTATTTTCTCCATATACCACTGAATTATTCTGTTTTTTTATTTCCTCGGATGGTTCGAAAGTCTTAAGTTAATGCCTTAATTAGATAAAGAAAGGTAATGAACTTTTCTCTACCTAGATATAAAGTGAGAAGAAAATTGGTCTTACAGAGCAGTTGCTAGAATTTTTAATTAACACCATTGTTAATCCAACGACTATGCTCATATAACAAACATTTCTAGAGATTTGAAATGGAGTATCCACTTATAATAAGTACCTACTTGTGCAAATTATAAAAGCAATTAATTATATTTCCTCACAATTGTATTTTAAAATATATTCATGGAAATAAATATATGATTTATATGAACACATAATTTGAATTGAGGGAATAATATTATCCAAGAGTCCATTTTCTATGGGTTTTACGCTATAAAATGTCGGTAAAGTAAATTTTACGTATATCAGTAATATATTACATATAGAAGAGGTTATAAAAAATCTGCACGGATAGGTCTCATCTAAATTTCTTCAAAACATAGTTAATGAAGTGATACATTAAGAGTAACTGCTGCAAAAAGATATGACAATTAGTAACATCACAATGTCGCCTCTTCTCATTATAATACATATTATGATAGTAGAAGAGGCAGCGTGCAACACCTAATATATTTGTATTAACTAGATACATAAGTAATTAATCCTGTTCCTTGGAGCATGGCAAAAAAAGCAAGTGATGTGAAAAATTTTTTTAGCAGTGGAAACGTCACTAAATAATACGAAATGTCTTTTAAAATTGGCACAAGTATTTCTATCAAGCGAATACTTCTTATGTCAAAATCTGGCATTTGCGTTATGTTTAGTGGAAATCGGGAAAGGTTTCATTGAGTCGGAGGTTTTTTAAAATTGTAAATTTAATTGTTTGTAAATCTATTTAATCGTCGATGATGATTATGAATGTTAATATTAATGTTTAACATTTGTATAATTTACTACTTTTTATTACAATATGCAAAAATAAAAAATATACAATTCTTATTATTATTTTTAATGCTGTTTCAAATACGTTCTTTAAATTATTTACGAAAAAATTTCGCTTGGTCCTTACCCCATTATTACGACGATTCTCAGGTTAAAACTTATACTCTACCTTTTTTATTTCACTACATACCCTAAAAGCTAGTTGAAAAGTGATTTGGTTAGTTAATTCAGAATTGATGAATTCTATTCTTGGTACAATGTGCCACATGTTAAAATCTATATATATATAAATCTAAGAAAATATGTACTTATGATCCGTGTTGAAAATGTGGTATCATTTATGGTCTGTATAAATCACAGTTTAGAAGGTTAAGGAAACGTCTCGTATTAAATTTAAATTTTAATCCTATGTGCGTCAGCGTAACAAAAAAACGATATTATAGTGATATTGCAAGTTGATACAGGTAGTTTGAAGTAGAGCAAATGAAGGTTCCATTCGTTACCCTTGATTAATCTGACTAAAACTAATTAAATTTTTGTATTTAATTTTTTCAGTAATTGATAATTATCTTCAATTTATTAGTTCCTGGAGCAAGTTTAATGACATGCTTTAAGTTGGTTTCTTTATTTATTTGTACGCAATAATCATTTCTACTCATAAGCGTTATAAAGCGGTAGTAGCTAGAGACATACGTACTCGTCGTATCGATGGGAAATTCATTTATTGATTATTTAGAATAAAAGTAAACATAAAGAAAAGGAAAATATATTTAATACTACTCACAAATTTATTTTACTTATTTAACGTTGGGGTTCTTTCGTGATTAAAGCCAGTAGATGAGCTACCCATTTGGGCATTTTCCAAACATCTTTTACATTTGAAATGACATACAACCGCTAGAAAATGGGACCAAGTCGCTATATTTCTCTGGGGGTCACCCATCCAAATTCTAGCCGCTACCTAATCTGCTTCATTTTTCATATCGCGTACGGCCATTAACATTTAAAGCATTTATCGAATATTAAATACATTTCATATTTTAAACTTAAAGCTAGGTATTTGATACAGTGTATAAACAAAACATTAAATATTTCATATATAAAGGAAAATGTCGAATTTAATTTTTTAAAATGTAAATAGAAAAAACAACTTGAGTGGACGGTCAGGCTGGGGACCTTGGCAAGTTTATTAGAGATCATAATCGCTATCAAACACTACTTTACATTTATGTTTATTACCTTTTAACTTTTTTCCTCAGAAATTACAATTAATGCTAAAAGCATATAGTACGAGAGCCGCGGAGCAGAACGAAAATAATCTTTTATGCATATGTAGGAAAATAAAAACTAAAAACCTGCTTAACGGAATTATCAATTAATAAAAAGACTGGTGTTTGCGAGATTGAGTGTTTATAAGTACGCGTAAAGCCAAGACAATGCGACCCTTGCCCATTGCTTGAAAGTGTTATAAATATGTCACCGTCAGGACAAATAAAGAACTTCCAATTAGACAGAGATACATACATTCATCCTCGATCGTCTATTCCTCAGGTGTGCCTGCTGCACCAGTTAATATATCGAGTGTATGTTTGGGAGCTAGATTGCACTCTGTGTTTAATGATAAATCATAAAACCCCAGGATTATTCCAAGTAATAAAGCGGGTTGCAGATGAACTTGATCTCGTATTCAAATTCGGGCGAGGAGGTCGAAATGCTTACACAGAGCTTCCACAAAGATGGTCTGATGGAATGAATTAAAGATGCCGCACTCAGATATCTGTTTAGACTGCATGTGTGTTTTATAGTATCATGGAATAACTGGCTTTAATGATAAAGCTCTCCTACTTATGTCAGAGGCCAACGGACTTTTGTGATCTATCAAGAGAGTGCAATTAACACCTTAGTCTACCTTAGACGTAGTGAAGAGGGATCTGATCTGATGACAGTCGCCGGATTCGGGCATGCATTTACTCTTTGCCATCGCTATTTAGATGAAAGCTTACATTTAAGGGTATGATATGGATTTACTAGTGCCATTCCTATAAACTGGAACAAACACCACTACTATTTAATGTACCCGAAGACATTGAACTCATTGAAGAGAATAAAGGTGGGAAAATCAGTTACACTGATGTAGAATTACAAGTGCGACCGCTTCAAATACTACAACAAAATTGCGTTGCTTTATAATAACTGAAATGAAACGACTCGACTGAGTTCGGTTTTAACACCCGAATGCTATATGTGGGCTGAATAGAGAGGATTAACGCCTACCGTTCTTGGCAGATTTCGGGTACGGCCACGGCCTTCTATTCCAGGTTGTTACTGAATTCCAACCGTTAGGTTAAATGCGTTAAAATATTAAAATCTGCAGATTCAACCGATTATCGTTCATTTGGAGTCCTCTATTATTATACTCTTCGCAAATACAAAACGAAGAGTATATTGCATTAGATCGGCACATTTCTAAAACCGGTAATATTGCTGCTAGAGAAAAAAATTTCCATATCACTGTGTTGGTGATCGAATTCTGAACAACTTTCAAAGTGTCCGTCCGTCTGTACGTTTGTCTGCCTGCCCGTCTGTCCGTCCGTCCGTCCGTCTGTCCGTCCGTCACACTTCTTGTAAACACGATAACTTAAGAACGAAACGTCCGATTGTATTGAAATTTGGACTGTAAGTTAGTGTTAGCTAGATGACGAATCCTTTTGAACAAAATCGGTCTATTAATAAAAAAGTTATTCATTCTTGAAATGAGGAAAACATGTTTCTTTCGTAATTACACAAAAAATGTTTGAAACTAATATCATTTACAAAAAAAAAAACTGCGAAGATTATCCTATAGAATGTGCAACAATTGTATATCATATCCTCAACATATAGGATGCCGGGAAATCACCAGGACTGAATTTCTTTCTGAAACTATCTATTTCCAGTCGAAAAGAAAACCCAACTTAGTAAATTCCAACTCGGACAGGAACCCAGATTTTTAAAACAAATAGGTGCATAAATCAGAAAACGTGAACGGTTCAGTTTTACTTCACCATGTGTTCAAAATAGGAGGAAATAGCTCATACAATTTTGTATAAAACAGAAAAATAGTCTTATAGTCTTAGTAAATTCCAATACACTGCTTTCCAAGGAATACCAATTTTTTGCCACTCTTTGCCTAAAAATACCTCATGATGAACTATGACAACACTGTGTTCATTTTTTATATTTCGTTTTAAATCGGTTCTAGGTATTTTACATTTTTGCTACTGCACTATAAATTCAATGAAACCGAAAAAATCCTGATATGTATTATAAAAAAACAGGAAATTAATTATAATATTTACATATTCGTACTAACATTTTATAAATAATAACAGATTAAATATGAGTGGTAGTTATTTTAAAATAAAAAGTTGTAATTTTAATGAGATTTTTATCATTTTTATATCAGTGTAAGTATGAATATATTTTTATGGACACTTTTAATACCAATAAATAAATGAAAGATAATTTTTAATTCACTATCGTTATGATTTGGAAATCCCATTGAACCGTATTTATTTATTTCAAAAGTTGTATTCTAGTTGCACATATTTTGATTGTTTTTTAGTTTTAAGATAACCCTCATGGAGATGAATTGAATGCAATGAATTAAAGAAAAAAAATAATAAAAACGGTCACCAAAAATTATGATATAAAATTTCACTTACGCCTAGTTAATTGACCCTTCGTTTCTATATAGTAAGAGAAAATATATGTCGTTTTCAATTTTTAAGTTTTAACGCCAGACCCGTATTAGAGAATATTTATATCTTCAGTACCAAATTTGGTGTAAATCTACAAAAGTTTTGCAGTTATACCAGGCCTATTAAATTCTCCATTTTCAATTGTTAAGTTTTGACATCAAATTCAGTATCAGTTGCTCCAAGAATTCCTAGCTACCAATATTAATGTAATTTCGAGGAAAGTTATTGCTACCGCATTCGTCAAATTCTCCAACAGAGAAAAGTTCTTTCCGAGCTTATACCAGATATAGCGTGATGAAACTAGTAAGGGATCACCACCGAACCATACTCCATAATTTACAAAAGATTTTCAAGTCACTTAGGTCAGTCCTGAGAGATAATTTATGTAACATAAACCTTCTCCATGTTAAAAATTTTAAAGGCAGCTAAAAACGTATACTAGTCTCCATTTGTCTAGTGCACATAAAAAAGCTCATAAATCCCGGCTTGGAAGCTATTAAATGGCACTTGCCAGGACCATCAACATGTAATTTAGTAACTATTTAATTGGTAACTTTATTTCCCAAAAAGTCTGCCGTTTCTTCTATTGTAACCCAAAACAAGCCATTTTGAAGATCACTCCGAGTACCTTCCAGTTTTTCTTCATATAATTCGCTGAGATTTTTTTACGAAGCAGGCTTTCACTTGGAACATATTGTCCCACGCAATATTTGTTTAGAAAATGTGTAAAATTGACGTTATTTAGTTAGTACACTTCATGGAAGATTTAAACATATTAACAAAAGAGCCAAATCGAAATAAAACTCGTCTCTTGACATTCTTTTTCCTTTTTTGTATTACACTTGTGTGTGTAGCTATTTACATGTAATTAAAACAAAATTTTTCTGTATACACCTTATTGTAACATCACAAATATTACAAATTATTTTTTTCTCCATCAAAATGTAGTTCTATATAAGGCTTAATCCATTTTTCGATCGTACTTTTCCTCGAGCTAAAACGCGGCATTTACAACAACTCGTTGTTTCACAAAACACAATTATAAACTAGGCCCTAGGCCAAGTTCATGCAAATTCCAAGCGTGTCGGCCACGTGTTGCAGGTCTGCATTGTTTACGCACTCTGTTTCTTTAACTTAAATAGCGTTTTTTGTGTAAATAGTTTATATAATTTATATTACACGAAAAATAAATCAAAACTTATTTATTTTTCAGTGAACTAAACATCTATGCTTATTTATTTTATTTAGTATATTTCAATAAATCCTTGTAACGACGCACCTGAAAATTAAACCCAATCACTGATAATTAGGTAATATTGCAAATAGTCTTTCTTCCAACCAACCTAATGACCAAAAAAAAAACAAAAATCATAGTTACAAATACGAAACAAAGAACAAATATTATCCGTGATTACTGATGAAATTGCACCGGTATACACACCTACTTCTACCTACTACAGAATTATGTAAATGAAGTTCCGAAACTTCAAGATCTCTTTGCAATGATCAATTTAGTTGTATTTGTGTTAATTATATGTCGATATTTTATTATTGTTCACCTACATTTTTATGTAAAAGAAACATGTACCAAGGAGGTATTTCCTGGTTTCCTACAATCATTTCCCAATAACTAATATATGCACAATACGCAGATATTTACAAAAACAATTATTTTCAAACTAAACTACTAACCTTAAACTCGGTTGATAACATCTGTAGAAAAGTCTACATTGAATACCCGTTGTAAAAATGGGTGTGTGTATTTTTGGAGGTCAGTATTGCAGACAGATAAACTGTAAATAGCAGGTATTTCTTGTTCTAGAAACATTAAACTTAAATGTTGAATTCACTTAGAGTTGATGTTTACTTTTTTAATCCCCTTTGGTATTTTATACAGGGACGCGTATGTATTTATTCTTCTTAACCAGTGCAATGAATGCATTTTATCAAGTGAAATATCTAATACTAAATAACTTAATATTATTAATGTAATTAATATGTTCAGATAATAGAACTTTTTTTAGTTTATGTTTGTATATCATTTTAGACAGTAAAAATTGATGAGATGAATCAAAATAGATTGTAAATAAAGAAAGTAATTTAAAAAATTATTAGCTGTCTACATTTAACATTTTAAATTTTATCAAGTAAGCATCTAATAATAAATTATTTAATACCTGGAATAATACAAAATGCTTCTCATAAAATATTGTTACTGGGAATTACTGTGTCTTAAAACTTTATATCACACAGCAAATATATTATAAATTAACCAGAGACGGTTAATTAAGGTAAAATCCATTGTTTAATTTGCAAAACATTCATTACTAACCAGTAATCTTTCCATGTGCCGTTTATATTTATGACCCAAGCTTTGAATTCAAGTAGAAATAATAAACCTAGAATATTTTAACAAATTAAAGAATACGCGGGAAAAGTGGCTATTTTATAAAAATAAACAATTCTATTTACATTTCGCTACTAATAAATTACAGAAACTAGTGGCATACTAAGTGTACCCTTCTGATGCGATAACCTTGAAAACTAAATGAAAATTTTGGAAAAGAAATAACAGAAGTAGAGATGAATGTGTGTCATTTGATACCTCAGTTACAGCTAACGCCAATTTAATATCTTACTAGCAAACGACCTCAAATATGAAGTGAAATGAAAAAAATTAATGGAATATGGATATTCAATTCATCATGAGACAATACAATTCCAAAATTAATTGGATATTGAAACATTTATTCCAAAAAAATCCCTAACTTCGTAAAGTTGTTAATGTTATAATGATTTTTTGTTAATTTTGTATTTGGTAAATATATGTTTAAACTTACATCGGTCTTGTTCACATATTAATATAAATTTATCTCCTATTTAAAATTATAACTATATTAATTTATTATACTTAGTCGGAATTCTTATACCCAAGATATAGTTTCTACTTTATACTGTGCATTTTACAAGAGATGATTAATATAATTTTACTTCCCTCGTTCTCCTAAAAGAAATATTCTAATTATGAAATATTCACTCTCCGAGATTTTTTAGGGTTTTTGAGAGTATAGGTTATGAAAGGCCAATACCGTCAGTATGTTTGTCCTGTGGGTTGGCCCTATATTTGAAAAACTATTTGATTGAGTAAAATAATATTTAGCAGATAGATGTCAAGGAAGAAAATGATACTTTTAGTGAAAAATGTAAAGGTGTAGATAAGCTGAACATAAATTATAAAAAAATGTATTGCTAGAAAATTACATTTTACATGTAGTTAACACAAGAAATAAAGCTCGAATAAATTGAATATGCCAAATATATAGGGAAGCTTTATGTAAATACTTTCTTAGGGATCGGTTCTGAGAATTTTCCAATACTAAACCATTTTTAGTTAGGAGAACACTTGTATGCATGATTAGTTAAGAAAATAAAGTAAATACATTTTTACAGGTGGCTGCTCCCTCGATTTTACCATGATTGACAGCAGACTTGGTTTACTGAGCATTAACATATCAGACACAGAGCATTAGTACTTGTTAGTAGTAGTGCTTTGTCCACAGAAACTGCTATTTAAGCGCACGTAAACGTAACCTAAAGGACAATTGTGTCACAATGCGATTTAAATATATCTATCTCTCTTATCTTTAGATGATGCTACTTTTATGCAAGATTTTGTTATGTCATGCAGTTTTTAAACAATCACCCGTTTAAAGCATGTCTTCTTCTTCTTCTTATGACTTTTTAGCTATATGGGGATTCGCCTCCTCGACATTTTTTCCATTCCATCCCCTAAGAAAGGGCCTTTCTCGTCCTCTCATTTGTATGGTTATCATATTCTCCTCCACTTCTTTAATCTCTCGTTTACATGGCTGTTCTCTATGCGTCTTCCCCGCTAGTTTCTTTGTACAAACTATGTTTAATTTGAAACATTTTTTTTTCGGTGTGACATTCATTAATTTGCTAGGATCAGTAATGGTAAACTTCGAAAGAGAATGGAAAGAAATTAAAAAACGATTCGTTTGGTTGCAATATTATATTTGATAGACAAAATGCAATTAATATAAAAATGAAAGATTAACATAACAAAGGGAAGTGCTATATTTAAAAATTTAAATCAGCTTTTAGTGCGAAGATAATTTCAAATTAAAAGCTTTGGATACGATACATGATACAGAAACCTCTCTTTCATCGTCTACGCAGAAACTGGCTTCTAATATCTTATTTTCCAGTTATGTTAAACAAGGTTGAGATTTATTCAATGAGAATATTAATTTTGCTATATCGCCATAAATATTACTATGTACGTCATAATTTATAAGAATTATCTGCATTTTTAACTTATATGAAATAAATTTAGGATTTAAGCTTTTATTACTCGAAGTAAAGAAGATAAAGTGGTGGTTTAATATTTCCAGAAGAAGATTATGGCACGAAGTAATTCTGATTTGACCATTTGTATTCTAGAGAACATTTTGACCTGGTTTTTAAAATTATCCAACTATCGTTGGCGCTGTTTGCGTCAGTGGTAATTCCCAATTTCGTTGGAATTCAGAAACGGTTGAAGAAATTTCAGTGGAATTTTGCACATGCTTTTGATCTTTCAAGGTCAAGAATAACATAATATTTATACTAATATAAGGTATTTCAAATAAAATTGACCACAAAACCCCAAAACAGCTTGACCTTATTTCACGTAAGGATATATTTCAGGCAAATAATAATTCTAATAGGTCTACAGGGGATATGTAATAATAATTTGCGTTGTTGAAATTTTCTTTCTCTGAGTTGTGTTGCAGATACAAGAAAGGCATCTTTTCACGTTGCGTGCCCTTGAAGGAAGTAATTGCATGTTGCAGAATTTCTATGTATCTAAGGTTGTAAACATTTTTTGTTAATTTGTTTTTTCATGTTAATATTAGAAACTGTTTGCTAAATACTCAAAATAACATTTTCATTAATTTTGAGAGCAGATATAAAAGACATTACTCTTAAAAACATAAAAAAATGTTTCAATAAAACAAAATCGACTTTCTATTCAGATTTTTTTATCCACAGTTCCTATTTGTTGAAATATATATGTGTTACATATGATGTAGTAAAGTAGCATCAATATTAACTGATAGTTTATAACGTTCTCATATTTCAGATTAATACAGCTGGTTATTATATTGCAGAATTAATGCAAAAATAAACAATGCGGATATAAAAATGCATATTATGCATGTATTTACACATGTGCAGACTTACATATTGTGATACAAGTAACAGATAAATCAATTTTTTTTTACGATCACTATACTTACTTCCAATCCACTACGTGGCTGTAGAAGTAATATAGGTTTTTTTATACAGTTAGGTATAATAGAGAGGCAGATATCAATATGACAATAATAATAATACTAATATTATTCGCTCTGTTTAAATATATTATTATTATTTTGAGCAACAAATATTAGTAATTTTTAATAGGTTTTTTTATTTTTTACGTATTTTATTTACATGGAAATTCTGTTACAATATTATATAATAAACTAGGTATTAAATCTTTTCTAGTAGAAATTTTGGTCTATGTCATTATTAGAGACTGTTTGAGTATAAAGGCTATGTTGAATCGTATCTCAAGTAAATAAAATTAATTTATATAAAACTATTTTAATATAAAACAACTTTGTGTCATTGCATAATGATCTGTATCTAAATATTTTATCTAGTCATTTTTGCACATCGCTTTAGCAACATAATTTTAAGAAATTATTAATTCTTCCAAGGTAGTGATACTGCCTTGAAGTTGTTAAAAAAGATATAAGGCGAGTATAGACGCATCTTACTAGTGTTTCGATACGAAATGTTAAGCTACGCATACATGCTGTTAGTACTTGGATGGATGAATATCTTAGGAAATAAAACACTCTCGCTTTATCTTCTGATGGCTTGTATCTCAGCGCATATGTAGATTCTATGCAATTTAAAGTGGGGATTATGTAGTGAAAAAAAATGTTGTATCTATTTTACTGTATTTACAATTACCGATTCCAATATCACGGGAAGATTCCCGGAACCATATAACTCGGAAATCCTTGATTTGTGCTTTTACTCCAAACCCTACCATATTGTGTTAAGACCAATGACCTTTTTCAATTGCCAACTATCAGCTATACGCATTAAATAACAATAAGTACAGTGCCACCAGCAACGTACACTATATTATGATCAATATATTTTATCAAGAATAAGATATTAATGTATAGTAAGAATAAAATGAGCCCAGGTACGGTACCCTGTGGTACTTCTGTCATTATAATGAATGGCTGATTTAACTTGTTCATACTTTGAACATATTGGCTTCCCTTTTTCAAACAGTTTGTTAAAATATTTAATATAATATTTATACATTGAATCAATGACAGCTTATTAAAACTGTGATGGAATTATCCGAGTAAAGTTTATTATGTACTTTATATCATATTGATATTGTTTAGTATTATTGTGTTAAATTCATATGTAGGACAAAATTTATTGTTTAAAAAATTGTCATGCTCAATATTTGAAAAATATATATTTTTATTTGCTTTCTTTTTAAGGCGAGTTCATATGCCAGCTTTTAGCGTTTTTGCTTTTGGCGTATCGTTTTCTGATTGGATTTTGAGCGAAAGAGCGCTGTTCAAAGTCAGTGAGCAAAAAGCCGAAATCATTTCAACTTTTTTCGTAAAAGCACGCAGTTTTCTGTTTCTTGACTTTACTTCTGTCACATTTTGTTTACATTGTCAAATGTAAATAACCTCTTGTCGTGGCGATTAGGTATTTAAGTCGTTAATTAGGCCAAAAAGGATTAGATTTGGCGCATCCTGAACAAATTTTTATATTTTTCTTTATCTGCTAAATTCATTTCAACTATTAGATTGTCAGTGATGCTTTTAGATTTCCTTAGTTTTTCCAAAAAAAATGGCCTTACCCAAAATTTTCTTGTCTTACGTTTAACGTGCTTAATACCTAATAATAATAATATAAAAGTACAGTCACCTTTATTACATATATCTTTAATTCATATAAACGAATCTCTGAATATCCATAATAAGAAATAATAATAAACATGATATGAGGTTAGGGTAATTTCGTCGCTCAAATTTTATAACCAGCATGTGAACAGTGCGCGCTATGTATTCGTACTTTCCGCGATGCACGAAAGCTCACATCTGAACCCACCTTTATTGAATATTTTTACAGTCATGTGTATGAGAATGCATAAACAGCAAATTGTCGTATTTGACATTAAGAACCTTTCAAAGTTTTGATAATGACAAGTGAGTTTTTTCCAAAACATTAACAATATGGTACGGAAGTAAGCGTGCAATTACCTGACACATTTGCATCAGCTAGAAACATTATTAATCTTGTTTCTTAGAGCATAGCAGATGAAGAAAGTGATACGACAAATTGTCTTAACTTCACTAAATAACTCGAAATATCTCTTACAACTGGCGGAAGTATTCATTCTGTATCAAGCTAAAATATTTTGTGTCGATTACTTACCACTCAGTGAATTAAAAAATACGATTTTGCATATATCCCTGTTAAGGAGGTCCAAAGGAAGATATTTTGAACCTACAAGGAGTTTACTTTTCTTCCAATGGGGTAATAAATCTCCAACATTGCAGGTGGTGGGATGACGAAAACCCCGGATTTTTGATTGAATGTAATGACCAGTACTCTTTTAAAACCAATGTTTGGTGCGTTACATATTCTTAATGGCAGACTAATTGGCCCTTGTTTTTTCCGGCATAATCTCAATTTGGAAAGATATTTGAACTTTCTTGTGAATGAAATTACTGAAGTAAGTGTAGACATGTCGTTGAAATAAAGAGATGGTTTCAACAAGACGGCGCTTCAATTCACAGTACAATTATTAATGTAAGAAATTATCTGGACAACTTGTTTTAGAGGAAAATGAACTAGTAGATATTCACAAACCCATGGCCAGCAAGGTCCCCGGACAAAACGCTCCTGGATGTCTTTTTATGGGGTTACTTGAAAAATAAAGTCTACCACAGAAGACCCTTCCAATATATCGACCATTTAGAAAACACCATCAAGTCAAGGATATCTATTTTGAAATACCCCCAAAAATGTTGAGAAATTTAACCAAAGAATTTTGAAATAGAACAATAATACGTGTATAAAGAGAATGAAGACATACAGGAATGTAGCATTTAATTTAAGAGAATATAGTTGGTAAACATGACTAGTAAATATCAAGCAAATTTTTTTAAATAATTAATTTCATTTATAAATTAAGTTTGCTCCATTAAGAAAATTTCTCATATCACTTTACTTGTCTGCCACTCTTCAATGAACAGATGAATCATGTCTCGAGTTGATACAAACGTGTCAGATAATTGCACGATGGCTCCTATACTAAATAGTAATTAATTTTTCATTACATGATAATTTGGTAAGAATATTTTTAATTCGTATATTTTTAGGTGCGCGATATTTTGTGCTCGCTAGAAATATTTAAAGTCCAACCTCTGTCTGATCCATTTGTGTAGAGGTTTCTTCCATTGAAATTTTTTAATTTCGAAAACTGATAGAGAATCTGATTGTTAGAGATAAATATTTATATAAATTAATAGACAATACATTTTTTTGTAATCTAATGAAATTTTTCAGTGAGTCAGGGCTATGAAACAGAAATTAAATATTAGCACTTGATGAATTTGAGATAGATGTATTATATATTGTAAAAAATATAATGCGGAGGTATTTATTTTTACATTTCCTGTTATCGAAGAAAAGCATGCAGTTAAAACCAATCCTGGATGTGGAGTTGAAACGTTTGTTATGGTACTGGTTTCCACAAACGCCAAAATATTTGAATACTAAATGTGATTACTATTAGGTACTCGACATGTGCTTCAATAACTATGTTGTGATTAATCTAGGGATTATTAAAATTTTAAGAAACTGAAACGTGCGTCAAATAATAGTATTGAAGTGTTTTGGTATTTGTGAAAACTACCTCAGAGAGAGATAGAAACAATTATTATAAATAATTATGATAATGCTTCGAAACATTGCTTAACGTAAATATAATACCGTTTTAGAGAAAACATTTACGCATGCTATTCATTCATACTGCTTGGTATAATGTAGGTCGTGTTGATATATACAAATACTTGTAGGATCTATGCGATAATGGCTATACTACCTACACTGCTTCATCATTGTTGCATAAGACTCCCAAACTCGTGTTAACGGAAGAAATCTAAATGGTATGCAGGTCAGATGCATGCCAAATCAAAATCATTGCGCGATGGCCGATACTTAATATTTAATATTCTTTATTTATGCTTTCAAAATATTATTTTCGGCATGCAGCAATATATGTATTTCCCCAAAAAACATTATAATTTAAGAAATTTAGCCGTCTTTTTCATCCAACCGTGGCAATAATAACAAAAATAAATGATATCGAAAACAATTATTGTCTATCGGCAAATACTACAAGCCCACGGAAATTAGCATTTGACCTGGACAAAATTAGCAAAGATCTGAAATTTTGCACAGACGTTCATTGAGGTGTCCCAAACCACAAAAATCACAAAAATCCCAACATGTCTAAGCAAGATACCGAAGGTCAAAGTTTTTTGCAAATATCTCGCGTCCTGTGCATCGAATGCCCATGAGGTAATGTGAAAGTTGTAGAAAATTAAATTACTTACAAGTCGTCTATTTTATTTTTTACCCCCACCCCTTTCGAGATATTCAAGGTCAATGTTTCAAAAACATGATTTTTCGCGAAAAGTTGTAGAGAATTCAATAATCTATTTAAATTTGTTCCCAAAACCTCGCCCTTTTCGAGATATTCAATGTCAAAGTTAAGAAAAATGGTTTTCCGCGAATATCTCGATCCTGATGCATTGGGCCGCGACGAAGTCTATATAAAGATATTTGCAAAAAACAGTTTTTTTTGAACTTCGACTTTGAATATCTCGAAAAGGGCTAAGTCCTGGGAAAAAATGCAAAATACTAATCGTGTAGATAATTGAATTATCTACAACTTTTATGTTAACTTTATTGCTGTCCGATTTCTTGGCGCGAGATATTCGCGAAGAATCATGTTTTTGGAACCTTGACCTTGAGTATCTCGAAAAGAGGAGGGTTTGGGAATAAAAATAAAAAAGACAACTTGTGGATAATTTAATTCTCTACAACTTTCACATTGACCTTGTGGGCATTCGATGCATAGGACGCGAGATATTTGCAAAAATCTTTGACCTTCAATATCTTGGGTAGCCATGTTGGAATTTTTGTGATTTTTTTTGGATTTGCGTCTGGGACACCTCAAAGAACGTCTGTGCAAATATTCAGATTTTTACTAATTTTGTTCAGGTTTCCTCCTTTTTTGGCAAATTTCCTTGAACTATAGAGCGTAACAACAAATGAAGCACTGAATAAACACTATTTGGTGGTTTCAGGATTATTTGTTGTTACTCTTTAATATTTGTAGCTTGACGTTTGTCTTTGATACAATTTGTTTTTGTTGTTATTGCCACGGTTGGAAGAAAATTTTACTTACGTATGGTGTTGCCACGTTATTTCACAACTGTTTTTGAAATAATCAAATCTAAGAAAGTGGTAACTGTATATATCAGCGTGTAAATAAAATTTATTACTGAAATATTTTATGTAAAAACATGTATTGTGTCCTATCTGAAAAAATTGACAGTTTAAAAATGTAAATATTTGAATCATTATTAAGAACAACCTGTATAATTAGGTGCGACTATGAGAGGCCTGAAAACTACTTAGTTCTGACCAACGTCAAAGTGAAATGACGGTCAAATTTACGAAAGTACGTTCTCTGCTATCTTACTTTTCGATCGTTATGAATGCATTTTTTACTGGAAAAAAATGAATAATGTGACAACACCGCAATTTAAATTAATTTAGACGCCTGTATAATTAAGATTTAATAATAAATATATCAAAAAATGTTTAGTGTTCCATTTGAAAATCCAGATATAATATTCTACCGCTATGTGAAATCCTGCAGATTTAAAAATAATTGTAACAGACATCTTTTAAAATTTCAGACCGTTGAGAAGATATTGACTATTAACTTACCCTGTATATATTTGCATTCGGTAGCACCCGACTGCAACTTTCACTCGATTCCAAATAGTGTTAATAGAAAATCCCAATAACGTTTTAAAGTCTACGTTAAATTCTTTCGAATCTGATAAACACATGTATTATACGGTTTCGATATCTTGAACATCTAGTATTTTTGTGTGCTCAATTAAAAACTTTAGTAACATTTTACTCCAAAATTATAAATATAACACCATTTATGTAAAACTAGATAGTTTATAGGTCTGTACGACGGGCTTCACCCAATTTCAATAGAAAATATTCTGCCATGCCATTTTACACGTGCCAAATTTGAAATAAGAATATAATATTAAATTTAACAGAAGTCATCGTGTTTATAGAAATTGGTCTACACACACGTACATGCACAGATATACAAACAACTTTTTAACATTGGAAATGTTAATGTTCGCGTATAGGACAAACGTTTTTCCGAGGCCGTCGACATTAAAGTATCAAGGTCAGATGAGCGTTGCAGACAAAGAAAGGGGGGGGGGTGACCCATCGCTTTTTAACATTAGATATGTTAATGTTCGTATATGGGGTCAAAGTTACGAGTTTTATCGAAGGCCGCCGACATGAAAGAGTCGAGATAAGATGACGTTATACTGAGCAAGTGTGCACAGTATGAGTATGCGCGGAGAACATGAAGTTATAATACGGTTGTGGTCAGCGTCAATCGTAGTCGCCATGGATTCACAAAGTTTGACAAATAGCGATTAGTTATTTTTATAACAAGTACCTAAAAATCATGTTTTTGGGACGGATCGTAGCTGTTAATGCTTTATGTGTTATCATTTCCAATGTCCCGATGGTTGCAAGTATTGCGAAATCTCTGAATTGTTTATTCGATATTCGAGTTTCTGTTATGAAACGGATTTCTGTACACAATTTCTTTTCTACGATAATTATACTCTTCGCAAATACAAAACGAAAAATATATCGCATTCGATTGGCACATTTCTAAAACCGGTAATATTGCTCGTAGAGAAAAAAATTTCACATCGAATTCTGAACAACTTTTAAAATGTCCGTCCGCCCGTCCGTCCGTCCTTCCGCCCGTCCGTCCGTCGTGTTTCTTGTAAGCACGATAACTTAAGAACAAAAAGTCCCGTGGTATTGGAACTTGGTCAATAAGTTAGTATTAACTAGAGGAGACTAGAGAACCCAATTGTTTATTGTGAACAAAATCGGTCAATGAATAAAAAAAGTTATTAATTATTATTTGAATGAATAAAAAAATGTTTTGTAATTAAACAAAAAATGCTAGTGTTACGTACAAAAAAACTGCCAAGATTATCCTATAGAATATGCAAGAATTATATAAAAAGTGCAGTAAATCGACGAAGAGTATAATGGTTAGCTTGTTATTAAATATTCTTATATGGTTATTTGTATATTATATACTTACCTATTTCATTAAATCAAATAGGTATAATTATAACAGCAGCTAATTTTGTATTTTAGGGATTAGAAATTGCATACATGCATTACAAATATTAAGAGCAAATAAATAAAAGAGGATGCTTACGTTTCGATTCATTCTGCAAATAATTCTGCAGGCCCTTTTTATAAAAGATGTAAGGTATGCGCTTTCTATGAGCAACGTTAATGGCTATGCCAAAAAACAAAGTTGCCTATTCCAAGTAAATACTAGATACACTTTCCAAATGATTGAGAAATTTCAAACTGAATTCAAACTTTTAACACTTTGTAACTTTTAAACCTGCAACATTTGTATAAAGCAGTAAATTGTGTATATCAAAAATTATTAGTGTTCATTAACAATCAAAATTATTGTTAAATATTATTTTGTTTTCAGAATTCCTGAACCATGTCACCTCCAAATGTGGACTCACCTGGAAAAGTGGATAACACGTACCATCCGGTACCAACGTCGGAAAATGAAACATCTGAGTGCAAGTGTGATACTGTTGACAAAATAAATGATTCAAGTGACACTAACGAACAGACACATATAAATGAATGTGAAAAACTAGTTGAAAAAAGTGAGGAAACAGACGCTTTAAATGGCGACACTCCTTCTGACGATGCAGAGGTCGTTGTGCCACCAGACGGTGGCTGGGGGTGGGTGATAGTAGTAGCATCTTTCATGTGCAATATGATAGTAGACGGGATTATATTTTCTTTCGGTACCTTTCTAGCGCATATTGCGGCGGACTTCTCGGTTACCAAGGCGCAGGTAACTCTAGTCGGATCTTTGATGTCAGGATTTTATCTTATAGCTGGACCCTTCGCAAGTGCCATCGCTAATCGATATGGTTTTCGGCTGGTTGCAATTCTTGGAAGTCTCATGGGAGCGACGGCGTTCGCTATTTCACATTATTCTACTAGTGTGACGTTCTTGTGTTTATCGTATGGAATTTTAGGAGGTAAACAAATAAGCATGTTTTATACAAATAATAATAAATGGTTAATAGGAAATAATTATATTACTAACAAAAAATACTAGTAAATATTTAAACTCTTTTAGCTTAATAGCCAGTGTGCTAAACCGACTAATTTTGAATACCTGCTAACAATTGTGATATACTGAGGAATATATTATACTTATCACCGTAGATCGGGGGTCACAAGTCACCAAATTGGTTTGATTTTAGGCCCGAGGTCATGGAATAATAAATATTTTTGAACCGAATGAATACTTGCTAATAACTGCGCTAGTCTACAATTCTGAGTTGAAAAAAAAAGTTACATTTTTTTGCTGGTATAGGAAAAAGCGCGGCAAATTTAAAAATTGGTCATGGTCCAACCGAATGAATATCACTTCTACTTTGCGGCAAAACATTTGTTATAAGTATTTGAGACAATGTACAAAAAGTTACAATTTTCCCATGGTCCAAAAAAAAGTTACAAGGCTAGACTCAGAATTAAGCAAACATTGAAAATTTCACAAAGCGTCTATAAAATGGAACGTTCTCGACGGAAAACTCTAAAAATTGGCATATGCCTTCGGGATATCATAAGAAATGGCATACATAGAAATGGCATAGATTTTTCTGCCCCCCCACACACGCCTCCAGGGGGGCCATAAATACGAGTCAAGAAATAGTCATTTTTGGACCCGCATTTATGGGCCCTCGGGCGGCGTGTGGGGGGGGGGCAGAAAGGTGCAACTTTTATGTATGTCATTTCTTATGATATGCCGAAGGCATATGCCAATTTTCGGCGTGTTTGCATGTTTTGCAGCAAAGTAGAAGTGGTATTCATGCGGTTGGATCCTGACCAATTTTTAAATTTGCCACGCTTTTTCCTGTACCAGCAAAAAATTTTAACATTTTTTTATCAACTCAGATTTGTACAGACTATCGTGTACCACAGTTGTTAGCAGGTATTCATTCTGTTCGAAAATATTTATTATTCCATAACCTAGGGCCCAAAATCAAACGACTTTGGGGACTTGTGACCCCCGACCTACGGTGATTAGTATAATATATTCCTCAGTATAAATACCACAATTGTTAGCAGGTATTCAACATAGTCGATATTGCACACTGGCTCTTAAGCCATTACAAGATAAAGTTAAAATAGTATTTTTCCTAGCGACATAATTATTTTCTTTGTTTCTATTTAAAAGAAATGTTAATGTTATACATTGTAGGTGTAATCTCATAGATATTTAAAAAAAATGGTACTGATTAACCAATACTTTTTTGATACAATAAGCGAAGAGTAGTAATTATATCCTCAGGTAGAGAAATGATTAGTTATTGTTTTATTAATTAAAACTAATAAACATTTAATTGCAATACTCTAATGAAACTCATTGATACAAACAAGCATTAGACATGGTGTAAATTCCCTGAAGTCTTGAAGATATCATAGGTAGTGCCAATTTTCAAGCAAGAAGAAGTAGCCCAAAAATTAAAATCCGGCTATGAAACTATTGGTGTATTATAATATCAATGTAATTTTCCCATTGAGACATTTACTTTTATGCCTATCTCGATATGGTCTAAAGGCAATTTTTACACAGTGACTCATTTAAGATTAAGACACCCTCATATATCACTTATCTGATATACGAATATTTTGAAATTTTTGTGGTGAATATATATACCTATAAAATGAGTCTCTACATGTAATCATGTTTGATTTTAGTCAGAGCCATCCGAGAAAGATATTCTTAATCAACACCTTTAAAGACCCTTTTGTACAAAACAACGAAGTTGGTTCAAAGGGGCTTGAGACAGGGGCCATCAAAAAAACAATGTCTTCAACTAAATTTATTGAATATTATTTGTTAGAAAAATAGGTACAATTGAAATAACGAATTTTGTCGTTCACGTTCATCATCTTTTAATTTCCGAAATCGACTCAAGGTCACACAGACTGGTACCATTCGAAAGAAGTCTTCTGTAAAATTACAGTTATTACTTTATACAATTTTAATATTATAATATAATATTCTCGCCAAGCGACAACAATACTTCAGCGGAATAAATTAACTACAAAACTACAAAATCAACTACTCCACTATAAATTGTATCCCTCATATACATCCTCCTTGCCTGTACCAAGTCCTTAGTTTTATTTTTGTTTCTGGGTCCATATTTTGCTACAGTAGTATTTGTGGCATCCTGCTCCCCACGGGTGTCCTTGCAAATTTGTTCTACTCAACTAATTTCACCACCATGTCTCTGGCTACTGCATACACTCTGTTGCCGTGCATTTTGAGATTAGTTTCTTTACAAACAGCAAACTAAAGCCTTACAAACTGTCTACACAACAATTTACATAAATACAGAAAACTTAAAACACCACAGTAAAAAACACTACAAACTTATATACATAACAAGAGGATATAGAAAATCACAACTGAACGCTAGTGAACTTACAGAATGCGAACGTTGGTTGCGGCTACAAAATGTGGTTATATTATTATTCTCTAAAACGCATCGTTACACCTGGAACTTCTGTCGTAGCTCTATCAAACGTGACTTTCCGTTATTTGTGCTGCAAGGTAAACTAATAGAAAAATCCCATGTTTTTGATAAGTACATAAATTAATGATGCGAACGACAAGATTCTTGATTTCAACTCTATGTACGATTTAAAATGTTTGCCTTATCAAATAAATAATTATATTGTTGCCAAATTAATTCACACTAGTACAGTACATTATTCTCAACTAAAAATGAAGAACACATTTTTTCATTTGAGAATTTATACAGATAAAAATTATTTTTAGTTGAGAAAATTGCTTCTCTGATGGCCCCTATTTCAAACACTCTTCAATTCACTACGACGTAATCTTGTACATATGGATTTCTAAAGGCGCTGATTAAGAATATCTCACTAGTTTTTTTTCTAAAAAGATCGCCAATTTTTTTTCTCGAAAATCGACTATCTTTCCATCCTCGAATCGGATACCTTTGACTAAAGCCAAATGTCTAGAGACTCACTTTAAAGATATATATTCGCCATCAAAATTTCAAAATATTCTGATATCAGATAAATGAGATATGAGGGTGTCTTCATCTTAAGTGAGTCACAATGTATCATCTTAGACGATATGGCTGCCAGTGGACGCCATATTGTATTTTTATGTAGCCTATGCCACCCTTGATATTGAGACAAATCCAACGTCATCTCATTTAGAAACATCCGTCCTGTGCCACAATCATAATCCTTCCCTTTCGGCTTTGCCGCGGTCATGTATAATAGAGATATCAATGATACGTCAAACTATAAACCTAATTTCTTGCTACTATCTATATCGTCAAAAATCATAAACTACAAATTGTAAATTATCTGAAGGAACATTGGGTTTTAAGGTATTTTCGGTATGGATTTAAGAGTAAACTGAGCATTCTGTGGCTATAATCAAACTTACGGAAATTACACCGAATTACTTTGAAAATAGACTTTATTCTACATCGAAATTTTGCGATCTCAGTAAAGAGTTCGACTGCGTACCTCACATGATCATTCAGTTAAAACTATGGAAGTACAATTTCAACAATCACAGATGAACATGACTTAAACGCTACCTCGACAGTCGTAAGCAGCTGGGCTGTGTGGGTACAGATGTATCCAGTGCATAAGGAGTGCCACGAGGATCAATTTTAGGTCCTGTTTTATTCCTGATCTATATTCAATATGAAATGTGCCATTACCGGTATCAACTGCCTTTCATATGCAGACGATACGCTGAGATGTGGTTTTTGGCCAATACACTTAATTCAAATGAAAATAGAACTGTTACAATGACTTCATCTACCAGTGATCTAAATATTCTAGTTAGCTACTCGGATTTTGTAAACTTTTTTGGAATTAACTTGGATCCTAAACTTACGTGGAATGTCTACGGCAAGGACTCAAGGACAACGTATGCGTAATGCTAGTTATCAAACAGAGTATCTACGAATAAAACAAATTTAAAAAAAATAAAATTTTGAACAAAATCGGCTAATATGAACACGTGTTTCCAAGATCATTAAGTTGCCCATGTAGTTCTTTTGGAAAGAAGATATTTTTTCGCCTATTTGCGTTAGAATTGTGAAAACGTGCGAAATATAAATCACATATACATAATTTTTTCCCTTTCCTGAATCGAAGTAACAAGACCTTGACTTATCCATGGCTTTAATTTTTTTTAACTTGTTTGTTTTATTGTAATGTTTGGTCGTGGCAATTTTAATGCCATGTTTGTATTTTACTAAAAATTTATTTGTAGCTAAGTTACCTCCGGTTCGTTTAGAATATCAGACCAACTTTCTTTTCTAGATTTTTTTATAGTTTATTATAATTAATTTCCTCGTGAGTTTTAGCTTCATTTTTTAATTCTTTATGATTTTTTGACTTTTGTATTAAACTAATCGTTACTATACAATGGTCTGTCATATTGGATTTGATTATGGTAGATATACAGATAAATGAATCGTGTTTAGACAGTTTCAGAAAGGTGGGATCGATACATGATGAGCTGTTTTCGATAACTCTTGTAGCTTTATTTATTTGTGGATAAAATTCTTTTCGACATAATTCATTTAGATATAATTGAACCTCGTTAACTTCTTTTTCTTTAAGAATATTTAAATTAACATCACCTACATTAGTCGCATACTTCGTTTTAATATTTTAATATTCTCTAACTATTTAAGTAATCATAATTTATTTAAGCAATTAAATTTTATAATGATTTATTATTCTTTATTATTTTTTTAGAATAAAAATACAGAGTTATAACCTTTATATAACTTTAAAATTTTCGTCGACTCTCTGATCAAATTTTGAAAATACAACTCATTTAAGCGATAATTCTTTAAACAATTATGTGTTGTTTAAAAATGTTCTACGTATCAAATTAATAGAGAGACGAAGAAAAGTTGAGAAGTTTTTAAAAACTGCCTCTCTTTAGCTCTAAATTAAAGAAAGGTAGTAACAAAGAATAATAAATTGTTTAAATAATTTGCGGGTTCCATTAGTAAATTCGTAATGCACAAATTAATGTTGCTGTTGTTGTTTTGGTTCATTCACATTCTGTAACTGGGTTAATACCTTTAGACTTTTTTCTGATCCAATAAAAAATACAGATACAAGATAATCAAAAGAGGCATTAGAATATGCATGAAAGTTACTAGATGTAGTACTATGCATTTCATCCACAGAAAGTTGGAAACATGTGATCACCAACCGTGTGCTTAAACTACGATATCGTTTTCTTATTCAGCAAAAGTATGTAATGTTTGTTTTAAAAATGCGTAATATCTTACCAATAAGTACAGGAAATCCGCCATACGTGGATAACTCTGTAGATCAAATACGAACAAATGAAAAAATAAACTGTTAAAATTCTTAAATACCTAAAATATATTATTATTGTCTAATTTTGTAAAGTAATACGATATTTTTGTATTTGCTAGGAGTTGGATTTGGATTTATTTACGTTCCTTCTATAATAACAATCGGATTTTACTTTGAGAGATGGAGAGCCCTTGCTACAGGAATTGCTGTGTGTGGTTCCGGAATCGGAACATTCCTCTTCGCTCCTCTTAGCGAAGCTCTTATCACTAACTTAGGATGGAGAAATGCTCTTTTATGTCAAGGGGCTTTGGTATTAAGCTGCGTCATGTATGGCGCACTATTTAGGTGAGTAACACCAGTATTCAAAGTTGGTAATTATCTGTACATACAACATACAGTGTGTTTCACTTAACAGCGTAATAATTCTTTAGTTTTTCTCTGATTTGAATCAAACTGATCTTAAAAGATAGATGTCTCCAAGATCTATTTAAGAGAAAAAATCACTTTACATCTTTAAATGCAAGACCATCTACTATAATAAATTGGATAAAAAAAATGATAGCAGGCATTTAAAAAAAAATTTCTTAACAAAACTTGTTCGAAATAATTCAAAAACCTTGAATCTGAAGATCAGTTACATTCTAAAAAAATGAGGTTGATGAAAAAAATCCGTTTGAGGAATAGCATTTAAATAAAAAATATTTCTAAATTTATTTTTTTTGAAACAGTTTACACAAATGAATAATAAATACAACCAAAAGAATTAAATATTATGTTCTATCAAACCTCCGTCAGCCTTAATGTATGCCTCAATTCGCTTTCTGTTATTGTTCATACATTTTCGGAGGGTTGCAGAATTTAACTAAACATCGGATTCAGGGTTCTTGAATGATTTCGAACAAGTCTTGTTAACAACATTTTTTTATTAAAAAATGCCTACTAGAATTTTTTTATTTTCTCATACAAGTTACTATCGTAGGTGGCCTTGCATCTAGTTTGATTCAAATCGGACAAGAAACAAATTAATTATTACGCTGTTACACTATGTGAGACGCACTGTAGATGACCAGGATGCGAGCCATTCATTGGTAAATTATTGAAAAGATAACATAGTTCAAGGTCATGACGCAGAATTGCGGAAATAGTTAATATATTTGATATCTAATAATATCAAAAATTGGAGACCGTTTAAACATTTCTTAAATAATAACACAAAAGTTTTGAATAAAATCTTCGCCGAGTCCCATTTAATTCTATGATTATTATCCCATGCGTGTTCACAAATTTTGGATTTTTCAAATTCTCCCCTTCTAGCGTAATTTATATGTTCACCAAGCCTTACGTTGAAAGGTCTAGATTTTGGAAAAAGAGAGCAACGGAACTAAAAGAAAACTTAAAGAATCCGCGATTATTTTATTAAACGAGGATAGATGCGTTTCTAATTATTCAATAGATTTTTGTACTAGTTGGTTGCCCATCCTTAGAGACGAAGGAAGTAAAAATAAGACAAATATAATTTAATGTCTCACGTGACTATGGAAATACATAAACAAAGAACTGTCATGGTTGACGGCCAAAAAAGTTTTGAGAACGGAAGTAGATTCTCTTCCGAAACGTTAACTTCCTATAGCTTTGATTTTGAGTTTTTAGTTTATAACATTGTTCTAGTTTATATATTTTTAGGTGTGAGACTTTTGAAATAGTCAAGTACTCAAGAACCAACCTCTGTCTGATCCGTTTGGCGCAGAGGTTTTTTCATTAAAAATTTTTAAATATTTTTCAGTGGAAAAATACCCAATAAAAAGTAAGAAAATCTGAATATGCCACAAATAAACAATTACAGACAATATCTTCGGTTATCTTTGAATCTTCGATGTGATGCTTAGATTCAAGACGAAAGTGAAAATTTCGATTTTGTGTTATTTTTGAACAACTTAATTATGTTAATCTTTGTCCGTTAACCTTTCTTAAAATTTTAAAGTGTTTTAAGTTCTTAAACAAGACGAATCCAACACATGTTCGTTTAACATATTTTTCGCCAAATCGCATCACCTTTCATCACAGAACTTATAGTTCACCTCTTGGTACAAATAGCATCGATGCTTATTAATAATTAACTCAATATATTGTGACGGCAATAATATTTACTGTTTTTATTTGCAGGCCATTAAAACCTACAAAAGTAAAAGAGTTAAGAGAAAATGACGAGAAACCTGAATTAATAATGGACCCTAGCAAACTTCCTATAGCCGCTCGATTGAAAATGGAAGAAGCTCTCAATGGCATGAGGAGGAGTTCTTTAGGTGCAGATCATGATAATCAATCCTCAGTTACTAGAATGTTTGGCGTAAACAACAATTCCTTGTATCCCAAGCTTTCCGATGTCTACCATACCATCAGCATACCAAACAGAAACACTCTAGGTGCAATATACGCTCAGGAAAAAACATTGAGCGTTCCATCACTTGCAGGTCAAGAGAGAATTAGAAAGGAAGGCAAAGCACACCTTGTAGAAGTAAACTCATTCAAGCCTATTATACTTCCTCAAAGAAAAAGGACCACTTCGGAGAACCAAACAGAAGGTGAAGTCAACAGGCCCCTTTACAGAGACGACATTTTCTTTGGTGCTAGTTTAACAAGATTACCACAATATAATTCAAGAACGTCAGTTGCTTATAATTTGTCGGTTACAAGATTGCCAACCAAAAATGATATAGAAGAAGAAAAGAGACACTCTTGCAAGTTGTGCCCAGAAGCGTTTAGGAGGGCGCTGGCAACCATGTTGGACGTTAGTTTATTGAAGTCGCCGTCTTTTCTCATTTTGGCCGTTGGAGGTTTCTTCACCATGATGGGATTCTATGTACCTTTTATGTACTTAGTTGATAGGGCTAGTGACAGTGGAATGAACAAAATAACGGCTGTGTGGTTAGTTTCTTCTATAGGAATTGCAAATACTATTGGTAGGGTTCTGTGCGGTATTTTAAGTTCTTTCCCTGGGGTGAATGCGCTGTTTCTTACTAATGCCGCTTTGACGATTGGAGGGATTGCAACGATATTCAGTGGACTTTCCTTAGCGCCCGAGTACCAGTTCTTCTATACTGTGATCTTTGGTTTAGCCATATGTAAGTATGCATACTTTTAGGAGAAGATAAATATATGTAGAATGATTTAAATGCGTATAACTAGTGTTTCCCAACACATGGTTTAATTGATTGTATTTGTTGTCAATTCCTTGCGTTTATCAAATTAATTATCAAGTTAATATTGAAAAATCTAAAATTGAAAAACATTTCCTTCGACTTTTAGAAAATATCGTTTTCATGAAACTTGTTTAGCTGCTAATTGCTTAACGTTTCTTCTATTATTTGTATTTAGAATGCAACATTGCGACATATTTGTTTATCTATTGTCCATAATTAGTAACTTTGTTTCTTTATCGGTACGGTATAAAAGATTTGATGAGCATTGACAATAATTGAATGCACAGCATTTAGGACTGATCTAGTCAACTTGCTCTCTTTTAAGATGGTTGATATGTCGTGATAGCTAACAGAATAATTAAAAGCAAGCAATTAGCAAGACGTATATTCCATAAATATGTTTTAGGAATTTATAGAATAACGGCTAATAGTAATTAAGAAAATAACTAACGAATGTGAAGTTCAAAGATACCACTAATAATGTTGATATACCTTCAGTAAAATAATTTTATGGTTATTATACTTTTCGCAAATACAAAGTGAAGAGTGTTACATTTGATTGAGAAAAAAATTGCATATAACTGTGTTAGTGATCGAATTCTGAGCAACTTTCAAAATGTCCGTCCATCTGTCTGTCCATTTGTCTATCTGTCCATCCATCCATCCGTCACGTTTCTTGTAAGCACTATAACTTAAGGATTATAAGTCCGACTGTATTTAAATTTGGACAGTAAGTTCATATTAGCTAGAGAAAGAACCCTGTTGTTTTTTAACAACATTGATCAATAAACAAGTTTTATTTAAATTTTAAAGTTAAAAACATAATATTCTTAATGTTTTTTAATTAAAAAAAAAATGTGTAAAACTAATATTGTCACGAGGGGCTCAACCAAGCCTCCACCAAGTGTCACGACCGCTGGTCTATGACTGTTATAATAAGGGGGCCACTTGGCCTGCGAGAGGTTTTCCTAGTGGGAAATGATCAGACACAAAATAAATTATAAATAATATTTATTAATTAAACAATAAAAATGGTTGCAGTCAAACAACAAA
The DNA here is from genome assembly GCA_963583905.1 of Stenurella melanura. NCBI lineage: Eukaryota > Metazoa > Arthropoda > Insecta > Coleoptera > Cerambycidae > Stenurella > Stenurella melanura. The sequence goes on along the minus strand of OY757313.1, from coordinate 42,341,538 downwards.
GTCAAAAATAGGAATATAAAATAAGCAATAAATAATATTTCCTTACCAAAGGCACATGTTGGGAGAGATGGGTCCCCAGATGGACTCCCAGAATGGACTGCCACTGCCCATTCATTCTGGGCTATTTATATGATTGATAAATGCTTGATCGACATATTCCCTGCATACGTAAAGCGCTCGGAAACTAATGACCTGATGTTATTAATTAGTAGTTGTAATCTGATACTCTACGTCCTTTAATATGTTATGAATGCTTTAATACTTTACATTTTATAGATTAGAAAATAAATGATATTGAATTTAGTTTATTTATTATGGATTTAAATTTGGAAATTCTTTAATTTAGATTTTCCATTTTTGTATTTATTTATAGGGAATATACTAATCAGATATTTTGCCAAATTTGCATAGAAAAGTAGTTATTAATTTTGATATGTGACACATCTCTCCCCACCAGGCAGAACTGGACTCCAGTTCTAAAAAATTGAATCACAAGTAGTTGAGTTAATGAATAGAAGAAAAAAACAACAAATTAATAATAAAGAGATAATATGCATAAGTAAACAGTAACAAAAATAAAATACAATGGATAATAAGATAATATTTTCCCCAATTGGGATAAGAATTGCGATGGGGTACCGTCAATAAAGTTTTTTGTTTAACCTTAGCTGTTCTAATTTTAACTTCATGGTCGCTACCTCTCGCTAAAAATTATAATAAAATATTAATTAGAATAACTAAAAATTATGTTAATGTCCAAATTCATTTTTCATAAAGTTTATTTATACCACATATAAAGTTCGAGGGCACACATTGTTCGTAGCACTAAGTCCGGTACTGTATCTTCATTCAATGTTACACTATAGTTTATTTTCATCTTTCGCGTTGGTAGTCCTGCACAACTAGGCACTGTCAGTCTGTCAAATCGGAGATAACTTTTAACGTCTTTGAACTTGCTGTGATGCTGAGTTGACAAAAGTGAACTGCTAAATTGTTTTGTGGGTACGGGAATTATCTATCCGTTGGAACTGTGTAGTGACCATCAATGTTTGGTGATTGGGAATCCAGAATCCATGAACGTATTTGCCAAGGGTGACCAGGGAACTCCTTACAGCTCGGGCGAACATCTCATTGATAGTAAGGTAAGTGTCCATGCTGGTTTACTAAACCTCGTGTTAAGCATGTAGAGCATTATTCCCTTTGTTGTAGGGGACGTTTTAATGATGACCTGGTAAGATGTTTTCCATCAACAAGTGGATTTTGGTTAGCTACCTGTAGCCTTCATCCTTATTAATTTGATTACACTTCATGTCAGTCTTAGGACCTGGGGAAGTTGGCAAGAATAACCTAAAAGTGTTTATAGGTTTGGAAATATAGCCAAGAAGTATGTCCTACCATGTTAGATACTGACAGAAGGAGGAATTAGTGCTAGAAAGCCTTAGCTGTGTGAGATGCTGCGAACTCTGGTATGGTTAGTTCTGGACTCCCGGGGTAGGTTTCTATCAGTTGGTCGCTATGTATTACTGGACTTCTCTGTGCCTGGTCCATGGTGTGCCCGGTATTTTGTGTGCCCCAGTGTGGTTGTCATGAAACAAGAAAATTACAGGTAAGTTCTTCGTTCAATATTTTTTACGAGGCAAAAACAAATAATAATGAAAAATTCCTATTTGAGCCATGGTTTTGAACTAACCTAGCCATATCTAAACTAACTTACATCGTATATCGATTTGTTATTAATTCTACACATAACTGTTTCTCACAAGCAAGCAAAATGACAAATTTTTTAACTTTTTTTAATTCTGTAGCTTATTATTTTAGGCTTCTCAGAAAAAAACTCTATATCGTCTCTTAAATAAAAGAATCACCTAGCCATATTCTTAATAGAATACATTTATTATTTCAAGGAAATTTAACCTTTTAACTACCATTACTATTATCCTTTGGACTTCTATTTCCCACATAAGAGAAAAAAATATATATATATTAAAACTATTGTGTCGTTTACGTTATTACAGAAAATAATTATTTCGCCATTATTAAATATTATTTTTCACAATTTTCATCACTTGTTTACCTTCAAACTTTTATGGTTATTTTTCTTGGCGTAGTGTCAATTTATGTACCCATATAGCCATCTATTTGAGTGTGAAAGAACAACTAATAACTTTTCACACATTTGTGCCTTTGACCCATATCATATGCCATTTATATTTTCATTTGAGTACTTTACTGAACCTTTGCCCTTGGCAAGTTTACTTCTATCACCTAACTAATTAATAATCCAATTTATAAAGGAACATTTTCTTTATTTAAGCCTGATGCTTGCAACCTTGTTCCAGTACCAATTGCAGTGATATTTATTTAATATTTCTGCATAACATTAACTTAAATAACCCAACAAAATAATCCTGGGAACAAGATTCCAAGATTTTGAGTGCGCACTATCATTTTGGCTTGGGCCCCTTTTTATTTATTACAATTACACCCATTACTTATAGTGGGTACATCTTGAATTTATTTTATTAACCACCATTCATCAAATCGGCATATATTTTTAATTATTACCTGGGCACAGTGCATATCTATTATGTATAAAAATTCTTTATTCTTCATTTATCATATATAATAAATCATTAAACCATCATTATATCAGCAAATACTTTTAACTATTATATTGGCACAGTACATATCTATTCTGTATATGTATATTATTTACTATTCCTTTGTCACTTATAAAAAAAATAACCCTTCGTTCATCATATCAGCACATACTTTTAATTATTATATTTGCACCGTGCATATGTGCATTCTGTACTCATATATTATTTACTCTTCACTTGTTATATATAACAATTAAACCATAACTCATCATATTTGTATATACTTTTAACTATTATAATGGCACAACGCATATCCATTCTGTATTTATATATATTCTTTACTCTTCATTCGTTATATTTAAAGAACAATTAATGCAGTTGCCTCTAGTGAGAGGTTCGATATATTTGACTCGACTTTTAACAGGTATCGGTTATTAGGGGTATCTTTGCTATGAGATGCCCCAAGACTTTTTGGTGCCGGTAAAGAAAACTTCATTCACTGTTCAATCTACATTCCGTGCATCTCTGACTTTGCTGCTTAAAAGCATTTACCCTTGTAATTTTTATCTCCTTACTCATACTATGCCACCATTACTTAAATAAGATAGATCCATTCTCATTACTAATTAGAAAAAATACGTATCAATTTGAATACGTGATAACCTTTACTTGGCGTTCCTTCTTGCCTAGCTTATTTTTACATGGCATTTAAGACAAGCAAAAATAAATATATTGTAAATAAAATATTCTTGTACTACAGGGATTAAAAAAAAAAAAGCAATATTAATAATATTTGCTGAACGCTTGAATTCTTAAAAAAAAATAACGAAGTTTGAGGAATTATTCAACGGGCTTGGCCAAGGTAAACTCTTATACTCTTCAAGCCAGATAGACGGGCTATAAAAAGCGTACAAGAGGGGAGTGTTTCAGGACCTCGTATCTGTTCCAAGCCAGATATACGGGCTATAAAGAACACATAGAAAGGCCAAAACGAGGGGAATATGTGACGTGTTTCTTATATTCTCCAAGCCAGATATACGGGCTATAAAGAGCGTATAAAAGGGAATGTTAAAGTCTTGTATATATTCCAAGCCAGATATACGGGCTATAAAGAATACATAGGCAGACTAAACAGAGGAATTGGGGTTAAAAAGGATTTATTATACCTTAAATGGATCTAAAAATAATCCTGAAATTTTATTAAAAAAAAAAAAAATTTAAAAAAATAATAGTTTTTTTAAAACTTATACAATATTTTTTCTGTTTCAGGTAATACCTCGCTAAAATGAAAAAAAAAAATGCAGAGTTAATTATGGAGAATTAACCCAACAGAATCGAAGCAGGGCAGCCTCCACCAAGTGTCACGAGGGGCTCAACCAAGCCTCCACCAAGTGTCACGACCGCTGGTCTATGACTGTTATAATAAGGGGGCCACTTGGCCTGCGAGAGGTTTTCCTAGTGGGAAATGATCAGACACAAAATAAATTATAAATAATATTTATTAATTAAACAATAAAAATGGTTGCAGTCAAACAACAAAGTCAAAAATAGGAATATAAAATAAGCAATAAATAATATTTCCTTACCAAAGGCACATGTTGGGAGAGATGGGTCCCCAGATGGACTCCCAGAATGGACTGCCACTGCCCATTCATTCTGGGCTATTTATATGATTGATAAATGCTTGATCGACATATTCCCTGCATACGTAAAGCGCTCGGAAACTAATGACCTGATGTTATTAATTAGTAGTTGTAATCTGATACTCTACGTCCTTTAATATGTTATGAATGCTTTAATACTTTACATTTTATAGATTAGAAAATAAATGATATTGAATTTAGTTTATTTATTATGGATTTAAATTTGGAAATTCTTTAATTTAGATTTTCCATTTTTGTATTTATTTATAGGGAATATACTAATCAGATATTTTGCCAAATTTGCATAGAAAAGTAGTTATTAATTTTGATATGTGACAATATTATTGACAAAAAAAACTACGAAGAGTATTCTGTAGCATCTGCAACAATTATGTAAAAAGTGTAGTAAATCGGCGAAGAGTATAATGGTTAGCCTATTTAATTCTTCAAATAGAGTGTCACGTCTACAAACCCTTGTATCTGTTCGAAATTGCGAATTTAGCCTATATACAAATTTTTGGGAAAGCGGCAAACGCTTCTGAAGTTCAAAGTGGGCCACGTCAGCAGGTAGACGCGTTATTTGGTAGCTCCGCAAAATCTCGAATATAACCGGGTAAAACAGTGAGAAATCGGGCGAAATGGCGTTAAATTAAACCGTGGATAATTCTGTATCGATTGATATAAATTAGCATGAGTATGGATATTTCACATAGTTGATATTTGATAAAATTATATTAGTTGAACACAACAAGAGCGTATACAAACTACTTGAGAATGGGACATCTGGCATCACAAAATGTGTATCATAAAATCTCCAGTGAATGACAAGAAGCTGAGTTTTAGGAAGGATGAGAACGAGTGCAAGTAGTGTGGCAATACTACAGAAGAAAGAGGGGAGCTGCCAACATAAACACAAAGGGGACAAACAGACAAGTCTAGTCTAGTCGATTAATTGTATTTGTTTTATTAGTTTTTAGTTTATTACACAACAGAGAAAAAAATTTAAAAGTAAAATTGAAAAGGTACCTATTAAATGTAGGTCATCCTCAAGATTATATGGCTGCCAGGATCATTTTGATGTAAATTTACCGGTTACCAGTTATTTTTACTATTAATGTACCTACCTACCTAAAAGTACGTACTTAGTAAGTGAAGGGAGGTATTTATTATATAAAAAAGTAAAGCATTCTAAGATGAAAAATATGAATTAATATAACATTAAAACATTGCCTTGTTTACCTATTTTGAGGTTAGGTACATAAATAATTTGTTATATTTAACTACAGTAAAAGGATAAAAATGGGCACAATTGAATTAATGTTTAGAATAATGAATGACACATACCTTGTTGCTTTAGTACCTCCAATTTCTATACTAATAAAATCGGTATTAGTAGCAAAAAAGTTTGTCATCATGAACACATCAACAACGGGCAAATTGTCACTCTGGCCCCGTAAAAACCGACTGTACGTCATTTTTACCACTTAATAATTAAAATAAATAAATAAATGAATGATTT